>OZ007597.1:699317-1398634 GCA_963931845.1 Maratus michaelseni | reverse complement strand
CTGCATATAATATAAAAGCCTGCAGGTCGCCAAGCAGTTTTCACATACTGTACCTCACTCCGAGTCCTTTGGAAACATTATGAGTGGTGATAGATTTTTACACGGGACTCGGAGTATGCACTTCTATATCGTTTCTTTTTATGTGATATCACTTCTTTTTATGGCTGACGTTTTAGGTTTGTGGCTTGGCGGGATAATTTACAACGAGTTGTTTTTGATGAGATATCACTCCTTTTTGTAAGGTATTTAATTTCAATTACACAGATTTCATTTTTATTCAGAAAAGAAAAGATAAAAGAAAGATGAAAGGGGCAAAATAAAAAAATAATTGTGATGCTATAAACAGAATTATACATCAGAATTATACAATTTATTGAGTGACATATTCCAATGTTCATGTCGCTACTATAGCAACGGGGAAACTTTTATATTCATTTCCTTACATTGTATTCATCAGGTAATTTATGACATGTTTATTTTCCCTTTTCTTTTGTTAATATCACTCTTCCGTTTATATACATTCAAAAAACGAAAAAATAAAAAATTTTACAGTAGTTTACAAATTAAAATACTGCAGTTTCAGAAAAATGTGGAAAAATAAGAAGCACCTTTTTTTCGGTCAATTATAACAATGAGTTTAATTTACCGAGAATAATCAAATTTGTTTTTCTACGAACCATTGTAATTTACAGGGATTTTTATACTAATATATTACATATTATTCTTGAAAATTATTGAGCACCTTAAAAGTTTTTTTATTTGTTAAGTTTTTTAACTGAAAGTTTCGAGAATAGGAAAAATATAAGATTCGCAATGTTTGCAAAAGTATAAAAACTATTAAAGTGATTTCACAATAGAAAATGTTCGTAGGATGACATGTATTCCAAAAGTTTGTGTGATTTTGTAAATATACCACAAAGACTATACATACATGTTTACATAATGAACCGTTTAAAAAATGTAAAATTTTATTAAAATTTTTGATCTGATAAATCATAAAGCTTTAAATTAGATTTTAAAAAGGAGCGTGATTAAACCAAAAAGGATTATCTATCTATATTATAAAGGCCAAACGTGTCCGTGTGTAACGCATACGTCATTTTGCGAATGGCAACAGCTGACGATGAAATTTCGGTTTTGTGATTTTTGCTATTGCAATTTTTTTTATTTCTAAATATAGCACATTTTAAATTTTTACACCGTTACAGAGGAAAAAAAAATTACTTTCAAATGCAATTTGTTTGAAAACTATATCTTAATTGCCTGATATATTATGGCTTATAAAATAATTTTTAAGCATGAATTTTGAAACGCCCAATAAACAAATGGAAGAATGCTGCCATTATAAATTTTTAAATATTTACAGGTAGTAAAATTAATGAATTTTGAAATAAAAAGTCACAAGAATAGAGTGATTTTATATGAGAGTAGCGTTATACTGGATAGAAAATTTGATTAGTTCAGACGATTTTGGAGAAAATGAAGCTTTGTAATAATTTAAAAATTTAAAAGAAAATTATTTGTTTACACCATAAACAAACATCGGATATTTTAACAGATAATATAAACAGAAGATATTGTTTTAGATATTGCATTTTTATGAATAAAATATAAAAAAAATTTAATAAAAATGCATATAAAAAGTTAACCCTTTTTGCTCTAGTGGGTGAATTTCTTCCCACTTAATTTTAATCCCCAAATGTCACAGTGGCACCGGAATTTTTCATCAATTTTTTTAAAAATAAGTAAATGCATTTCTTCGTGTATATAGTAAACCGAAAATTTTCTTTCAAAATTACGGTGCCATTGTGACATTTCGGGATTAAAATTAAGTGGGAAGAAATTCACCCACCAGAGCAAAAAAGGTTAATATGAGCAGTAAGAAACAACGTTTTAATTCGTATTTCATCAGTATTACAAATAATGTTAACGGTCATTGCGAAGTTGGAAAAAACGAATATACATGAAATTCGTTAATATCGCGATCACTATATCGCATGCATAAGATGATGAATAATAAATTAACAAAGAAACATCACTGGATGCAGCGAACTCCCAGTATTAATAATACCAAAATAATAAAAAATAAACAAAACCCTTGAAATTCGTTAATGTCGCGATCACTATAGTGATCGTTATACATGTCATCGTTATACATATCGTTTATACATGCGATATATATATCGCATGTATAAACGCTTAGTACAAAAAAAAAAAAAAAAAAAAAAAAAAAAAAACTGGATGGATACCGCATGTATGAATGAGCACTTCATGCACAAGAAAAGCAAAGAAACCAGTAAAAAAAAATCACTAAATGCAGCAACTTTGACAAATAAAAATATGAAAAATCTATTAGATTTAGGGAAAAAAATGGTTTTCGCCTGCGTTCTGTAACCCGGGAAGCCCGGGTTTGATTCCCTAGTATTTACTAAATGCACAAAATACATAACGACACAAAATACATAATTAATGTTTCTAGTCTGTCCATTCCAATTCAGGGATCCTAAAATATAGGTCCTCAATCCCCGGCAGTCCATGAATTAATTAGGACATATGTATGTAACTGTTAAAATGTTCCCAAAGTCGACAATAGAAGCAATAAGTATAGCTCGGCAAATATGAAACACGGCATTGCTTCATCATGACTTTGTTTCGTGAGGTGTTCGTTCTCCAAACATAAAAATCTCTTGAAAGTGTTCGTTAACCGAACATGTGTTCGTTATCCGAACATAAAAATCTCACGCGAAAGTGTTCGTTAACCGATTTGTTCGTAAACCGAACAGTTCGTTACCGATCACCTATTGTATACGAAATATAGCATTTTTAATTTTTATGGAGAATTTAAGAAGTTATTTCCTTTCCATTGTGCTCTATGCCCGTTTTTAGAGCATTTTAAGTACGTCATAGCCGGAGATTCAATGAACGGCAAATATTTAAACGCAAAACTTCTAATCATGGGGTAGCAACATTTTTTATATTCTATTACTCAGCGCATGAATGTAAAGTTGGAATTTTTTAATCGCTTTTTCAATCAATTCCTGATACATTTATTAATAAACACAGTTTTTTTTAATCGATGAAAATGCTATATTTTAATAGATTTAGAGCTTAAGATCGACGAGCTTTCAGGCGGACAAAATGAACTCGTATTAAACTTTAAAGCAAGATAATAAAACCTTACAGAGATTGAAACAGTATAAAATCATTAACACACATCTCACTCATACATCGGTTGTAATGTAATCAAGATCTTCTAAGAGACTCTGTAAGCGAAACGTATATGGTTCAACAATACAAACAATAGAGAGTTTAAATGAATCGTATGTAGTAACATATTTGAATATCTTGTGTATATAGCCACTTTGACAAAAATTATGCTATTTACTATTGCTTTTACACTGTGTTGCGGAATCAAGTACTTCGACTTCGAAGTACTAAGAAGAATTAAGTTGCGACGTAAAAATTCGCTAATTACACAACTATTTAGTCTTATTAAATAATCTTTTGAGTTACCCTGTAAACGAACAGTAAATTCTACAATTCTGTTTTACAATAGGAAGCTAACTTAGGTCGTTCGTAGTAACATATTTTAACATCCTGCGCCTACGTTCTTTTTTAAAACAGTTAGACCATTTAATATTTCTTTGCTTCATCTTAAGTATAGGAATAAATCACTTTAAAGTGATATACATAAAAAAACTAATTCATATTTTTACACGAAATATTAAACATTTGAACTACTCATAAAAACAATGCAATTGCTGCAAACCGCGTAAAAATCGGATAATTACACAATTCTTTAGCCCTATATCAAAAGATCTTTTGTGAGAACCTCTAAACGAACCTTAAATGTTACTATTTTTTTATAATAGGGAGCTTACTTGGGTCGACAGTAATAACATATCTTAATATCATGTGTATATGACCATTTCTAAAAGAGTTGGGTCATTTATTATTTTTTTGCTTACGTTAAGTATAGGAATCTATAACTTTAAACTGATATAAATTAAAAAACTAATTAATAAAAAACTAATTAATATATTTTCATGAAACTTACAAAGGTTTGAACTACTCATAAAAACAATTCAAATGACGTAAACCACGTAAAAATCCGATAATTACACATTGCTGTAGCCCTGTCAACAGTTTTTTACTGTATGATAAGTATAGGAATCAATAACTTTAAACTGATATAACTCAAAAACTAATTAATATATTTTCATTAAACTTACAAAGGTTTGAACTACTTATAAAAACAATTCAAATGACGTAAACCACGTAAAAATCCGATAATTACACATTGCTGTAGCCCTGTCAACAGTTTTTTGCTGAATGTTAAGTATAGGAATCAATAACTTTAAACTGATATAACTCAAAAACTAATTAATATTTTTACATGAAACTTACAAAGGTTTGAACTACTCATAAAAACAATTCAAATGACGTAAACCACGTAAAAACCCGATACTTACGGATTTCTGTATCCCTGTCAACAGTTTTTGGTCTGTACAAGATTTAAAAAGTGCAAAAAACAGCACTTTTAAAATCGCATTTCCTGAAAACCTATTGGACAGATCTTGCTTTTCTTTTGATTTCTTAGTCATTTGGCACGCCCCATTCCATAGATTCAAGAATTTTGTTTCTATCATAAATAGAACGCGAGATATAGATGTGTCAAAAACCCGTTTTGTCCCGTCCGCAAAATATAAACTAGACAGAGTTAAAAAAAAAATGTAACATCGTTTGGCATCCATTGGCGGAAATTCCTTTCATTTACGGTTCAATGCATTGCTGTTTCTTATGCTTGGCGAGAAACTCTGTCGAGTTTCTATGATATTAAGGATAAGGTATAGTAATGGGAAATGCGTTTCAATAACTGCGGCGATGGTTCAAACGAATATTTTTGCAAGGACCGAGAATGCCAGGATCTCTTCAATTGTAGTAGTGTAAAATGCGTTTATTTGTAGATGGTTCCGATTAATATTTTTGAATAATTAATATTTTTAATTAATTTGAAAAAATTGTTTTTTCTTTCAAGATTTCGAAACTTTTTCCCAATGGTTGTTGTAATTTGTTAAATTATATATATATATATATATATATATATATATTAAGGATTAAAACGTACCATGTTTACGATATTTTGAATTTTTTAGTTTTTCTGTGTCTTTTGGTTTTAAATGGAAAAACGCGTCATAAGTGCCAGAAAAGAAAAAAATTTAAAAATCATGAAATTCAAAGTATCATAACTCGATGAGCTTTGGTTGTGAAATAATGCCAAATTTTTTAATCTCCTCTTAAGTAAAAACTTTAAAAAATTAAAAACTTGCTGAATTCTGTTTGAATGGTGTTGTTCGTTACGAAGTACCTATAAAAATCGGTTAATGAATTAGGCTTGCAATTGTGTATTCTAACACCAATCAAAATTCATCTAATATAATCATTTAATTAAATGTACACCCATTTTTACATTTCATTATTAATCAAGAAAAATTCTTTATTTTTAAAATAACATTTAAAAAAATAGATAATTAAACAGTGCTCCAAAATGCTGCATTCTCCTAATGCATAATTTTTTTAAAGTATTTATCTTATTAAAAGGCTATTTACCTTAAAAACATCTGGATCTATAAAGCGAATGCAGTTCTTGACGAATTCCAAACGGAATACCATAGTCAAGTTTTGAAGATTTTTCCCTTCTAAAGAAGTGAGGGGACTTGAATGAATATCAATAATCCTTATGATATCTTTCACAGTCCTAAAATCGGGAATAACCTAAAAAAAATAAAAGGTCAGTCTCTAACTATAATAAAGAAGCAAGTTTGTGTGTATGTGTATTTGTCGTCTATGTTCTGAAGAGACTGCTGCACGCAGTTCTACAAAATTTGGTAGAAAGGTACCTCTATGTTTGTAATTTTGTAGATTTTTTTAAATTAATTTTTTATGCGATTTTTTCACATTAGTAACAAGAATCTGATTCCAATCTTTTTGACGAATATAGTAAATTTTGTCCTCTTTTGAATAAAATTGATGAGGAATTCTTACAGCTATTTTTGAATTTTTGGCGAATTTTTTCCTTCGACACTAAGACGTTTTGCCCAGAATGCTTGATTGTTTCGTTGGTTGCTTCCATTTCGGTCTCAGGTATGCTCAGAATCGTCATTATTTTCTATTTTTAGCTTCGAGGAAGTTGATAATTCTTTATATATAAAAAATCATGCTTTTAAAAGGGAAGGGCGAGTTATTAGTTATCCCGATTTGGATTTTTTGATTAGATTTTTTTATTTCATTTTTTATGCGTTTTTTAACTTTTTTCATGTTTTGCAGCGTTTTTGGCTTCAAATGACTTCACAATTCAGTTGGAGGATAGTTGTGATTGGTAGCTGAGAGGATTGCAGGCACAAACCGGAAATTGTGATTGGCAGATGAAAAGGTCATCAGTTGATTGCAATTCGAACAGCGATTTGTGAATTATTTTGCGATTTCTTTTATGCGATTTTTAGAGATTTTTCATGCACGTGACGTCATGTATGCACTTGGTTTGAGAAATGGCAACGATAACTTACTGTATTTGTATGACAAAAAAACGTCGTTTTTTTCTGTTTAGAAAGTTAATGAAAATTCCTCATATTTTAAAGTCGTTGGTTTAATCCTGAAGAAGGGAGGGGACCCGAAAAACACTGTAAAGTCATTGTGACTTTGTGACCATCGATGTGACGTCACCGTAACTTGAATGTGAGGTTGTTATGACCATTTTTAAGCCCTTCTGTGATCTCACACTGCGACCAGATTGTGAGGTCATAATGGGATTAATTGTGAAAAATGTGACATTTGTGACGATTCTGCATTTGGTCGGTGGATCACATTTTACCCAAACGCAACCCGACCCCATTGCGTCAGCTCTTTTTTTGGCAGGCTTCGGATCCTGCATTAGGCCAGGCGCCAGATTTTATCAGAACTCGGCCCGACCTTATTGTGCAGGCTGGTATCGTTTCTTTTTTAAGGTTTCGTTCATCTCGCGAAAACCTATTCTTCTCTCTTCTCTGTATGTCTGTCACAGAACCGGTTCTCAGAAACTGTATATGTTACATACTTGAAATTTTGTGTACATATGAATACATATCGTCACACTGAAGATCATAAAATTTTGAAAATGTCTTCATTAGCGCAAGATATTAATTAAAACCTCAAAACTCATTCATTAATGGATAAGAATACTCAACTAAAGCGCAGAATTTATTTGAAATGTTGTCAATTTGTAAAATAGCGCACGTAATAATATTCCTTTTCATTTAAAAAATGTATTTACGTGTGACTATCAAAAACAAATATAAAACTTTAAAAATATAGTTAAATGATCCCTTGTTAAAAGCAGTAATTGTAGAAAATTACGTAATAAAAAATATACTTGCACTGCAAAAAGAGGCGTCTTAAATTCGTACACATATGTGTCTGAAAAAGAAATCTGAAATTTCAGACATCATAGATGTCTGAAATTAAGATACAAAAGTGTCTTACTATGCGCGGTGACTTGGGATACAATCGCGTGCCACTATATATGCCATCAATATCAGAGAATGTTTCTGAACAGATGAATGTTATTTAAAGTACTTTGCCATCCACTATATTTTGATTAGACCCAGGGCCGCATTAATGTCGCGCGGGTCCCTAACAAATCACTTAGTGGGGCCCAACCTCTCTGACTACAATATTCGACTAATAAATTTCCTGTTTAATATTTGTATATATCATAGAATAATTTTTAATATAGAGAATAAGATGTGTGAAAAAAAGCATGCAATTGCTGTCGCATGTAATATGTATAGTTATTTTTAATTTCTAAAAATCTTCTTCTTTTAGAGTATTTTAAATATTTATTTTTAGCGTCTAAGGTTACTTTCAGAATCCTCACATATCTATACATCCCCTTACAATTTTATAATTTTTGGCTGCAAGAAATAAATATACATATTTTTTTTTTTTTGTTAAAACACATTTAAAGACAAGATGATATTAATTTACACAGACTAACGTTATTTCGAATTCTATAGAGAAGTTGGGGGCCATCTAACAGGATTCAACTGGCGCGTTTCAACTGCCCTGGGCAGCCGCCCCGTTTACCCGATGGTTGCGCCGGCTCTGATTAGATCATGAATTGAGTGTCAAAATTGAATTAAAAAAATGGTGATATTTGAGACATTTCAAGTTTCTTAAAAATTCAGACACTTTAATGTGCCTTAAAAAATAAGACACTTTAATGTGTCTGTTTTTTTAACCATCCGTTTCCGACACTTATGTGTCTGAATTTCAGACATTTCAGTTTGCAGTGTGCGCGTGAATATTAAAAAGAGAAATAATTGAAATTATTACGCATTCAAAACATTAAATAAGGAAACTTACGTCGTATTTAAAATGCTCAAATTACAATATTTCCAAACAATTTCAATATAAAAATATATTTACACGAGATATTAATTTATTTCGACAAAATATTTTTCCTATTATTGCAAATTTTAAAACAGCGTAAATAATAATATTTCCCTTCAATTAAATATTTTTAAGTTTAATAATAGGAAAAAATCTTTGCAAATTATGTCATATTGGAAACGATACATTTAAAACGTCTTACTAAAAACAATTTTCGGTACTTCTCCATTATACCATTGACAACTTCCCAGTAAAAAAAAAAAGCTATCACCAAATTATTCGCCAAACTCTAATGCCCAAAAAACCAATGGAAGAATTTTGCCATTGGAATCTAAAGCCCACTCAATAAAGTGTCTACTATCAGTTACTTTAAACAATAAAATTTATAATACATTAATGAAAAGAGAAAATAAATGTAAACTTAAATATTTATTTATTTACAATATTTTTCTTAATTATCGCCCTCCGCTGATGAATAAGTGTTTATGACGTCAATTGAAAGTGATCTGTTGTGCATAGCAACATTTTTTTAATGCTTTTAATATTACGCCGCGCAGTTTAAGGTCGTTATTTTTTTTTATTTATGAAATAACTAATAAATGGGTAAAATATCTTTAAAAATACAGATTAATGTCGAATAAAAATCTCTCGAGAACATAACAAACACCTATGATGCATCTAATGTCAACTGAATATGACGCCATAGTAACACACTTTTTTTCAATTCTTACTGTTAGTTCACACTCTCCCTATATATATTTATATATTTTGTTCAAATTTTCAATCGTTAATAAAATACTTTTTATTCAACCACTCAAGTTCAAATACATTTTTTAACACTTTCCAACCTAGTTGAAAAGTGTTTATGACTTCGGTTTGTCTGCCGTATGGCCGTCTGCCGTCTCTCCGTGCTCTAACTCCTGTAAATATGCTCGGATTGCCTTGCAATTTTTATATGTTATTGTCGTTGTCTATAGCACGTTCCCTATTTCAACTGAAGTGTGTAGTACTAATAGTTTTTTTACAGGGACACTCAAAAGAATTCCGTTACATGACGGTCTATGGGTAAAAATAATTTGTGGTTTATTTTAATGATGTTACACAATTGCAAACACATTGTAATTGATATATATCACTAAAGTGTATTACAAGAAGCTTAATATGGAATAGGGTGTGCATAGCACTTATAGTTAATTTACAGGAACAGTCAAAAAATTCCGTTACATTACGTCTATGGAGAAAAATCGTCTGCGGTTTATTTAAATAATATTTCACAATTTTAAACGCATTGACATTTATATATATCACTAAGGTGCATTACAAGAGGCTTACTACAGAATATTGTGTGTACAGCAGTCATCGTTTATTTACAGGGACACACAAAAGAATTCTCTACTGTCTGTTAACAATATTTCCTGGAAGTGCGTTTTAATGTTACTGAACGTGATTTTAAATTTAACTCACTTTTTGTTTATTACGTGGTGTGCATAAATTCTGTAGATCCTATACAGGGAAGCACAAAAGTTCGCGAACACATTTCCGTTTATTGACAGAAACTCCAGAAGGAGAATTTTAAACTGTGCTACGCGTTTCTTAACTGAACTAAAATTTAGCATCCTATGTAGTATATATACAAATCTATAGATCATATACAGGGCTGAATAAAAGTATTCGGATATTTTTTCGAATACTGTATACGTTGGAAATTCCTGAAATTATGTTTTTAAATATGTTATGCGTTTTCCAAATTGTTTACTTAGAAGTTATCTTTCGGCTTATTAAACGGTATGATTTGTAAAATTATTTTGGAAGCTTTGGAAAGTGTTACATAATCTATGCTTGACGCATGATTTTTCGTTCTTGTTAAACTTGTAGTGGATGACATTTTTAGAATATATTTAAAGATATTTTACCCATTTATTAGTTATTTCATAAATAAAAAAAATAATAACGACCTTAAACAGCGCGGCGTAATATTAAAAGCATTAAAAAAATGTTGCTATGCACAACAGATCAGTTCTATGTTAATACAGTTTTTTCAAATATTAATTCATTAAATTTAATTGATTAATTTTAGTTTTATATGGGAGAAAAAAGTAGTATAGCAATACGCCAAAAGTCTCGATGGCCGAGTGGTAAAAGCACTCACCTTCTATACTTGGGTACCTCAGATCGAACCTAACATGTTCCTTTAAAACATTAACAATACATGCCAAGTTCTCTCATAGATGGCGCCCCCAAAAAGAAAAGTAAGATTTTTTTTTTTTTTTTTTTAATTTCTGTCGGGCTACGGCCGGCATTCGTATGAATAGCTGTCGGCGTGCCTGCGGTATGCAGTTTTGCCGATGTTGCCGGTACCGGCCCGACTTGGTGCCGACCCATCGGACCGACTATCACCCGGGGGACCACAAAAGGGTTGGAACTGTAATCGGCAATAGATATCGTGCCGTAACCGCCAGAAATGGCAAGCGGCAGGTGGTTGAGCCGCTGCGCTGGTTGCAGTTGGCCGATTGCTTCCCGATAGCTCTGTGTTTGTTGGGAATTTATACATATTTTTGATGACATATCTATATATATTATATATATCTATATTCTTGCAGCTCTGTTGGTATAGAGCATTTAGTAACTAAAATAAAAATTTTCTTTGTTGACCTAAGTAGGAATTGACTTTAAAAAAAAAATTATATTACTTGTTTTCTATATTTTGGTGACAGTTTTCTTTCTTTTTTGGATATTGGTCCACGGAATAACGAATAAATACCCAAATTTTTATAACATCATTATAAAATTCTCCGATGTAGCGACATTGTTTACGTAGCCATGTTACACAAGTTGATTTCCAAATGTTTTAAATTGATGTTATTTAATCAATTACGAAAACAGTTGTTAACTCTTTCGGCAGCAGTTGATTCGATCTTAAAATACCTCAGTGAAAGAAAAGTCAATGGAAACCCGATTACAGCAGATCGCCACTGGTCGCTTAATTATAATTCTATCTTCCGTAATCATTTTAGGGTTCATCAAATTAACGTATTTTTAGAGTTTGTAATGTCAGAAAGGGGGTTGACGAGCGTAGCTCGTAGGGGGTAGAACTCCCTAGTAGAAAAAAGAAATAACCTGCTAATAGACAATGATGTAATTAATAATGCGAATAGGGATTGTTAATAAAGAAGGGGAGAGGGGGAAAACTATTTTTTTTAATATCGCATTTAGTCCACATGACAGATATTATTATCACAGAGTATAATAGCGGGCTTCGTCCGCTATCCGACCGGTTCAGATATTCGAAACAAACGAAAAAATAGACCGGTAAACTTTTACTTTATAAAAAACGACTCTTTATTATTATTTTTTTTTTTTTTGGAAAATGAAACTTATTTGGATTTATTAAAGAAAAGATAAAATGTTTTGAAAGGAATATTAAACGAAACCCTTTGTGCGATCTTCGATCACACTTACCCACTTGTTTTTCTTTTTGGCTGTAGTTAGAAATCGGATTAGAATCTCGCATGGGGTCAGGTATTCAGACACTCCACGAATCCAAACCGGGTCCGGTTTAATAAAGTCTGATTACTCAATTCGATGTAAAATTGCAATCAATATCCAACCTGTAGCAAGATAGAAGAACTACTCAATAATCTTGTGTAGGCTTATGGTAAAATCTAGTCACCAGATCCAATGCAGAATCTCCACATGTTTTTTGAATATTGATAATTTTCAAGAAAATTTTTAATTGCAATATCTTTCGAAAACACATTTATTGCTATACATTACCCATTTTTTACTATAATTCAAGATATTAAGTACCTAAGCTAGTAGCGCGAAGAAACTTGCAAGCTAATGTTAAACCAATAGCAGCATTATTTTCCATTTCATTTTTTTTTTTCCTGGGTATACTTTCAATTTGAAATCTGTTCCGAAACAAAAAGTGTCACCAGGAAAAAATAACTGCATCCAAAATCGAAAATGCATGAATATACACGGTAACACCAAAAGTATACTATGCAAAAAGATTAAATTAAATTAAAAAAATAAAATACTTATAAAATATTGAAATGTAAATGAGAAATTTGAAAATAACGTTGCCATTGGTTTATCATCGGCTACGAGGTGCCTTCGCATTATTAGCATATAGGTTCTTAAGGGGCATACGACTTTTAAATATAAACTGACATTTTTCTTCAACAAATTAAAATTTTTGTAAAACGTATGTGTTAAAGAGCAATATATTCTGAACATTTTAAAACAAACAACACAAAATTTTCCTATAATCATATATATTATTTCTCCTGTCAACATCCCTTTTTCTAAGAAAATACGAAACGTAGAACGACGAATGAGATACCATATGAAAGGATTTTGAACAGGCTTCTGACATAGTACACTTACATTTCCCTAAAACATGTTTTTTGATTAAAATTTGCTGATAATTATCAATTAAATCGGCATTGATTTCATGAAAGAAATGAAAGGTTTTCCTCAAATTACTGTTGCCACAAAAATAAAATACCACATTATATGATGCTCAGCAATGATTAAAAAAACAAACACAGCATGAGTTTATTTTATATTTATGATTAAAAAGCGAAGTTGAAATTGAAACGTTTAGATTTATATTTCTATGTCCCATGTTTTTCCCGAAACGGATGACGTCATCCTCTAATGCAATCAAAATACGATTGTTAATTTTTTTTTTCTCGCGCGTGCCTTTTGCAATCTTGGATCAGTTTTTACTCTGACTTTGATGGAATAAATTAGATGATATTCTGGCTTTACTAAAAACTAATTGTTGTTTGCAGATATTTTTATCCTTGCTTTTTCTTTAGAAGTTTAAACATTCATCTAATAAATATTACATATTGCTAAAAAATATTAGATTGTAGTGCGAAATCCTCGCACGGGTCCACTGGTTTTATTAATTTTGACTAAAATTGTGTCAGTTGTTCTTATTGTAAAAATGTTTAAAATGATACAAATAATATATATACTACTTTAAGGTTCACATACAGCAATTTAAAATGGTTTATCTCAAAAACGTCTTTAAAAAAATGCGCGCTAGATTTTTATTAAACCACTTTATAATTTTTTACAGATATTTTTTACGGGTTCACAGATTATATCTATGTCTTAAGATTGGGCCAAAATTTGATTATAATTCTAGACACATAAAAAAAAAAGCATAGATGAACTCCGAAATAAATTTGCAACCCGTTCAACTTTATTTTTAAATAGAAATTTTGCTAAAATATACACAAATTTAGGTTCAGTCTTTCAAAGATTGGAATTCACAAAGATTGGAAGCAGAACAGTTAACAAATTTAATAAAAATATTGCGCACATTTTAAACAAAGTACGTTTTTAACTTTTTGAATTAAGCCACTTTAAAACATATTTTTAATCGCTGCTTACAGTGAGAACAACAGATATATTTTTTAGCCATAACTCGTGTAATTATAAAGGTTTTTTTTTAATGCGGGCTCTCTTAAAATGCTCTAACGATGTTGTACTTTCCTATATAGGTTTTTTTTTTCTTTTTTCTCGAAAAAGCGAATTTTTTGAAGATTAAACAGTCATATGTTCCTTTTAAGATTTCAATTTTTTGTGGCTAGTGTAAGGTAATTTAATTCCTTTTATAAAGCAGACATACTTCAAATAGACAACCACATTAATATATTTTATATATCAGTAAATGTACATTTTGAAATATTATAATCCTTTCAATATAGATTTAACTATTTATTTCCGATTGTAGGCTGATTTTTAATAGGAGAAAAAACATATTTTATACACTTAAATATTAAAATAATAATAATAATAATAATTATTATTATTATTATTTTACACTCCCATTTATGGATTTTATTTGATACAAAAAGTTACTTATACAACTTTAAAAAGTCAGAAACAGTAAAAAAATAATAATACTTTTAAACAGTATTTAAGTTTACTAATTTTAGATTGTAAAAGTTAAAAAAGCTTTCAACTTAAATAAGAAAAATTGGTGAATTGTGAAAATTATTTGCACCAATTATTGATTTAAAAGTTTTTAATTACATTAAATTACTTACATACCTTTGTTTTGGATATCCGACTGTTCTTCTGGAGAGTCGTAGGAAGAATAAAATTAAAAATTACGAACAATTAATTAAATAAAGTTAAAAAGCAACCAGGTGACAAAGAAAGAATATGAAATGAACCTCGCAAAATCACCCAGTTACCATTTGATTAATTATTGCATGAAATTAGATTGAAAAAATATAAATATTTTAATTAGCAAAAAAAAAAAAAAAAAGTAGAACGGTTTTTTTCTTGTGGTTAAAAGAATAAAAGTGATAAAGTGGCGGCTTTTTGACAGTGGCAACTGGTATCTGCTATTTTTTCATTGTATCTTTATTTATTCATCTTTAGAAGTTTATACTTCCGCAGACTATTAGATATTGTAATAAATTTTCGTAACGGTTTTTTTTTCTAACGCATGAATAAATAAAATATTTATTTGAACATAAATCACTGCATTTCAAAATATATGTGCATATTACAACTGATGTTATTTTCAATAATTTACTCGTATTTTTTTTAATTTAATTTTAAAGAGTTACACAATAGAGCTCATTTAATTTAATAATGACCGCACATGTATAGATAAAATACCTTTATGTTAATATTAAACCATTCTGTATTAATAAAATATTCCGAAAATTGTTTTTGATTGATTTTTAATTTCAAAAATGTTCCAGCAATCAAGCTTCCCCCCCCCCCCCAAAAAAAAAAAAACCCTGCTGGACTGACAACAATGCTTGGCAGGAAATCCAGTCCACCATAAACGTTTTCAAAGTAGCAAATTTTGTTTAATTTCAAAATTATCTAAGCGCACAAGGCCACCTTAATTTTGAAATTTAAACTTTGTTGTTTTAATCTTGGATAATTTTGGGTAAAGAAATAAATGAAGATTATTTAAAATATTTAAACAACTCTACGCGCCCCCTCCCCTACATATTTGTCTGTCAGGTCAGTGGTAGCAGTAATTTATAATTTATAAAGTTGTTTTAACACAATTTATTCATTTTCTAAAAAAAAATAAATAAAGCGGAAATGAAAAATTCTCTTAAATTAAAATACAAACATTTTTTCTTTGAGTACATGCAGAATTATGTTCGAGTCATAATTTTCCATTCCATATTAACTGCTATTGATTTATTTAAAGTTTATTTTCATGTAATTCCATAAATTAAAAAGTGACAGTCCTGTACTGACGGCAAATTAAGAAGGTCGTTTCTTTTTTAATGTTCCCTCTCACTTTTAAAAATTTTTAAATTCACATTTTGGTTTCAATGAGAATACACAGTATAATTTTTTGGTCACAATGGGGCTTCACAACCTGGTGGTTTGTTGGTCACATTCTTCATGTGACATACATGACTTGCAATTGCATCACAGTGATGTCACCAAAATTAAGAAAATTGCGAGAGCAATAAATTTCGCAACAAATAACATGTTTTAAAGTATTCTTGTCCTTTTTTTAAAGTTTTGGAGAAGTTCATATTTTAGTCACGATTTGACGTCACTGAGTGGTGGCATTTTTGTCACAGATGTGATGTGACCACCATGCATGCTATACGGGCAGTTTCAGGTTGTAATTTAAATATCGCGTTAATGCTCTGATCGTATATATATATATATATATATATATATATAGTAAAATTTACATTTTAAGTAAATACTCATTACTTTTTAAAAATGCAATTACTTCTTATATTTCAATTATTTCAATTATAGGAAATTCATTAAGCTTAATATCTAATAGAATATCTACTTTGAAATCACTAACAAAACTCGCAGAGTCTCTCTGAAACCCTGAACTGTATCAAAAGTATTCATGTAAAGTTTTTTTAAATTGCTTTCCTAATAAAGTTTTTTTAATTTATAAGTACATATAAAACAGATAAACTTTAATTTATTATAAAATAACTAAAATAAATTACCTTTATGTTACTTTGCTTTACACCAAATCTCTTTAACTGAACGATACCATCGAAGACATTTTCATCCACTGTTATATCAGGATCATCCAAAACTAGGTTTTCAATGGAAAATCCAAATAATGTTCTTGCAGGTAAGTATTTGGTATCATTAAAAGTTAATTCATAAATTTCTTTTACAACAGAGCCTGGATCCGATTCTATAATCTTCTCGCTTTCATCTTTGCAGACACCACCCAACTTCTGAAGATCATAACAAGATCTTGGCAAATATTCAAAGTTTTGTTTACTCCAAATGTTAAATGCTTCAACTGCTTCGGCAGTTCTATTTTTTTGTTCAATAACGCGTATTATGTTTGATGCCTCTAATACTTTGCTTATTCCATTTTCTTGTGCCACAGCAGGTAAAATTTCAGATGCACCTATTATTTCAGTCGTTTCAATTTCTGGTACAATATTATGTGAAATGTTAGATACAAGTATTACTTCTGCTGTTACATTTCCCTTCAAAATATTAGATAAAATGTTAGATGAACCTACTACTGTAGTTACATCTTGCGAAATGCCTGGCAGAATGTTTGATGCATCTACTACTTTTGAAGTTCCACTTTCTTGTACAATAGTAGACAAGATATTAGATGTGTCTACTACTCTAGTTCCATTTCCTTCCAAATGAACAGATAAAGTATTAGATGTGCCTACTACTTCTGTAGTTTCATTTTCTTGTGCATTAATAGGTAAAACGTTGCATGCATCTATTGATTCATTATTGAGTTGAATAATTATGTGAAACATTAAGTATAAATTGAAACAATAATGCAACATTTTTCCTGCTTATGCGGGAAACTGTTTTTGAGTTTTACACTAATGGTTGATTGTTGCTCCTTTTAACATATGCTTGTAAAATTGAAGTTTATCTCACAAACAAAACATTTTTCTGAAATTTTCATATAAAAAAAGATTTTTAAATAAAATTTTGTGATTGAATTTTATATAAATTGTCCAAATTTTTGCCTTTAGTTATAGAATTTAATATATTTCGTTTGCATTATTGAATTTTTCTCTTTTTGGTTTGAACTAGGTTCCTTGAAAAGTTTTCTTTAAATATAAAATATAATTCACAAATAGTTTTCAAAAATATCTAAATTAAGCCACGTAAAAATAACTAAATTAGGTTCACTTACTTTATTTATAACCTTTCGTTCATTAAAAATCTTACATAACTTGCATATTTTTATAATCGTACACTGTTTCTTAATATTACTTTTCTGTTCAGCTTTCAATTATGGTATTCATCTCAATTTAAAAAAAGCGTTTTACAAAGATTTTTTCTTATGCATCATTATCCAATTGCACAATCTCATCAAAAATGCTTACGATTGCATCAATGAATTAATGTTATTTTTCTTTTGTAATTTTGTAGACAGTTTCGTCCAAGAATAAAATTTGAAGCTTTTTTACTGATTATAAAGGGAAAATTCCTTTTTCAAAATTCTTTTTCCTCAGAAATAAATAAATTGGACTCACACAGTTTTCTTTATACGGCTTCTGTCAATTGGGCTTTTTGCTGGTCTTCCATGCAAAAATGTCAATTGTGCGAAGGATTACAAGAAACTATTTCATTGCACTTAATGATGAAAATTTATATTACCTTTCTATTCTCTAAAATATGTTCATCAATATTATTTTAAAGCACCAACCGATAATGCAGTTTCCTTTAACAGATGGCAATTGAAAATCGACTGATAAAACCGTCACTAATAAAAACGTAAAAGTATTATGTGTTGATCTTTTGATATCTTTAACATATTGACACAAAAAATCGTTTAAATTTATGTCGATGTGTGAAATTTTAATGGACAGATATCGCTTGCTTTCACTTTTTGTTTTTACCAATACACGTGTGTTATCTCAATAACAGACTAATTGTTTTCGCTCATCTGAAACCTGTCGATTAAGGGACAAGATGGTACTTGTATTTTTAATATAATTACACCGTTTTGACTTTTGAAGTAGTTTTAATTAAATTAGAAATTGCAGTTCACGAGATTACGATAAGGAAAGCCAGTAAGATTCATAAATTGTGGAGAATGATAAAAAAGAAAGGAAAATCATGCATCACTGCACAGATTATGCAACACTTTCCAACACTATCGGAATATCGTTAACAAATTTAGTTTTTGTTCATACAATGCAATGACATATCTAAATAAACATTAAGAAACACACACACAACGCAGTAAATATTCACTTTCAGTAATAGCTATCCATACCCGGTAATGTGTGCAAATTCTTTCGTGCAGCCCTGTATAGGATTTAGACACCTCGTAATACAATAAAAATTAGTTAAGAGTTTAAAAGCATATCATAGCTGAAAATACGCATCCAGTAGTTATAACTCATAGCCTATTTCGTAACCGAATTCTTTTGAGTGTCTCTGTAAATAAACAATAATGTGTACGTACTTAACAATCTAAAAAACATACTATATTGCATCTAAGTAACGTATAGCAATTTCACTATGCTTGAAATAGTGTAATAACATTAGATTACACAGCAAACAATTTTTCACCATAGATCATAATGTAATGGAATACTTTTGTACGTCCCTGTATAAGCAAACTATAATTGCTACTTACTGTATAATCTACAGAAAGTTTGTGGCCTTACACCTGAATGATGTATTTCAATTTATGTTTGAAACAGTGTAACAACATTAAAATGCATTGAACATAATTTTTCTCCATTAACCTTAATATAACGGAATACGTTTTTGTGTCTCTGTAAACGAACCATATAATAGCTATTTATACTATGCTCTACTCTACTTATCGTCTCTACTTCTCTTCTTCTCTTACTATTAGTATACTTCTCTTATGCTTATACTTTATTTGTTGTCCATCTGAGAGAAAAATATCAATTTCATTACGTTTGAAATGGTGTAACAACATTAAAATGCGCTGAAAACGATCTTTCTCCATTGACCGTAATGTAACATCATTCTTTTGAATGTCCCTGTAGGCTAACTATGTATGGTACGCACTTCATTTTCAATGTCGAACATGCCATGGTAAACCTCAATAGCATATACGAATTACACAGAACGTGCGTTAATTGAATGATATTTAGTATTAAAAAAATTAAAGTAAGATCCAGGTTTATTTTTGTTTTTATTTCGCAGGAAATTATTGTAAGTATTAAAGCAAGGAAAATATTAAAAGTTTAGAGTGAGTTAATTATGTTTCATTTTTTTAAAGTGGTTAGTCCAAAGGAATTTAATAAATAATAGAGAAAAATATTTAACTGTAAAGGAAAAGTAAGGAATCAAAGAACTTGAAATGATTATTTAAAGTTATACATTTTACCTGGTATTTTATAAGAAAATGGAACTACAGAAATAGTACATGCATCTAAAATTTTGCTTAATATTGTAGAAGAAAATAGAACTACAAACGTAGTAGACGCATCTAAGATTTTGTTTGAACAAGAAAGTGTTAAAAAAAGGAAGAAATTTTGCATAGATTATTGTACAAGAAAATGGAACAATAGAAGCAGCAGAAGCATTTCACATTTTACCTAATCAAAACTTTGAATCTTTGCCAAGATCTTGTTATGATCATCAGAAATTGGGTGGTGTCTGCAAGAATAAAAACAAAACGATTATAGAATCAGATTCAGTCTTTGGTGTGAAAGAATTAACTTTTAATGATACCAAATACTTGCCTGCAACAACATTGTTTGGATTTTCTATTCATGGTCTAGTTTTGGAAGATGCTGATGTAACTGTGGATGGAAATGTTTTCGACGGTATCGTTCAGTTATTATAAATTTGATGTGCGACAAAGTGATATTAAGGTAATTCATTTACGTATTGTATAAAAACTCCGTTTTAGATGTACACAAGAAAGAAAATCGTGCTCCTTTACTGCTCGTTATCAGCCAGGCCCCAAATTATCCTATACTAATGTTCTTTCCAATTTGCAACTTATTCGTATTTTTAAAAATTTCTCATCATTTTTCAAGTTAAATGATATTTTTTTCTATTTAATTGATAAAATTTCCCCAAGTTATATACACTGCTCAAAGCAATTAAAGGATATTTGAAGTTTTATATAAAATAAAGATATAAACGAAATTTTTTTAGCCGAAAATAGAAGAAGAGAATCACAAATGCAAATTTTTCTGGTTTTCAAACTGTGGAGTATGCAAATTTTGAGTTCGACGTCAAAAACGTCGCTTCAGCGGCAGCGAATGAAATTTGACTTTCAACTGGATAAAAGAGAATGAAGACAAGGATGATCGGCATTCAGTGATTGCTTTGTTTCAATGAGTACGATGTCTCAGCGAAGTCATTTGACAGATTCAGAAGCTTGGAGAATTGTTGATAGGTTAGAAGGGGGCCAAACTCAAGCCGAAGTAGCGCAAGCCATTGGAGTGTCACAGAGTGTCATTTCCAGGATCTGGAACCGTTTTTTGGAGAGTGGATGTGCAGGCCGAAGACCAGGGCAAGGTCGTAGACGGGCAACAACGCCCAATGAAGATCGGTATTTAGCGTTAACAGCTCGGAGACACCGAAACATGAACGCTACTCTTCTCCAACAACACCTTCGCTCGGCTACAGGCACCACGATTTCAACTCAGACTGTCCGAAACCGGCTCCATGCTGTAGGTCTGTATGCTCGCTGACCGATGGTATGTGTTAGATTAACATCAAGGCATCGTCGCGACTGCAGGGAGTGGGCAACCGAGCATGTCAATTGGAGGAGAAATGAATGGAGCAATATTCTGTTTTCTGACGAGTCCCGTTTTTCTGTGCATCCGGATAATAGGCGTATTTTCATCTGGAGGGACCGTGGCAGTAGGAATAATCCTGCGTTCGTGCACGAAAGTGTCAGATTTGGCGATGGAGGAGTGTTGGTGTATGGTGGCATCTCCATTGACGGGCGCACTGACCTCTACATCATTCGAGATGGAGCTCTGACTGGTCGCCGATATAGGGATGAGATCCTCAGACCTATTGTAGTCCCTTACGCTGCAGCAATCGGAGGTAACTTCATTTTAATGGACGATAACTGCAGGCCACATCGTGCAAACCTGGTGGAGGATTTCCTTTTCGAGGAAGGAATCGTTCGAATGGAATGGCCAGCGTGTTCTCCAGACATGAATCCAATCGAGCACGTTTGGGACGCTCTAGGAAGACGAGTTTCTGGCCGCCAACAACCCCCACAAACTCTCCAAGAACTGGAAAGAGCTCTTCTGGAAGAGTGGGGCAGAATACCCCAACTCGTCATTAATAGCCTCATTGAGTCCATGCCTCAAAGGTGTTCAACGTTGCTGGCCGCCCGTGGAAACCATACCCCCTACTGAAAATGATTTTCTTTGAAGAAAACACCTTTTCTTATTCTTTTTTTCTCATATGCACAAATTGTGTTTTTTTCCTTTTGTACACAAATGCGCAATAAAATGCATTTTTTTCTGCCAAACATGTGTAATTTATTCTCATATAACCTACTATGTCTGACGACCATGTATCAATCAGCTAAAAAGTTTCCCAGATACAAAATCCACCTAAAACTGCAATATCCTTTAATTGTTTTGAGCAGTGTACGTTATGAGTTGAAAAACAAGCTGAGAATATAACTGCGTATTGAAAATATATTTGCTGTTTTGAAGATTTGATATTTAGGTGACAAAGAAACCTAATTTAATAAAAATGTACAAAAAAAAAAAGAAAAGAAAAGAAAAGCGAAAGAATTAATTTTTCTGATAAGACGTTTGAAAAATACGAAAATTTTTCATGCCATAGGTGTTTTTTACTTTTAACGCTGACCAGTCCTCCCACTTGCGGGGCTAGAGTGTCTAGCTTAACAGATTGTGAAGCTGTCTTTGGGGCAAGATTCACCTGATCGCCCCATGGTGGTGATTCCCTAGCCCGCAATCATGGCTGTAAAGCTATTTTAGTGATTTACTTATGTTTACCTCCGTTTGCCGGTTCCAGATTGCAATTTATCTTTGTCGATCTAGTACTGCACAGCACAGCGTTTTACATAGTCATGCTTGGTGATTGTAGAGTGGGTGTTTATTTTTGTCCGAAATATAAGGACATCAGACTTAGACACACACAGAGTTTGACATTGCAACGAGAGATGAGACTCAGCCTTTCTACCGGTTACACTGGGTAAAGACTGGCTCCGTGGGCTGTCCCATTGGCGCGGGTCCCGTAGCTCGTGCAAGCTGTCACCTTAGTGCACCTAATAAAGAGCCGTTGTGAATAAATAAAACAAAATAAGGGGAAGCGAACCTCACTCTTGCACAGCACACGCAAGAACTAACTGTGAGCCAGCCCGTGCTCGCACTTACAATCTCGAGGGTAACCTGTAAAAAAGAGAGTTAAGCCAGGATGTTAGTATACAGGTGTAGTATACAGGTGTTAGTATACAGGGTGGTATTTTACTAATTAATAATCTTAAATTCAGATTAATTAATTAGCATCTAAAAATATAAAGACGGAGTTACTACTAGGCCAAAGAACAAATTAGATGGTTCCTTTAACAGGAGGGGTTAGTTTGTTACATTGTTAAAAATTTGCAGCAAACTGTCCAGTTATTTGACCGTTTTTGTAGAAAACGGTTATATAACCGTAATTTAAATATATTCTGACCATAAAATGAGCAATAATACGGTCAAAATATAGTTAAATTACGGTTATGTAACCGTTTTCTACAAAAACGGTCAAATGACTGGACAGTTTGCTGCAAATTTTTAACAGTGTAGTTGCACACTTAAATACAATTACGGGATACAGATTCTGATACCCTTTCCTATAAACTTACTTGTATACTAACATTGTAACACACATCCGTGCATACTTGCATATTGACTTACTTTTATAATTGCCTGCAAGCTGACTTACATATACTTCATCCATACCGCCAATCATGAAAACTTTTGTACACCATTAATACATTAAATTAGGAATTGATTATAACAACAAGGATAGATTAAGAAGAATAAAAGTTATTTAATTGGTGTAATAGGGATAGTAGTTGAAAATGAGAAATTGACTTCGAATTGTTTTAATTGACGAAAACTGGAAATGATATCAAGTTGCTTACTTTTAAGGTGTAACTACTCGCTTAGTACAGTTTCTAATAATTTCTAATTTTCAAAAGAAAAATGAAATGACCGCAAAACCTTCAGTATACGTCCTAAATTACCATTTATTTCGAATTCATTTTAGCTCTTTTCATTCATTTAACTCTCATGTTCGCTTATTGCAGTATAAGAATGAAGTTTACTCAACGTGTAGCTTTATTAGTTATTTTAAAACTATCCGTAGCAGTATAAGTTCCTGTAATAAAAATACACCCACTTGGCATATTTCAAGAATGACGCGAATAAAGCTGCGCGTTTTGCTATACCATATATAATATATATATATATATACTAGCTGACATGCCCGACGTTGCCCGGGCCTTAAAGTTAACTCAATTTTTGCATAGTACATTCATATGTACATTATAGACTATCGGAGTAAATTGCTTAAGGGTAGTTTTTAATTATCTTAAGCATTTTCTTGCTGAATTTAGCAGACTATTAGGAGTTTGTGGAATATAAATAACTTTATATACAGAGCTACGCAAAGAACAAGATACAATTGTTGGAATTGAGTTTTAAGTTCTCTTATGCGTTTTCGACGTGAATGAAATTTTAGCTTAACGTGCGCTGTGTACAAAAGTCTTTAGATAATATACAGGGCTGTACAAACGATTTCGAGTACATTTCCGTTGATTGGCGAAAATTGTTAAATGTAAATTTTCTAATTGACCTACATTTTATCATGCTATGTAATACATATCCAAATCTATAGATCATATACAAGGTTTCACAAAATAATTCAAATACTTTTTAAAAATGCAAGGTAATCTCGAAAACTGGATATTTCAGTGTGTTATATGTTTTCTAAACTGTTTACTTACATATCTTCTTTCACCTTATTCAATGGCGAAGTTCCGTTACAGTTTTCTGGAGGATCTGCTGGAAAGAGTTTCATAATCTATGCTTGAAGCATGATTTTTCGTTCTTGTTTGTATATCGATTGGTTGCGCAGTGAAAATAAGCATTCACAATTTACAATTTTTTTTCTTTATTTGCTTACGTATAACCCTGTCCCAACTTTGTACCTTTTTTTGTGTCCTGAATTTTTCGACTTATACGCTTAGTACATACGGTATTTGCACAATATTTATGGGAACAATGTTTTGTTAATAAAATTCTCAATTTAATTAATTACCAAGCATAAAATAATCTTTTAACTGGAAACACCTTGAAATGTGATTATCGCTTCCAGCTGTTTCTACTTCGACTCAATTCAAAAGATTTTGTTGTAACCGATATTAATTTATGTACACAATCTGTTGCCAAGACTTCAAACTGCCCCGACATGTGCTCGTGTGGATGTGTCAACAACGGAAATGACTATTTCATGTCTTTTGATTGCAGCTGAAAGGGCTTACCTTCTGTTCCTCAGTTTTTCAAAGAGACGGCTTCAAGCAGATGGAAGTAAGTTTTAGATATCGCGTATCACTTATAGTCTCGCTATAACTGTATACAATGATCCTTTTAGCCCAAGTTTCAATCTGTTAATTTGCACTCTAGATTCGACAATCTGTCGTAGTTGAAAATGTAAAATGAAATCTAGAAAAGTACTTTCTCTGAGACTGTAAAAAAAATAATGTTTGGAAAAATCAAAAAGTTATTAAATAAACATTTGATATATAAATTCACAAATATTTTAAAAGAACAATTTATAACAGTAAGCTCTCTTCTGGAAATATAAATAAAATTTCAACAGCAAATGATAACGAAAAAATTAAAGTAAAGTCGTGCATCAAACATTGATTATGAAACAATTTCCATCACTTCCAGAATGCTTTAACAAACCTGGGTGTTTAAAGAGGTAAATAAGATTCTTAAGTAAACATATTAGAAAACGCAAACTACATTTAAAAACCAAATTTCAGCGATTACAGGCCCTAGCCAGAAAAATACTCCATTTTTTTTGTGCAGCCCTGTATATAATTTATAGATTTGTATGTATTCTATATAATATGCTACAATTTAGTTTAGTCAGAAAACACGTAACACAGTTGAAAATTCACCTTTAGTCATTTCTACCAGTAGACAGAAACATATTTGAATTTCCCTGTATATTACCTTAAGATTTTTATACACGTCACATATTAAACTAAAGTTTAATGCAGACAAAAACAGGCTGTAAAGTACTGAAATTACACTTTCAGAAATTATCATACATCAGCGGCCATGAATCCAGTTCTTTGTGTGGCCCTGTATATGATTTTATTTATATTCGAACAAACATCTCTTACAAGGAACAACTTTTGGTGCAACTCGCACCTAGCATCGAGACGTGGTGCATTTTGTAGCCCTATACATACAAGTTAGAGAAATGATAAAATCTCTCTGTTAAAATCATATCTACTATATATATAAAACACAAACGGAAATTTCGTTCCGTTCCTTTATAACTCGAAAAGTTACAATGTGACAACCACCAGTAACAAAAGTTACAATGTGTCAACCACCAGTAACAAAAGTTACAACGTGACAAAACCCACGATAGTGACATAATAACCAGTGAAACTCTCGAAAGCAGACAGAGATTCAAAATGTGAAAACCAGCTCTAGCACAAGCTAGAGATAAAAATATATCAAGAAAGAGACAAAAGACAATGAATGATAGACAAAAAACAACTCACAACAGAGGTGAGCCTATAAAAACGCCAAAAAACCTTGACAGAGACAAATACAACAAGAAGTGAAATCAGCCCATAAAAGAGGCGATAAACACTACAGCGACAACCCACCATGAACGTGACAAGCCAACAGACATGGTAAATATGTAAATCTATGTACGCTAATGGCACCTGGTGCATGTAAAATCCGTCGTGGGTGCAAAGCCCTCCAAGTTACCTGTGAATTATACCTCTAGTTGTGCCTAGTCAGGTGAGGGTCGAGTCAACTGATCAAGGTTCTAAATTACGAGACCTATTAAATCTGTCAATTCAACAAAGTTAAACAGAAACCTTGAACCGGCAAACAAAGATAACGGTAGCAAATCACAAGAGAACAAGCACAGCAGCGATGTGAACAAATCTATAGTCAAGTGGATCACAGCCATGCTGTGATCAAGCGATTACCGCCCCGCACCCAGTTACTAACCCGTTAAGCTAGGCATTCATGCCGGGCAGGTAGGGCCTAGTTAGCGGTATAAAAAAAACTCGAGTTCTGCCGAATGCATTTTGATGGAACTTACACTGTTCCAGCGATAATTTTTCAAGGAAGGTTTTAGTATATAACACAACGTTCTGCGTATATTAGTTATAGAATTATGTTAGAAAGTTCTGTTTTTTTGGCCGAAAAGGTTACCATTGCTAATTTTTTGGCGACCATTATTGTTGCAGAAAGAAACGAAAAGGCTATACATCTCGAAAAATAAAAGAAAAACTGTTGCTAATTTTATGACAAAAACAAGAACGAAAAATCATGCGTCAAGCATAGATTATATAGCACTTTCCAACGCTTCCAAAATAATTTTACAAATCATACCGTTTGATAAGCTAAAAGCTAACATCTAAGTAAACAATTTAGAAAACGCATAACATATTTAAAAACATAATTTCAGGAATTTCCAACATATACAATATTCGGAAAAATATCCGAATACTTTTATTCAGCCCTGTATAGGATCTATAGATTTGTATATATACTACATAGGATGATAATTTTAGTTCAGTTAGGAAACGCGTAGCACAGTTTAAAATTCTCCGTCTGGAGTTTGTCAATAAACAGAAATGTGTTCGCGAACTTTTGTGCTGCCCTGCATAGGATCTACAGAATTTATACACACCACGTAATAGACAAAAAGCAAGTTAAAATTAAAATCGCGTTCAATAACTTAAAACGCACTTCCAGGAATTATTGTTAACAGACAGTAGATAATTCTTTTGCGTGTCCCTGTAAATGAACGATGACTGCTATACACACAATATTCCGTAGTAAGTCTCTTGTAATGCACCTTAGTGATCTATATACATTTCAATGCGTTTAAAATAGTGAAACATTATTTAAATAAACCGCAGACGATTTTTCTCCGTAGACGTAATGTAACGGAATTATTTTTACTGTCCCTGTAAAGTAACTATAAGTGCTATGCACACCCTGTTCCATATTAAGCTTCTTCTAATGCACCTTAGTAATATATATAAATTACAATGCGTTTAAAATAGTGAAACATTATTTAAATAAACCGCAAATGATTTTTCCCCATAGACCGCAATGTAACGGAATTCTTTTGAGTGTCCCTGTAAAAAAACTATAAGTGCTACACACTTCTGTTGAAATAGGGAACATGCTATAGATAACGACAATAACATATAAAAATTGCAGAGAAATCCGAGCATATTTACGGGAGTTAGAGCACGGACAGACGGCAGACGGCCAGACGGCCAGACGGCCAGACGGCCAGAAAAACCGAAGTCATAAGCACTTTTCAACTAGGTTGGAAAGTGCTAAAAACAGAAAGAAAAAAGAAAAAAAAAAGAAAAAGAGTTTTGATGAGAGAGTATTATAAAACGAAAATATTTAATTTAAACATGATTGGGAATGTTCGTAATGCTTAAAAAATTATTCAAGGGGCAAGATAGGAATTGAAACAATATTTGGCGATTTATCTTTCGTTTTTGGCGATTTTGATTTTACTTTTGACCCCAAACAATTTGATTTTAAGCCAAAAGGTGTGTTTTTTTTGTTGCAGAAAGAATTGAAATGGCTATATACATCTGGAAAAATAAAAGAAAAAACTGTTACTAATTTTAGTTTTAAAAAAAAAAGAAAAACAGTTTTGAGGAGAAATTTTAAGCCAAAAGGTGTTTTTTCAAGTGTACGACAGCATTTTTGCAGAATTTTTTGTTTGGTACTTTTCGGTTAGCTCGGCGCCAGTGATATATATATACACATATATCTACACAAATACATGTATATACACACATATATATACACTTATATGTATGAATATACACATATATATATATGTGTGTGTGTGTGTGTGTGTGTGTGTGTGTGTGTACACATATCACTGGCGCCCGGCTAACCGAAAAGTACCTTTTTTTTATTCAAATACAAACTATATTAATGGCAATATACTTCTGTTTACTTCTACATGTATGAAATTTCGTTCCGGCTGCTTATAACTCGAGTTCTGCTGAATGGATTTTCGTAGAACTTAAACTGTAAGATATTTTTTCAGGGATGGTTTTATTGTATAACTTATCGTTCTACGTAGCTTAGTTATAGAATTATTCTGGGAAATTCTGTAATCAGATTTATCCGATTATGAAATATTAGCCTTTTCAAAAGATTTTGTCGAATGGATTTCGATGGAACCTACACTGTTAGATAATTTTCTAAGGAAAGTTTTATTATATAACATATCATTCTATGTTGCTTAGTTCTAGAATTATAGGGGAAAATTCGAAAATCGGGTTACCATTTTTTTAATCAAATATTAGCCTTTTCAATATTTGATTCCGATTATGAAAGATTAGCCTTCTGAAAAAGTTCTACTGGACGGATTTTGATGAGAATTGTATTATTAGTTAGATGCTATTTCAGGAATGGTTTTAGCGTACTACATATTGTTCTACGTTGCTTAGTCAAACAGTTATGTGTGAAGGTTATATAGTCAGGTGAACGCGATTCCGAAAGATTAGCCTTTTTGAAAGATTTTAAAAAGCGTATTTTTTGCGACTTGCATTGTTAAGTGGATAATTTGTAAAGATGGTTTTAGTATATTTTATATCGTTCTGTTATTTTTAG
Organism: Maratus michaelseni; assembly: GCA_963931845.1. NCBI lineage: Eukaryota > Metazoa > Arthropoda > Arachnida > Araneae > Salticidae > Maratus > Maratus michaelseni. The sequence goes on along the minus strand of OZ007597.1, from coordinate 1,369,331 downwards.
AATTATATGGAAAAGTTCTATAATCAGATGAACCCGATTATCAAAGATTAGCCTATATAAAAACTTCTGCTGGAAGGCTTTTGTTAGTTAATTTGTTTGCATTGTTAGTTCGATCATTTTTAGTGATGGTTTTAGTATATTGCATATAGTTTTATCATTCTTAAGAAACCCTAGCTGTAAATGACCAAATAAAAGAGTTGGTCCTTAACAGCTAAAATTTGGTCTGCACACATTTTGACTGAAACATAATAGCGCAATCGCGTCATTTTTCAATAATGTGGAAGGATATTCCGGGTAAATATACAGATTGCTTTCAAATACAAGGTCAAATTAAACGATATATTTCGTTTGATTCAAGGTTCATTTGTAGAAACCGACCAGCGCAGCGGGCGTACCTTGCTAGTTTTATGTATTATTTTAAATTTTAAATTTTTTGTTATTTGATTTTTAATTGTTAATTTCACACCAAAATTGAGTTAATTCGCCAAATAGGGTGCTACGAATCCAAACCACTATTCACACACATCTGACGGCTATAACATTCATCCAGGGTTGCCGGAAAAAGTTCTACGGTAATGAATAAAGCCAGCTTTTCCCCGCCAAAAATATAAATTTAATGTTGTACTAATATTTCAAAATCAAATTCTAGGGTTCTTGAAGGAATTGTTAAACTTTTTTCAATATTTTATACTTATTATTGACTAATTTGTAACTTTTACTTCCTTAAAAAAAAAAAAAAAAAAAAAAAAAAAAAAAAAATCCAATAAGTGGTCTCGAAAATCGCATTTTCAGAAGGTTACAAAAATCAAAGTTGTAAAATCAAAAAAATATCACTTTAACAGAAAAATTTTATCGATTCTCAAACTTCACAATACAGGGCTTTAAAATGCACCTTGTCTGAATGCTAAGCACGAGCTGCACCAAAAGTAGTTCCCTTGTTAGTAGGGGAGACCGGAGCATGTTGACCATAGGGGCACGTTGACCCATCCGCAATACTTTTTCAAACTATCCGGTGGATAGCATTACTAGCTAAGTGAAATGCGTCTTATTACGTCTTATTTCACCCACAACATCGTCAACCGTTAAGAAGCAATCAAGCGAAAGCCACTTCAAATTTTCAAATTCTTACACGGCACTTATAAAAATCGTTTTTGATTTGTTTCTAAATTAAAGTTTGACTTTGGAGAATAGCAGTTTAAATAGACCGTTGTTCAGAGTTTATTTTCTATCTACTGATTTTTTACAAAAATAACAGAATATTTTGATACGACGATCAAAAATCAAAATGGCGATAGGGGGCAAATTGGCCCATTTAATCGGGGGCATGTTGGCCCAGATTAAACGACTAACCTATGGATGAAATTCACATTTGTGACCACCGCCCTTGAAAGAGTTAAATCTTTCAAAAATAGTAAATCAGGAGATGAGTGGATTCAATGTTACCAGGTGCAAATGTTGGGCACGCGAATCATATGTCACTGTGGATATGATATTTTATGTTTGCATTCATTGTGATGATGAGAAAAATTTCGATGAAGGCAGTAGTTAAGTTGAACAAAACAACTTTTTTCATCCTTTGTACCTTTTATATACCAAACTAAAATTGCATTTGATATGTTATTTCCGTTAGCAATCCGAAAATAAAATCTATTCAGTGGGCCAACCTACCCCGTTCGACGGGGCAGGTTGACCCAGTGACTTGATGTTCTTCTGAACTTCATATAGAAACTATTAATAATTATTTTTCAAAATTTGTCCTACGTGGTTATGCTTTAAGGTGCACTTATTGCCCAAAATAAAAAATAATTAAAATTTTTAATAAAATAAAATAAATAAAAAGTTTTGAAGAAAAAATGAGCCAACTAGCCCCGGTCTCCCCTATGGTAAATATATTTCAAGTTCAAAATGCATAACCCGGTAAATGAAGTGTAAGTGCTACTTACTTCATATTCAGTACTGAACATGTCATTACATATATCAATTGCATGGCAATCCGAGTATATTTACATGAGTTAGAGCACTGACAGACAGACGGCCTGACACACTAATATGCTGCTCTAATATGCAACACATTTCAACTATGTTGGAAAGAGTTAAAAAGAACTAGAGTATAGTCCGATCAAAATCAAGAGACACTCAGAGTAAATAAAATCAGGCGTGATTTGGCGATATGAATAAAGCTCAGGCTACAATCAACGGAAACCAAGAACACAATCATTTCTTTTTATTATTTCGCAATAGTTTGTTTCTTTTTACTTTAATTTTTTGTTTACAGTGTAATTTAAAATAGAAATATAAAGTCTTTACCAAGGAAAAATGTTTATTTAAAACTATATCTGTAAAACTTTTCTTTCTTTAATAGAATTTCCTAAGAAAACAAAAATTTATTTGCAATTCGATAAAATTGTCCTTTTCGCGAAGAAAGGGCAAAATTCGAACTCCTTAAACTAAAACGGCAATATTTTTGTTTATCTCGAGTCTCAATTCATTTTGAACAGACATATTAGTATGTAAATGAATGTTCTGTGCAGCTTTAGTAAACAGTTTGGGTCAAGCAGCATACCGAGTTGTAATGATTCTGGCTGACATCATTTGCATGAATGAAGAGGTGCAACATCGTTGTCTTGAATGAGTGAGGAAGTGAAAAGAGCAATACATGATTTATAGAAATGGGAGCAATAGGCAAAAGTATTCATAAGGAGCCCTTTCCTACGAATGTATGAAGATTGAGGGGGTATAGGGTATTGTATTACCAATTATATAAAATTTGGGAATGGAGTGTATTTCAATTAATAATTATAATTCAAAATTCCTAACACAAAATAATATAATAATTTGTCGTCTAATAATGTTTTTATTCTTTCATGTTTATTTCTAAAAATAATCTTATTAAATAAAAGCTGTGGAGCAAAAATTTTGCTAGAATAAATTTTTGAAAAAGTGCTTCGGATGTCATAAGTGCATGCTACGTATCTGCTCCCATACCTTGCACATCAAAAAATATGCAGATTTTTTAAAGTTTCTACTAATCAAAGCTGTACTAATCATAGCACTGATGCAATATGATTCTGAGTGGGCGGAGCTAGTATCAATTAATCATTATGTCTAGAAGGCCTTTTCACTCATTTTGTGTGTAACATATTGAAGTAACACATGAGACTAACTTTGTAATCTTAAACTATAGACTTTCTTTATGTGTTTTCAGTTAAACCATTTTGGGATTTCCGCCATTACATATATTATTTTCATGTAACCCCTGCAGGCCCGCCACGTACCCCCAGGTTGGGAATCGCTGGTCTAGAACGTCAATTTCCTCCATCCTCCCAGAACTCCACAGTGTTTGCCTCGGATCTGCAGAAATCCATCTGTGAGAAAAATATCTGAATGCGTGACGATAGCAATACTGATTTTAGGTATATTTAAAATTATTAACCCGGGGCCGGTCAACGCCAGGCGGGTCAGGTAGTAAATGAATAAATGTTGATTATTGTAAAATTTAACAACTGCTAATTGCTGCCACAGAAAACAAAAAAAGACATTCCCATAAAATTAAGTATAAATGTGTTTTTCGAACAAAATTTTAATATAAGATCACTGAAGTTTATTATTTATTTTGAGCGATGTGAATTATTTAATCTCTTTAATGTTCTAATAATTTTAATCACTTCTAAAAACTAGTAGGATGTGCCAATACCAAAACTTTCTTCTATCTCTCATACATGTTAAGGCTTCAAAATTCGCTATCACAACGCCAAAATTAAATGCCAATCTATGCCCATCATGAGGATTCTATAGTTATAGGTTTGTTGAATTGGGTGCATTTAAAAAGGAAATATAAGCCTCGTATTTTTCAAACAAATCATTGAGTATCGGCATTCACACACTTAGATTATCTGCAACAAAAATTTCCAGCACAAAGAGCATAAAAGCGATACCTGTTGAGCAGTATACTCCCAAGCCTAATATTTGTGTGAAAGTATAACAGAATGTGAAGTTGAATTAAAACCCGTGCTTTTGTTTTTGAGCTATTGCTATCACAACAATCGTGAAAAATGCAGCATACACTGTAAAAAAAAATTCCTGAAAAAAACGGAAATTCTACTGGCAATCTAGACGCCAGTACTATTTCCGTATTTTAACGGGAAAAAAAATTCCGTAAATTTTCCGTGATTTCTGAAATATCCGTTTTATAACAGATATCTTCCGTATTTTTTAGATATTTTTATATCGTTAAAATAAATTTTATAGAACCAAAAAAAGAAAAAAAAATTCCCAAGGAACATCTTATAAGGGATATACACTTTTTCTTTCACTTCTGTGCGAGTAATCAGCAAATAACCAATTCTTGCCACGAAGAGGATCGAACGCGGAATCTTCCGTGCGGTATACTGGCGGGTTCGACCATTACGCTAAGACCGGACACTGCGTTTTCTCAAATGGGTTTACTTATTTTAGATGCTTTTAATTATGCAAAAACTTGAATGTTTCACAGTTAGATGGATTTTTTCAATATTTTCTTTTCATAATTTTTAATATCTTGCTTTATTATTTGATGTTTTATAACAGATAAATATTAACTTTTTATGTATTATATGCGTAAAACGTTGTATTAAGACTAAGGATTGCTTCTTTTTGCAAAAGTACATATACTTTTTAAAATTATTTGTCTGTTGATCTATTTATCAATTCCAGTAAAAACAATAATTATCTTAAGTAGACGTATTTATTACATGCTCTTGAAGTAAATTTTCATCTCTTACTGTCAAAGCTTATGTGAATAAACAATTTTATAACAAATTAAATTATTATATTTAATCTTTGCTGAGAGCTTTTGTGTTCGATTCTGTTAAACTGAATAATTTTTTTAAAATCAAAACAAAAATATAAATTTTTAGAGAAACTTTTGAAATTAATGACCTTAGGATAGGTAAGTTTAAATTTGGACTTAATAATTTAGTTTAAATTAATTTAGTTTAATTTATAAAATTATAAACTATATAGAATTATAAAGTTCATTTTTATAAAAGTAAACAAAAAGTTATTAATTATTTTTTATAAATTTAAAGAAAAAAATATGAACTTCGTAAAATTATAATTTATAAAATAATAAATTTTAGTTTAATGCACAAATTTATAAGACAAATCAGCTTAGTTTAACACCTACATACCGATAATTTGCAAAAATATTATTTTATGAAACCTTAAAAATATTAAAACAAAAAAATAGATTTTTAGAGAAAATTTTGAAATTAATGACCTTGGGATAGGTATGTTTAGATTTGGATTTATTAATTTAGTCTAAATTAATTTAGTTTAATTTATAAAATTATAAACTAACTAAATATATTATAAACTTTATAAAATTATAAACTTCATTTTTATAAAAGTAAAGAAAAAATTATTAATTATTTTTTTTAATTAAAAAAAATATATAAACTTTCTAAAATTATAATTTATAAAATAATAAATTGTAGTTTAATTTACAAATTTATAAGACAAATCAGTTTTGTTCAATACCAATAATTTGAAAAGATATTATTTTATGAAACCCTAAAAATATTAAAACAAAAAAATAGATTTTTAGAGAAAATTTTGAAATTAATGACCTTGGGATAGGTATGTTTAGATTTGGATTTATTAATTTAGTCTAAATTAATTTAGTTTAATTTATAAAATTATAAACTAACTAAATATATTATAAACTTTATAAAATTATAAACTTCATTTTTATAAAAGTAAAGAAAAAATTATTAATTATTTTTTTTTAATTTAAAGAAAAAAATATAAACTTTCTAAAATTATAATTTATAAAATAATAAATTGTAGTTTAATTCACAAATTTATAAGACAAATCAGTTTTGTTCAATACCAATAATTTGCAAAGATATTATTTTATGAAACCTTTAATAACCTAATATTGCCTCACGTTAATAAATTAAAAAAAAAAATTAAATATCAGTGAAAAAATTCATAATTTGAAGTACTATAAAGGAAAAAAAGTAGATTAAAAAAATATTTTTCTGTAATTTATATAAATAAAATAAATTTCTAAAGATTTCACTAAAAAATAAAAAATATTATTACTTTCACAAAAAATTACCATCCAGACACGGGCCTGGTTAGAAGGAACTCCAGGATTGGCCCGAGTCTAATGACAGAAAATAGGCCCACGGGTAGGACCGGTCCAGGCCTGGATCCTAGAAGACCCTGGACCCTTGTAAATACAATACAATAATAAATACCTTGTAAATATTCGCATTTCAAACAAGGCGATATCTGTATGCAAACCTCTGAATGTTATTTACGGAAATGGCACTGTTTTGAAAAAAATCCATTAAATTTACGAAAAAACTTCTGCATATTTACGGATTTGAAATATCCTTTATGGAACTAATGTCATTTACGGAAATCGTACTGTTGTTTTGGAAAAATGAAACTTCTCCGTAAAATTTTACGGAAAATCTCTTGTATTTTCACGGATTTTTTTTACAGTGTAGCAGCGCAACCTGTTGGACGATTTACACCAATACCTAATCAGCAAAAACTTATGTCAACGTCTAATTGAATTTGAAGTTTGATGAATATCCGTGCATTAGTTCTTGACATAGAGCTATTGGGGAAATCGTGAAAAATGCAGCATAGCAGCGCCGCCTACTGGGCAATATACAGCAAAAACTAATCAGAACCTATAGCTGTCAAGTTCTAACTGAATTTAAAGTTTTATTAAATCCTGTGCTTTAGAACTTGAGATAAAGCGCCCACAAACTTATTGTCACACACAGACATACAGACAAACATTTTTTATAGCAGTCAAACTGTCTTCAGAACCTTCTAAAACGTAAAAATCCATCGAAGACCTAAATTCAATTTTTTTCACGAATCCAATACTTTCTTCTTGTAAAGATAGAAGAAAGTAAAAAATTAAAAAAATTCTAACCAGGAAATTTTATATCTCGCATATTAACCCCTTAACAGTTTTTCCGGAATGCCGCTCTGACAAGAAGTGTTTGCTTGCTTCCTTACTAAAAGCTTTTTGATACCACTAATTTCTAACTGTAATCTTCGTCTTATTAATTGGTAGACATTTTTCGAGCAGATGTCTTTGTCCGGAAGAAGTGATGTTTTGTCCATATCTTTAATTTATTGCGTCAAAGAGAGAGAAAAAAAAAAAACATTATTGTTAAGGGGTTAAAGATAACATTATCTAGGCAATTTTTATAAGTGGACGTATGGGTATGTGTAGAAAACAAAAGGATTGGAAAAAGCACTTACACACTCTTACGACGTTTTAAAAGAACTTATAAAAAATATCACTATACCGGAGTTTGTGAGTATGTTATCTCCTTTCCTTATCCCAAATTATTTGATATCTACATTACTTTTTCATGTAAAATTCGTGCAAAAGTCTGAATGATGTAATCGTTTTAAAAATACTAGCGCCATTACGCGCCCCTTATTCAATAAGTTTTACCTGTCAGAAATCAGTGAGTCTGATATCGTAATATTGCATGTCTGCACGTGCCTGGCACGAGGCCTGGAAAAATGAGGGCAAATTTTCAAACGGCAGGATAGGCAGAATAAATAATTTTTTTTAACGGGCCGGGCCGAACAAAATATACGGGACGGAGCGGACCGATAAAAAATAATAAACGGCCTCGAGCGGGACGAAAGAAAATTAAATGAGCCAGAGAGATCGTTAAAAAAATAACACGGGTCGACCGGTCCAATTATGACAAATTTAAAAGGATCAAACTAAGCTGATAAAATATGAACTATTTTCAATGGGCGTGAATGGGACGAGAACAAATATAAATGTGTCGTGCGAGCCGATGTTAGCTTGGCAACATCAATACAGAAACAGAAAATATACAGCGTAGAAATCGGTAACAGAAAGTTACATCGTGTCTAAACCCGGTCTTTTTTTTTTCTTCAGCAGACTATGGCATGCCGGGATCAGGCTTACACTTTATTCTACATAAACAAGCGGATCGGAATTGGACTTAATTGTTCACAGGAGACTCATTTATTCCTAACAATAAAATTCCATCGAAGATAGAAAAAGGCATGCGCGAAAAAAGAAAAAAAAATTAACAATTGTATTTTAACTGCAGTGACGGCATCTTCTTCGGGAAAAATACGGGACGAAGAAAAATGAATTGAAATATACTTAAATTGCAATTCAATATAATATAACAAATCATACCTTTTATGCTACATGTGTAAAATACCACTGCTTCGATCAATCAATAATATTTAATTTCTTCTAAACGTTTCAATTTTAATTTTGGTTTTTAATCATAAATATAAAATAACCCGTGAGAAAAGTCACATTTTTCCTGTTTTGTAGTATTTATTATTTTTTATAACCACTGTTGAGCATCATATAATACGGTATTTTATTTTTGTGGCAACATTGATTTGAAAAAGCTTTTATTTCATTTATGAAAAAGGAATCCAGATCACATATCTTATTTCCGTTGTCAATATCCCTTTTTCTATGCACATACAAAACATACAACGATGAATGAGGTATCATTCGAAAATTTTTTGAACAGGCTTCTGACATAGTACACTCACATTTCGTTAAAATGCGTTGTTGGATTTAAAAAAAATTAATTAAAAATTCATGCTAAAACGTACCAGGAAATAATCTCAAAGATTGCAGTGCGAAAGCTTCGCACGGGTCCTTCTGGTAAGGATCTATTTAAGTAAAGTATAAAAGAAAGTGTAAAAGTATAAAAGAATATTACGTTTGATTAAAATCCGTACATTGGTTTTTGAGATATTCCTATCGTGAAAATTGTGAAAAATGCAGCATAGGAGCGCTACCTGTTGGACGATTTACACCAAAACCTAATCAGCAAAATCTTATGTCAACGTCAAACTGAATCTGAAGTTTGATAAAAATCCGTGCATTAGCTCTTGAGATGAGCTATTGGGAAAATCGTGAAAAATGCAGCATAGCAGTACACCAAACAAATCAGCACCCATTTCTGCCAAGATCTAACTGAATTCAAAGTTTTATTAAATCCTGGGCATTAGATCTTGAGATAGAACGCCCACAAGCTTTTTGTTACATACAGACATACAGACAGACATTTTCTAATAGCAGTCAAATTGTGTTCAGGACCTTCTAAAATGTATAAAACCGAAAACCGAAAACCGAAATTCGAATTTTTTCACGAATCCAATACTTTCTTCTTGTAAAGATAGAAGAAAGTAAAAAAAAGAAGAAAAATTCTAAACAGGAAATTTTATATCTTATAATTTTACTAGATGGAACCCGTCAAAACTTGACGCAAAAAAAATTACAATAACAATATTAGTAAAATAAGCTTGCATAGGAAACAGTCTTTCCAATATTTTATTTTAAAAGTTTTTTCCCACAGTAAATTATAGTACTATTTCCGATGCAAACTCCAAACAAACAATCCGTAAACAACCGTGTAATAATGCAAATCATTTTTGATATTACCGCCATATTCCCCACGGCAAGAAAGAAAATTTCCTGGACCTATGAAGTATCACACAAATAGTATATCCCTACGTTCATTTCATATTCAGTCAATAAAAGAACATAGTAAATAAAGCACACATCTCCCCCCCCCCCCCCTGTAATAATTCAACCGAATGAGCTCCTATGCGCATGTGCATCGCATCTCCTCAAACGACAACAAATTCGACGTTAAAAAAAAGTTTTAAAATGTTTAAATTAAAAGTTTTAAAACGTCTTCTTTAATCATTGTTCGTTTTACATCCATATCTTCTGAAACGCATCCATTGTTGTAAGCTAATCAATTTTTCAATTCCTACTATTAGCTTACACTCTCTATATATTTATATATCTTGTTCAAATTTTCAATCGTTAATAAAATATTTTCTATTCATCCACTCAAGTTCAAATACATTTTTTTAACTTGTCGTGGATGACACTTGATGTTAATATAGTTTTTTTTTCAAATATTAATTCATTAATTAAATTAAATTAATTAATTTTAGTTTTATATGGGAGAAAAAGTTTTCTCCCATTGTTTCCATAAATGAAATGAAAGATTTTCCTCAAATTAGTGATGCCACAAAAATAAAATACCGAAACGATGATTATAAAAAAAATTTTCAATAAAGATAACGTGGGACATTAATGCTGCACGGGTTTATTTTATATATTTATGATTAAAAAGTAGGAATTGACTTTAAAAAATATATATATATTACTTGTTATGTAAAGATAAAGAATTTTTTTTACAATAATAAATCAATCTGCAGATAAGGGAGACTTTTTATGTTTTCAAGTGTAATTTATTTGTATGAATTCTTCGGTTCCTTTACATAATCAGGATGATTATTCCTTTTCCACCACAGTCGGGGATTTTTTCCTCTTATACAGTTAAATATCCAACGGATCTTTAAAAAAATAATAATAAAGTACAGTTCCTAGCATATTCTGATGCAACATATAATACATCAACGAATTCAATATATCAATTTTATGTTAATCATAAACTAAAAATAGTTTTTCTTTTATTTATTTATTTATTTTTTGACAGATTTTAGTTTAGCGCCAAAATGCTCAATCTTATGGATAATCTGATCTTATGATTTATTAGGGGTTATTATTTTTTTTTTTTCAGTTTTTATGATGATTAGGAAAATCTATTTTCAATTGGGGCAACTTTCCCAGGACTATGTTACATTATTAAAGCAAACTGATGATCATTGTTGAGATAGAATTGAAAAATATTTCATGCTTGTAAATTATTTAAAAATTCAGTTTTCAAATAAATTTCAATCGAAAACTAATTTTTTTCCTAATTGATGATGTAAGAACTGAAATTGTAAAATGTAGGAAACAAACTGATAATATGAAGTATTTAGAAGTGATGTAAGCGCGATAAAAGCTAAAGCGATTGCGCCATTTGTTGTCACAACCGCTATACATTTCTAAAAATTGCCACTGTGTTTTGACTGGCGTCCAAAAGTAGACTGCCATTTTTTGACTTCGAAAGAGAAATTCACAGTGAAAGAAATAGGACTTTGCCCCTAATAAGGAACTGTTAAATGAACTTATATCAAACATACCAAAATAATTCCTATAAAATAGTAGCCTTACATTGTTTATTATAGCTAAAAATGCAATCATTATTTTTTATTTATTTTTTTTTTTTTTACTATAACACTATTTTCAATAATTTTAATATTCCTGAAATCCTTTACTTTTGTGATTTTTTTAAATTAAAAAATGAAATCTTCTAACATATAATTAAAAAAAAAGGTAATTGGTAACATGTTATCAAGGTATGCAATCAAGATGAAGCGACCAATAAAGGCTTCAATTCTGACCTTTAAAATTAAAAATTTAAAAATCAGTTACGTCATGTTGACACAATCAATTTTTCTTTTTTGTTTTCTCAATGTTAAAATGCATTTCAAGCTAAGCATAACGCCATTTTCCCCGGCGCAAGCTTTTCACACGTGCATTGTATCTCAAACATTTAAAAAATCCGTTATGACGTCAGATTAATTATCTTTTTAATTCTCTAATGACGTGATGTTAATCTGCTTTCTGTACGTGCACATACTCATACTCCTTGGGTTATTAAGAAATCTTTGAAAATTTCCGTTTTATTACCAATATGACGTCATAATCTTTTTTTTTTTTTTTTTTTTTTTGCAATGGGCTTTATTTGGAATCTGGGTTCGAGATTGTAAGAAATCACGTGTTGGTGGTATTTTACCATCGGAATTTCCAATGCTATACATAGACAAACAAATATAAACACAGCACGGAGGTCACATGATGGTGGTTTATGACGTCACGCCAATAAATCCCATTGGTGAAACTTTTCATTTCATTTTCATTTTTCACGTGGAAATCTTTCAATAGAAAATTAATTATTGCAGAAAGAATTTCATTGGGGATTTTTAATTATTGGAAACTGCTGTAACGAAAAATGTTTAATAGGAAAAGGCTGTTAGAATGTTGGTTTTTTATCTCTATTTATTAAAATAATACGATTTTTTCAAATTTTATTATTTTGAGCTTAATAGCAGGTATTCAGTTATATATAGACAAAGTTTCAACTCTGTAAGTTATATAGTTTCTGAGAACGGCTCTGTGACGGACAAACAACGGAGCGGGAGTAATAGGGTTTCGGAAATTACCACCTACAAAAAAAAAAAAAAAAAAAAAAAAGTTACTTCTTTATAATATTAGTATAGACTTCAAGCGATAATGAACTTCTGTTAACGGAATCTTTGGAAATATACTTTAATAAATTATAGAGAAGAATTTTCAAACGTCTACTTTTTAGCTTACAGGCTATCAAAGCCTGAGAGCTTATGTGCCCGCCGCCGGTTCTGTATGTACGTATGTATGTAACGCGATAACTCTTGATAGAACTAACCGTTTTACTTTAAATTTTGTTTATAGGTTCCTTGTGATAAGGGACTTCCCTGATTAGTTTTGGAGGTTCATTGGTTAAGCATAAAGGGGGGAAACGGGGGGCTAAACCCCCATAATTTAGATAACTGGGTTTTTCATGCAGAATTATCCCATTTTCTTCCAATTTTGTATATAGGTTCATTTTGATAATGTGCTTCTGTCAATAGTTTTGGGTGTTCATTGGTTAAGTATAAAGGGGGAAAGGGGGATCCCCCCCTAATTTAGATAAATGAGTTTTTCATGCAGAATTATCCCATTTTCTTCAAATTTTTATATAGGTTCATTTTGATAATGTGCTTCTGTCAATAGTTTTGGGGGTTCATTAGTTAAGTATAAAGGGAGAAAGGGGGGATCCCCCCCCTAATTTAGATAAATGAGTTTTTCATGCAGAATTATCCCATTTTCTTCAAATTTTGTATATATGTTCATTTTGATAATGTGCTTCTGTCAATAGTTTTGGGGTTTCATTGGTTAAGTATAAAGGGGGAAAGGGGGGATCCCCCCCCCTAATTTAGATAAATGAGTTTTTCATACAGAATTATCCCATTTTCTTCAAATTTTGTATATAGGTTCATTTTTTTTTTTATAATGTGCTTCTGTCAATAGTTTCCATATTACTTTTTCATTTAAATTTTCTACAAAACTTTCAATAATGTAATTGTTGCGCCATATGTTCCCTATTCGACAAGTTTTACCCGAAAGAAATCAATGAGTTTGATATCGTCGTATCGCATGTAGGTCTGCACGTTCCCGGGCCTGGCCCGAGGCCCGTACCCTTACTGGCCCGGCAATTTGAAGACAAATTTTCAAACGGGCCGGGCTGGAGCGGGCCGAAAATAAAATGAAATGGACCAGCCAAGTTAATAAAAACAAGTGGGTAAGTGCGACCGAAGATCGCATCCGAATATTAATATTCCTTTCTTTAATAAATCCAAATAAATTTCATTTAGAAACAAAAGTCATGTTTTTAATAAAGTAAAAATTTACCGGTCTGTTTTTTTGTTTTTTTCGAATATCTAAGCCAGGCCGATAGCGGGCGAAGCCCATTATTATACTCTGTCATAATAATATCTGTCATGTGGACTAAATGCGATATTTAAAAAAAAATTATAAATTAAACATGGTGTACACCATCAAAATGTTGAAATCTGCGAATATTTCCATAATCGGTTTTTTTATCATGATTCAATAAGTTCCTCAAACTATTCTCTATTACTCATATTGATACTCTCTTTGTAATATTCTCAAACATTTTAAAAAATCCGTTATGACGTCAGATTAATTTTCTTTTTAATTCTCTAATGACGTGATATTAATCTGCTTTCTGTACGTGCACATACTCATACTCCTTGTATTATTGAGAAATCTTTGAAAATTTCCGTTTTATTACACATATGACGTCATAATCTTTTTTTTTTTTTTTTTTGCAATTGGTGAAACTTTTTATTTAATTTTCATTTTTCACGTTTAAATCTTTCAATAGAAACTTAATTATTGCAGAAAGAATTTCATCGTGGATTTTCAATTGTTGGCAACTGCTATAACGAAAAATGTTTAAATTTAATAGGCAAAGGCTGTTAGAAGTTTCGTTTTTTATCTCTATTTATTAAAATAATACGATTTTTTTCAAATTTTAATATTTTGAGCTTCATAGCAGGTATTCAGTATCTCTGTAAGTTATATAATTTCTGAAAACGGCACTGTGACGGACAGACAACGGAGCAGGAGTAATAGGGTTTCGTGAGATGAACGAAACACTAAAAAGTAACGCAAGCCGACCAGCCTGATATAACAAATTTAAAAGAATCAAACTAAGCTGATAAAATATAAACGATTTTCCATGGGCGGACTGGGACGATAATTAGTATAAATGTTTAAAATGGGTGAATTGAACTTTGTGTCGTTCTATTGAAAATAAATGAACAATGTAAAAATAGCACAAATCAAATACATGTTAAAATGACGTACAGCTGTTTCGGAGCTTCTAGTGCTCCATCATCAGTGCCAAGGTTAAAAACAGAGGTAAGTGTTTAGGCCATATCAGTATGCAAGCGTCTCCAATCGCTGCCAAGGTGGAATGGCGACTAATGCTAAAAAACTGCTATAAATGTGTAGCGTAAGCCGATGTTAGCTTGGCAACATCAATAACATAAATATAACATATACAGCGTAGCAATCGGCATCAGAAAGTTACATCGTGTCTAAACCCGGTCTTTTTTTTTTCTTCAGGAGACTCGAGCAGGCTGGGATCAGGATTACACTTTATTCTACATGATCGGGCCGGTCGGAATTGGACTTAATTGTTCTCAGGACGTGTCGAGCAAGCAATTTGTTATATAAAAATACTGCAAGCGATAATGAACTTCTGTTAACGGAATCTTTCAAAATATACTTTAATAAATTATAAGAGAAACATTTTCAAAAATAAACTTTTATGTTTATTATACAGCAACAAAAGTTATGATGATTTTAACCATGTTTTTTCTTTCATTCTAAACTACATTAATTTTTTTTAATGTCTTTATTTGAATGTAATAGTGTCTAACAGTCTAAGTCAGCCATACTCAATACTTTTTTCTCGCGGGCCGCAAACATATGATTGGAACGTTAGACTGGCCGCAACACAATTATATTATAATGTAAAAAAAGGATAATTTAAATAGTAAGATTAAAAAAAAGTAGTATATAACAAACCTATATAATAAAGTTAATATAATCAGTAGGATTGAACGTTTGTCGAAAGAGAAATATTACGAAGACTTTTAATACCACTATTTCCAAACAATAAACTTTGTGGTACATTTCATTTGCAAATGATGTACAAATAGTGGTATAAAACATTTTGCTACCAATTTTTTCCACGGTATACGTTCAATCCTATTAAGCATCATTATTAGTTAAACGTAATAATATAACAATGTAGCATTTCGAAGTTCTAAAAAAAAAAAGGTGATTTACTTTAATAAATAAATCGTTTTGTCAATACAGAAACTTTTTTTAAAGTGTAGAAATGTATAGTGCAAATGTAATAAATTTGGAATAACATTAGTTTAGTGTTGAAGTTTAAGAAATGTATACACCACTACTGCACAAATAGAACTACATGTAAAAATAATTTTTCACTAAGGAAACGGTATTTAAGATGATTTTAATTTAGTAATTTTAAATAACCGGACAGTTTTTGTCTTCCCATGAAAATATATAAAAGAACAGTGAAGGGTCTTAAAACTTTTATACACATCTCAGTTAATGTAATAAATAGAGGTTATTGATTATGTATCTCGGGGCGCACATAAAAGATCTGCGGGCCACATGCGGCCCGCAGGTTGAGTATGACTGGTCTAAGTGATCATTAATGTTGCTATTCTGTATTCTATATATAGCTTGTAAACATATAGTAATCTAAAATGTACTCTAAAATTTTCCCATAAATAAGTATGCAATATTCAGTAAAAGAATCCTATATATTATTTCTGTTGTCAGCATCCCTTTTTATAAGAAAATAAAAAACGCAGACCGATAAATGAGGTACCATATGGAAGGTTTCTGAAGCGGATTTTGACATAGTACACTCACATTTCGTAAAAACATGTATTTTAATTAAAATTTGAAACTAATTATAAATTAAATCGGCAATGTTTTCATAAATGAATTGAATGCTTTTCTTCAAATTACTGTTGTCACAAAAATAAAATACCGCAACAATGATTATATATAAATAAAATGTTCTATAAAGATAAAGAAGGACATAATTGATGCACGTGTTTATTTTATATCTTCGATTTAAAAGCAAAATTTAAATTAAATGCTCAATTTATTTTTCTTCCCACGTTTTTTCCCGAAGCAGATGATGTCACCCTCTAATGCAGTCAAAATAAATACGATTGATAAATTTCATTTTTGCGTTTGCTATCTTCGATCAATTTTTACTGTAACTTTGATGATAAATGAGATTATATTCTGGCTTCACTAATGTTGTTTGCAGGTATTTTTAGTCCTTAATTTTTTTTAGAAGTTTAAACTTCCGTCTAAAAAATATTATATATTGCTAAAAAATTTTAACTGCCGTGAGAAATATTCGCACGGGTCCATACTTAATATCTGCAATCAACTGCCTTATCAAGATTAAATAATAGAGAGAGCATCAACATCCTTTTTAATGAAGCTAAATTGATTTATAGTTCCAGTTTTTATTTACAACTTTTTGTGAGGGAATCTATTGAAATTTATTTAAGAAGATCGAAAGCATGTAATGATACGTTGTCATTTAATATTCCGAAGATTTGGGTTGAGTGGTTGAATAATAGTGGGAAGCGGTCTGTAGATGGATCTAACAAGGAGAGTGCAAAGCTTGGTAATCACAGATTTTGATTATTTTTATATATGTTGTAGGATAGAAGCCCCTTAGTCTCAAGTTCAATGGATTTTGCACAACGCTCCTTAGTTCTCGAGAAATGGGGGGTCTAATATTATTGCACAGCTTAAATACTTACTTTGTAACGCAATAACTTGTTTGTCGTAGCTCAGTTGGTATGGCGTCTGATCGTTGTTCCGAGGGCCCGGGTTCGATGCCGGAGCGCGCTACATTTATTTTTCTCATCGTTTTTTTTTTAATAAATATACTTGTAATTATAATTTAATACTCTCAATAAAAAATTTTGTTAACATAATTAAATTTAAATTCAGCATTTCTTGATTTTTAAACCATTATTAAACATTTCTCATCATTTAAAAAGCATTATAAAAATTGGATCTATTCTTGACTAGTAAAAATTCAAAAATCGTTCCAAAATCAGCATATTTACTATCGAATTATAGAATTCTTTTCCCATCGCAATAGAAAACGAAGATATTTCAGACGTTGGATTATTTGTTAAAAATCCATTGTTTTGCAATAAAATTTTAAAATGCTTCAACGCATTTGTGACACCACTTTTTTGATTTTCATCGAATCCCGACACTTCAGATTGATCTTCTTGTGAACTACAGCTTGCTTCTTTCATTTTTATACGATTATAAGCTGTTATAGAATGATACGCACTTGTGCTATAAAGATTGAAAACAAAAACCACTTAACGCACCAAACAAAAAAAAAAAAAAAAAAAAAAAAAAAAATATTTCTGTTGTGGCGCCCTCTAGTTACGATAAAATAAAACATAAATGTATGTTGTAATTTAATTCTTATGCTAACTTTTAATATAATTATGCTTTTTACTTTAAAAAGAGAGTAATATTATCATCGCATTGACTTTAAGGAGTTAAGGCAATTTTTAAATGTTTCTTTGCAATCACGAATTGACACAATTGATCAATATCGTTGCATTGATAAAGCATATATGGAATACATTTTAAAAGTGATTTTTAAAAAAATCAAAAATGCTAAATTAAAATTTAATCATGTTAACAAAAATTTTTATTGAGATTATAAAATTATAATTACAAGTATATTTATAAAAAAAGAAAAAAAGAGAAAAACAAACGTAGCCGTTCCGGCATCGAACCCGGACCCTCGGAACAAAGAGCAGACGCCGTACCAACTGAGCTACGACCAACACAGATACTTTGTTACAAAGTAAGTATTTAAGTTGTGTTATAATATTAGACCCTCCATTTCTCGAGAACTAAGGAGCGTTGTATAAAATCTGTTGAACCTGAGACTAAGGGGCTTCTACCCTACAACAAATATAAAAATTATCAAAATCTGTGATTACCAAGCTTGGCACTCTCCTTGTAAGAGCGGTGTTAAAATTAAAAGTATAAAGGGCGTTGTACCTTCTTTCACATAGTGACTGTTCAGACTCTCTGGTTTTATGTACATTGTATTTGTGGTTTATGTATATTCTATCTCATCAAAAAGTCACCTGTAAAAAATGCAGCCAAGTCTCGTAACTCATTTACCGTAAAAAGTACTGAGATCGTATAAAGCCAAGTTTAACTATCTTATTAACCCTGAAATTTTGATTCACAAATCACTCCTAGTCTCTACATCTTTAGTTAATTATTATTTTGTGACTTGGCAATTACGTAGCACGAGAATGTGATGTATATAGTTAGTCTTAATCAAATAATACTATAACATATTAAAGTGTAATAACTTCCCTGTGCGTATATAATTTGCCTTAATTAAATTATCCCATCCCATCCCATAACATAGTAAGGTGTAATAACTTCCCTGTGCTGCGTAATTGCCAAATCACAAAATAATAATTAACTAAAGATGTAGAGACTAGGAGTGATTTGTGAATGAAAATTTCAGAGTTAATGAGATAGTTAAACTTTGCTTTATATGATCTCAGTACTTTTTACGGTAAATGAGTTACGAGACTTGGCTGCATTTTTTACAGGTGACTTTTTGATGAGATTTCACTTCTTTTTGTAAGTAATCCTCCTTTTCTTGATTTTGGGTTCTTTTTGGAGATCATCCACTGATTTTCGCTAAGCCCACACTCTGTCCCTATTATTTACAGGTATCAAAATTTGAAGCTTTAGTTTCATTTGCAAAGAAAGTACTGTAGATAAAAAGAGATTTCAGGTTCTTAGGCAAGCACTAAGTTATGGGTTGGGTTGATTGTTGACGGCCAATTATCTACGCTAGGGATATAG
The DNA here is from genome assembly GCA_963931845.1 of Maratus michaelseni. Taxonomy (NCBI): domain Eukaryota; kingdom Metazoa; phylum Arthropoda; class Arachnida; order Araneae; family Salticidae; genus Maratus; species Maratus michaelseni. Next base: position 1,350,286 of record OZ007597.1, on the reverse strand, counting down.
GCCCGGGGGGAGTGCCCTTCGTGGGGGTCTTTCTAAGGGAACCTAACCCGTATTTACGCATGGATAAATCCACGGTTCGAAGAAAACCACGAAAACTCCGAACGATTAGGCCGACGGGCGCGATTGGGATCGAACCCAGCACCTCCCGTCTACCAGCTTCGAGAGCACAACCTCTCAGCCACTGGTGGGGCCACTAAGTTATGGGAGGGGGAGTGTCAAAAGTACTCTCAATTGCTTCCAGGATAGGTGCTATCCATCTGAGATATTACTCGCAGCCCTAGATACTTGATATTTAACATAAAAGAACTTTTTTGTATAAAAAGAAAGCCAAAATAAAAATTTCCGGAAATTTCCAATAAATCAAACTATATTCCTTTTTTCGATGTTTTTTTTTCGTTTTTTTAGTCTTTTTTTTTTTTTTAAATTATTTACTTTGTGTACTAAACCCTGCCTTTCTGCCAAATGTCAAGCTTCTAGGACTACAAAATCGAATTATTTTCAAATTTTCGACTTTTTATACATTTATTGATTTTTCGATTTTAATTCTAAGTTACCTGATTGTCATGCCAATATAGTAATTATTTGATCCGTCTTCTTAGGATCATTTAGGTTCAATTTAGAGATAAATCAAGTGAATCTTAGAGTCACCATGACTCTAAGATTCTATCAAGCCATAACCAGCCAGTAATGTCGGGAAGGTAGGGGGAGCTGTGAAAATTTTTGTGGGTCTAGTATCATTTAACAATCCATATTTCATATGTGAAGTAAATAGAGTACAACCTGTGAAAGAAAACTAACCTGTCTATAAAGAAATCGCCTATATCGTAGCTAGTCTATAGCGGAACTTTTCTATAACGAAATTCGTAAACGAAGGAAAAGAAAACCATAATCCGGGGGAAATAACATAAAACAATTAGGGGCGTTGTACTAGCTAATAGGACAATTATCTTAAAACTAATGTTTCTAGCAGTACAAAATCAAATTGTTTTCGAATTTTCGATTTCTTAAAGATATTTCGATTTTATTTTCGAATTTAACGATTATTTTAATTGTTCCTTTTATTGAATAGTAAATACTACCTTTACACCAGGTTTTAAGTTTCTAAGACTACAAGATAAAATTATTTTCAATTTTTTTCAATAATTTTCTGGATTTTTTAATTTTTTCTTATTTTGTATCCTTTATTACAAATTTCAAGTTTCTAGCGCTACAAAATCGAATTATTTTGAAATTTCCGATCTTTTTCGAGTTTTTTATTCTATTTTCGAATTTATTGTGTTTTAATTTTTCCTTTTTCTGTATCCTAAACAATAAGTTTACGCTGAATTTTAAGTTCTAAAGCTACAAAATCGATTTTTTTTCAATTTTTCGAATTTTACAGATTTTTTATTTCTTTTTTTGTATCCTAAATACTACCTTTATTCCAAATATTTAGTTTCTAGCTTTACAAAATCGAATTATTTTCAAATTTTCGTTTTTTTCGATTTTTTTGTTTTATTTTCAATTTTTGTTGTGTTTTTAATTTTTTCTTTTTCTGAATCCTAAACACTACCTTTACACCAAATTTTCAGTTTCTAAGACTACGAGATCATATTATTTTCAATTTCTCTCTTTTTCTTTCTTTCTTCCTATTTTTTTTTTTTAATTTTTCGATTTTTTTTAATTATCCATATTTTTTAATGTTTCCTTATTTAGTATCTTAAATAATACCTTTATTCCAAATTTCAAGTTTCTAGCGCTATAAAATCGAATTATTTTCAAAATTTCCTTACTTTTCGATTTTTTTCGATTTTTTTATTTTATTTTCGAATTTTATTGCGTTTTTATTTTAGCTTATTCTAAATTCTAAACACTATCTTTACCACGAATTTTAAGTTTCTCAGGCCAAAAGATCAAATTTTTTAATTTTTTTCATTTTTTTCGAATTTTTCGAATTTTTGATTTTTTGTCGAATTTTCTGGATTTTTTAATTTTTCCTTATTTTGCATCCTAAATACTACCTTTATTCCAAATTCCAAGTTTCTAGCGCAACAAAATTGGATTATTTGAAAATTTTCGATTTTTTCGATTTTTCGATTTTATTTTCAAATCAATTTTGTTCGAATTTGTTGAATTTTCGAACGATTATTTTGTGAATTTTCCGTATTTTATAATTTTTTCTTTCTTTGTATCCGAAACACTAGCTTTATTCCAAATTTTAAGTTTCTGTGGCTGCGGGATCTACCCACTCTTTTTAACGACGCGAGAGTGTGTGAGTGACAAAAAATCGAAACTTTGAGTTCATATATCGTCTGCACTAATTTATGGGTATTTTTTGAATTATCCATATTTTTTATTTTTTCCTTATTTAGTATCTTAAATATTACCTTTATTCCAAATTTTCGATTTTTCGATTTTTTTGGTGTTTTTGATGTTTTTTTGGATACTAAACACTACCTTCACACCGAATCTTAAGTCTCTAAGTCTACAAGATCGTATTATTTTCAATTTTGTTGAATTTTCGAATGTTTTTTTTTCCGAATTTTCCGGATTTTATAATTTTTCCTTTCTTTGTATCCTAAACACTACCTTTTTTCAAAATGTCAAGTTTGTAGGGCTACGGCATCTACCCTAGTTCCTAGCCTAGTTCCTATCCTACCCTAATTCCTAGCGCTATGTAATCGAATTATTTTCAAATTTTCCTTATTTTTCGATTTTTCCGATTTTTTCAATTTTTTTATTTTATTTTCGAATTTTATTGAGTTTTTTATTTTAACTTATTATCGAATCTAAACACTATCTTTGCTGCGAATTTTAAGTTTCTAAGGCTAAAAATCAAATTATTTTAATTTTTTCAATTTTTTTCGAATTTTTCGAATTTTTGAATTTTTTTTTCGAATTTTCCGGAATTTTTAATTTTTCCTTAGTTTGCATCCTAAATACTACCTTTATTCCGAATTCCAAGTTTCTAGCACAACAAAATCGGATTTTTTGAAATTTTTCGATTTTTCGATTTTTAGCACTTTCCAACCTAGTTGAAAAGTGCTTATGACTTCGGTTTGTCTGGCCGTCTGCCGTCTGGCCGTCTGGCCGTCTGCCGTCTGCCGTCTGTCCGTGCTCTAACTCCCGTAAATATGCTCGGATTGCTCTGCAATTTTTATATGTTATTATCGTTATCTATAGCATGTTCCCTATTTCAACGGAAGTGTGTAGCACTTATAGTTTTTTTACAGGGACACTCAAAAGAATTCCGTTACATTGCGGTCTATGGGGAAAAATCATTTGCTGTTTATTTAAATAATGTTTCACTATTTTAAACGCATTGAAATTTATATATATCACTAAGGTGCATTAGAAGAAGCTTAATATGGAACAGGGTGTGCATAGCACTTATAGTTACTTTACAGGGACAGTAAAAATAATTCCGTTACATTACGTCTATGGAGAAAAATCGTCTGCGGTTTATTTAAATAATGTTTCACTATTTTAAACGCATTGAAATTTATATAGATCACTAAGGTGCATTACAAGAGACTTACTACGGAATATTGTGTGTATAGCAGTCATCGTTCATTTACAGGGACACGCAAAAGAATTATCTACTGTCTGTTAACAATAATTCCTGGAAGTGCGTTTTAAGTTACTGAACGCGATTTTAATGTTAACTTGCTTTTTGTCTATTACGTGGTGTGTATAAATTCTGTAGATCCTATACAGGGCAGCACAAAAGTTCGCGAACACATTTCTGTTTATTGACAAACTCCAGACGGAGAATGTTAAAATGTGCTACACGTTTCCTAACTGAACTAAAATTTAGCATCCTATGTAGTATATATACAATTCTATATATCCTATACAGGGCTGAATAAAAGTATTCGGATATTTTTCCGAGTATTGTATATGTTGGAAATTCCTGAAATTATGTTTTTAAATATGTTATGCGTTTTCCAAATTGTTTACTTAGAAGTTATCTTTTAGCTTATTAAACGGTATGATTTGTAAAATTATTTTGGAAGCGTTGGAAAGTGCTACATAATCTATGCTTGACGCATGATTTTTCGTTCTTGTTTCAATTTTGCTTTCGATTTTTTTGGTGTTTTTGATGTTTTCTTTTTCTGGATACTAAACACTACCTTCACACCGAATCTTAAGTTTCTAAGACTACAAGATGGTATTATTTTCTATTTTCAATTCAGATGGAATTTGTTGAATTTTCAAATGTTTTTTCTTCGAATTTTCCCGATTTTATAATTTTTCCTTTCTTTGTATCCTAAACACTACCTTTTTTCCAAATGTCAAGTTTCTAGAGCTAAGGGATCTACCTAATCTTTTTGATGACGCGTGAACGAGTGAGTGAGTGACAAAAAATCGAATGTTTGAGTTCATATATCGTCTGAACTAGAAAAGACAGAAAGTTGTAATTTTAAATTTTGGTCCTGTGTGCCAAATACTCTAGAAAAACGAAGCTTCAAATTTTTGGGATACTCCAGCGCGGAGATATGGGGGGGGGAGGGGTCAAAAGTGCCCTGAGTTGCTTCCAGAAAAGTATGCTTACGGCTGTCCTCTCTCGACTTGGCGGAGGCACTGCCGTGCCTCCAGATTCTGATGACGATTTGATGAACAAATCGAAACATGTAAATTTTAAATTTTAGCATCTTTAATGTTTATACTGATATGTTGACGAATTTTAAACAAAATAAAAAGTGTTTTAGTGTACATTTTAAAAGTTAATTCTAATGGACGTATTTTGACTCTCCACTTTATTTGAAATATAATAACATTTGGAATCCCTCTTCTTATTGGTGGGATGTGATAAGACAAATTAATGTTATGTTATAGAGATAAAATCTTAACCCAATTGTCACCATTTTAAAGAAATTGCATATATTTTTTAAAAATTAAAATTGAAATATAAAAATTGGAGTATTTTAAAAAATAGCTAGTGCGAGCACATCTGCAAATGAACAGCTTTCATTTAAAAAAATAATTATCACAATTAGTTCAGTAGAAAGTTCAGGGCAGATAACTAAAAAAACAGTATCGGAGCACCAATAGATTACGTAATTTATGGATTATCTTCCATTTAGATATGCAGTTCATTAGGATTCACAAAAATTGTAAATATTTATTTTTTAATATTTCATTAAGCTGTTAATACGCCAGCGAAGGCTGCTGGACCACAAAGTTTGAACACCCCATGTTTAAGTTCCCATAGACTTGCAAAAAAGTGGTGTACCAAATATTGATTTATGTATTTAAGACATTTCTTTAACAGGTGTGCAAAATCTGAGGAAATGCTTTCGGCACAGATGTCATATACGCACCACATTGGGGCGATGTTTTCCCCCCGCTAATTTGTCGAAAACTTTGTTTATTTACTTTTGTTTGTTTACTTTGTTTATTTACTTTTTAAACGTTGTTTATTTACTTTTATTTTGTACTTTAATTCTATAAATTATTGTTATTATGTATATCCATATTTATTTATATCAAACTATCATTTATTTATATTTATTTCCTTTCTAAAAATAATAGAAACTATTTCATTTATTACGTTATTTTACTTTTATATTGAAATAAAAAATCACGTGATATTACTGCATGCTATTCTAATATTCAAAAACAAAGTTTTCGCCAAACTGGCGGGGGGAAAAAATCGCGTCAATGTGGTGCGTATATGACATCTGTGCCATGCTTTCATATAAATTCCTCAAACGTCTGATTCAGTGTTTCAATTTTTTTTATAATTCGTTTTTTTTTTTTTTTTTTTTTTTCAGTATAGGCGTTTTGGCAACCTGGAGAAATTGGAACCTGGACCTTGGCGAGAGAAGAAAATTTGGCAAAATATTTTCTGGCAATCTATTTCCATTTTGTCATGCACAAGCAATCATTATATATCCTATTATTTCATTTGTCAACATCCTTTTTTCTATGCACATACAAAACATACAACGATGAATGAGGTATTATTCGAAAATTTGTTGAACAAGTTTCTAAGATAGTACAACCACATTTCGTTAAAACGCGTTGTTTGATTTTTAAAAAAATCAGTTAATTAAAAATTAGTGCTAAAACGTACCAGGAAATAATCTGCAGTGCGAAAGCTTCGCACGGGTCCTTCTGGTTTGATTTAAAAGATGTCATTTTAGAAACGACGGTTAATGAGAATCTAATTAATATCGTGGGTAATTATCAAAATATTAAAATTCTGAGACTCAGGTGCACATGGCCAGACCTTGAACAATCCACACCTAAATTTCCAGACTTCTATGTGGGCTAGATTTTGCTAGCCGTCGCAGACAGACAAACACACACACACACACATACGCACAGAGCGAAACTTTCTTTTATTAATATAGATACACACAGTCAGATAGAGTTAGTTTTACTATTATAATTATAAAAGAGTCTTAAGTTCTATAACTCCAGCAGTTCTCACTTTTACCATTCGAAAATGAAGAAATACTTCCGTCATTATCAGACAATTAGATTAATCTAATATTTATTTATAAATTTGTGAAATATCATACATGATTGAAACTCGAAAAAATGAACTGCTGAAACCAATTCCGTTATCTCCTATACTTCGTCTAACCGGTTTCTCACACAGTTTCCTCGTGGAAGAATGAATAGTAGCTTGTTCCAAAAATGCTTTTCACCCCACGTCAAGTAGGTGGTGGTGTCGAGGTGAGCTTTGATTGCAGGATCCATCTCCTTCGGCAAATCACCCACCTTGATGACGATGACGCGATGGACCTTGTCTTCCAAGCTCTGTGCGTGGGCCGTTCGGAACTCCATGAGACACCATTCGCTGTCCAGGAAGTTTCTGAAAAGAAACAGGTTGAAGTACTTAGAATGAATAAGTTAATTGCATGCAATAGTTTCCTAATTGGAACATAAATTAAGCTTTATTGCATAAAGAACTATAATTTGTGGCTTTGCTTTGCCTCTGTCTTCAGCAAACGTTGCAAACGTTAGCAAACGTTGTGCTCGAGGTAAAATTTTTATTTATGCGTATTTGGAGGGAATGCTTGGTAACACTAAAATGTTTTTTTGTCTGGTCGCTTAAAATCTTAGACATGTTACTGCGCTTGATATGTAAGGATTAACCCTTTCAGGGGCAAAGCACTTCAATTGCTAAAATGATGGAATGAATGAATGGCACCGGAATTAACGAACAAATTTATTTGTAAACAAGTTTATTTGGAAACTATACTTCACAAATATAATAAACGGAAAATTTTATACCAAAATTTTGGTGCCATTGTAGCATTTGGGAATTAAAATTAAGTGGTTTCATAAACATACCACCGCCCTTGAATGGGTTAAGAAAAGTTAACGAAAGTTTGTTATGCGTACTTTGACAGAATGAGGACAGTCCTCTTTGAATTTTGAACAGCCCAAATGATGTTGTCATTGATACGTTCTCCGGCCATAAAGTGACGATGGTGGATGCACAAGTGGATGTCTGGATCTCTCTCTTCGATCACTATAAAGAAAGTCACATAAATGTAAAGAAAGTAAGTTACAAAATTCATTAAATAGATTTAGATATCTATACAGGGTCTCCGAGAAAGATTGCAATGCGCTTTAATTTGTGTACCTGTTGGAGAGACGTAGTCAATGCAAATTACAAAACTCTCCAAAATAACGTACATTCTCAGAAATACTTCCTTTAAATTACGGAAATATTCATGGCAGCACTGCTCTCGGAATATTTCCGTTATTTAAAGAACGTCCGTTTATTTTTTTCTCCGTTACAGGAGGCAAGTTTTCCGGTATTTGAATAACCTCTTTTTTTTTAATTACATCTTCCTTTGTGCTGCCATCTATGGACTATTACGGGAGTATTTATTATTTGATATAATTTAAGAATATTTTCTGGCTGAGCTTGGGCACGAACCAGGGACGTCAGTACCTTGAGTCAAGTGTCTTACCGGTAAGATCAGTGGGCGCTTGCTGGAATAAGAGTTTGAAACGATGATAGGGGTTTTCTTCAAATAGTGGCTTGGGACTTAAATAATTTCGGGTTTAGTAACCCGGTAATTTTGAAGTTAACTGCAGGGAGATTTCGTCATTACGAGATGATGGTTGGGGATTTAAAACTTTAGTATTATTAGAGGATCAAATCATGAATTGTATAGATTTTTAATTTGATTGTTAGATGTAAAATATGAATCTTAATCCTAATAATATTATAAATCTGATTGTGTGCAAATGTTAGGCTGAAGCCAGCTTCAAAATGGAGCATTTAATGATCCTGTACCTTTGCACATAAGTTCATTATAACCCTCATATGAACATAGACGTGTTTTTGTTTATTTTATTCAAATATTTTTCTTAATAATTCAAAATTTCGTTATTTTCATAGAGAATAAATGGACATTTTTTCGTATAATATTTTAAAATGGTTAAATTTACTTTACCGTTGCTAGTATTTTATCGTTGCCAAAACTAAATAAAAGCCGGATTAATAATTTTTACTCAACAATTAATTTTCAATTGAAAGATTTTCACGTGAAAAATGAAAATTCAAAAGAATTCAAAAGAAGAGGAATTTCCGTGATATTTGAAACAAAAATATGGAGTATTTGTTATTATACATGAAGTATGAATACGGGTTACGTTGAGAAGATATTTTCTGTCAAAAACTGCGTTATAATTAGAAGGAAAACTGAACAATAATCATATTATTAAGAAAAGATTTCGCTTGGGCCATGGAACTATGAAAAGGATCCTCCTTGGCTTGAACAAATATGACGTCATAAATAAAACATGTATTTTCAAATATTCGTAACATTACAAGAGCATGAATATCAGTGTATAATATAAAAGTATATACATAATGGACGTCAGATTTCAGATGAATAACTGAAATATGTTTTTTGATACTGATTAATAATAAGCTTGAAAATCAGTTACATACAGATGTGAGTTTTCTGATAAAATTCCCGTCATGATTGCCAGGAAAATAAAAATAAAAAGAATTATATCATTGAAAGAGATTTCTCTGGAATCAAAGTGACGTCATATTTCGAATAAAACGGGATTTTTCAAATATGTTTTAAATGGTGCGTGAATCAATTTCAAACATTAATAATTACAGAGTATGTTTGTTTGTTTGTTTGTTTATTGAGAACATACATCAGTTTGTTTGCTTGACATCAAGTGCCCGCTTATAAGTCATCGTCAATATACAGGGACGGGATAGCCACAAGGAAATTTACAACACCAGAGAATAACAGAGAACATACACCAGAGAACATCCGTGAGCTCCACAAAGTGTGTGCAATGGAGCTGGCGGGAGTCGAACCAACCGACCTGACTCCTACGCTCGCAAGCGATTAGCGGAATGGTGTCTTAACCACTCGGCCACGGAGGCCCCAATTACAGAGTACAGTGAAAGAATAGAGAGGCAGTGAATCGCCAAATCGGCTTGTAATATGAAATCGGTTATCGCTCAAATCGTTAGGCCCAAGGGCTGACTTCATTGGACGGGGAGAGGTTTTCAAAGCAAGCCGCCAGTTGTTTAGGCCAACTGTAGGGTTGCATTTTCAGCATCACGCCAAATATAAACATTTCATATATATTTATTCTCTGAACTCTGCGATTAATAATACAAGCATCAGTAAGATTATTAGGAAAAGTAAATTGAACAAAAGTCTATTATTTTAAAATCTGACTGCCTGTTTGTATTTCGCAACTACTACTCTTAATGCAATGCGATTTACTTAACACCATCATTGATCTAAGGATGTCATATAAACTCTGAGAATTTAAAATTTTGAATTATATTCCGATATATTATTTATTTATTTATTTATTTATTTATTTATTGTAAATTTTAATGAAATTTTTCTAAAAACGGTAATTAAATTACTCTATTTTTGTGGATAAAAAAAAGAAGAAATAAAACGGATTAATACATTTTTATGCTATTTTCTCATTAAAACTGAAAAAAATAATTTATTTTCAATTTGAATAGTTGGTGAAAAAAAAAATCTTGATTACAGCAGAATTTCCGAAAATTAAAACATATTTCCACATATTCAAACTTTATGAATTAATTTATTCTGCAGAAGAAAAATCGTCTGTCAGCATATTGTCAAGAAATCAAGAGTTGTTTCAGCTGTAGATTAAACCAAGGAGGCAAATTTGCTGTTACATGCAAACGTAACACTTGCAATTGCAAAGCTTTTCGCAACCCCAAATTACATGCAAACGTAACATTTACATGTAATTTGCCCCCAAATTAATTTTAATTTGAACCCTTCCAAATGTTAATTTGCACTGAAAATTACATGCAACAGAGTTGCCAAGTCTCCGGCTTTTTCAACACCAGTAATTTTTTTGAGAAAATGTTGTTCTTTTAAATCGCAAAATGCTCCGAATCAATAAAACAACATTTTCTGTACTAAATTACTGGTATCGAAAAATCCGGAGACTTGGCAGGTCTGCATGCAAAAGTAATGTTTACATATAATTTTGGGTTGCAAAAAGATCTGCAATTGAAGTTCCTTGCATTTAGGTGTAGAATTATTCCTCCATATTCACAAGAATTGAATTTAAACAAAAAGCATATACTATTTCCAATGAATTATTTTTAAATGATGGCTGTTAAAACGTTTTTCAAAGTCGTTAAAAGTAAAATGGTTTATCAGGTAAAACTGATATTTGTTTTTTGACAAATTGTACTTTTTTAAAACTGAGCTATGTTAAGGCCCCTATAACAAAGAAATACCGTATTTTCTCATATGAAATATGATAAAGAGTTAGTTAATTATTTACGTTTTTAATTATCGGGGGTGAAATATTTTGCTTGATTAATGCATTTATTCTCTTTTTTAGCTCACAGGCTATCAAAGCCTGAGAGCTAATGTGCCGCCCGTTCTGTATGTACGTATGTATGTATGTATGTATGTACGTAACGCGATAACTCGTGATAGAATTATCCGTTTTGCTTCAAATTTTGTTTACAGGTTCATTCTAATAAGGCGCTTCCCTGATTAGTTTTGGGAGTTCATTGGTTAAGTATAAAGGGGGGAAAGGGGGGCTAACATCCCCTTAATTTAGATAAATGGGTTTTTCGTGCAGAAGTATCCGATTTTCTTCAAATTTCGTATATAGGTTCATTGTGATAAGGTGCTTCCCTGATTAGTTTTGGGAGTTCATTGGTTAAGTATAAAGGGGGGTAAATCTGGGGCTATTCCCCCTTAATTTAGATAAATGGGTTTTTCATGCAGAATTATCGGATTTTCTTCAAATTTTGTATATAGATTCATTGTGGTAAAGACGCTTGCTTGATTAGTTTTGGGTTTTCATTTGTTAAGTATAAAGGGGGGACCGGGGGGGGATCACCTCCCTTAATTTAGATAAATGGGTTTTTCAAGCAAAATTATCCGATTTTTTTCAAATTTTGTGTATAAATTCATTGTGGTAAGGCGCTAGCCTGATTAGATTTTGGGGGTTTATTGGTTAAGTATAAAGTATGGGAACGGGTGCTTATACCCCCCCCCCCTAATATATTGTCGATTTCTTTATTTTTCGAGTGGCATTATTCTTTGAAAAAAATAGCATAATATACAATTAGTGTGAATAGCCTGTGAGCTCAATGCCCTCAGTTTAACTGGGTAGTTTTCTTTATTTAATGTTACGTGAACGAAGTCACGGGTAACAGCTAGTAATATTATAAATCTGATTGTGTGCAAATGTTAGGCTGAAGCCAGCGTCAAAATGGAGCATTTAATGATCCTGTATCTTTGCATACAGGTTGATTATAACCCTCGAATGAACATAGACTGGGTTTTGTTTATTTTATTCAAATATTTTTCTTAATAATTCAAAATTTCGTTATTTTCATAGAGAAAAAATGGACATTTTTTCGTGTAATATTTTAAACTGGTTAAATTTACTTTACCGTTGCTAATACTTTATCGTTGCCAAAACTGAATCAAATCCCGGAATAATAATTTTTACTCAACAATTTACTTTCAAGTGAAAAATTTTCACGTGAAAAATGAAAATGAAATAAAAAAATTAAAGAATTAAAAAGAAGATTAAATAATATTATTAGAAATAAATCGTACTTCTTTTTTACTTTTTGATCATAATACAAGATTTCAATATGCGTAACCATAGGAAACAGGCGGATCTGACGTCATACACCGAAAATAAAGCGGATATGCTATGCTTTGATAGTGAAATAATTTTTCTTTACTTTTTTCTTTTTTTTCTTTTGTATAGTAACAATATTTGACATTTTACCGTCTGCGCACGGCTAATATAACTATACCGTATTTTTTATTTAAATTTTAAAAAAGTAAAAAGAAGTTTGAAAGGAAAAGGGTTCGCAAATGTCAATAATATGCTCCGCAAAATTATCCATGTCGAAAATGATGTCATAGATAGCGAGAAATAGTTATTTTTCATTCTTAAAACTAAAAAGAAATAACTCGATTACCTAAAAAAAAAATGACGAATGCTAATAGTTCCGTTTTTGTTGATAAAACCTAAAGATTTAATATTATTTCGTTAAAGTAACATAATTTCCCCTCTGCCAGTATTGAAATTAATTGCCTGGAAAAAAATGAACAAGAATTATGTCATTAAAAAGGGATTTCTCTGGGGAAAAAGAGACGTCATATTTAAAATAAAACGGGAATTTTCCAATATGTTTTAAAATGAGTGTGAATCAATTCCTTACATTAATAATACAAAGATCAGTAAGTATAGAAGTAGATGAGTTTCACGACATATTTATGACGAAAAATTTAAATGTTTTTTTTTTATCTATACTGATTATTGAGCATGAGTATCCGTTATATACAGATGAGAGTTTTCTGCTAAAAATCACATCATAATTTTAAGAAAAGTAATATTAACACGAATCTATTATATTAAAATCTGACCGTGTGTTTGCATTTCGCAATTTAAAAAAATAAATTAGATGCCAAGATTTTTGTAAATTTTAACGAAGTTTCTCTAAAAACGGAAAGTAAATTACTCCATATTTGTGTATAAAAAAGAAGAAATAAAACGGATTAATATATTTTTTAACAAAACAGATGAGTATATATTTTACTCCATTTTCTCATTAAAACTGAAAAACAGAATTTATTTTCACTTTGAATAAATGGTGAAAACAAAATCTTGATTTCAGTAAATTATTCGAAAAATAAAAACACATTTTCACATATTCAAACGTCATGAATCAATTTATTCTGGAGAACTAAAAATGCCTGTCAACATACTGTCATTTAAAAAACTAGATTTGTTTCGTTTCAGCTATACATTAAACCAAGGCGGCAGAATTGAATTTAAAGAAAAAGCATATGCTATTTCCAATTAATGTTTTTTTGAAGGATGGCTGTTAAAACGTTTCACAAAGGCGTTAAAACTAAAATTGTTTATCAGGTAAAACTGACATTTGTTTTTACCCAATTCGTCTACTTCCACGATTTTATTTGGCCCTCCTTTTTGCATTGGTTGCAATTTCATTTTCGCGATTGTTTGACACAAAATTTCACTTTTTTAAGACTGAGTTATGTCAAGGTCCCTATATTAAAAAAATACCGTATTGTCTCCTATGAAATGTGATAAATAGTTAGTTAATTTATTTACGTTTTTAATTATCGGGAGTGAAATATTTTGCTTAATTAATGTATTTATTCTTCTTTTAATGTTGCGTGAACGAAGTCACGGGTAACAGCTAGTATTATAATATTTTGAAGTAAATTCGATAAAAAATGTTTGCTTTTTCGATAAAATTGATTTTTTTTCAACTATTATGTATTTTTTAAATGTGTACGTTTAGAATATATTTTCAGTGCGAGTGTTTTTCACAACTTTATAAAATAAACTAGCGGCCTGTCCCGACTTTGCACGGGTAGACAATGTAATGGTTTTAGTACATTTGTTTTCCTGAATTTCGCGCTCTTACCAAAAACTGTTGCTGAGATATGGCGAAATGACCTAAAAGTTTCAAATCCCCCTTTAACCACCTTTGGGGGGGGGGGGGGGATTTCTAAATTCACTGAAATACGTGTTTAATCATTTGTTTAGTAGATTTGTTTTCCTGAATTTCGCGCACCTACATAAAACAGCTGCTGAGATATGGCGAAATGTCCTAAAATTTTCGAAACCACCCCCTTTAAAACTCTTAAGGGGGAATTTCTAAAATCACTCAAATGCGTGTTTATCCATTTCTTAGTAGATTTGTTTTCTGGAAATTCAAGCTCCTACCTAAATCTGCTGCTGAGATATGGAGAAATGACCCGAAACATTTTTATATACCCCTTTAACCACCTTCTGGGGGGAGTTTTCAAAATCGCCAAAATGCGTGTTTAACCAATATTTTAGTAGATTTGTTTTAATTAATTTCGCCCTCCTACATAAAAGCTGAGATATGGCGAAATGACCAAAAAATTCGACCCCCCCCCCATTTAACCACCTTCTGGGGGGAATTTCCAAAATTGCTGAAATACGTGTTGAACCAATTTTTTAGTAGATTTGTTTTCCTTAATTTCGCGCTCTTACATAAAACTGCTGCTGAGATATGGCGAAATGACCTAAAACATTCGACCACCCCCTTTAACCCTCTTCTGGGGGAATCTCTGAAATCGCTGAAATAAGTGTTTAATCATTTTTTAGTAGATTTGTTTTCCTGATTTTCGCGCTCCTACCTATAACTGTTGCTGAGATATGGCGAAATGACCTAAAATATACAACCACCCCCCTTTAACCCCTCGGGTGGGGAATTTCTAAAATCGTTTAATTATATTTTTAATTTTTTTTTTAGCTCACAGGCTATCAAAGCCTGAGAGCTTATGTGCCCGCCGGTTCTGTATGTACGTACGTATGTATGTACATAACGCGATAACTCTTGATAGAACTAACCGTTTTACTTTAAATTCTGTTTATAGGTTCCTTGTGATAAGGCGCTTCCCTGATTAGTTTTGGAGGTTCATTGGTTAAGCATAAAGGGGGGAAACGGGGGGCTAACCCCCCATAATTTAGATAAATGGGTTTTTCATGCAGAATTATCCCATTTTCTTCAAATTTTGTATATAGGTTCATTTTGATAATGTGCTTCTGTCAATAGTTTTGGGGCTTCATTGGTTTAGTATAATGGGGGAAAGGGGGGATACCCCCCCCCCTAATTTAGATAAATGAGTTTTTCATGCAGAATTATCCCATTTTCTTCAAATTTGGTATATAGGTTCATTTTGATAATGTGCTTCTGTCAATAGTTTTGGGGGTTCATTGGTTAAGTATAAAGGGGGAAAGGGGGGGGGTAACCCCCCCTAATTTAGATAAATGAGTTTCTCATGCAGAATTATCCGATTTTCTTCAAATTTTGTATATAGGTTCATTGTGATAATGCGCTTCTCTGAATAGTTTTGGGGGTTCATTGGTTAAGTATAAAGGGGGGAAAGGGGGGCTAATCCCCCCTTAATTTAGATAAATGGGTTTTTCATGCAGAATTATCCCATTTTCTTCAAATTTTGTATATAGGTTCATTTTGATAATGTGCTTCTGTCAATAGTTTTGGGGGTTCATTGGTTAAGTATAAAGGGGGAAAGGGGGGATACCCCCCCCCCTAATTTAGATAAATGGGTTTTTCATGCAGAATTATCCGATTTTCTTCAAATGTTGTATATAGGTTCATTTTGATAATGTGCTTCTGTCAATAGCTTTGGGGGTTCATTGGTTAAGTATAAAGGGGGAAAGGGGGCGGTAATCCCCCTAATTTGGATAAATGAGTTTTTCATTCAGAATTATCCAATTTTCTTCAAATTGTGTATATAGGTTCATCGTGATAATGCGCTTCTCTGAATAGTTTTGTGGGTTCATTGGTTAAATATAAAGGGGGAAAGAGGGGGCTAATCCCCCCTTAATTTAGATAAATGGGTTTTTCATGCAGAATTATCCCATTTTCTTCAAATTTTGTATATAGGTTCATTTTGATAATGTGCTTCTGTCAATAGTTTTGGGGGTTCATTGGTTAAGTATAAAGGGGGAAAGGGGGGATATCCCCCCTAATTTAGATAAATGGGTTTTTCATGCAGAATTATCCGATTTTCTTCAAATTTTGTATATAGGTTCATTTTGATAATGTGCTTCTGTCAATAGTTTTGGGGCTTCATTGGTTTAGTATAATGGGGGAAAGGGGGGATACCCCCCCTAATTTAGATAAATGAGTTTTTCATGCAGAATTATCCCATTTTCTTCAAATTTTGTATATAGGTTCATTTTGATAATGTGCTTCTGTCAATAGTTTTGGGGGTTCATTGGTTAAGTATACAGGGGGAAAGGGGGGGGTAACCCCCCCTAATTTAGGTAAATGAGTTTCTCATGCAGAATTATCCGATTTTCTTCAAATTTTGTATATAGGTTCATTGTGATAATGCGCTTCTCTGAATAGTTTTGGGGGTTCATTGTTTAAGTATAAAGGGGGAAAGAAGGGGCTAATCCCCCCTTAATTTAGATAAATGGGTTTTTCATGCAGAATTATCCCATTTTCTTAAAATTTTGTATATAGGTTCATTTTGATAATGTGCTTCTGTATATAGTTTTGGGGGTTCATTGGTTAAGTATAAAGGGGGAAAGGGGGGATACCCCCCCTAATTTAGATAAATGGGTTTTTCATGCAGAATTATCCGATTTTCTTCAAATTTTGTATATAGGTTCATTTTGATAATGTGCTTCTGTCAATAGCTTTGGGGGTTCATTGGTTAAGTATAAAGGGGGAAAGGGGGCGGTAATCCCCCTAATTTGGATAAATGAGTTTTTCATTCAGAATTATCCAATTTTCTTCAAATTGTGTATATAGGTTCATCGTGATAATGCGCTTCTCTGAATAGTTTTGTGGGTTCATTGGTTAAATATAAAGGGGGAAAGAGGGGGCTAATCCCCCCCTTAATTTAGATAAATGGGTTTTTCATGCAGAATTATCCAATTTTCTTCAAATTTTGTATATAGGTTCATTTTGATAATGTGCTTCTGTCAATAGTTTTGGGGGTTCATTGGTTAAGTATAAAGGGGGAAAGGGGGGATACCCCCCCCCCTAATTTAGATAAATGGGTTTTTCATGCAGAATTATCCGATTTTCTTCAAATTTTGTATATAGGTTCATTTTGATAATGTGCTTCTGTCAATAGTTTTGGGGGTTCATTGGTTAAGTATAAAGGGGGAAAGGGGGGGTAACCCCCCCTAATTTAGATAAATGAGTTTCTCATGCAGAATTATCCGATTTTCTTCAAATTTTGTATATAGGTTCATTGTGATAATGCGCTTCTCTGAATAGTTTTGGGGGTTCATTGGTTAAGTATAAAGGGGGAAAGGGGGGCTAATCCCCCCTTAATTTAGATAAATGGGTTTTTCATGCAGAATTATCCCATTTTCTTCAAATTTTGTATATTGGTTCATTTTGATAATGTGCTTCTGTCAATAGTTTTGGGGGTTCATTGGTTAAGTATAAAGGGGGAAAGGGGGGATACCCCCCCCCCTAATTTAGATAAATGGGTTTTTCATGCAGAATTATCCGATTTTCTTCAAATTTTGTATATAGGTTCATTTTGATAATGTGCTTCTGTCAATAGCTTTGGGGGTTCATTGGTTAAGTATAAAGGGGGAAAGGGGGCGGTAATCCCCCTAATTTGGATAAATGAGTTTTTCATTCAGAATTATCCAATTTTCTTCAAATTGTGTATATAGGTTCATCGTGATAATGCGCTTCTCTGAATAGTTTTGTGGGTTCATTGGTTAAATATAAAGGGGGAAAAAGGGGGCTAATCCCCCCTTAATTTAGATGAATGGGTTTTTCATGCAGAATTATCCCATTTTCTTCAAATTTTGTATATAGGTTCATTTTGATAATGTGCTTCTGTCAATAGTTTTGGGGGTTCATTGGTTAAGTATAAAGGGGGAAAGGGGGGATACCCCCCCTAATTTAGATAAATGGGTTTTTCATGCAGAATTTTCCGATTTTCTTCAAATTTTGTATATAGGTTCATTTTGATAATGTGCTTCTGTCAATAGTTTTGGGGCTTCATTGGTTTAGTATAATGGGGGAAAGGGGGGATACCCCCCCCCCCTAATTTAGATAAATGAGTTTTTCATGCAGAATTATCCCATTTTCTTCAAATTTTGTATATAGGTTCATTTTGATAATGTGCTTCTGTCAATAGTTTTGGGGGTTCATTGGTTAAGTATACAGGGGGAAAGGGGGGGGTAACCCCCCCTAATTTAGGTAAATGAGTTTCTCATGCAGAATTATCCGATTTTCTTCAAATTTTGTATATAGGTTCATTGTGATAATGCGCTTCTCTGAATAGTTTTGGGGGTTCATTGTTTAAGTATAAAGGGGGAAAGGGGGGGCTAATCCCCCCTTAATTTAGATAAATGGGTTTTTCATGCAGAATTATCCCATTTTCTTAAAATTTTGTATATAGGTTCATTTTGATAATGTGCTTCTGTATATAGTTTTGGGGGTTCATTGGTTAAGTATAAAGGGGGAAAGGGGGGATACCCCCCCTAATTTAGATAAATGGGTTTTTCATGCAGAATTATCCGATTTTCTTCAAATTTTGTATATAGGTTCATTTTGATAATGTGCTTCTGTCAATAGCTTTGGGGGTTCATTGGTTAAGTATAAAGGGGGAAAGGGGGCGGTAATCCCCCTAATTTGGATAAATGAGTTTTTCATTCAGAATTATCCAATTTTCTTCAAATTGTGTATATAGGTTCATCGTGATAATACGCTTCTCTGAATAGTTTTGTGGGTTCATTGGTTAAATATAAAGGGGGAAAGAGGGGGCTAATCCCCCCCTTAATTTAGATAAATGGGTTTTTCATGCAGAATTATCCAATTTTCTTCAAATTTTGTATATAGGTTCATTTTGATAATGTGCTTCTGTCAATAGTTTTGGGGGTTCATTGGTTAAGTATAAAGGGGGAAAGGGGGGATACCCCCCCCCCTAATTTAGATAAATGGGTTTTTCATGCAGAATTATCCGATTTTCTTCAAATTTTGTATATAGGTTCATTTTGATAATGTGCTTCTGTCAATAGCTTTGGGGGTTCATTGGTTAAGTATAAAGGGGGAAAGGGGGCGGTAATCCCCCTAATTTGGATAAATGAGTTTTTCATTGAGAATTATCCAATTTTCTTCAAATTGTGTATATAGGTTCATCGTGATAATGCGCTTCTCTGAATAGTTTTGTGGGTTCATTGGTTAAATATAAAGGGGGAAAGAGGGGGCTAATCCCCCCTTAATTTAGATAAACGGGTTTTTCATGCAGAATTATCCCATTTTCTTTAAATTTTGTATATAGGTTCATTTTGATAATGCGCTTCTGTCAATAGTTTTGGGGGTTCATTGGTTAAGTATGAAGGGGGAAAGGGGGGCTAATCCCTCCTAAATTTAGATAAATGAGTTTTTCATGCAGAATTATCATATTTTCTTCAAATTTTGTATGTATATTCATTGTAATTAGACACTTCCCTGATTAGTTTAAGGAGTTCATTAGTTAACTATGAGGGCGTAACAGGGGGATGACCCCCCCTTAATATATTGTTGATTTCTTTATTTTTCGAGAGCATATTTCAAATTCTTTGAAATAAGAGTACAATATACAATGAGTGTGAATAGCCTGTGAGCTCAATGCCTTCAGTGTAACTGGGCAGTTTTCTTTTTATTAGTAGATTTATTTTCCTGATTTACGCGCTCCTACTTATAACTGCAGCTGAGATATGGCGAAATGACCTAAAACATTCGACCACCACCATTTAACCCCTTCTGGGGGGAATTTCTAAAATCGCTGAAATATGTGTTTAATCATTTTTTAGTAGATTTGTTTTCCTGATTTTCGAGCTCTTACTTATAACTGCTGCTGACATAGGGCGAAATGACCTAAAACATTCGACCAACCCGCTTTAACCCCCTTCTGGGGGAATTTCTAAAATCGCTGATATATGTGTTTAATAATTTTTTTTAATTAGATTTGTTTTCTGGAATTTCAAGCTCCTACCTATGACTGCTGCTGAGATATGGCAAAATTACCTAAAACATTCGAAACCCTATCCTAATAATATCCTAATAAATTTTAACGAAGTTTCTCTAAAAATGGCAAGAATTACTCCATATTAGTGGATAAAAAAGGAGAAATAAAACAGATCAGTAAATTTTTTGTGCCATTTTCTCATTAAAATTGAAAAACAGATTTTTTTTTCACTTTGAATAGATGGTGTAAACAAAATCTTGATTTCAGAAATTAAACCGAAAAATGAAAACATATTTTCACATATTCAAACTTCAAGAATTAATTTATTCTGGAGAACAAAAATTGTCTGTCAACATACTGTCATTTAGAAAACAAGTTTTGTTTCAGCTATACATTAAACCAAGGAGGCAGAATTGAATTTAAAGAAAAAAAACATATGCTATTTCTAATTAATTATTTTTGAAGGATGACTGTTAACACGTCTCACAAATGCGTTAAAAGTAAAATTGTTTATCAGGTAAAATTGACATTTGTTTTTATCCAATTCGTCTGTTTCCACGATTTGATTTGCCCTCCCTTTTGCATTGGTTGCAATTTCATTTTCGAGATTATTTGGCACAAAATTTCACTTTTTAAAGACTGAGTTATGTCAAAGGCCCTATAACAAAAATACCGTAATGTCTCCCATGAAATGTGATAAAGAGTTAGTAAATTATTTACGTTTTTAATTATCGGGAGTGAAATATATTGCTTAATTAATGTATTTATTCTTCTTTTAATGTTACGTGAACGAAGTGACGGGTAACAGCTGGTATATATATATATATATATATATATATATATATATATATATGCAACGTTCGTTCCATCATACACCCGGGACGACATCTCAGTCCCCGAACCCCACGAAAATTACCGGATAATCAGATCGATGTAGGCGCAGTCGAGGTCAGTGAAATCCAGTCATGACATTTGGAGAGGGTATTATTCCGATTTACCGAAACTATGAAGACATCGGAGTACAAGTCACATCTAAAAACGTAGAATAAGTACAATCGTGATATGTCTGAGTAGAGGCAATGAACTCCAGTAGAATTTCTCTAAATCATTAAGGAGACGTAAAAGACGAGCAATGACTTTTATTTTGATAACAGATATGAGAGCAACTCCACCGACTTTCACTTCATTAAAAACTTGAACACATTAAAGCTATTGAAGAAATTGTAGAACTTGAAGAACAACTACCGACGAAACAATGTAGACTATCCCAGTGACGACTTCTAGTTGACAACAATTAATTCGTGTAAAAAACTCTCTCCGAAGCCAGTGCAACTGTATAAATACTCCAAAATTTTGCCCAAAGTTACAGAAGCGCGAAAAAGCTGGCCCACTTACAGCAATGTTCGGATGGAAGCCAGGGAGATATAAAAGGCGGGGCCTGCTCGCTAATGGTTCAAAAAATGAGGCCAAGAGGGTGTGTACCTTACGTATTGCCAAAACTTTTTATCAGAAGCGGCATTTTAAAAAGGTAAAAAAGCTTTGAGCGGGAAAGACGCGAGGAATCCTGGGATGCCGAATGATAATTAAATAGAAATAAAAATGGTATTTCAAAATGTTCCAAAGAATAAAATTCAATGTCTCAAAATAAGAAGAAATTAAGCAGGTGCGTTTTAGAGGCAGTGTTGCAATTTAATAGAATAAGGTTTTAATAAATAAGTGTAGCTTTTAACAGATTAAGATTTTTAGAATGATAATTAAAAGAATATTTTGATTAAGTTATGGAATAAAATATAAAATAGATTTAAGAGATATATTAAAAAGAGAGGGGAAAAATTAGAATTGTAAGAATTTGGAATAATTTAACTAATGAAAAAGGGCGAAAATTTTTTATTATTACATATATAGATATATATATACATCACATATATATATATATATATATATATATATGTAGGATTTCAGTTTGAACACTTCACTTCATCAAATGAACTCCCACTCTAATACTATTATCCATGATTTAAATGCGTGAGCTCTAAATACTTTAGATCACGAGTTTTGGTTAAGAGCCAGTTTTCTAATTTTTATTATGAAGCAAGATATAAAAGGAATATAGCCGAAAAAGGTGTTATTAGGCCTGGCTGGATTGTTGTAAGCTAAATTGTTGTTCTATAGTTTCGACTAAAAGTGTATTAGTTGAAATTAAAATTTGTATTCTGTTCATCGATTATTTGTCATATAATTCCAGTAAAGTGACTATTTATATATCATTTATCTACAATTTTGGGGGCTCGGATGCCAAGATTATTAAAAGTAAAAGCCACTAGTAGTGAAATGGAAACCAAACGTAAAGTGTTGTAAAACGCCAGTATCAAAAGTTGGGTTACGAATTAGCAAGGTGAAACCGTAATCGTATCACTCCAAGTACAATTTTTGAAAGATAAGCATGGGAACTATCAATAAAGCTAAGAGAATTGATCTAATAAACCTCTGCGAAGAATGCGGAATTGAAGCACCAGAAAAACCGACAATACCCGTCCTAATAAAGCTGATCAAGAGTTGGGAGCGTTACGAAGAAGAATTTATAAGAGATCGATTAGAAGTAGTGATAGCAGCTAGAAATGAAAAAAACAGAAGAAGAAAGAGAAGAGAAGAAAATACAAGCAGAACTATAAGAGAAGAAATTACAAGCAGAACTGGAAGAGAAGAAATTACAAGCAGAAGAAAAGAAATTGAAAATGGAAATGGAAGAGAGAAAATGGAAAATAGAATCGGAGCAAAATTTTGAAATTCAGAAATTGCAGATACAAGAAAATTCAAGAGAACACATTAATGAAGACCCAAGGACAAATCCAGGTAAGCAATTTGAATTGCTTAGATTATTAACTAAATATGATAGCTCGAATGATATCAGTTTATATTTAGCTATGTACGAAAGGCAAATGGCGCAAACGGGCATTGATAAAAAAGAATGGGTAAATTATTTAATTAATCTAATGCCGTTAGATGTGATTAATATAATAACAAGGGAAAACGGACCTGAAATTCACGATTACGATTACATAAAAAATATACTACTAAAACGCTACAAGCTATCACCAGAGGAGTTTAGGCTGAAATTTTTCTCATCTAAAAAGGAGCCATCAGCCAATTGGTGAGATTTCGCTTATGAAATAAAGATGTATTTTCAACAATGGATTGAAGGTCTTCAAGTAAATAACTTTGAAGATTTAGCAGAATTAATTGTTGTTAATCAAATCAGACATAATTTACCTACGGAAACAAAGACACATTTCATAGAAGAATTATTAGTAATAAAGAAAATTGATGAATTAGTTGATAAATTAGATAATTACAAAACAGCACAAAGGGTTTACAATAAACAAACAGTTAGGAATACAAGCGGACATTTTGAAGACAGAAGATCGAGAGTGGCTGATTACGCCAATTGGAAAAGACGCCAAATTGACAATAGACACAGTATGAATTATGGAAGCAAAGAGTCGCATATAATCTGTTTTGCGTGTGGCAACCCTGGTCACGTGAGTGCGAAATGTGCCATGCCGAATAATACAGAACAAGAATATTCAAATTTTTACCCGCAACATAATCAAAATTGGCGAGAAACAAAATACCATGATGAGACCCAAAACACGCAAAGAAAAATAGTTATATGGGCAGGTTAAATGGTAAAAAAGGAAGAATCTTACATATTAGCGGAATAAAAACAAACGTAATAATCGATACAGGAAGCGATATTTAATCCGCCAGTTCAAGATATCATACTGCAATAAATGCGCCAAAACTAACCAGCGACAATATATACATATCAGGCATAGGTGGTGAAGAAATTAATCCAACAGGTTTTTTCTGGCATAAAGTCTACGTGGATGAAGCAGAAATCCAGGATAAATTTTACGTGGTACAAGAGACGGACTGCGATTTAATAATAGGTAGAGAAGCAGTAGAAGGCATGACGTTAAAAGTAACGGAAGATGGTGTTAGAATAATAAGCGGCAACAAAGTTCCAGTAGGATACATTAAAATTAACGAAGTACCGACAAAAATTGATGAAGCAAGTATAAACAACGATAATCGAGGTTGGGAAGATATGGTTAAAATCGACTGCGTAAATGACGGGATGAATTTGACTCATGTTACAAATTTAGCAAACAGAGAGAAAATAAGAAAATTAATAAAACCATATAAGCCGAATAGGACAAAAGATACAGAATTATCCGATGAATGGAATGTTGACTATCCATCTCCAGAAGAAAATTATGAAAGTAGTAGTCCTGCACATGGTAGAAAAGACTATGTGAAAGATCGCAATAGGATTTTTGATCATAAGGGAAAGAACAGAAATTTTAATAGACCATTTCATAACAGAAGCAATGCTAATAATATTATAAATCTCATTGTGTGCAAATGTTAGGCTGAAGCCAGCGTCAAAATGGAGCATTTAATGATCCTGTATTTTTGCATATACGTTGATTATAATCCTCAAATTAACATAGGCTGGTTTTTGTTTATTTTATTCAAATATTTTCTTTAATAATTAAAAATTTCATTATTTTCATAGAGAATAAATGGACATTTTCCCATACAATTTAGCCATTTTACTTTATCGTTGCTAGGACTTTGATCGTTGCCACAAAAATAAAAACACGGAAAAATAATTTTTCTCCAACAACTAATTTTCAATTGAACGATTTTCACGTGAAAACTGAAAATTCAAAAAATTCAAAAGAAGATGAATTTCCGTGATATTTGAAACAAAAATATGGAGTATTTTTTATTATACATGAAGTATGAATATCGGTTAAAATAAAAAGATATTTTTCTGTCAAAAACTGCGTTATAATTAGAAGGAAAAGTGCAACAATAATTATATTATTAAAAAATAGATTTCGCTTGGACCATGGAACTATGAAAAGGATCCTCCTCGGCTTGGACAAATATGACGTCATAAATAAAACATGTATTTTCAAATATTCGTAATAATACAAGGAGCATGAATATCAATGTATAATGAAAGTAAATAGATAATGGATGTAATATTTAAGATGAAAAACTGAAATATTTTTTATCGATACTGATTAATAATTAGCTTGAATACCAGTTACACACAAATGTGAGTTTTCCGCTAAAATGTACGTCCTGATTGCCAGAAAAAGAAAATTAACAAGAATTGTGCCATTTAAAAGAGATTTCTCTGAGGAAAAAGTGACGTCATATTTGAAATAAAATGGGAATTTTCAAATGTGTTTTAGAAGGAGCGTGAATCAATTCATTACATTAATAATACAAGAATCGGTAAGTTTAGAAAGTAGATGAGTTTCACGTCATATTTAAAACGAAAAATTTAAATATTTGTTTTTAGCTTTTTTTTTAGCTAGCGATTATTATGCATGAATATCAGTTACATACAGATGAGAGTTTTTTGTCAAAAACCACACCATGATTAGTAGGAAAATAAAAATAATTACGAATCTATTATATTAAAATCTGACCGCCTGTTTGTATTTCGCAGAGGATGTCATAAACTCTCAGAATTTAAAAAAATGATTTAAATTCCCAGATATGATTATTATTATTTTTTTAATATAAATTTAACAAAGTTGCTGTAAAAATGGCAACTAAATTATTCCAATTTTGTGGATAAAAAAGAAGAAATGAAACGGAATAATATATTTTTTCTCATTAAAACTGAAAAAAAAGAATTTATTTTCAATTTGAATAGATGGTGAAAGAAAAAAAAATCTTGATTACAGTAAAAATTTTTAAAAATAAAAACGTATTTTCACATATTCAAAATTCATGAATCAATTTATTCTGGAGAACAAATATCGTCTGTCAACATATTTTCATTTAGAAATAAAGATTTTTTTTTCAGTTGTAGTACAGCGCCTAGAATATAGGCGCTGTAGTTATAGATTAAATCAAGGAGGCAAATTTAAGCTCCATGCATTTAGGTCTACAATTATTTCTCCCTATTCACAAGAATTGAATTTAATGAAAAAGAATATACTATTTCCATTATCTTTTAAGGATGGCTATTAAAACGTTTCACAAAGGCGTTAAAAGTAAAATGGTTTATCAGGTAAACTTGACATATGTTTTTACACAATTCGCCGATTTCCACGATTTTATTTGGCCCGCCTTTTTTATTGGTTGCAGTTTCCTTTTTGTGATTATTTGTCCCAAAATTTCACTTTTTTAAAACTTAGTTATGTCAAAGCCTCTGTAAGATAGAAATACTGTATTGTCTCCTATGGAATGTGATCAAGAGTTAGTTAATTATTTACGTTTCTAATTATCGGGAATTAAATATTTTGCTTAATTAATGAATTTATTCTTATTTTAATGATACGTGAACGAAGTCACGGGTAACAGCTAGTAATAGATATGGCCAGAGATATTTTAAACAGTCATTTAACCATGGAAATTACAATAAATATGGATATGGGAAACAGAGTTCCGAGAATTCTTACCAAAATAAATCTGAGATTCCTGAAAACTTTGTAACTGAAAATTCTTTGATACATCAAGACATAACAGAAAATGCTTCACCTAATTTAAAAGCAAGATATAATCCAAAATTTTCCCCTAGATACATGAATAGAGGCTACTATCATGGTCGAAATAATTATAATTATGGTGGCCGGCGATCGTGCAAGACTAGTTATAATGAACAAAGATATTCACAACCATCACATAAAAATAATTCTCATCATGGATTTAAAGGAGCTTATAGTGGACGAGATGCTTATTCAAATTCTTATCATTCTAGAAGCAATAGTTATATAGCTTCTAAAGATAGAGAGCAAGATCCGGAAAGGAATCACAGAGATATTAGATATGCCGATCCTAAAGACAGAGAGCAATGCTCAGAAAGAAATAAAAATCTCAAAAAATAACTGTTAGGCATGAAAAAAACATAACAAATCAAGATGCTGATGTCGAGACGCCATCACGTCAGGATGACCGATTTGTAGGATTTCAGTTTGAACACTTCACTTCATCAAATAAACTGACACTCTAATACTATTATCCATGATTTAAATGCGTGAGCTGTAAATACTTTAGATCACGAGTTTTGGCTAAGAACCAGTTTTCTCATTTTTATTATGAAGCAAGATATAAAAGGAATATAGCCGATAAAGGTGTTATTAGGCCTGGCTGGATTGTTGTAAGCTAAATTGTTGTTCTATAGTTTCGACTAAAAGTGTAGAAAAATTAATTGTTACCTTTTTTTTTTAATTCGAAAGCACTATTTTGTTGTTGTTTTAAATAAATTCGAACTTTTAATTTATGAATTTTTAGTTTTTCATTATAAAAATAAATTCGAACTTCTGTATTAATAGGACCAATACGTATGCGTGCAGGGAATAAACGGAATCTTTCCGTCTTCTACAGGCTTTCAGGAAAAATTCACGGAAAAAGCATGTTTTTTAGGGGTACGGAAATATAATTTGTTGTAAAATGAGGAATAATTTAGTGTATAAGGACAAGTTTTTCCGACAGTGTAGGAAGTAAGAGTATGTTAATCAAACAGTCCTGACATTAATTGACACGGGCCGGGCCTTTTTTCACAAATTTTACAACGGGCCGGGCCTGTTTTCACTGAATTTTCAACAGGCCAAGATAGATTTCGTCGGGCCTGGAAATTCTTGCATTGTAAAATACAGAAATTAAAACACCACTTATTAAAAGGAACGGCTGTGTAGAAAAATTTAACACAGAGAAGACGCGAGTTTTTTAGCAAGTGAATTTAGTTAGTGATTTTAACCTATTTTTACTTTTTTCTCTCTTTACAAGAAGAAAGTATTGGATTCATGAAAATTTTCGACTTCCAGTTTTCGACGGATGTATAAGTTTTTGATAGGAAACACATAGCACAGTTAAATATTCCTATTCAGCAATTTCCGTCAATACACCAAAATATATTCGATATATTTTGTGCTGCACTGTATAGGATCCATAGCATATTTATACACATAAAGTAATATGTAAGAAATGAGTTAAAATTAAAAACGCGTACCACAGCTGAAAACGCACTTCCAGCAATTATTGCTCATAGACAGTGCTGTAACCGAATTTTTTGCGTGTCCCTGTCACTGAACGATGAATGCTATGGACATCATCGTAAACCATCTTGTAGTGCACCTCAGTGATATACGTATATCAATTTCAATATGTTTGAAATGGTGTAACACCATTAAAATTCACCGCAAACGATTTTTTCCCATAGACCGTAATGTAACAGTATTCTTTTGAGTGTCCCTGTAAATCAAATCCTTGTAAAGCACTTTTCATATAGGTCACTCTTCATTAATATTAGTGTTTTTGGTGAGTTTTGTACACTACTTTATGATCTAATTTCTATTTATGTTGTATAATATTTTCTTTCTTTCTTTCTTTTGCTGTTTGAACTCTTGTAGGTTTTTATTTTTATTTTGTTTCTTATTCTTATATATGTTATTGGTGGCTTGATATTATCGACTTTAGGCATAATGCTGACAGTATATGATGAAATAACATATATTTACTATGGATATTCTTATGAAGCTCGTCTGACGATTCCACAAGTTATTCATAGTTTTCCATTTGTGGTTTTTCATTTTATTAAGTTTAATTCCTGCAGTATCCTTTCCATTTCATCCTTTGTTTTTCACATCTGATTTCATTTATATATATATATATATATATATATATATACAGGGTGTTCTAGAAAGGACTCCCCAACTTTGAAATGACACAACTTCGAAACAATGAGAGATAGAAATGTGAAATAAGTTGAATGTTAAACAGATAGGTCTGGAATTTGTTATACACGAATTTGAAAAAATAGTTCCAATATTGGATAATAGGTGGCAGCACAAGCACATGGAACTTTAAATAGTACTCAGAAGTACAGAAATTTCATTCGTGCGTCTGTTTTATTGCTGACACGTGTAAAAAAGTTGTATAGAATTAGAGAGTAATTCGGAATTCAAGAATATCATGCCGTATTCCTTGGAACAACGAATTTTTATTGTACTTGAATATCATCGATTAAATCGAAGTCCGACGATGACAAAGCGAAGTTTTCAAAAAAAATATTAATGTTAAAAAAGGTCCAGACTTGAAAACAATTCGCAATTTATTCAACAAGTTTGAACGGACGGGCAGTGTGGCCGATGATTTCGGCGGAAATGTGGAATGCAATCGATCAGTCATGACACCTGAAATGTGCAAGCAGTCGAAGAAATTGTTAGACGTTGTCCTCGAAAATCCATAAGGCGAGTCGCTGCTGAAGCAGGATTGTCAAACACCACTACGCACAGTATAATGCGAAAAGGCCTGAAGCTGTTTCCCTATAAAATACAGTGCCATCAAGCGATCACAAATACAGCTCTACAACAAAGAGAAGTTTTTGCAAATGAGTTACTGCAGATGATTGATGAAAATGAAATTGATGTCTGTCATGTATGGTTCACAGGTGAGGCCCATTTTCATTTAGAGGGATATGTGAACAAACAAAACTGGCGAATATGGGTTACTGAAAACCCGTTTGTGTGTCTTTCAAAACCACTGCACACAGCAAAAATTACAGTGTGAGCAGGACTGTCCAGTAAAAGAATCATTGGGCTCTTTTTCAGGAGGAAAACGATTAACGCATCTCGATATATTGAAATTTTATAGCAGTTTATTGGAACATTTCAAGCTCTAGAGGATGCACCAGAGATTTCATGGTTTATGCAGGATGAGGCACTACCACACCGTACTACTGCAGTGTTTGAGTTCCTCGAGGAATACTTCAGTGAGAGAGTTATTGCTTTAAATTATCTCAAAGTGACAGGTATTGGTATGGATTGGCCACCATATTCCCCGGATCTGAATCGATGCGACTTCTTTTTGTGGGGTTACTTGAAGGGCGCTGTTTATTCTAAGAATCCCCAAATGTTGGAACAGCTTGAACAATTCATCTGTGAGGCATGTGCATCCATTTCAATAGAAGTATTGCAACATGTGATTTCGAACTTTACCTTTAGGTTGCGTCATGTTGTTGCTGAAAAAGGTAACCATATCGAAACCATTGTAATGTGATTTTTATCTCAGTTCAAACAGCTCACTTTCAGGTACTATTTCAAAGACACAGATTTGTGATTGCAGCGCCCTCTCGTGTCCAATATTGCAACTATTTTTTAAATTGATGTATAAAAAATTCCAGACCTATCTGTCTAACATTCAACTTGTTTCACATTTCTATCTCTCACTGTTTCGAAGTTATGTCATTTCAAAGTTGGGGAGTCCTTTCTAGAACACCCTGTATATATATATATATATATATATAGTTAAAATGAAAAAAAACCTGTGAGAAAATCAAAGAAAGCGACAGTACAAAAATCAGAGGAAAAGATACCACACGAATTAAACACAGCAAAATTAAAATGCAAGTAAACATAAAATTTTTAAGCATTTCAAATCAAATATATAAAAGTAGCCTGTAATTAAACAATGTTATACACACCATATTCTACAGTAAACTTCTTGCGGTGCTACTTCCCTCTAAACGAACTATAAAGGCCACACACTCTATTTTAGATACAGAACATGCCATGGTAAACCTCAGTAACATATGTCTAGTACATGACAATCCGAGTATATTTACGTGAGTTAGAGCACAGACAATCGGTAGTACAGACGATCAGACAGATTTATGAACGCTTTTCAACTATGTTGGAAATTGTTAAAAAAATATTTGGCAGAGTTTAATACGATGAAGCATAAGCATGAATTGATTCTACACAATCCTAAAAACCTATGTTATGTCTGCAAATGGAAATATGAAATGTATAGATAAACCAGAGGGCCCGTGCGAAGATTTCGCACTGAAATCTAATATTTTCAGGTACTTCTCTATTAACCTGTCGACCGCTTTTCATAACAAAAAACTACCGACAAACTGTAAGATTAAACGCCAAAAATGCAGTCCCATTTACTTGATGTCAGAATCATTATGCGTGTTTGTTACGTCATCTAGTGGTATTACATTCGACATTTGCGTGTATTTTTCATTATGTTTTACTGATTTAGTAGTTATTTTATTAATTAAAATAACAATTGTGTCCTTAAATTCTTATATTTTATTTATTCTTTGATATTCCAATGGCAACGTTCTCCCGTTTATTTGGCGATAGTTTTTTGTTATGAAAAGTGGTCGACGGGATAATAGAGAAGTATCATTTTTTATCAATATGTAATATTTATTAGATGCAGGTTTAAACTTCTAAAGAAAAAGCAAGGATAAAAATATCTGCAAACAACATTTAGTTGTTAGTCAAGCCAGAATATCATCTAATTTATTCCATCAAAGTTAGACTAAAAACTGATCCAAGATTGCTAAAGGCACGCGCGAGAAAAAAAATTAACAATCGTATTTTGACTGCATTAGAGGATGACGTCATCCGCTTCGGGAAAACCATGGGACTTAGAAATATCAATCTAAACATTTCAATTTCAATTTCGCTTTTTAATCATAAGTATAAAATAAACCCGTGCGGTGTTTTTTATAATAATTGTTTTGAGCATCATATAATGTGGTATTTTATTTTTTTGGCAACAATAATTTCAGGAAAACCTTTCATTTCTTTCATGAAAACAATACCGATTTAATTTTTCAATTTCAGCAAATTTTAATCAAAAACATGTTTTAACAATTTGTTAAGTGGGCTATGTCAGAAGCCTGTTCTAAATCCTTTCATATGGTATCTCATTCGTTGTTCTGCGTTTCATATTTTCTGAGTAAAAGGGATGTTGACAGGAGAAATAATATATAAGGACCAGAGGGCCCGTGCGAAGATTTCGCACGGAAATCTAATATTTTTAGGTACTTCTCTATTATCCCGTCGACCACTTTTCATAACAAAAAACTTCCGCCAAACTGTAAGATTAAACGCCAAAAATGCAGTCCCATTTACTTGATGTCATAATCATTATGCGTGTTTGTTACGTCATCTAGTGGTTTTACATTCGACATTTGCGTGTATTTTTCATTATGTTTTACTGATTTAGTAGTTATTTCATTCATTAAAATAACAATTGTGTCCTTAAATTCTTATAAATTATTTTATTTATTTATTTTTTGATATTCCAATGGCAACGTTCTCCCATTTATTTGACGATAGTTTTTTGTTATGAAAAGTGGTCGACGGGATAATAGAAAAGTATCATTTTTTATCAATATGTAATATTTATTAGATGCAGGTTTAAACTTCTAAAGAAAAAGCAAGGATAAAAATATCTGCAAACAACATTTAGTTGTTAGTCAAGCCAGAATATCATCTAATTTATTCCATCAAAGTGAGACTAAAAACAGATCCAAGATTGCTAAAGGCACGCGCGAGAAAAAAAAAATTAACAATCGTATTTTGACTGCATTAGAGGATGACGTCATCTGCTTCGGGAAAACCATGGGACTTCAGAAATATAAATCTAAACATTTCAATTTCAATTTCGCTTTTTAATCATAAGTATAAAATAAACCCGTGCGGTGTTTTTTTAATAATAATTGTTATGAGCATCATATAATGTGGTATTTTATTTTTTTGGCAACAATAATTTCAGGAAAACCTTTCATTTCTTTCATGAAAACAATGCCGATTTAATTTTTTAATTTCAGCAAATTTTAATCAAAAACATGTTTTAACGAATTGTTAACTGGGCTATGTCAGAAGCCTGTTCTAAAACCTTTCATATGGTATCTCATTCGTTGTTCTGCGTTTCATATTTTCTGAGTAAAAGGGATGTTGACAGGAGAAATAATATATAAGGATTGGTTTTTAATTAAAATACTCATGTGAAATTTCAAACCATATATAACAAAGAAATCAAAAACTCCTTATGTATATGTATATATATATATATATATATATATATATATATATATATATATATATATACTAGTATTATAAAGGAGTAAAGATAGATTGTTTGTTTGTAGGGGGTAATCAATGGAACTACCGAACCGATTTCAAAAGTCTTCATAAATAAGAAATCAACAAAAATAAAAGAATAATTTAACTTACAGATAACTTACAGATGTCACTTCCGGGATAAAAGTATAAAAATGTCATTATATTATTAGTTATCACTTCTCCTTATGAGTGATAAAATGACAACTGATCGGTAGTGTTCTTCAATGTCACAGGGAAGTCTCCAAAATGCTTTTTGCACAGGTCATCAAAGATCCTGTCGCACTTTTGCAACGTTCGTTTAATCATACACCCGGGACGACATCTCAGTCCCCGAACCCCACGAAAATTACCGGATAATCAGATCGATGTAGGCGCAGTCGAGGTCACTGAAATCCAGTCATGACATTTGGAGAGGGTATTATTCCGATTTACTCAAACTATGAAGACAAATCTCGGAGTACAAGTCACATCTGAAAAACGTAGAATAAGTACAATCGTGATATGTCTGAGTAGAGGCAATGAACTCCAGTAGAATTTCTCTAAATCATTAAGGAGACGTAAAAGACGAGCAATGACTTTTATTTTGATAACAGATATAAGAGCAACTCCACCGACTTTCGCTTCATTAAAAACTTGAACACATTAAAGCTATTGAAGAAATTGTAGAACTTGAAGAACAACTACCGACGAAACAATGTAGACTATCCCAGTGACGGCTTCTAGTTGACAACAATTAATTCGTGTAAAAAACTCTCTCCGAAGCCAGTGCAACTGTATAGATACTCCAAAATTTTTCCCAAAGTTACAGAAGGGCGATAAAGCTGGCCCACTCACAGCAATGTTCGGAGGGAAGCCAGGGTGATAGAAAAGGCGGGGACTGCTCGCTAATGGTTGAAAAAATGAGGCCAAGAGGGTGCGTACCTGACGTATTGCCAAAACGCTTTATCAGAAGTAGCATTTTAAAAAGGTAAAAAACTTGCTTTTTCCGTGAATTCTTCCTGAAAGCCTGTAGAAGACGGAAAGATTCCGTTTATTCCCTGCACGCATACGTATTGGTCCTATTAATACCGAAGTTCAAATTTATTTTTATAATGAAAAACTAAAAATTCATAAATTAAAAGTTCGAATTTATTTAAAACAACAACAAAATAGTGCTTTCGAATTAAAAAAAAAGGTAACAATTAATTTTCCTGTTATAATTTATTTAATATATATATATATATATATATATTCGCACTTAAATATATTCTAACAATTCAAACAGATTATATATATATATATATATTCCTTAGTCAAATTATTCCAAGTTCTTACAATTCGAATTTTTCCCCTCTCTTTTTAATATATCTCTTAAATCTATTTTATATTTTATTCCATAACTTAATCAAAATATTCTTTTAATTATCATTCCGTACCCCTAAAAAGGGGTACGGAAATATAATTTGTTGTAAAATGAGGAATAATTTAGTGTATAAGGACAAGTTTTTCCGACAGTATAGGAAGTAAGAGTATGTTTAATCAAACAGTTCTGACATTAATTGACTCGGGCCGGGCCTTTTTTCACAAATTGTACAACGGGCCGGCCTGTTTTCACTGAATTTTCAACAGGCCAAGATAGATTTCGTCGGGCCTGGAAATTCTTGCATTGTAAAATACAGAAATTAAAACACTACTTATCAAAAGGAACGTGTGTATAGAAAAATTTAACACAGAGAAGACGCGAGTTTTTTAGCAAGTGAATTTAGTTAGTGATTTTAGCCTATTTTTACTTTTTTCTGTTTTTACAAGAAGAAAGTATTGGATTCATGAAAATTTTCGAGTTCCAGTTAGAAAGATATAGCACAAGCTGTACAGAACGACTTAATAACGACGACATTGGAAATTTGGTACTTCTCTATCATAATGCCGACCACTTTTCATAACAAAAAACTATCGCCAAACTCTAAGATTAAACGCCAAAAATGCAGTCCCATTTACTTGATGTCAGAATCATTATGCGTGTTTGTTACGTCATCTACTGGTTTTACATTCGACATTTGCGTGTATTTTTCATTATGTTTTACCGATTTATTAGTTATTTCATTAATTAAAATAACAATTGCGCCCTTAAACTCTTATATTCTATTTATTTATTTATTTTGATATTCCAATGGCAACGTTCTCCCGTTTATTTGGCGTTACAGTTTGGCGATAGTTTTTTGTTATGAAAAGTGGACGACGGCATAATAAAGAAGTACCGAAAATTTCAAAGTTTGGTACAATTTCAGTAGGAAGTCGGCCCTCTAAGCTAATTTGTTTTCAACATTAATTGAATAAACACTTAATTCCCATTCAAATGGCTATTTTAGATTTTCTCAGTAACTTTTAGAATTTGGATAATAAAGATCGTTCAAGGATTTTTTTTTCTTTTTTTTTAGTGCGAGAGGGGCGTGCGAATGTGAATCGGTGTGAAAAATTAATCCGCACCATAAAATTATCATTGTGCGAGAACAGCAGCAACATTTCTGAAATGTAAAAACCTTATGAAGATGGAAGAAAATGCATAAAAAGTTATTATGAAGAAACTCATATAGTGTTAAGATAATTTATTTAAAATTAATGAGTTCCAAAATGTAAATATTAAATTTTTTTGAGCTAAAATATTTTCTTAATCCTTCGTTTCTTCAATTAAATACTGTATTCAAAATCTATTTCTTTTAACTTGAATCTAATTCTTATCCCGGCTAAAACTTTATTTAATGTTACCATATTCCTTCTATAAGCTCTTTGTGGTTTTTAACACTTTCCAGCCTAGTTGAAAAGTGTTTATGACTTCGGTTTGTCTGTCCGTTCTCAAACTCCCGTAAATATGCTCGGATTCTCCTGAAATTTTTGTATGTTATTGTCGTTATCTATAGCTTGATCCCTATTTCAACGGAAGTGTGTAGCACTTATAGTTTTGTTACTGATACACTGAAAAAAATTCCATTCCATTACGGTCTATGGGTTAAAATCATTTGCGGTTTATTTAAATAATGTTTCACTATTTTAAACGCATGGAAATTTACATATATATCTCTAAGGTACATTACAACAGGCTTACTACAGAATAGTGTGTGTATAGCAGTCATCGTTCATTTACAGGGACACACAAAAGAATTCTCTACTATCTGTTAACAATAGTTCCTGGAAGTGCGTTTTAAGTTGCTGAATGCAATTTTAAATTTAACTCATTTTTTGTCTATTACTTGGTGGGTATAAATTCTGTAGATCCTATACAGGGCTGAATAAAAGTATTCGGATATTTTTCCGAATATTGTATATGTTGGGAATATATGTTGGAAATTCCTGAAATTAAGTTTTTAAATATGTTATGCGTTTTCAAAATTGTTTACTTAGATTTTATCTTTCAGCTTATTAAGCGGTAATGATTTGTAAAATTATTTTGGAAGCGTTGGAAAGTGTTACATAATCTATGCTTGACGCATAATTTTTCGTTCTTGTTTTATATCTGAAAATAGATTGTACAGCTTTCTTTTCCGCCTTTTTTTTTCAACAAAAGGCGCATTTATCTAAATTCATTCATCTGCTTTATCCTAGCACAATCGGTATTAGATACAAAAGTAGATGCAGAAACCGCATGTATGCATAATGTCCAGCTGCACCCACGATTGCTTGCATATTTCATTAGGAGTGAATTTTCATGTCACTCATTTTATTAAATTGCCAAATCTGGTGCAATTGTCGTGTTTATGACAAAAATAACTCATTTTAAATCAAAATAATTTGAGACGACATTATTCTTCGATATTACCACTATAATTACTACCATTTGGATAAATAAAAATACTTTATCAACAGATCCCGGCTTTTTTTGGCAAAATTCTAGTGCTCATAAGGTTCTTCATGATTAAAACCTTAAACTAGAATCATGTGAAATCATGTGAATGATGTGAATCTCTGCCTAACTTCTGTTTCTGACAGGGGCGCCTTGGCTTGAACCGTACTTCTCTTTGGCAGTCTAAATCAGATCGAACTGGGGTCACTTCATCTCTCTCTCTCCTATCCTTGCAAATGCTAAAGCTGAGGCGACTTCTGCATGATCTCTGCAATAAGCAATAAACAATATATACCTCCATGGAGCAACATGTTTCCTCTGATTCCTGTCTTAACATTTTCAGGACGAAAATACTCGATTATTGGACTATACAACTCAACCCAGTACATACGTTTCACGGATCAATCATTAATTGCTATTCGAACATTTCTGCCGTAATCTAAGCACATCCAGATTCAATTAATTTCTTCACAAGAATACATTAGGGCGCATCTTACCTGAAATGATTTCGTCTATGACAAATGTGTCATCCTGGTGGCTGAAGGATAAGAAGGCGTCGAACATTTTATCATAATCGAGGTCCTTCTCTTTGACGAAATTGAAGCCGTGGGAATAAAGCAACACCTTCATACTGAATTCATATTTCCTGTACACAATTGTGGCAGCTAAACAAAGTATTACGACAGCTGAAAAGAAAAATATGTATCGTCATACATTATTTCTGGTCAATAAAAAGTTAAAATTTGAGTGCAAATTCACCTTGTTTAATAATTAAAATTCATAAAGATACAACTAAATGTAAATACAGGGTGATTATAAAAAAACTATCCCGACATTTGGGCCCCTAACTATCATACCATTCACAGAAATTTAATGAAATTTTGGCAAAAGGTATTTTGAGGTATGCGCTCAAGAATGATATGGAAAACAACAGTGTCACTCAAACAGTTACGGTTACAGTGAGAAAATTTCGAAAAAATCAATTGGCAACACCCAGTTTTTTGTATTGGAATGTGATCTCCATTGTAAAAAACCCTAAATAGCGTTTGAACGGCAACTGTAGCATGAAAATCACCGGTGGTAGATAGGCTAAAAGTGAGGACAACCAATAAGGACAGAGAAGCAGCATAAAATAAAGCATTTTATTGGGTTTCACAAATTTTCCACATGACCTCCTTCACACACGATGACACTTTGCATGGGGCTGAGGGTGGATAGCACTACAGCACGTATCATGGCAATAGGAATCTCTTGAATCGCAGTTCTGATGGCATCTTTCAAATCAGATGCAGTTCGAGGACGAAACTGATACACTTTGGATTTCAGATATCCCCACAGCCAGAAATCCATTGGTGTCAGATCAGGAGACCTTGGTGGCCACGGAAACGGGAAATGACGGGAAATAACTCTATCACCAAACTGTTGAGTTAAGACACGTTTGACTGAAGACCTGATATGTGGAGGAGCTCCATCTTGCATCCACACAACTTCAGATAGAGCATTTTGACGTTGCAATGCGGGAATCGCGTAATGAGTTAACATGTCCAGATAGCGAGCACTCGTTACTGTACACGTTTGCAGATCACCGGCAGTAACCTCTTCAAAAACGTAAGGGCCGAGGAAGAACGTACTCGTTATACCACACCACACAGTCACTTTTTCCTCGTGTAATGGACGTGCATGCACATCATGTGGATTATTCTCTGCCCAGTGCACACAATTTTTCAAATTCACGTTACCAGTTAACGAGAAATGCGCCTCATCTGTTCACAGAATGCGTAAAGGCCAGCTGCTATCTTCATCGTACCGGATAAGGAATTGATTTGCAAAATCCAGCCGTAATTGATAGTCTCCCGCTTCCAACATCTGGATACGCTGGAATCGATACGGAAACATGTTTAGAACAGAGCACAGAACCTTGCGTACAGTTGAATTCGGCAGATCCAGAACACGTGAAACACCGCGTGCATTTGCGGGACGAACTGTGCTTATCATCTGATGGACTTCTGCAACAGCTTCCACAGGAACGGAAGGTCGTCCAGACCGAGGTCGATCGCATGTTTAACCAGTTCTTTCAAATTTATGAATCAAGTCCCGTACAGCTTTGACAGTGCACGGGCCTCGCCGTATTCCATGGTTTCTGCGGTAAACACGCAATGTCTCTGCGGCATTTTGTCCATTCAGGTAATAAATCTTTACCATTTCTCCACGTTCTTTCCCTGAAAGCGGCATCTTGTTCGGAATGGCAGAAAGGAACATACGCAGCTCGCATTTCGAGTGCCTTTTCTTTCACCTAGTGGGCCGACGTCAGTCATGACTGTGTCTTACGTAGAACCCGAAATTTGCGTTTCTTGGTTTTTTCGTCTCGTTTTGTGGAGAACTAATCAGACAGGGATATCAGCCAAAGAAATGGTGTGACGTGTGACGTAAATGAAACAAAAATTAATGCTCTAGTGCACGGCAAAGTCCTTTTTACTTTTCCCTTACCTAATTCCGGTGATTTTCATGCTACAGTTGCCGTTCCAACGCTATTTATTGTTTTTCACAATAGAGATCACATTCCAATACAAAAAACTGGGTGTTACCATTTGATTTTTTCGAAATTTTCTCACTGTAAACGTAACTGTTTAAGTGACACTGTTGTTTTCCATATCATTCTTGAGCGCATACCTCAAAATACCTTTTGCCAAAATTTCCTTCAGTTTCTGTGAATGATATGATAGTTAGGGGCTCAAATGTCGGGATAGTTTTTTTATAATCACCTGTATATTGCTTGAAAGTGCGTAAAAATATACATAAAAACATTTAAAAGCACATTCCTTTTAAAAAAATGAAAACGTTTTAAACCGAACTTACTCGGTCATCATCAGTCAAAGACTAATAGTTAAGTTGAGTTGTTGTTTCTTGGCTTTTTCTACCTTACCCGGAAACCATTTTACTCCAAGGGTGTGCGAAATATAAGGTGGGATGGGAAATGTTGAATGATAATTAAAAAGATCGGGAGGGGATAATTAACGTCTAGCCTCGCTACACTCGCACCTGATCTCGGCACGTGTTTCTGCTCATTTATCTTCCTGTTTTGAAAGCTAGTAGGTTGGTTATTTTTTGTGATAATTAATTTTCTCGCGTATGGCTTGTTTACTTTCTAATTATTGTTTACCGAATGATGAGCGGACCATGGCTAATGTTTCTTCAGATTTCGGAATTACTCAAACCATTTTTCAGTGATTGCGACATTAACGAATTTCATGTATTTCCTCGGATTGTAATGCAACAAAGTTGCTGAATCCACTGATGTTTTTTTTTTCATGTTTGCGAAGCGATCATACATGCGCTACAGAGATCGTCGCATTAACAAATTTCGTGTAATTTTTTTTGTTTTTGTTTTCATGTTCGCGAAGCGAACATACATGCGGTACAGTGATCGCGGCATTAACGAAATTTTTGTATTTCTTAGAATTTTAATAGAACGAGGTTGCTGCATACAGTGATGTTTAAATTTTCTTTTGTTTCCATGTTTGGGAATCGACCATACATATGGTACAGTGATCGCGGCGTTAACGAATTTCGTGTTTTCGCTTATTTCAACTTTACATTGTTCGTTAATTTTTATGTGATTTTGCAGAAATATGTATAAAAAACGTAGTTTCTATATTATCTTTTATTCTTATATTATATTATCTATTATACTTATATAATATATATTATCTATTATTCTTATATTTCTATATTATATTATCTCATATTATCTTTTTATAGCAAAGGAGAATAGTTTTTCCTGAGAGGTTAGTCAATAAATTAATTTATCAATATAGATATCTAAATAACAAGAAGCGAGAAAATCCTACTAAATTCTACTAATTTGAGTATATTCCTGAACTTTTTGAGAAATTGAGATATAATTTAAAGAAATATGATATAAATTTGATAGTATCCCCTCCTGCAAAATTGAAAACGTTATTACATAAAAAGATTGATCCTGTACCGATGAAATAATCGTCAGGAATTTTTTTAATTCCAGTTACTATGGAAATAAAAGAAAATAGTAAGAAATGTTATAAAGACTATATAGATATGACTTAAGAAAGTTTAAAACTCGTTTAATAGAGCATATTTCGGATATAAAACTCAATAGAATTAAAACAGCACTTTCAAGATTAAAACAAGAAGAATCAGTCAAAATACATTTTGATCAAGCTAAAATAATTAAGCATACATCAACGTTTTATCAAGCAATAATTAATGAATCCATAGATATTTTAACTAAAAAAAAAAAAAAAAAAAAAAAAAACATGCAATGATTCATTGTCCTACAATATTCCCAAATTATGGTATAGACTCTTAGGATGTGATCCAGACGAAATATGATTATCACACCCCCTCCCAGTGCCTAGCACCCCTGTTGGTTTGTTTTAACGGTTTGTTCCATTCTCCAGCGGCGAACGATGTTCTTACTAGTTTCTTCGCCATTTGTCATATGTGTGCCTGCGTTTTGATTTGTAACCCTGAGGATGAGCAAAAGTTTGCTCGAAAGCGCTCGGTTGTCTCTGCAGAGATACAGTTTTGCATATGTAAACACTTCCAGTAATGTATAAAACACAATGTAAACACATTGATAATTTGTTGTTAGTACAGAGGTGCCATAAAACAAAACACAGTTTTAAAAATTAAAACTATTAGATGTTAAAAATCCATAAGCTTTCGGCTAGACATAAGCCTTCCTCAGATGAACACAAGCCGTCGAGAAGACACAGCTCCGAATGGCGCGCTCTGGCCAGGTCCAAAATGGGCGAAACCAATCCACTATGAATTGGAGGGAGAGAAAGAAGTTGGGATGATACCATTACAAGCTGGGGGGGGGGGGGTCAGCCAAAACCAAAAACCCCAGTGACACCCAATACATTATACCATATACGAGGGATCTGATAAGATAATACATCATTACATGTATTATCACCTCTTTTCAAAATTTCAAGGGATTCTCTGATTATGCAACTATTATACTGTGAACAATGTGAAATTATTTTAGTTTTACTTATCAATATCTTTAGCTTGATTTAATCTGGATAAAGCAGTGGATAATTTACCTTTTTTTATGTCAGCAGTATGTTCTTTAATCCTTTCCTTTAATTTGCGAGTTGTCATGCCTATATATGAATATGTTTTAGAACTGCCATTAACTTTAAAAGGAATAATATAAATGCCAGACTTATCTCCATTATCAATGGGGTCAATCATTCTATGTACCAGATATTTTAGCTTTGTTGGGGGCTTTGCGATAAGAGTTACATTATATTTCTTTAATGCGTATTTAATACGCTCAAAAAGATGTGGGATATAATTAATACTGTAGAATTTTGAAGGTTGCATATCTTTTTTAACTATTGTAGCTTGTTTATTTCTGAACTCATAAATTAACTTATTAATAAATTTGTTTGAAAAACCATTTTCATATGGAATCACTTTGATTTTATTCAACTCTTCATTTAAATAAACTTCTGAACTAACTTCAAACGCCCTTTTGATATAAAACCGATATGCTGCTTGTTAAAAAACCCCTTTCACAACTCAGTCAAGTCATCAAAAAAGCCTTTAAAGTTCAGCGCAATATGCAAAAAGAACTGTCTTTCCGTGTCAGCGCATCTGCCTTTATAAATCAGCGAACGCACCAACAAACATCTCGCAACATCGTTACTAAACTCGCAGCAGCTGGCGAACGCCTGCATACGAAGAATTTCTCTCGCTGTATCTTCTTCCATCGGCGCGCGAAGTAGTGGTAATACCGGATATTTTTCGACCAAGCTTCCTTCACTCGGAATGGCAACGCATGTGAATGACTAGTGTTTTTTTCAACGAGCAGTGTGTTGGATGGTATAAAGTCTCAAGCGAAAGAAGGGTGGTATACCATTCATTCGAGAATTTTCTCGTGTGAGGAGCCACCCTAGTGAGTTTCTGTGTTTGTGAAAAGTGAAAGTTTTGTTCCAGTATTATATATTAGTGCAGTGCGAAGTCTATCTACTAGTTTAAAAATGTGAAAACAAGTTATAAAGTGCTTCTTAATGCATGTTTGAAAAAGTGACAGCGTTCATCAAAAAGATTGCAATCGTATGTGCATGAATCAACAAAAATGATAAAAAATGATGATAAATTTGGCTGATGGAAAGAGGCTTCATGGTGCAAAATAAAAATAAACTAAAGGGGGACACGATTAAATGTTCAAAAGGGAACACAAGTTAAAATCTTAAACCTGATCGAAATAGTGATTTCGTACCAATAAATGTTGGCCACAATAACAAACCACCTTAGCATCCCGAGCAACAACCTGAAATAGCTGAAAACTAAAAGTACATATTATAAAACACTTCATGCTAATTAAACAAAAAATAATAATACTTTAGAGATTATTCTCGATTATTTATTTGAATATAAGACATGTTAATTATTACACAATTTAATATTAATCATAATAAGAATGCATTCAAATAATGTGTTATCATATAATATTACAATTTTTACATGTGGGTGCTCCATATTACTATTAATTTTTAACTATTTTAATCTATCAGCATCCATCAGAAATTATTGTCAATTATTTAACATATATATTCATTTAAATGCAGTAAAAATATTTGTTTCACCTGTAGGCACATTTTTTCTTTATTTTTGTTGATTCATGCACATACGATTGCAATCTTTTTGATGAACGCTGTCACTTTTTCAAACATGCATTAAGAAGCACTTTATAACTTGTTTTCACATTTTTAAACTAGTAGATAGACTT
Source organism: Maratus michaelseni (assembly GCA_963931845.1). Classification (NCBI taxonomy): domain Eukaryota; kingdom Metazoa; phylum Arthropoda; class Arachnida; order Araneae; family Salticidae; genus Maratus; species Maratus michaelseni. The sequence continues at coordinate 1,306,747 of OZ007597.1, read as the reverse complement.
CGCACTGCACTAATATATAATACTGGAACAAAACTTTCACTTTTCACAAACACAGAAACTCACTAGGGTGGCTCCTCACACGAGAAAATTCTCGAATGAATGGTATACCACCCTTCTTTCGCTTGAGACTTTATACCATCCAACACACTGCTCGTTGAAAAAAACACTAGTCATTCACATGCGTTGCCATTCCGAGTGAAGGAAGCTTGGTCGAAAAATATCCGGTATTACCACTACTTCGCGCGCCGATGGAAGAAGATACAGCGAGAGAAATTCTTCGTATGCAGGCGTTCGCCAGCTGCTGCGAGTTTAGTAACGATGTTGCGAGATGTTTGTTGGTGCGTTCGCTGATTTATAAAGGCAGATGCGCTGACACGGAAAGACAGTTCTTTTTGCATATTGCGCTGAACTTTAAAGGCTTTTTTGATGACTTGACTGAGTTGTGAAAGGGGTTTTTTAACATCTAGATGTTAAAAAACCCCTTTCACAACTCAGTCAAGTCATCAAAAAAGCCTTTAAAGTTCAGCGCAATATGCAAAAAGAACTGTCTTTCCGTGTCAGCGCATCTGCCTTTATAAATCAGCGAACGCACCAACAAACATCTCGCAACATCGTTACTAAACTCGCAGCAGCTGGCGAACGCCTGCATACGAAGAATTTCTCTCGCTGTATCTTCTTCCATCGGCGCGCGAAGTAGTGGTAATACCGGATATTTTTCGACCAAGCTTCCTTCACTCGGAATGGCAACGCATGTGAATGACTAGTGTTTTTTTCAACGAGCAGTGTGTTGGATGGTATAAAGTCTCAAGCGAAAGAAGGGTGGTATACCATTCATTCGAGAATTTTCTCGTGTGAGGAGCCACCCTAGTGAGTTTCTGTGTTTGTGAAAAGTTTATGTTTTGTAATATATATCAGTGCAGTAAAAATTCATCTTTTAGTCTCAAGAATGTGTTCACAAGTTATAAAGTGATTTGTTGTGAAATGTCTGTCTACAATCTCCAGTATGATTTCGACATCTGCGAAATAGTGAACTTCAAAAATTCTTTTTGTGAGTGTAGACTAACATTAGTGTTAAAATGTGCCTTTCAGTGAATCCAAGAGATGTTTCAGTATCAAAAATAAGTATTTTTATTTAAAATCAATAATATTTATCAGTGGATGCTGTTGGATAGAAGTAATTATAAATCAAACGTAATATGGAGCATCCACGTGCAAAAAAATGTAATCTTTAGGATCACAAATTAATTTGAATACATTTCTTTAAGTCTGTATGCAGCTGTGAAAATTTCAATGACTTTTTCGCAAAATTCTCACGAACATTTCTTCATCATTTCTTCATCTGTGTGCATTTGTGAAACTTTCAGTGACTTTTTGCAAAAATTTTTCACGAACATTTCTTCATCTGTATGCATTTGTGAAACTTTGACTTTTTCGCATACTCCAGGACATTTCACATCAATTTTCAACAATTATCAACTATTCTTCAGAACAGTGTTCGCCTTTTTTTTTGCTGTTGGTGGGGGGAGATGTTAAAAAACCCCTTTCACAACTCAGTCAAGTCATCAAAAAAGCCTTTAAAGTTCAGCGCAATATGCAAAAAGAACTGTCTTTCCGTGTCAGCGCATCTGCCTTTATAAATCAGCGAACGCACCAACAAACATCTCGCAACATCGTTACTAAACTCGCAGCAGCTGGCGAACGCCTGCATACGAAGAATTTCTCTCGCTGTATCTTCTTCCATCGGCGCGCGAAGTAGTGGTAATACCGGATATTTTTCGACCAAGCTTCCTTCACTCGGAATGGCAACGCATGTGAATGACTAGTGTTTTTTTCAACGAGCAGTGTGTTGGATGGTATAAAGTCTCAAGCGAAAGAAGGGTGGTATACCATTCATTCGAGAATTTTCTCGTGTGAGGAGCCACCCTAGTGAGTTTCTGTGTTTGTGAAAAGTGAAAGTTTTGTTCCAGTATTATATATTAGTGCAGTGCGAAGTCTATCTACTAGTTTAAAAATGTGAAAACAAGTTATAAAGTGCTTCTTAATGCATGTTTGAAAAAGTGACAGCGTTCATCAAAAAGATTGCAATCGTATGTGCATGAATCAACAAAAATAAAGAAAAAATGTGCCTACAGGTGAAACAAATATTTTTACTGCATTTAAATGAATATATATGTTAAATAATTGACAATAATTTCTGATGGATGCTGATAGATTAAAATAGTTAAAAATTAATAGTAATATGGAGCACCCACATGTAAAAATTGTAATATTATATGATAACACATTATTTGAATGCATTCTTATTATGATTAATATTAAATTGTGTAATAATTAACATGTCTTATATTCAAATAAATAATCGAGAATAATCTCTAAAGTATTATTATTTTTTGTTTAATTAGCATGAAGTGTTTTATAATATGTACTTTTAGTTTTCAGCTATTTCAGGTTGTTGCTCGGGATGCTAAGGTGGTTTGTTATTGTGGCCAACATTTATTGGTACGAAATCACTATTTCGATCAGGTTTAAGATTTTAACTTGTGTTCCCTTTTGAACATTTAATCGTGTCCCCCTTTAGTTTATTTTTATTTTGCACCATGAAGCCTCTTTCCATCAGCCAAATTTATCATCATTTTTTATCACTGCTGCTTTGTAATTAAACGGAACATTACTATTGTAGGATATTGTGTTATCAGATCTGCAAGGTTTTCTATAAATTTTTCTCTCAATGCTACGTGTTGACATATTTTTAATAAGTTCTATATCTAAAAATGGTAATGAACTATTTTCTTCAATTTCACAAGTAAATTGTATATTTCTATCTATACTGTTGGCATGCGCCAGAAAATCGTTTAATGTAGAGATACCGTGATTCCATATGATTAGTATGTCATCGACATACCTAACCCATAACACAATATCCTACAATAGTAATGTTCCGTTTAATTACAAAGCAGCAGCATATCGGTTTTATATCAAAAGGGCGTTTGAAGTTAGTTCAGAAGTTTATTTAAATGAAGAGTTGAATAAAATCAAAGTGATTGCATATGAAAATGGTTTTCCAAACAAATTTATTAATAAGTTAATTTATGAGTTCAGAAATAAACAAGCTACAATAGTTAAAAAAGATATGCAACCTTCAAAATTCTACAGTATTAATTATATCCCACATCTTTTTGAGCGTATTAAATACGCATTAAAGAAATATAATGTAACTCTTATCGCAAAGCCCCCAACAAAGCTAAAATATCTGGTACATAGAATGATTGACCCCATTGATAATAGAGATAAGTCTGGCATTTATATTATTCCTTTTAAAGTTAATGGCAGTTCTAAAACATATTCATATATAGGCATGACAACTCGCAAATTAAAGGAAAGGATTAAAGAACATACGGCTGACATAAAAAAAGGTAAATTATCCACTGCTTTATCCACATTAAATCAAGCTAAAGATATTGATAAGTAAAACTAAAATAATTTCACATTGTTCACAGTATAATAGTTGCATAATCAGAGAATCCCTTGAATTTGAAAAGAGGTGATAATACATGTAATGATGTATTATCTTATCAGATCCCTCGTATATGGTATAATGCATTGGGTGTCACTGGGGTTTTTGGTTTTTGCTGACCCCCCCCCCTCCAGCTTGTAATGGTATCATCCCAACTTCTTTCTCTCCCTCCAATTCATATAGTGGATTGGTTTCGCCCATTTTGGACCTGGCCAGAGCACGCCATTCGGAGCTGCGTCTTCTCGACGGCTTGTGTTCATCTGAGGAAGGCTAATGTCTAGCCGAAAGCTTATGGATTTTTAACATCTAATAGTTTTAATTTTTAAAACTGTGTTTTGTTTTATGGCACCTCTGTAGTAACAACAAATTATCAATGTGTTTACATTGTGTTTTATAAATTTGAGAGGGTGAATTTGTCGTTCGCATTATATGGAATTTTCTATATATTTTATCCAGTAATGTATTTTATGAAATCGTACGTATATGTTTTGGGACATTTATGTTTTTTACTTTCTTCTATCTTTACAAGAAGAAAGTGTTGCCTTCATGAAAATTTTCGACGGATTTATACGTTTTAGATGGTCCTGAACACGATTTGACTATTTTTAGACAATGTCTGTCTGTGACTCTGTCTGTCTGTCTGTCTGTATGTGACAAAAATTTTGTAGGCGCTCTATCTCAAGAATTAATGCTCGGAATTTAATAAAACTACATATTCAGTTAGTCCCTGATATAAATTGGTGCTGATTAGTTTTTGGTAAAAATCGCCCAGCAGGTGGCGCTGCTGTGTAGCATTTTTCGTGATTTCCGCAATAGCTCTATCTCAAGAACTAATGTTGGGAATTTAATAAAACTTTAGATTCAGTTAGTCTCTGATATAAATGGGTGCTGATTAGTTTTTGGTAAAAATCGCTCAGCAGGTGGCGCTGCTATGCAGCATTTTGCAGGATTTACACGATTTTAGCGATAGTCCTATATCAAGAAATAATGCACGGAATTTAATAAAACTTGAGTTTCAGTAAGACCTTGATATAAATTGGTGCTGATTCTTTTTAGTATATGCGAAACCTGTGTGAGTTAGAAGAATGTTGTGGGATTGACACATCCGACTAGTTTTAATTAGTATTTATAGTACAATGTGAATATAGATTCAAAGAGTATGTTTTATCATAACTGAAGTTTTTAACTGTTGAAATATTTACATTTTACTCATAAATGCAACATCTAAAAAAAATCAATATCTAAAAAGAAATCGCAAGCTAAACGAGTTGAAATTTTTTATATTGGCGGAACTTGATTGGTAATTATTAATAATAACAGGTTAATTGATAAATTTTCATAAATTAATCATATTAATCGGTTTATTGGGATATTAGTTGGTGATTATTAAGAATTTCCAAACGACCTGGTCACTATTAATAATAACCGGTTATTATTAATAATGACCAGAATTATCATATTGACCGTAACATATATAGTATATGTATACATAATGCAATAAGAAATATGCAATTTTCACTAAATTTCAAATGTTTTAAATGTTATTTTTTCGAGAAAACATGTAATTTAAAAATTGCTTTAATGTTTGTAAATTAGTTAACTATAAAATACAAGAGTTTTAAAGCACTGATTGAATTTTGTAATGTTTTCCTTTAAAATTCTCAGATGTCGGTGAATGTTGATAACTTAAAAGTATTAAAAGAATTTATAAATCTTCCAGATTTCAATAAGATGCAGACTAGTTTATTATTTGAAAATTTCTGGCCCTACAAACGGATCTATGGAATTTGGATCGGTTTGATAAATGCTTAAACTGTTTCTAATTATATAAAATTGCTTTTCACAACTTTAATATTCATTTAGAGACTTTAACTATCATCTATTTCGCATTAGCATACTTTTGTATCATTCCGTAATCAGAGAATCTTTATAAATTGGTCTTAGGAAACCTTATGTTCCTGTCCCTCCCTCTCCCCTACCCTTTTTTATATAAGAGTATATCCTTGTAAGTTGTGCAATTTGAATTTTGTAGTATGTATGAAGAATTACTTAAGCTTAAATCATTTATAAAATTTTATATTTAAAAGTTTTTACTCGAGTAGATTTATTGTAGAAGTGGATTAATTTATTGCGTATTTCTAGGTATTGTAATTTAATTAAAAATAGGGATGCAAATATGCAACTTCAATATTCAGAAGCAGTTTTATTATTTAATTATTCTTAAAATATGTTCTACAAATAATATACATAAAATAACATATCATTTAAGCTATACATAAAATAACAAATTATTTAAGGTACACATAAAATAACAAATTATTTAAGGTATACATAAAATAACAAATTATGTCAATAGTACACGCCTTTAAATTATAATTGTTAGTTTTGAAAACCAAATCTAGGTTCGAGATGCAAAGGAATTTGTGGTGGCGGTGATGGTACGGGCAAGAATTATCGATATCAGACTTCTCTCTTATTTTCTTCACCGGTCACCACCGGCTGAAAGTCCTAACCGTCAGTTGAGATACACCATGTATTTAAATTTATCATCTTAAAAGAAGACAAAACAAAGTTTCATTATAATGTCTAACATGTCTTCGAGTATGAAGAGCTTATCTAACAGAAGTGGGGGGGAAAGTGTGCTCTAGTTTTTTTTTTTTTCTTTGCAGTGGTAAGTCCGTAATTCACATAGAAACTCTTCCCGGAGGCAAATTCACAATCACTCAACGTCCTACGCACTTGTCGCCAAGCGCTTTGGCGAGAAAATGAACTTCGCGCATGCGTGGCATTTGGCCGGCAAACTCAAAATCGTACTAGTACCATTGAATAGATAGATGTTCTATTACAATTGTACATCCTACAACATTTCTCATATCTTTTTACCTCGAGATTTATCGTCAGCATTAAAATGCTTTAAAAATAAATGAAAGCTTTCATTTTTTAAAGATATTACAAAGATTCAGTAGCTACTGAAGTAATTACTTAGTAGCTTACGCTACCAAGCTCATGAAAATGAATCATTTCCTGTTTTGTAAACAGTTACATTAAATAAACAATAATTCTTTTTATAAAATACGCTTAGAAAGAAGTAAAAATACATTTTATAATACATGATGTTATTTACATTTTTTACCTTTTATACTACTTTATTTAATCTCGAATAAACACGGATACTTATTTATTATATTTAGTTAAACGCTTTTTCAATTTTAAATTATTACCCCCCCCCCCAAAAAAAAAAAAAAATATCTTATACATTGATAGAATGAGATACATTCTAAAGGGATAATACAGCACTGCAATAACACCAAATTCAATAAAATAATTAGGATCATTAGGTTTTTACTTTTCAAATTCATCCTAATTAAGTATACATGTATATATTTAAATAAATTTGTTAGTAGATTAGAACAGAAACCTAATTGAGCGTTCCAGTAATAGATACTACATCTTAAAAGTCTTAAAATCTTAAAAATAAACTAGATGGAACCCGTCAAAACTTGACGCAAAAAATACTATAACAATATCAGTAAAATAAGCTTCTTATTATTTATGAAGGGGCGCGTATAAAACAGTCTTTCAAATATTTTATTTAATTTTTTCCCCAGTCAAATACAGTACTATTTCCGATGCAAACTCCAAACAAACAATCCGTAAATAACTGTGTAATGCAAATCAGTTTGACATTACCACCATATTCCCCACGGCAAGAAAAAAATTCATGGACCTATGAAGTATATACAAATAGTATATTCCTACGTTCATATCATATTCAGTAAATAACAGAACATAGTAAATAAAGCACACATCTCCCCCCCCCCCGCTGTGATAATGCAAAAGATTGAGCTCCTATGCGCATGTGCATTGCATCTGCCTAAAAGCACCGTCGAAATTCGACGTTAAAAAAGTTTTAAAATGATTAAATTAAAAGTTTTAAAATGTCCTCTATTATCATTGTTCGTTTCAAATCCATATCTTCTAAAACGCATCCATTGTTTTAAGCTAATCAATTTTTATGCAAAGATTAAGAAGTTTTTTACAGTAATAAATCTATCTGCAGATGAGGGAGATTTTTAATGTTTTCAAGTGTAATTTATTTGTATGGTTTCTTCGGTTCCTTGACATAATCAGGATGATTATCCCTTTTCCATCACAGTCGGGGATATTTTTTCTCTTATACAGTTGGCAAATGTAAAAAAATAAAAAAAATGCATATCCCTAGCATATCCTGATATCTGATGGAACATATTCATCAACGAATTCAACATATCAATTTTATGTTCAACATAAACTAAAAATAGTCTTTTTTTTTTTTTTTTTTTCCCTGACAGATTTTTGTTTAGCTATCTTATGGATAATCTGATCTTATGATTTATAACTTTTTTTTTTATAATTATTATTCCCTTTTTATGATGGTTAGGGAAACCTATTTTCAATTGTGGCAACTTTCCCAGGGGCTATTTTACATTATTGAAGAAAACTGGTGGTCATTGATAAGATAGAATTGAAAAACTTTTCATGCTTGAAAATTATTTTAAAAGTCGTTAAATTAATCGGCAGTTTTCAAATAAATTTCAATCGAAAGCTAATTTTTTTTTCTAATTGATGATGTAAGAATTGAAATTGTAAAATGTAATAAAAAATAGAAATTTGTAGTATTTCGAAGTGATGTAAGCGCGATGAAAGCTAAAGCGATAGCGCCTTTGTTGTCACAACTGTTGTACATTTCTAAAAATTGCCACTGTATTTTGGCTGGCGTCCAAAAGTGGAAAAACATTTTTTGACATCGAAAGAGAAATTCACAGTGAAAGAAATAGGACTTTGCGCTAATAAGGAACTGCTAAATGAACTTATAATAAATCTACCAGAATAATTCCTATGAAATATTAGTCTTACATTGTTTATTCTAGCTAAAAATACAATAATTATTTCAAGATTTTTTTCTACCATAACACTATTTTCAATAACTTTAAATTTCCTGAAATCCTTTACTTTTGTGATCCTTTTTTATTAAAAAAGAAAATCTTCTATCCTATAATTTAAAAAACAAAACAATTGGTCACATGTAATCAAGGTATGCAATCAAGATGAAGAAATCATGACTGCTCCAATTCTAATCTTTATAATTATGAATGCAAAAATCAGTAAAATTATGTCATGTTAACACAATCATATACATTTTTCTCTTTAGTTTTATCAATGTTAAAATGCACTTCAAGCTAAGCATAACGTCATTTTCACCGGCGCAAACTTTTCACACGTAGTTCATATACCTTACATTAATGCTTAAACACCATGCACACAAATATAAATATATTTTGTATTTAATTGTAATGAAAAAATGGCATCAACAAAGTTATAATGCATAATGATAAAATAAACCCAATGGACAATATTCCCGTGACGTCACAATAAATATGAATTTTTATTCGCTGATAAAACACGCGGATAAGTATTTTTACCGAAATTTAACTTGCAAATTAACAAATTCGGCCTTAAAACCACGTGCTTTTAATATTTATTATTTCTCTTTTATTCAACCACAGAGTTTAGAAAATAAACTCTGTGCTTCGGAACAGTAGGCGTTATCCGAATATGACGTCATTAGCAGACGTAAAAGTTTAATTGAAAATTACGGTTAATTAATTAAATTTTCGAACAAACGAATGCACGATAACAAATTTGTGTCCAAATATCTTTCATTTAAAAAAAGAATGATGTAATTTGATGCAGTAGTTTGTTCTCACGGATTGTCGAAAGAAATCGCTTAGCGTTTTAAATATATAGATGAAATTTTGTAAATGACCATTAGTATAGAAAAATCCAGTTTTCTATTACTGAAAAAAATAATAATAAGAAAACAAACAAGATATAAATGAATTAAGTAAAACCATTTCTTAGCTTGTTCAGTAAAAATTTCACTGAAAGACAGTGGAATTGTGAAGTAATATTTTATGCTTGAGTAATTCAACTAGTCGTTGGGGGCCACCGTAATACTTACCCATCATGGATATGCATAATGCAAAATATTAAAATAAAAATGTGTAAACTACTTATAAAATGCATTGCAATTCAAATAAAATCGTGGCTTGATGACGTCACAAACTTTAAAGGCTCGATTACTGAGTTGCTTGAAAGAGGTTTTTCCTTATAACTCCAAAAATAATAATCCTATTAACTAGCGGTTTATTGCATCTGATTAAGCGTCAAATTTTCAATTAAAATATATCTTTGAAGTGAAATTTGGATGAAATACAGGGTCATGAAAAATCGAAGAGTGTGGAAAATAGGATCCCATATATCTCGGCAACTAATTATCCGATCGACTTCATGCTTTATTCAAAATTTATGTTTTTTTATTGTCTTTTATATTCATTTCTTAAAATAAACAATTTCGAAAATTTTTATATACCTTTCATCAGAACGAATATTTCGAGAGTCCGAAAAAAATTGTTCCGGTTAATCGAGGTTATTGAAATGAAATAGGCTTCTTTCCATTATTACATACTAAGTACATACCGAATTGCAAGTCTCTATCTCAATTTTTTCGGGAGATAGAGCGTTTACAGACACACACACACACAGACACACAGACACACAGACGGACGGCAAAATTTTTTTTCTAAAAATATGTTTTTCGGAATCTCCAGTGTCTGAAACGTGTAAATCCGTCAAAAAAAATTTTTCGATTTTCAAAACGATTACAAGACTTACCCTATACTACGTATGATGGGTAAGTAATAAGATGTATTGTATATTCAATAAGATATATTGAATATTCAATAAGATACGATATACTGAATATTATTTTCTATCCCTGGGTTTGAGTCTCGAATTGGTTCATCTAATGTAATAACAGATGGCAGCACCATACTCTGATTAAATGAAAACAGATTCAATTTTCCTCCCTCTTACAGAAATGTATTTTGAGTGGCTATAACTCTGAGGTGTATCGTGTATCGAATGGTTTTTTTTAATGGCACAAAAGGAAAATGAATAAAATGTAGTTGAGTTTTATAGGATTTTCACTTATCTTATTGAAATATATTATTTTCACGTGTTCTGAATGGCGATAATATAAGATCGGGTAAATTTTTGTTTATCGAATCGCCGTCGTTTGCGATACCACATTATAAAACATGCAAGGAAGAGTTCTGAAAAAAAAAATAATAAATAAAAGATGAATTTTTATTGAATATTTTTTTATAAAGCAAAAACTTTGAGGGGGAGGTGTCCATTACTGTCATGTCACATTTACCCTATTATCAATCAGCAACAAAACACTTATCTTAGCATTTCCTCAGCAAGTAATTAAGGTAAATATAATAAACTTTCATCTATTTATTGTGGTCATTTTCAGAAAGGTAAAGTTATAAAACATTAAATAATGCACATGTTCACAATATATATACATACATATTTATTATAATTAGTCAGAAATACTTCTTAATAAACAAGAAATGCGCGGTCGAAATGTCGAAGTATAATTCAACCGTTTGCCAATTCGTATAAGACACGCGAATGTATGCTACAGTTCATTTTCTCCCCAAACCGTTTGGCGTCAAGTGCGTAGAACGTTGAGTGTTTGTGAATTTGCTTCCCGGAGTCGTGGTGAAAATAGCTGACTTGTGTGGGTGTGGGAAAAATTCTTCAAAGAAAAACTGCTGGTCAGAACGCCATCTATTGACTGAATTAGCAAACTTTTGCTAGATATTCCTTGAGTATTATATCGTTGCAAATTTTAAAAAAATAATAATGCAATATTTTAAAATTATTTCGATTTTAAATTTCAAATAAAAATAACTACTTTGAAAATACTTATTACGCATGAGTTATTCAGATTATGAAATTGTTAAATATTTATAAAATAAGCAATTGTAGAGCATATAAAATTGATAAGCAATTTTTTTTTTTTAACTCAACACTTTATAACGTTTTTCGGCTCTCGTATAGCCCGAGTCGCATCTATACACAAAACAGCATCAAGACATATTAAAACTGAATGTAAAAATATAAATTTAAAAAGCAAAAACCAATGCAGCTATACAGCAAACACATGGCCGAACTCGATGATTGACCGTGAGCAAACAACACAACACGAGTCCTGCGAGTGCTGGAAACAGCGTCAAGGTACGGCCAAACAAATTTTGCTCGCACGTTGTTGCTGTGATTTCTCATGCCACTCTGCAATGATTTACCACGTAAACTACACACTGGCGTCCCTTACCTCATTTCACCTTACTAAATTTTATATTAATTTAAACTAGTCGGATGTGCCAATCTCAAAACTTTTTTCTATCTGAAACCTGTTAATACTTCAAAATTAGCTGTCACATCGCCAATAAAATCAAAATATTTCGTCATTCTGTTGTACGCCAGCTGCTTGTGAATCGCCGGGTTACCTAGATACGAAACACCCTTCGCTGCACAAAAAGTTGATGTACAACACAATTACGAAAAATTGAAAAAAATCACTGTCACAGCGCCCCCTTCTGGCAAAATAGCCCCAAATTTAACTAGGACCTGCTGGCTATAGCCAAAAACCTATAAATGAAATTTGGTTCTATTTTATGCGCAACTTCGTATACTTTTTGATGATACAATAATAAAAATGGCACAAAAATTGCTATTACAGCACCCCCTCCCGATGGAATAGCTTCAAATTTAATTGGGACATGCTGGCCATAGTCAAAAACCTATAAACTAAATTTGGTCCAATTTTATGCCTATCCTTATATAGTTTTTGATTATACAATGAGGACAGACACATGGACAGACAGACATTTTGTAAAAACATTTTTTTTTCAGAATCTCTGACCTCTAAAATATGTATATCCGTCAAAAACAGGAAGTCGATAAAAATTTCGATTACAATACTATCTTCTATTATAGATAGACGAAAGAAAAAATGTGTGCAGTTTTTCAAAGCCCATAAAAAAAGCTATTCTTACTAGGACTTCCCTCAAAGGGATTAGTCTGAGTGATATTGCTGAGAACATAAAGTTAACAATTACGATATAAAGAAGATATCAACAAGAATCTAAGTGAATATACAGCATATGATAGACAAGAGATGGATAAAGATACAACATATGAAAAATAGCAAATTAAATGATATAATTACAAAATATCATATATAAATTCATATACTGTTATGTTTTCATATGCATTTTTTTATAACATTTGGCAAATAATCTCATTTTCTTAAGCGGGAATTGCTCAAAACTTAAAAAAAAAACCGCCGGATCTTTTAAAACGATATTTTTAAAGTCACATAATCAGATTTGCAGCCAATAGCGTATTTTAGCAAGCGTAGTTTAACGCAAATTTAATTTAATTTTTGCAACATTTTCTTTGTGACAAATATCTAAATAAAATATTAAAAAATAAAATATTAAATATTGAAATATTAAATCAAATATTTAATATTTGAATTAAAAAAATTTCCTTTGTTTATTTGTATAACTATTTATAGAAACTCGTATACTTCAAACCACATTGATAACATGCTTTGCTACAAACGTGTCTACCAGTCTAACTACTCGTATGTCTTAGCTGTGTCTCTCTCCGAACTCATCTGTCTACTGTCTCTCTACTCTTCTGTATACCCGTCTCAGTATCCGTCTGTCTTTCTACCCGACTCTTTAATCGTGTCTCTACCTGTCTCGCTTCTCATTACACTACTCGTCTATCAACACGTCTGTCTGTCTATATACCCCTCTCTCTACCCGTCTGTCAAGTCGTCTCTGTACTCGTCTCTCTATCCACCACGCTACCCGTCTCCCTACCCATCTCACTACCCCTCTGTCAACCCTTTTTTGCACCTGCCTCGCTACCCGTCTGTCTATTCGTTTCGCTACCCGTTAGCTTATCTCTGTCGCTATCCGTCTCTCTACCCGTTTGTTTACACGTCTATCTATCTCTCGCCAACTCTTCCCAATATTTAAACAATTTAGTAAACGGAAGCCGTTTATCTGTTATTAAATGCAAACAGGAGTAATTTATCTAAAGAGTGTAATCAGATGCAATTTTTTTAAATACATACATAAACCAGCATAATAATTCACCAGTTTTATTTTCATAGTAGTTTATGTCATTTGACAGTAAATCTCAACTTCTTCAACCCGAACTGCGTCAAGCTTTTTAAAAAAGCCCCAATGTCCGTATAACTGGGAAGGGGAATTGTCCTCAGGGCTATTAGATACATGTTATTAAGTTAAGTGAAAGTTTCGTAATCGGGTTCGCAGCCAATTTCTTATGTCAGAAAGGGTGGCTTCACACCATTTTAAATTCATTTCTGTAACTTTCTTTTTCTTTTTTTTGTGGGTGGTTGGGGGGGGAGGGTTCCAAATATATACACTTAAATTCAAACTTTTGCCCCCATGTTAATATTAGTGTTGTTTGTATTATCAATTGCTAATATTATGAACTTCAATTGACAATATTAGACTGTTTTCCTATCTTTTTCATTCTTACTCATACTCCATGTATTTAATGTGTTTATTCTTTTATGTAATTTTTTCTGTTGACTGGAATGGCAACAGTATGGTTTGTTGATATCGCAGGTTGTTGCATGGCGAAAGCTAGTTAGCTGTATATTCCATATTAAAGTAATCTTCGTAATGTTTATTTCATATTTATTTCTTAATTAAGTTAATTTAATCTCGTTTATCGATAATCTGCTGAATTATTCAAGTGGTTATGTGACCAGACTTGCATTCTACTGCGCGATAGTTACGGTAACGAAGATTAGGCCTAACCAACGGTAAAAACGTATTTCAAATTTGAATTGTGTTTGGTTAGTTAATTAAGATAGAAATATGGAACTTTTTACGACTGATAAACTTCTTGGCTCAGAGAATTGGGTCAGATGGAAATGGATGGTGGAAGGCTTGCTAATGGAAAAAGAAAATGCGTTTGAGGTGTGCTCTGGCGAGATCGTACAGCCAGAACCGGTTGCCGAAGACGCTTCTGCTGCAGATCGGAATAAATATAACAGTGACTTAGCCAGCTACAATAAAGGCAACAGAGCGGCTCGAGGTATTTTTTCAAGAACTCTAGATAGCAGAATATGTGACCTCGTATCGATGTGCAAAACTGCAAGAGAAATATGGGTGAAACTACAGGAACTGTTTGAGCAGAAAAATACCCAAGCTCAATATGCCTGCCAGATGCAGTTCTCATCTTTTGTGCGAGATCCAACGAATTCAATGGCTATGCACATAGCAAAATTATATCGCCTAGTGTCACGGATGTCTGATTTGGATATCAAACCAAATGACTTTGTGATAATGAGTAAACTTCTCGAAACATTATCTAGTGACTTTGAGCCACTGAAAATGGCTTGGTGTGCAAGACCTGAAGAACAACAAACACTAGTGCAGCTGAAGAAATTACTTATTGCAGAAGAGCAAAGAAGAATGTCAGAATCTTCTAGAGAAACTGAACTAAGTGCCTTACTTGCCAAGGCTAGTTTAGGAAAGGTTCACAGTGCAGCAGAAAAGTATGAAAAGCATGCAAACAAGCAGGGGAAGCAGTATAAATGCTTTAGATGTGGAAAAAAGGGCCACATGAAACGAGATTGTACGGTTAAGAAAATTAATAATGTGCATGAGAGAAAACCAAACGATGAAGTTTTTATTAGTGAATGCTATGTAGCCAATTGTGATGACACATGGGTCATTGATACAGGAGCCACACAACATATAACCAACAGACATGACGTCTTTCAAAGTTATACACAGTATAAGTGCCCAATTGAAGTAAGGGTTGGTAACAGTTCCACAATGAAAGCGTATGGTCATGGTAAAATATCTGTAAAAATGTTAGTTAATGGCAGCTGGAAAGACAGTGTAATGGAAAATGTTCTATATGCACCAGATGCTTCGAGAAATTTATTTTCGGTAAGTCAAGCTCTAGACCATGGGTCAAAATTTAACATGTCTCATGATAAATGTGAATTTGTAAAACCCAAAGGGGTTGTTGCTGTGGGTATACGCCAAGGAAACCTATTCAGATTGTTATGCAAAGTAATAGTACCTGAGGTAAACAGTGCAACTAACATTGTTACAGTGCCCTCTACTGAAGCTCAACTTACTGAATTAAATTCGCTTCAACTCTGGCATGAGAGGCTTGGACATTTGAATAAGCAACATGTGAAAAAGTTTCTTCACACTCAAGGTATAGAAGTGCAAAATGATGGTGAGTTTTGTGAAGCATGTGTGCTAGGCAAACAACATAGATTACCATTCCGAAATCGTCAACAACGAACTAAAGATGTTGGTGAGGTTATCCATACTGATCTCTGTGGGCCTATGGAAGAAGAATCCTTAGGTGGTGCCAATTACTATGTATGTTTTACTGATGATTATTCCAAATTCAGAAAAGTGTATTTTCTCAAGTATAAATCTGAGGTTGTGTCTAAATTTGAAGAATTTTGTGTTTTCTTCAGAAATCAAACACAAAAACCAATAAAGGCAGTTCTTAGTGATGGTGGTTTGGAATATGACAACAAAATTTTGAGAGGTTTGCTTCAGAAAATGGGAGCAGAATTTCGATACAGCACACCCTATACACCTCAACAAAATGGATCTGCTGAACGAAATAATCGAACTCTTGTCGAGTTAGCTAGATCAATCATGATCGCAAAAGATTTACCAAAATCCCTGTGGGCTGAAATAGTCAATGCTGTAGTACATATATTGAATCGTGCTGGAACATCAGCAGTTGAACAAAAGTCCCCTTATGAAGTTTTTTGTGGTAAAACTCCAAGACTGAATCATCTTCGAATTATTGGCACAGAGTGTTTTGTTCATACCCCCAAGCAGAAGTGGAAGAAGTGGGATCCGAAAGGTCGAAAAGGTATTTTAGTTGGCTACTTAGATCATGTGGATGGTTATCGTGTATGGTTCAAAGGTACAAGAAAAATCGAACGAACAAGAGAAGTAATGTTTTCTCCTGAATCTATATCAACATCAACCATTGTTGCAATTGAGCCGGAACAGCTTAGCATAGATGAAAGTCCTTCTCCTGACTGTAATGGAACTGAGTTTGATGCAGAAGAAACTTCTGAAAATGTGCAGCATGATCGAAATCTGAGGAACAGGATGCAGTTAAAGGCACCTGAACGTCTTATTGAATGCTGTATTGCAGAACAGATTGAACCAGAACACTACTACCAAGCGGTAAAGTCAGAAAAGGGAAATGAATGGCAAGCTGCAATGGATGAAGAAATTAAATCGTTATTAGAAAACAATACTTGGTATTTGACAGACCTACCAGAAGGAAGACGAGCTATTACAAATAGATGGGTATATAAATTGAAGTGTCATGCTAATGGTGACATTGATCGGTTCAAAGCTAGGCTTGTTGTTAAAGGATTTTCTCAAAGAAAAGGTGTAGATTATTCAGAGACCTTCAGCCCAGTTGCACGTTTTGAAACTATTCGAGCCTTGATAAGTGTTGCAGCAAATGAAAATTTAGACTTGGTACAGTTTGATGTTAAAACTGCCTTCTTGTATGGGACGTTAGAAGAAGAAATCTACATGAAACAGCCCGAAGGATACGATGACAACTCAGGCCGTGTGTGTCGACTAGTTAAAAGCCTCTATGGATTGAAGCAGTCACCAAGGTGTTGGAACAAGCGATTTAAAGAGTTCCTGGAAAAGTATGGTCTAACAGAGAGCAATGCTGATCCATGTTTGTTTTGCAGTAACGAGAAACAGCAAAAGTTGTTATTAGCATTACATGTGTATGATGGACTTGTTGCCACAACTCCTCAGATCAAGAATCATTTTCTTGAAGAATTGCAGCGTGAGTTCAAAGTAACATACAAAGATGCTGAATATTATCTTGGTGTAGAGATAAAAAGGCTGACAAGTGGGGATATTGCTGTTAGTCAGCAAAATTATGCTATTAAAGTTTTGGAAAGGTTCAACATGAAAGACGCCAACCCAGTTTCTACTCCCATGGAAAAGGATAATCTCTCAGGGGAAGATAATGTAAAGATTGATTCTGACAAAGTCCCTTACAGACAAGCTGTAGGCAGCTTGATGTACATGGCAGTTGCTACCCGTCCAGATATTGCCTTTGCTGTGTCATATTGTTCTCAGTTCTTGGATAAAGTTGAACAAAAACATTGGTCAATGGTAAAGCGAATTCTAAAGTACATCAAAGGAACACCTAATTTTGCATTAGTGTTTAAGTCTGGTTTTCATCCTGGTGTCTTAGAAGCATACAGTGACGCAGATTATGCCAGTGACACAAAAACCAGAAAGTCAGTTTCAGGGATTGCATTTAAATACAGTGGAGGAGCCATTGACTGGGCAAGTCGTCGACAGCAGTGTGTATCATTAAGTACCACAGAAGCAGAATATATAGCTGCAAGTGAGGCAACCAAAGAAATTGTTTGGCTGAAACGCCTCTTTGATGACATTGCCCCATTAACATCAACTCCCATTCTGCAAGTTGATAATGCTAGTGCAGTTCGTTTGGCTAAAAACCCTGAGTTCCATCAGCGAACAAAACACATTGATATTAGATATCATTTTGTTCGAGAAAAGTGTTTAAGTGGTGAAATCAGTGTTCAGCATATTGATGGTGAATATCAAATTGCAGATATTTTCACTAAAGCCTTACCTAAAAGACGTTTTGAAATGTTAAGGACTCTCTTGGGTATGGTAAGAATGCCATAATTGCAAGTTCAAGGGGAAGTGCTAATATTATGAACTTCAATTGACAATATTAGACTGTTTTCCTATCTTTTTCATTCTTACTCATACTCCATGTATTTAATGTGTTTATTCTTTTATGTAATTTTTTCTGTTGACTGGAATGGCAACAGTATGGTTTGTTGATATCGCAGGTTGTTGCACGGCGAAAGCTAGTTAGCTGTATATTCCATATTAAAGTAATCTTCGTAATGTTTATTTCATATTTATTTCTTAATTAAGTTAATTTAATCTCGTTTATCGATAATCTGCTGAATTATTCAAGTTCAATTAATACTTTGTTGATCGAGCTTCATTCGAAACAAATGTAAAAGACTTCTACAGTTTTTTTTTCTAGAAGAAAGTTCCGTAATCGGGCCCTAAGCTAATCGGGGAATTTAATATCATTATTGTTTCTAACTCTTATAGAGTTAAAACAATATTGTTGCTAGCATTACTCTTGTTTGTGACCAACCTCTTCTGTGTATCTGAATAGGGAAAAGTTCCGTATCATGTACTGGTTGGTGCCAAAGGCAGTTGTAGAATCTTACAAATTTTTCTAGAGAGCGGAAAAACATGTATTTTAAAATATTTACAAATATACGTTTATTAAACCATGTTTTTGAGCCATTTTAAAAAAATAAGTACGGTGGTAAAATAAAATTTTATTGCCATTTTCGATATTTTAATAAGAAATGAAAATACATAACAAACAAATTTAACAAAACTAAGCCATTTTTGGGTACTTCTCTATTATCCCGTCGACCACTTTTCATAACAAAAAACTATCGCCAAACTAAGATTAAACGCCAAAAATACAGTCCCATTTACTTGATGCCAGAAGCATTATACGTATTTGTTATGCCATCAAGTGGTTTTTAATTCGACATTTGCGTGTATTTTTCATTATGTTTTACTGATTTATTAGTTATTTCATTCAATAAAGTAACAATTGTGTCCTTAAATTCTTATATTTTATTTATTTTGATATTTCAATGGCAACGTTCTCCCGTTTATTTAGCGTTACAGTTTGGCGATAGTTTTCTTGTTATGAAAAGTGGTCGACAGGATAATAGAGAAGTACCCATTTTTTGTGATAAATAATTGTTATTGCCAGGGGGGCAAATTGTAAACAATTAATAAGCGAACTAAAAAAATTACCGGAAAAAACTTGTGGGAATCTCAACAAAGAAATATCTGATATAAATAGCATTTAAAATCTTAAAATGGAGAAGTGGTCCGTATAAAAATGCAAAACATTATACACCTGATATAAGAATTTTTTAATTTTTTCATATTTCCGAAAGCACAGATAAAAGGGTAAAAATCCCGGCACAGATGCCATATATTCACCACGTTGGCGCGATTTTTCCCCCGCCCCGTTGGCGAAAACTGTTTGTTGTGTTTGTTTACTTTTATTTTTTATTTTAATTCTATAGATTATTTTTATATGTATATCAATATTAATTTAGGCACAGATGTCATATACGCACCAGATTGGCGCAATTTTTCCCCCGCCAATTTAGCGAAAACTTTGTTTTTGAATATTAGTTACAAATACCATACAATAATAGCATGTAATTTTTTATTTCAATATAAAAATAAAATAACGTAATAAATGAAACAGCTTCTATTATTTTAAAAAAGGAAATAAAAATAAATAAATGATAGTTTGATATAAATAAATATTGATATATATAATAAAAACAATTTATAGAATTAAAATAAAAAATAAAAGTTAATAAACAACAATTGAAACAAAATAACTGGGTTAGCATGTGAGGCATAAAATTGCCATTTTGTTGCAATCGCGCCAATGTGGTGCGTATGTGACATCCGCGCCTTTATTTATATCAAACTATTATTTATTTATTTTTATTTCCTTTTTTAAAATAATAGAAGCTGTTTCATTTATTACGTTATTTTATTTTTATATTGAAATAAAAAATCACGTGTACTATTTGTCACACTATTTGTAACTAATATTCAAAAACAAAGTTTTCCCCAAGCTGGTGGAGGGAAAAATCGCGCCAACGTGGTGCGTATATGACATCTGTGCCTTGTTTCATTTCACATAGAGTTACTGCTCTATTATCCCGTCGACCACTTTTCATAACAAAAAACTACCGCCAAACTGTTAGATTAAACGCCAAAAATGCAGTCCCATTTACTTGATATCAGAAGCATTATACGTGTTTGTTACGTCATCAAGTGGTTTTTAACGCGACATTTGCGTGTATTTTTCATTATGTTTTACTGATTTATTAGTTATTTCATTCATTAAACTAACAATTGTGTCCTTAAATTCTTATATTTTATTTATTTATGTATTTTGATATTTCAATGACAACGTTCTCCCGTTTATTTGGCGATAGCTTTTTGTTATGAAAAGTGGTCGACGGGATAATAGAGAAGTACCCACATATGTATTGGTACTTTTATGTTAACTTGGCGCAGTTGATAAATCGCCAAATATTTTTCTCATAACATCTTCATATTGCATTCATTTCATTTAAATATAAATCTTTCACTGATTTCATTTGAAATACATACATTAAAAATACACGTCTTTCACTCATTTAATTTAAAATACACGCCTTTCACTAATTCCATTTAAAATACTAAAAAGGAAAAGAAAATAAGAAATAATGCCACAAATCGAAACCTTTTATTTAAACATCAAAGAATTGTTCCTAACATACACACGCGAAATAAAAAAGCTGCTAATGGTGTGATTTACGCCAAATCTCTAATAGTAATACTACTCTTACTAATCTCTAATACTTTTCAAACAGAAAAAATTCCAGATTAACTTTCCATTTTTATTAAATTGAAATATATTTTATTGTGCTGAATATTATTGCTTGCATATTTTTTTGCTCCATGTATTCCATGAACTTTTCAATTCCGATTGTCTACGAAAATCTCCTGCCGGTGAAAATGACGTACGCACAAAATTTAGTGACGTATGTACTTTAATTGTGCTTTTTTATCTATTTTTTTAATATAACTTCCAAACGGTTTGACACTTATTCTTGGTAATAAATAGACGACGTTGTCACCTTTATATGTACCTGCTGTAAAAATTTGAATGAAATCCGTTAAATATTTTTTGAGTTATGCTTGACGAAAGGTTTTAATATCCATCGTAGCTATATATGGGGCAAAGTAATACTGCGCTGTGTATGAGTCTTCGTTGCACTCAGACAACAAAAAGAAAATTACCGGAAATATTGTACTTACTTAGTACACCGATAGATGATGAAATTATTGAATCTACGTGTTTAGGGCAGAGGTCGTAATCAGTTAGAGTCCATATAACTTTCCCATTGAGTGTGGATTCTCCTCTAACACTTGTTCCACAACGAACATTCTCGATGTCTTGGATCTATATGGATAAAATAAAGGAAAATATACTTCAGTTCCGTTCTCATACTCGACTCTTTCACATTTACAGGGTGTTCCCTCTTATCGCCGCCCAGTATCTCATTCCTAAACCGTTAGTTTTAGAGATACGGTTTCCATTGCAAAAATGTTTCAATTCAATTTAAATCAAAATTACATCCATTTTTCTATTTTTTTATTTAGCTTAACTTGGTTCATGTCTGTAAAGATGGAATTTTGTAATCGATTTTTCAAGAACTTCCTGATACGCTAGAGTTATAAACGTTATACAGACAGATGTGTCTTTGTTTTTAACCCTTTAAGCGGTTAATGCTAGTTCAAAATTATCCCCCAAAAAATTCTCACGGCTAGCAAAAATTCCATTCAAAAAAAGCATTCTCGGATCTTCAAATGCACGTTAAAAATTTCAAAGGCGAGGTTTCTTTCCCCCATCTCTAGTGAAAGAGAAGCTTTTCCTTATTGTCCTGTAGGCGGGTCAACAAAATAAAACCCTTTTGTATAGCAAATGCTTTCCACCTTTCCTGAGGGGGAAATTTTTCTTTTGACATACTAAGACATCAACTTGTACCTGGAAATTTAGAAGGATAGAGTACAGAAATACTGTCGTATTTCATTTTTTGTAAGAATGAGTAGCCAAAGCAAATTAATAATTTTTTTTTGTTTTAATTTCCCCTGTTTACTTTTATTGGTAGTTTTACATTTACAAAATTTTTTAATATTCTCGTTACATGTACGAAGATTAATACAAACTTTATTTTCATTTGTTTATATATTTTTTTTTAATTTTGAAATAAAAATAAATTATGTTTTAAAAGTTGTAGTATGTTCTGATACAAAGTTCAAAAAGTAAATTGTCATTTTAATAGTTTCATGTTAAACCCCCCACCCCTCCCTTTTTTTTAAGAGGACGCAAATTGCAATATTTCTAAAATTGAGATGTCATTAAATAATTGAACAGCTGAACCACTTATAGTGAGAATGAATCCGTAACCAGCATTTGCTCGCTATAATAAAACTGTTTCAAAAGGTTTCTGGATTATAAAACATAATTATAAAATATAATTAATCATAATGTAATATAAGTATTACAAAACATAAGAACTAATTTTGTCGGATTCAGTTAAATCGTTAAATATTTTTTTTTTCATTTTTAATCATTTAAATAAATAAATTCTGTCTTAAAAAAAACTGTAGTCTGACCTCAGACAACAAATAAAGAACTTTTCCAGATATTTCATTCAGTTTCCCTAAAAGTGTTACTATAATTAAATATAACATTTTCTTCTTTTAATTTTTCTCTTTTATCTTTAATAATTCCTGATAGACGAGATGGATGGACAGAAAAGAAACCTAATGTTTCAAATAAGCAAATAAAGAGAACATTTTCATTTTTCTGTTTCTGTCATATACATACATATATAAAAATTGTTTTTGGCTTTAATTATATTTTATTATGATTTATAGCAATGTGTGGTTATAAACAGGGCCATTTGGGGAGGGGGGGGGGTCAGCAAAATCAGGGGCCCAGTAGTGAGCTTTATTACAAACCTTTGAGCCGAATAATAAAGTTTGTTAACTTTTAAAATTATTACTTTTTTAAATATTTTTTAATAATATTATATTTTATTTTTATTCATTTTTTTTTTAATCAAAGATCAAAAATTGATCAAATTTTGAAAATGTAGGTATTTCTAAAACGTCTTTTTCAGAAAGTTATGAAAGTTTTCCTTTTATCGATGTAGCAGTGTGCAATAGGTTTATCAACACTTTAGCTCTTATATTTCCTATAATCCTTATTGCTTTCCATGAGATTTCTTATGGGTGGTTTAAATGGAAATTTCTTAAGGCTGTTCTGAAATCCAAACAAAGTACTTTCTGACACATTTTTTAATTCAATTTTATTTGCAAACGCATGATATTGGCAACTGTTTTTATTTAGAAACTATGTAATCGAAACACGTTTTCCATTTTTTGGTAAAGGTAGATGATTTATCAAAAAAGACTGCAAAGTCGAAGTTTTAAACCGAATTCCCGACGCGGCAGCACGAGAAGAGCGAAAAAAGTGTCATCACGTCATCACAATCTATTTACTAAAGAATGGAAAACTCATTTCGATTCCATATCACTTCCATAGTCAGGCCTGCAAATTTTATGTCTTTGCGTTTAAAAATGAGTCAGAAATTGTGTCAAAAGGTTTCGTGTTGTTGAGCAGAGGTTATTTGAGAACCACCTTAAGTCTGTTCTCAAATTGGCTACTCTATGATATAATTTTTAATTCATTTCTGTTCAAAAAACGCATGAAACTGATAGGTGTTCTTATTCAGAGACTTTATAATCGAAAGACGTTTTCCATTTTTTGGTAAAAACAAAAGATTTTTCAGAACATACTGTGAAAGTCTACGTTTTGAACTGAATTTCTGACGCCGCAGCACGAAAAAGGAGAAAAACTGGTCATCACATTGCATGAATAGCTTATAACTCGGTAAGTAAATTATTTATCAAAAAATGGAAAACCCGATTTGCTTCCAAATCGCTTCAATAATCAGGTCTGCCAATTTTATGCATTTGTGTCTAAAAATGAGCGAGAAAACGTCTCAGGATGTTGGGGGTTGTTGATCAGATCATACGCTTCTCATGTGCTTAATAAAATGCTTTTATTTTCCTTACCATAATTTTATAATTCAATGGTATAAAAATGTTTTATTTCACAATATAATAATATAATAAATTATAACACCTTGTAAAATAGTATATTACTTTTAAATGCTAAAGGTGTAAAATTAACAACATAATATAAATTAAAATAATTTTAATTATTTGTTTTACATGTTTCGACTCTTTCCGAGTCATTTTCAAAAACAAAATGAGAATATTCTAAAGCTGCACGGGCTTTGAAGTTATTATTTTCATGTACTTTTTTAAAAAGTACGCACGTTATCTATTATTTTTTACTTGATTGTTTATTTTCATATCTTTGACCATGGAGTAACTCTAGCCACAGTTTCGGTAAATTAAAAGATGCCGCATTGTTACATATTGTATTTTTGCGCGTGAGTATCTCTATGGTTTCTCTTATTATGGATGGATAGTATAGACTGGAGGGAAATATTATTTTACTTTCATTGAAATTTATTTGGATGGTTTCTTCTTGATAATCTTGACAGGGCTGTAGTTTTTCTATTGTATTTAATATCAGCTATATGCTCTTTTTTTCTGCAATTAAATTCCTGCTGGTCATGCCTATTTTATTTCATTTAAATTTCGAACATCCCATTAAATGTTAAAGATTTTATTACCCATGAGATAGCAAAGAAATTTACTGAAACAACCTGAAAAAAAAATCATTAAAATCTCTTTACTTTCAATATGCCGTTCGTTAATCGACAAAAAAAATTAAACAATTGCGAAAATATTTTAAACGGATACATTTTAAGGATTTTTATATCACTTTAAATACGAAACGGTCCAAAATTAGGCAGGTATTTTTCATGAAATTGTACATAAATAATAATAATAATAATAATAATAATAGTAGTAGTAAAATATTTTTAATATAATATAGACCTAATTTACACTTGCCAGTTCTTTTTGATGGTAGACAGATTATCCCTTAGACAGAATTTCGAAAAAAAAATTATAGTTGGTTGTTGTAATTGTTTTAACAATTATAGTTTTAAAAAAAACTTAAGTACTGAATAACTGAAATACATAGCTGATTTTAATTTGTATCTAATCTTAAGTGTAATTTAAAAAATATATTTTCTTATGATGTAATACAATCCAATTTAAATAAAGATTCTCATTTAAAGATAAAATATCTATTTTTTTATTTTTAAGAAAATATTTTGTAAACATAAATATAACTAATAAACTGAGAAAAAAATTATAAAAATGTAATAATTTAATAAAGTTCACATTATTAAGATTCATGTTTTATAAATATTGGCAAATTTTACGAGTGTTAGTAACATAATTTCAATCATTTCAATATATAAAAAAAATTAAAAGCAATTTCTACAAAGATTTAATAGTAATTCAAGTCACTGCTAGAGAAAGGATTTTCTGAATCACCGAATTTAATCTTTATTTGTACATTATTTAAATTTTAATATGTGTTCATTCTTCTTTAGAAATATTTGCTGTATTCCAACAACTCATCATCTATAGTTAAAGAGCTCTTAAAATTAAGAAATTGAT
Source organism: Maratus michaelseni (assembly GCA_963931845.1). NCBI lineage: Eukaryota > Metazoa > Arthropoda > Arachnida > Araneae > Salticidae > Maratus > Maratus michaelseni. The sequence continues at coordinate 1,280,923 of OZ007597.1, read as the reverse complement.
TTTTTTTTTTTTTTTTTTTTTTTTTTTTTTTTTTTTTTTTAGTGTCACGGTTACTCTTGTATTGAAAGACATTTCGCAAATCGTAAGCATCCGCAAATCAGTATTGCTTAATTTATTTAATTTTTTTTTTTTTTTTTTTTGGGGGGGGGGGGGCATTTTGTGAAAAGTAACGGTTATTTCTGTGAAATTGGTTATATTTTCGTAAAAAATAGCATTTTGTAACGAAAGTTGAAGTCCAGTTTGTAAAATTTGAACCAAGCATTTATTAGCAAAAATTTTTTAAAAACCTTTTGCTGAATTTTTTCTCTTTGCTAAATTTGTTTGTTTGCAAATTACACACTTTAAAACGCTACAAGATAATAAATAAATAATAAATAGTTGCTTTTATGAAATAGAATTTTGTGAAAGGGCCGATTTTATTAAAGAAATTTTGTGAAGGGACTTGTTTTATTAGAAGAATTGTATGAAGGGTTCCATTTTATCAAATTGATTTTTGTGAAGGGTCCCATTTTATTAAATTAATTTTTATTAAGGGGGCTGTTTTATTAACTAGAATTTTGTGAGAAATTTTCTGTAAGAAAATTAAAACTGCATCCATAAATATATAAAAAAGAATAAAGCACGAATTTAACAAATATGTAACAGAATAATTTCAATTTTTCATTGCCAAATGATGAAAAAATAAAAAAAAATTTCAAGTATATTTTGTTTGAAAACTGCATCTCACTTTACTTGTCGTTTATGGTTTTTAAAATAATTTTCAAGCATGTCTTATTTTAAAAACTATTTCTATGGTTTGCAGCCCGATTACAAAAGATTAATTATATGCACTTAAAACAATATAAATAGTTTACCATTTGTATACGGCTAATATTCTAGATCGAACTTAAAACTTCATGAATGAACATATAAATAAAACACAAATTTAACTAACATGCAATTGAATTACGGGCGTAAACCGCTGAAATTATAACAATGAAAAATGCTGCAATATGTAGTGAGATCTTTGAATTCCTGGCATGCGGCTAATACGAAAGTATAGCTTTTAATAAATTTCTGGACTTTTATTTAAATACATTATTGATATTTTGATACAAAAAAGCCCTTTTTTTATTAATGGGAAATTAAAAAAATATATTAAATAGATAAAATATATTAGAGTTAGAAGTAAATGTTTTTCATCTGTGTACGGAACTCGGGAAGTTGGATTCTTAGTTACATTAAAATAGTAACAATTAAATCTCAAAATCCTTTTATAAATTATCACAAGGCACTTATTCCTTACTATCCCGTTAATAATTTTACTATATATATTTATGTATTTATTTCTTTATTACAAAGTGCGAAATGTTACATTTGACAGCAAAAGTATTATAAGAAAAAACTGATGCTGTGTATGCTTTCGTTTTTTAAGGTACCCTTTTTGTGGATCAAAACATGAAAAATAAAATGTTACTTAAAATATACTATCTTCTATATTATTTTTTAACATACATGCATATCAAGAAAAAATCCATTCACCCTTAATGGACAGTATGTTACAATTTTTAAATAACATTATTTTGAATATTCTATTATTATTCGTTTTCAAAAATATAAGTATTTGAAGATCTTTTAAAATTTCGTTCTATTATTTTATATTAGAAAAACATTAAAGAAAAATGAATTTTAGATCTCAACTAGTTAATATAAATAAAAAAGTATTAAAAATTTTAGTTATACGTTTCTGAAGTACTTGTTTTCTAATTGTATAATTACAAAATTATTAATTTTTAAATTAGTATGTAAAAACTGAAATTATTTAAAGAGAAATTACAAAAACATTATTACAATATTTAAATTCAAACATAATTTAAAACAAATATTTCATGATATTACATGGTTTTTACAAACATTGTAGTTCTAATTACTTCTGTTTATTTGAAACGTATTATTTCTCTGTAAAAATTTAATTTTATTCTATTCTGAACGCGACAAAAGTTTTTTTTTTCTTCTAATGCACAGCATTGTATATAACCGGACGATATATTTAATCTTTTGCAACAACATCTCCCATCTGAAGATAAACAAATTCCCACTTAAAAGTTTTACCTATTGTACATTAATCCTTTAGTGTACAAGCAAAGTGACAAGTACCCTACGCCTTTACCCGCCTCCATTGTCAACATGTCTTCTGCTCGGGGGGGGGAAGGATATGGAGAAAAAACACGGCTTGACCGATTTACGAGACCTATTTGGAGTGTGGAAAAACCCGCCTGGGCCTCTTTTGAAAGCAAAAAGTTGTGGCAGGAAAACCCGGCTTCGACGATTTTCGTGTTTCTTTCTAAAGACGGAAAAACCCGGTTGCGACGCTTAAAGGGTTAATGCATCATTTAAAACTTAATTATAAATTATAGAACCAATTTTAAGGCATTTTTCAGTTAGCGGGTCACGGGTGATCAATCGCCGAATATTCTTTAGAGTTACAAATGTTTAAAAGTTATAACAACAACCAGAGGACCCGTGCGAAGATTTCGCACTGAAATCTAATATTTTTTAGGTACTTCTCTATTAACCCGTCGACCGCTTTTCATAACAAAAAACTACCGCCAAACTGTAAGATTAAACGCCAAAAATGCAGTCCCATTTACTTGATTTCAAAATCATTATGCCTGTTTGTTACGTCATCTAGTGGTATTACATTCGACATTTGCGTGTATTTTTCATTATGTTTTACTGATTTAGTAGTTATTTTATTAATTAAAATAACAATTGTGTCCTTAAATTCTTATATTTTATTTATTTTTAGCACTTTCCAACCTAGTTGAAAAGTGCTTACGACTTCGGTTTGTCTGGCCGGATGGCCGTATGGCCGTCTGGCCGTCTGTCCGTGCTCTAACTCCCGTAAATATGCTCGGATTGCTCTGCAATTTTTATATGTTATTGTCGTTATCTATGGCACGTTCCCTATTTCAACTGAAGTGTGTAGCACTTATAGTTTTCTTACAGGGACACTCAAAAGAATTCCCTTACATTGCGGTCTATGGGGAAAAATCATTTGCGGTTTATTTTAAAAATGTTTCACTATCGTAAACGCATTGAAATTTATATAGATCACTAAGATGCATTAGAAGAAGCTTAATATGGAATAGTAGGTGTATAGCACTTAGAGTTACTTTACAGGGACAGTCAAAATAATTCCGTTACATTACGTCTATGGAGAAAAATCGTCTGCGGCTTATTTAAATAATGTTCCACTATTTTAAACGCATTGAAGTTTATATATATTACTAAGGTGCATTACAAGAGGCTTACTACAGAATAGTGTGTGTATAGCAGTCATCGTTCATTTACAGGGACACACAAAAGAATTCTCTACTGTCTGTTAACAATAATTCCTGGAAGTGCGTTTTAAGTTACTGAACGCGATTTTAATCTTAACTAGCTTTTTGTCTATTACTTGGTGTGTATAAATTCTGTAGATCCTATACAGGGCAGCACAAAAGTTCGCGAACACATTTCCGTTTATTGACAGAAACTCCAGAAGGAGAATTTAAACTGTGCAACGCGTTCCCTAACTAAACTAAAATTTAGCATCCTATATATATATACAAATCTATAGATCATATACAGGGCTACATAAAAGTATTCGGATATTTTTCCGAATATTGTATATATTGAAAATTCCTGAAATTACGTTTTTAAATATGTTATGCGTTTTCCAAATTGTTTACTTAGATGTCATCTTTCAGCTTATTAAACGGTAATGATTTGTAAAATTATTTTAGAAGCGTTGGAAAGTGCTACATAATCTATGCTTGACGGATGATTTTTCGTTCTTGTTTGATATTCCAATGGCAACGTTCTCCCGTTTATTTGGCGATAGTTTTTTGTTATGAAAAGTGGTCGACGGGATAATAGAGAAGTATAATTTTTTATCAATATGTAATATTTATTAGATGCAGGTTTAAACTTCTAAAGAAAAAGCAAGGATAAAAATATCTGCAAACAACATTTAGTTGTTAGTCAAGCCAGAATATCATCTAATTTATTCCATCAAAGTTAGACTAAAACCTGATCCAAGATTGCTAAAGGCACGCGCGAGAAAAAAATTAACAATCGTATTTTGACTGCATTAGAGGATGACGTCATCCGCTTCGGGAAAACCATGGAACTTAGAAATATAAATCTAAACATTTCAATTTCGCTTTTTAATCATAAGTATAAAATAAACCCGTGCGGTGTTTTTTATAATAATTGCTATGAGCATCATATAATGTGGTATTTTATTTTTTTGGCAACAATAATTTCAGGAAAACCTTTCATTTCTTTCATGAAAACAATGCCGATTTAATTTTTTAATTTCAGCAAATTTTAATCAAAAACGTGTTTTAACGAATTGTTAATTGGGCTATGTCAGAAGCCTGTTCTAAAACCTTTCATATGGTATCTCATTCGTCGTTCTGCGTTTTATATTTTCTGAGTAAAAGGGATGTTGACAGGAGAAATAATATATAAGGATAGAGTTAATGGTGTGCCAATTTAAGCCTTTAAAACTACAACAATGAAATAGTTTAAACACTAAAATGTAGAAAATATAAATAAAAAATAAAGAGTGTTATATCTACCCTATATATATAAAATCCTAATGAAACGAATTTGTGAAACGATTTTATGAAACGAATTTATGAAACGATTTTATGAAACGACTGATTATGTTTCAGGGCTATTTTTAATAAAATATTAAACGCTTGATGGTGAAATTAATACCAATTGTCCATAAAAATCCGCGAATGTTAAAACTGGTAATAGAATTTTGAAATTGGAATTAGTTTTCGAGATATTAATTTTTTTCTAATTTTAATGACATTTCTGTAATGATGGCAACTAATTACTCAGTTTTTTTGTGACAAAAAAGGGAAAAAAATTTAAAAGGATCCCGATAGGGATTATTGATTTCTTTTTATTCGTCCTTTTCAAATTGAAATTGAATTTATCTTTTATTTCAATCGATAATGAAGACAAGATTGTGATTAAATTATAGGAAAATTTTTTAAAAAATCACATTTCTATCGTCAGGATTCAATCGTCTGTCAGCATTTAATTTAATTTATAAACTGAAAATAGTTTGAATAAATTCGTCCAAATGACGTCATTTATGTAAACAAAGGAAACAAAAGAAAGGGGGGAAAGGAATTAATAGTAATTATTATTTATTGATATCATTTTGTTATTTTTTTGTAAAATTTAACTAAACGAATTTATAAAATCACTAATTCGGATATTTGAAACGAATATATAAAATAATAATTGCCCAACTGAACGGAAGGAGAATAAAATATCCTGCTTGGTTTTCTTTCCAGTTTTAATGAGAATATGACATCAGTTATGGTAAAAAGACATTTACTCTTTTCTCTCTTTTATTGGCAGCAAAGAAAAAAATGCTCCCTATATATTAGAGAAATGCTATTAAAGTTTAAAAGAAATGAATATTTCAGTAGCATTACTTTTCTAATAATGAATTATATGTTTACATATAAATAACAAAGAGAAGAAAAAAACTACAAATGATTAAATTACTATACTCGAAACACACTTAAGGTGTAAATTACGTTATATATTAAAAGGATTTTCGTTTCTTTTCCAATTTAGGGGCCTTCGCGAGATACAGAAAGTGACCTTGGCGATGAATTGAAATTCGGCAACATGTTTTCTAACAATGTATTCGTTTTTTGATATACACAAACAATTATTTCAATATTTATACAATTTATTTAATATAAAGAAGCCATTTATCTATTTTTATGTACAAAAAGAGGTAAATTGAAAGACAATTATAAATAAATTGTATATATACATATAAATACATGTATAAACAAGCTTAAAAGTTTGGTGCTTTTCCAGTATATCGGGCCTTGACGAAACAGAGAAAATAGACTTGGCGGAAAAGGAAATTTGGCAACATACTTTCTGTCAACCTATTCACTTTGTCATTTCGTATACAGAAGCATTTTTTCAATATTTATACAATTTGATTAGCGTAAAATGTCATTTATCCTATTTTATATATAATCAGAAGTAATTTGTATAGGAAAAGCAATAATAATATACGTATAATTAAAATACGCATATAAACAAAAAAATCGTCGAATTTGTTTCCATGGCTGTTTATGTTATTTGGCACCAAATCTCACTTTCTGATGCTCGAATTGCGCCAAGCTTTTTTAAAAAGCGTCAAGACCCCTATAATAGAAAAGCACCAAAAGTTCATTGGGTTTGTTTTCATAACTTTTGGCAACAAATCTATGTATATTAACGAATTTATCCCTTTTTGAAGCTCGAATTACGCCAAACCTAAAAGCAAAGGATCCTATACAGGAAAAGTACCCGATTTTCTTATTATATTCAAGTGACATAACATGGTGTAAAATTATCGCGGATAGCAAATTTGTTTAAATATGTCATCAGTTGATGCCGAATAAATGCAGGCATGCATGCACAAAATATTTAATTAATTTTGTGTGATAAATAATTATTAGAAAATTCGTATATACATATTAATTAAAATAAATAATTTACATATTTAAAATAACATGAAAATATGCATGATGGTGCACTAAAATAGAGAGAAAATTAAAACCTGTTACTGAAAATGTCTATAACATAGGTCCTTCTCAATACCGTGGTTCTTAATGTTATTCACAAGTATGTGTAATTTTTCTCATCCTTAAACGCAAAGGAAGAATAGAATACAGATCGTTGTTATAAAAGTCCGAGAGGTAGCCACAATTTAAACCTAACCAAGCTGGTTTTCAAGTTGTAATTGATTTTACTTATCAATCCCGAAAACAGTCGTCAGTTGCCGCAATAGCTGTGTATGATGGCATGATAATAAAAAAATGCCCCATGAAAACGATAAAAGCATGGCAAACCAATTACAGATTTACCAATATTTTAAAAACAAAGCACGCTGTCATGTTTTTAGAGGCCTCGAAGTCTGAGCAGGGGTTGGTGAGCGTAGCTCGCAGGGGGTAGGCCCCTTAGTATATTTTTAAAAATATTCTTTTATTGCGCGTCAAAAGAACAGCAAATGGGGAAACAAAAGTTGAGTGTATAAAGTAAATTATCCGTTTCAATTTTGATTTCGTTTACAATGTAACACCTACTTCGATTTTTTACGCGTATTTACCAAGAACCTTGAAATTTGGTGTGAAAAAAAGTCATAGCACATGTAAAGGGAAAAATCCAAAAATTATTCATTTAAAATTCTAAATCTATTTATTACGTGTGGAAAACACGTTAATACATAACGTGGAAAACACATAATAGGGTTTTCCAAAGCCAGACTATAAGGGTTCCATTTTTCCTTCTCAATTACGGAACGCTGAAAATTAGATTTTACCCTTGTATTTAAAACATTGAAAATATAAAATATCATTACAAAAATTCCAGTTCATTCAGATGCAGTCCTTTTTTTTTTCTTTATCACGCTCTAAACATTTACACCAAATAAAATACATAAATTTATTTATGCTATAGCTGTTATCCGTGACGTCGTTCACGTAACATTAAAATAATAACTGCATCATTTAAGCAAAATACTTCACTCCCGATAATTAAAAACATATATAATTAATACTACAAATATATCTCAAAATATCTTTAAAATATATAATAAAACACATTTATTTTGCTTAAAAGACGTCAAAATATCAATAAAAAAGTCACATGTTTCGATTTATTCACTAAATCATCATCAGAATATACACAAAACACAAACACAATTTACATCAAACTGGAGTACCTGAACAGTCCCCATATGAAAGAAGGTACAATGCACTCTATAACTTTTAATTTTAACACCGCTCTTAGCTCCATCTACAAATCGCTTACCACTATTATTCAACCACTCAACCCAAATCTTCGGAATGTTAAATGACAACGTATCATTACACGCTTTCGAACTGCTTAAATAAATTTCAATAGATTCCCTCACAAAATGTTGTAAATAAAAACTTGATCTATAAATCTAGCTTCAATAAATAGGATGTTGATGCTCTCTTTATTACTTAATCTTGATAAGGCAGTATTCCCTCTGTTATACTGTCTGTTGCAGATGTTAAGTTAGAACTATGGTTGAAATACAGTAATTTCTCACCTATACGTCGCCTCTTTTATGCGTCTCTCTCAGTTACATGTCAATTTTCGGTAGCTCCGAATAAACATATAGCCATGCAATATATTTTTTTCAATTTATGCGTAGCAACGTGAAATGTATTTCTCACTTATGTGTCACAGAAATTTGAAGTTTCCCGAGACATTTCTTCCACTTCTACACATGTCCTTTCCAAATAATTTCACACCAGCTTGTAAAGGGAAAGTCAATTGGTTGTCTTTTGCTTTTGTTTTCTGGTCAGTATTGAGAGCTGCAATTTCTGGCCCATTCCTTCGCGCCTGCTAATTCTAGGAGGGGCAGTGGGGCAGTAGGATCTTTTTCTTAGAAATGAAGAAATAGAAATCTATTTGATAATCCTGCGTATATCAAACCTATATTTTTTTCACATTTCTGTTCTCGCTCGCAAGTTCAAGATTTTTTTTTTCATTACTTATTGAAAATGAATAAACGAACAAAACTGCGGTTTTCTTTTAAAATGAAGATTACTAAAATGTCCGAAGAGATGTAAAATGTAAAGAAAAAATCTTTAGCAGAACAGCTCAAAATTCCAGTCACAACTTCAAAAGGCATTTTGAAAACAGAAATTGCAATTTATAGGCAGCCAACAAAGAATGTGGAATTCATTCCAAGAAACGATGGGGAATACAAAGTGGAAAATTTGATCAATTGGAAAAGGCTTCAGTGAAGTGGCTTAGAAAATCTCGCTCCTCCAATATACCAGGTAATTGTCAGTTATTAAGACATAAGGGAGATTTTAGCACATACTTTTAGAATTAAAAAAAATTTCTGCGTCCCAAGGATGGATCGAAAAACTTAAAAATAGACACAGATTAGCTATGTCCATCATAAGTGGTGAAAGTGCAAGCATTGAAGGAGATAATGTTGAGCAGTGGTTAAGTGACCTGCCAACTTTATTGAAAAATTTTAGCTTTGTGACATCTTTAATTGCGGTGAAACTGGACTCGTTTCCAAAATGATGCCGAATAAAACTCTATCTTTCAAGGGTGAAGCGTGTCATGGCGGTAAAAAAAGTAAAGAGAGACTGACTGTTATTCTGTAATGCAAATGGTTCTGAAACATTATCCCCTTTGGTTAGTGGAAAATCGAGAAATCCTCGTTGTTTCAAAACCGTCAATAAAAACTGTCATGTGAATGCGATAATAGCAGTAAAGTGCGGATGAATGCTAGCATCTTTTTGAAATTTCTTCAGAGATTTGATGCAAAGATGAAGTTATTTTATTCACTGAAAAGTGCCTTGCTCACTCTTCGGATATATCAAAGCTAAGTGCTACAAAAGTTTTCTTTTCTGAAAACTGCGCAAGTAAACTTCAGCCGCTTGATTTGTGAATGATTCGTTGTGTGAAAGTTAATTACAGAAAATCTTTGTTTCGGAGAAGTCTTGCTTCACTTGAATTAAAAAGCGCAGTAAATGATCTAAAAAAGTATTCGTACTTTATGCAATAAATATGTTCTGTTTATCGTGGTAAAGTGTCCATGAAACATGCGTACAAAACTGTTTTAAAAAAGCCGGATTTATTCTGATTGAATTTGAAATTGATCGATCTTCTGCCAAAGATCAACCACTATTAGATGAAGAATGGAATGCCGTTCCTGGGAGAATGATGAACTTTAACGATTTTGTAGATATTGATGAAAATATAACAACAGCAGAAAAGAGAGATATACGAGAAAAAGTCGAAGAAATTCAAGATGATGCCAATCAAAATGAATAAGATACCCAAGAAAACGTAGACCACCGACTTTTGCAAAGGCAAGAGATGCTCTGGAAATCCTCCGTCACTACATCCTACGAACTGATATATCTGGTTCAACATATTCATATTTCAGTGAACTTGAAAATGGTATCTTTAGGGACAGAGACATCAAACTCATAAATAAACTTCAATTGTATACTATTTAAATAAACATAAGCAATGTCATTAAAATTTTGAGATATATATGTTCAATCAGTAAATCTTTAATAATCTAAGCAAAACGTATATTTTTTTATTATTTTACAAGTTATTTAACCATTTAAAGATTAATATTGTCTTAACATTTTTTTTTTCAAATTTAATTTTTACTTGAATTTCATGTAGGCGTTTCTCTCGTTTATCTGCCGTTTTCAACGAGTCCCTTGTACCGACGTATAAGTGAGAGATTACTGTATTTATATCAGGAAAATACTTAATGGGAAATATGGAAATTAATGTGGTAAGGATAATTTGAATGTTAAAAACTTTTCCAACAATTTCCACGCTATTGAAAACACCAGAGATTACCTCCAAAAGAAGTCAGTAACTTCCAGAACTACCTAGCACAAAAAGTGGTTCAAAGTCTTTTCGTGTCAGAAGACAAGAAGATTAAGAAGAAAAGCTCGAAAGATGTGAAAAAGAGTGAAAAAATCATAAGAGAATAAAATACCAATCCGGTACACTGACAAAAGAGACTCTCGAACAAACTGATATTGCCATGCCTGGCACAAATGCAATTGCCAGTCAAAAATAAGTTGGTTTTGCCATTTATGCAAGAAAGACAAAATAACGGACATGCGATTGTGTAATCAATGCTTGAAATATGTGCATGAAGAGTAGGTATCAAGGACTTACTAAACTAGACAAAATCGAAAATGTCATCTGTACTTTCTGCATGGAATCAGATTACAAAGGTATACTTTGAAAAATGTTTATTGCAATTTTTTCCTTGTAATTTCTTTGTAATTAAACACTTACTTTTAATTGAAAACTGTAATACTTTTCTAGAAGTACAAATAGTTTGCCGAATACTTGTTTCATATTTTAAAAGTCATTTCAACATATGTGCGACCTTTAGAACACTATGCGCCAAAGGTGGCCCACAAGCTACAATTTTGAAATTCTTGTATTATAAAAATAATTAAATTTATTTTACAAAGAAAAGTAGGCTTTATATGTGTTAGAGATAAGCGTAAAATGTTTCAAAGAAATTCAGTCCCACACACCTAACCAGGAAATTATGAAACAGCCCAAAAGCTTAAGTATGGCTACCTTTGGATTCCCTACCTTATCGTTCTATCATTCTTTACCAATTCTTACTGTAAAATCCTTATTAGACCAAATTTCGTCTGATAAATTAGAAAATATAATATCGAACAGGCGTTCGTATTTTTTTCAGCAATGTGAAAGGATATTCTGGGTAAATGTCCAAATTGCTTTAAAATACAACATCAAATTCACTGATATATTTCGTTTGATTCAAGATTGGTTTGGACAAACTGACCAGTGTAGAGGGACTAGTATGTTATATATGTATGACATATGGCGTATATATGATGCGTACATAGTGTATATATAATTTATATATGATATAATGTATATATGACGCATATGGCGTATATATGACTGATATATGAGCTTGAGGACTGTTGTAATGATAATTACGGGGGCTGCTAAAATAAGTAAGTATCGACAATTCTTACAGTTCCATGCCTCAGGGGAGACGTTAACCATCTCTTCAATTTCAATGCATCGCAGTCACAGTTCCATGGGTTTCCAGACAGAGACACGTTTTTCAGATTCTCTTGATTCTCGAGTATGGAATCTGGTAACCTCCTCAACTTGTTGTTAGCCAAATGAAGTTGGATAAGATTCGGAGGTAGTTGAATGCCCTCAAGAGACCCCAAGCTGTTATTCTCCAAGTTAATTCCTAAGACTCGGTCTTCGAGGTCGAATGAAGGATAGATATTCTGTTTCATCACAAGAGAGCTGTTGCCGGAGGAAGTTATCGTTTGGTTACCCTAAGCAAAATTAAAATAAACTGAAATTAAACCAAACTTTGAAAGAATGCTAATAAATTAACAAAAACTTCAAACATAAGTTTTCGAAATAATAAAAAAATAATAATAATAATACAGCAGTACCTCGGGTTTTCGAACACAATTCATGCCAAATAATTGTTCGAAAGTCGAATCAATTTTTATTATAAAGAATAATGAAAATACGTTTAACTGATTTCCAGTTCCTAAGATGTTCCCTGCGTTTTTCTATTTAAAAAATCACTCTATAGTACAATACAGTAAGATATAAAGAAGCATTATAGTGTTGTACATTACTGCGAAAAAATGAAAATTTTATAACATTTTAATAAAAGTATAACGAAAACTGTAACCTTATCTTTATTTCTGAAACTTCGATAGACTCGAAAGAGATAAGTGTTCCATTCTTTTCAGAATTTCCAACATAGTTGAGAACTGCTTATGATTTCAGTTGTTATGTCGGTCCGTGGCGTTACCGCTGCCTCCGGGATGGCGCTGTGTGCTCATTTAACCTAGAGATCCTACGTAAGGGAGAGATTGGACATTGACGAAATGTCCGCCATGTTTATTCCAAAATTGTTTGATCGCCATAGAACGCATTTTATTTTCTTTAGCATTTAACACTTTTAATTTTGTTAAAATCATCAAAAATTCGTTTTAAATACCTTCAGAGAGCCATGCGAAACATAAATATAAGTGTATTTTCACTGTAATGAATAAGACATGTCCGCCATTTTTGTTCAATGTCCAATCTCTCTTTTATGTAGGATCTCTAATTTAACCCAGCCTGATTCTAAGAGCGATCCACAAGCGGTACAACACAAACGACACCCGAGCCAATACTGGAATTTTTCCACGTATTTGTTCGTTCGTATGGATTGTATATATAATTGCACCATCACAGCACCATCGTAAGATGGTGCTGTGATATTATTTACGGCTTTATTTTGTGATTAATAATGTTTTCCCGTGTATTTAAATTATAACTCTATAAATAACTCTAGATTATAACTATTAAAGTAATTGTACATTATATCTTATCTGTAAAATAATGAGTGGGGATGTTGTTCTCCTGGTTGTAAATCTAACTACGACACTGAAAAGCTGTATACAACATTATTCAAATTTCTGACTAATAATGTAAAGAATTTATGGTTAAGCAAAATTGCTTCGTGATAACTTTACTCCTATTGCAACAGCAGTAGTCTGCAATGAACATTGCGATGAACATTTTATAACACGTGAAGATAGAATTAGATGAGATGATTGTACTGAACTTGTCGTGCCGAGAAATAAAAATAACTATTATAATCTGTCATAATAATATCTGTCACGCGGACTAAATGCGATATAAAATAAAAAGAAAACTGCCCAGTTAAACTGAGGGCATTGAGCTCACAGGCTATTCACACTAATTGTATATTATACTCGTATTTCAAAGAATTTGAAATAAGCCCCTTGAAAAATAAAGAAATCGACAATATATTAAGGGGGGTTATCCCCCCGTTACCCCCTCATAGTTAACTAATGAACCCCTTAAACTAATCAGGGAAGCCTCTTATTACAATGAATATATATATACAAATTTTGAAAAAAATCGGATAATGCTGCTTGAAAAACCCATTTATATAAATTAAGGGGGGATTGGCCCCCCGTCCCCCCCTTTATACTTAACCAATCAATCCCGAAAACTAATCAGGGAAGCGTCTTAACCCAATGAACTTATAAACATATTTTGAAGCAAATGAGATAATTCTGCATGAAAAACCCATTTATATAAGTTAAGGGGGGATTACCCCCCCGTTCCCTCCCTTTATACTTAACCAATCAATCCCGAAAACTAATCAGGGAAGCTCTTTAACACATTGAACCTATAAACAAAATTTGAAGGAAAACGGAATAATTCTGCAGGGAAAACCCATTTATATAAATTAAGGGGGGATTAGCCCCCCGTCCCCCCCCTTTATACTTAACCAATCAATCCCAACAAAAACTAATCAGGGAAGCCTCTTATTACAATGAATATATATATACAAAATTTGAAGAAAATCGGATAATGCTGCATGAAAAACCCATTTATCTAAATTAAGTGGGATTAGCCCCCCCCCTTCCCCCTTTATACTTAACCAATGAACCCCCAAAACTATTCAGAGAAGCGCATTATCACAATGAACCTATATACAAAATTTGAAGAAAATCGGATAATTTTGCTTGAAAAACCCATTTATATAAATTAAGGGGAGATTGGCCCCCGTCCCCCCCTTTATACTTAACCAATCAATCCCGAAAACGAATCAGGGAAGCGTCTTAACCCAATGAACCTATAAACAAATTTTGAAGCAAATGGGATAATTCTGCATGAAAAACCCATTTATATAAATTAAGGGGGGGATTAGCCCCCCCGTTCCCCCCTTTTATACTTATTCAGTCAATCCCAAAAACTAATCAGGGAAGCGTCTTAACCCAATGAACCTATAAGCAAATTTTGAATTAAATGGGATAATTCTGCATGAAAAATCCATTTATATAAATTAAGGGGGGATTAGCCCCCCGTTTCCCCCTTTTATACTTAATCAGTCAATCCCGAAAACTAATCAGGGAAGCGTCTTAACCCAATGAACTTATAAACAAATTTTGAAGCAAATGAGATAATTCGGCATGAAAAACCCATTTATATAAATTAAGAGGAGGATTAGCCCCCCGTTCCCCCCCTTTATACTCAACCAATCAATCCCGAAAACTAATCAAGGAAGCGCCTTAACACAGTAAACCTATAAACAAAATTTGAAGGAAAAAGGAATAATTCTGCAGGGAAAACCCATTTATATAAATTAAGGGGGGACTACCCCCCCCCGTTCCCCCCCCCCTTTATACTTAACCAATCAATCCCAAAAACTAATCAGGGAAGCGCCTTAGCGCAGTGAACCTATAAACAAAATTTGAAGGAAAACGGAATAATTCTGCATGAAAAACCCATTTATATAAATTAAGGGGGGGGGGGATTAGCCCCCCCCCATTCCCCCCTTTATAGTTAACCAATCAATCCCGAAAACTAATCAGGGAAGCGCCTTAACACAGTGAACCTATAAACAAAATTTGAAGGAAAACGGAATAATTCTGTATTAAAACCCCATTTATATAAATTAGGGGGGGGGATTAGCCCCCCCCCCTGTTCCCCCCTTTATATTTAACCAATCAATCCCGAAAACTAATCAGGGAAGCGCCTTAACACAGTCAACCTATAAACAAAATTTGAAGGAAAACGGAATAATTCTGTATTAAAACACTATTTATATAAATTAGGGGGGATTAGCCCCCCCTGTTCCCCCCTTTATATTTAACCAATCAATCCCGAAAACTAATCAGGGAAGCGCCTTAACACAGTCAACCTACAAACAAAATTTGAAGGAAATCGGATATTTTTATGAAGAGTTATCGCGTTACGTACGTACATACATACATACATACATACAGAACCGGCGGGCACATAAGCTCTCAGGCTTTGATAGCCTGTGAGCTAAAAATAATTTCAAAATTAAACATGTTGTATACCTTCAAAATGTTAAAATAGGCGAATATTTCCATAATCGGATTTTTATCACAATTCAATATGTTTCTCAAACTCATATATTTACTATTCTCTATTACTCATATTGATACTCGCTTTGTATTATTCTCAAACATTTGAAAAATTAGTTAAACTTCCCATAGGACGTCAGATTTTCTTTTTAATTCTCAAATGACGTGATCTCCATCTGCTTTGTGTACATACACATACTCATACTCCTTGTATTATTGAGAAATTATTGAGAATTTCCGTTTTATTACGACTATGACGTCAATCATTTTTATTTCATATTAATCTTTTATTCAATTGGTGAAACTTTTTATTTCATTTTCATTTTTCACGTCGAAATCGTCTGATAGAAAATTAATTATTGTAGAAAAAATTTCATCGTGGATTTTTAATCTTTGGCATCTGCTATAACGAAAAATGTTTCAATTTAATAGGAAAAGGCTGTTAGAATTTTGGTTTTTTATCTCTATTTATTAAAATAATCCGAATTTTTCAAATTTTAATATTTTGAGCTGTTTATAGCTGGTATTCAGCTATATAGACAAAGTTTCAACTCTGTAAGTTATATACTTTTTGGGAATGGCTCTGTGACAGACAGACAACGGAGCGGGAGTAATAGGGTTTCGTGAGATGAACGAAACTCTAATAACCCTTACGATAGATGCTTATCTTACTCTTAATGAAAATATTCCGGCATGACATTTTCCTCCTAAACGAAAAGAGACAGTTGATCGCTGGAAAAAAAAATAAAAGAAACAGACCATACACTACAGTTTATGAAATGGTACAATGATAACATTGTAACATCTGTTGAAGATTTTGCAGATAAATGTGTAAATTGATTCTGTGGTGTCCAAAAATGTATTTTACCTTTCATGCTGCATACATTTTTATTCGTAATAGTAAAATTATGACATTACCTTCTCCATCTTATTTAAGAAAATTAACTAATTTAGCCAATGGTACAACAAGTTCATGCGAAAGTTTAAAATCCTACCTATTACATTATGTTATAAGTTTGAATGAAAACGAAAAAGAATATAGAAAATGCCTTGGCGAGAGAAGGAAATTTTTTAACACATTTTCTGGCAACCTGTTTACAGATTCATATACACAAGCAATGTTTTCAACATTTATACAATTTATTTAATATAAAGAAGACATTTATCTATTTTTATATAGAAACAGAAGTTAATTATATTTTAAAAACAATAAAAATAATAATATACCTGTCGGCTCGTGCGAGAATTTCGTGCCGCACTCTAATCTCTTTTTAGCAAAATCTAATATTTTTTATATAAAAATTTAAACTTCTAAAGAAAAATTAAGGATAAAATATCTGCAAACAATATTAGCCAAACTAGAATATCATCTCATTTATTCCACAAAAGTGACAGTCAAAACTGATTGATGATAGCAAAAGGCACGCGTGAGAAAAAAATAACAATCGTATTTTAACTACATGAGAGAACGACGTAATCCGTTTCGGGAAAAGCATTGGACAAGAAAGCAAACTGAATACATATAAAATACAATTTTATCTAATATAACAAATCATACATTTTAGGCTACTCGTGAAATTCCCACTGATTCGATCGATCGATGGTGTTTTTTTCTTCTAAACATTTCATTATTAATTTTGGATTGTAATCATAAATATGAAATAATCCCGTGCGATGATATCACACTTTATCTTTTGTTAATATTTATTTATTTTTATAATCACATGCGGTATTTTATTTTTGTGGCGCCATTGATTTGAGAAAAACCTTTCATTTCCAGGACCCCCTTATCGTATTATCATTCCTCGCAATCCGGAGAATGTCTATGGAAGAAAAATTATTCCAATAGACGCCAAATTATTACCAGGTTTTCTCGGAAAATACCGTCATATGTTGCACATTACTGGAAATAGTTTGTAAACAAACGTATAAGAAAACAATGGAAACATTGTGTTATTGACTAAATTTTAAAAAGAATTATAATTTTGGAAATCCACTGAAAATAAATACATAAAAAACAGATTACTTTGTAGAAGTCAAAAACGTTGTTTAAAATGAAGATTTAAATATTATATTAATTAATTAATATATAATGCAGTATTAGGTAATCTTCTGTAATCAGGTCACTTTTTTTATGTGATTTACATGACAGAATACAGCAGTATACTATTTTGGTTTAACAGCAAAATAAGATCATATTATCAAAAATGTCTAGAACATACGAAAATTTGAAAATTAACCTATCTCATTTTTAGCACTTTCCAACCTAGTTGAAAAGGGCTTATGACTTCGGTTTGTCTGGCCGTCTGCCGTCTGGCCGTCTGCCGTCTGCCGTCTGTCCGTGCTCTAACTCCCGTAAATATGCTCGGATTGCTCTGCAATTTTTATATGTTATTGTCGTTATCTATAGCATGTTCCCTATTTCAACGGAAGTGTGTAGCACTTATAGTTTTTTTACAGGGACACTCAAAAGAATTCCGTTACATTGCGGTCTATGGGGAAAAATCATTTGCTGTTTATTTAAATAATGTTTCACTATTTTAAACGCATTGAAATTTATATATATCACTAAGGTGCATTAGAAGAAGCTTAATATGGAGCAGGGTGTGCATAGCACTTATAGTTACTTTACAGGGACAGTAAAAATAATTCCGTTACATTACGTCTATGGAGAAAAATCGTCTGCGGTTTATTTAAATAATGTTTCACTATTTTAAACGCATTGAAATTTATATAGATCACTAAGGCGCATTACAAGAGACTTACTACGGAATATTGTGTGTATAGCAGTCATCGTTCATTTACAGGGACACGCAAAAGAATTATCTACTGTCTGTTAACAATAATTCCTGGAAGTGCGTTTTAAGTTACTGAACGCGATTTTAATGTTAACTTGCTTTTTGTCTATTACGTGGTGTATATAAATTCTGTAGATCCTATACAGGGCAGCACAAAAGTTCGCGAACACATTTCTGTTTATTGACAAACTCCAGACGGAGAATTTTAAAATGTGCTACACGTTTCCTAACTGAACTAAAATTTAGCATCCTATGTAGTATATATACAATTCTATATATCCTATACAGGGCTGAATAAAAGTATTCGGATATTTTTCCGAATATTGTATATGTTGGAAATTCCTGAAATTATGTTTTTAAATATGTTATGCGTTTTCCAAATTGTTTACTTAGAAGTTATCTTTTAGCTTATTAAACGGTATGATTTGTAAAATTATTTTGGAAGCGTTGGAAAGTGCTACATAATCTATGCTTGACGCATGATTTTTCGTTCTTGTTAAAACTACAAACATACAGCATTCAGAAAATGAGAAAACACATATGGAAAACACATTTAAAAATAGTCCTTTTAATAACGTTAGATGGCGCTAGTAGCACGATAACCATCTGTACAGCCTTTTTTGCTAATTCGTCGGCATCCTCGTTTCCTTGGATACCCACATGTGCTTTGACCCAGCTAATTTTGAATTTATTGTTTGAGTCTTTTACTGTTTTTTGTATTGTATCGATTAATTTTACTACATTGAAGGGTTTACTGAGTGATTGGATGGCTGACATGCAGTCCGAGCGAATGCTGTATTCCTTCCCTGTGCTATTTCCCCATTCTGCTGCTTTTAGTATAGCCAGTAGTTCGGCTTGGAAAACACTGTTGTACTTCCTTAATGGAGCTGACCATGTTTTTATTTTTTGTTCATTTTTGAAAGCTACGAATGCCGAACCCGTAGCGCCTGTTTCCAATTTTGAACCGTCCGTATATATTACTATGTCCTTGTAATTATGGCCTATTCTTGGTTCTATGGTGTCCGCGGGATGTGTTTCCCATACATTAATCTTTTTTATATAGTCTGTATGGTGGATAGTGGTTCCGTGTATTTCTGTCGCTTCTCTTAAACGAGATATTGTGCCGTATTCTGCCTCGTATTTAACTTGGAGGTGAATTGGAAAGGCTGCAGAAAACCAAAGTAAAGAAATTCCATACCATCTAGAAAGACCGATATCAAACTTAAAAAGAAAACTAAAAGAACTCACTATCAAACAATGGCAGTTCGAGTGGGATTATGGGGAAACGGGCAGGAAGACATATGAATACTTCCCAAAAGTAGATTCTCGCAGAATCATCAGCTGCAATCTACTAAGTCAAATTTACACGGGTCACGGAGCATTCCCGGACTACTTACACAGGTTTAAGCGCAAAGACGCACCAAACTGCTCATGCGGGGAGTTGGGAACCCCCAAACACTATCTAACAGACTGCCCACTAACCCAAACACTACATCTGATCCACATCACACCGAACAACGAAAAAATATGGCACAACCAGTTAGCGAACAACAAACAAGTACAAACAAAAGGAAGAGCAGTGATGAGATGGTTAGTAGAAAACATCGATCTCATATCACAATAAATACACCTTCCCAGCAGCGAGATTCCTCAAAAGCATATCCCACTCTCAAAAGCCATCCATTTGGTAAGTATATTTTCTAATATATCTTTAAAAATTAAAAAAAAAAAAAAAAAAAAAAAGTAGCAATGGAACCTCTTTGCTACGCCAAAAAAAAATCGATTTTTTTCAGCACTAGTGAGAAGTGGAAGTCATCTGTGACGGACTGAATTTCACCAACTGATGAAGGCAAATAGCCAACAAAAAGTGAACAAAATAAATAATTAAATGGTGAATGCACAAAGCACACCTGCCAAAGAAAGTTAATGGGGAAAAAAACAGTGTCAAATCAAGTGAATACAGCCTCATAGATACATGACGGACTAACGGCCACGGAACAAGCCCCACTCCATTAGTGCGACAAGTTTCTCAAACAACAAATCAACAAGTTGCACAAAATTCAAAAGCAGTGATAACAGCCATTAGGATTCAATGGACTGATCGCAAAAAGCGTATTCACGAAGGGAAAAAAAAATCAAAATCCCCAATGCTTGGGTGAGATAAAGTGACAAAGACAACAAAAATGAGTGTGCAACATCCAGAAATGTGACAACCACCAGTAACAGAAGTTACAATGTGACAACCACCAGTAACAAAAGTTACAATGTGACAACCACCAGTAACAAAAGTTACAATGTGACAACCACCAGTAACAAAAGTTACAATGTGACAACCACCAGTAACAAAAGTTACAATGTGACAACCACCAGTAATAAAAGTTACAATGTGACAACCACCAGTAACAAAAGTTACAATGTGACAACCACCAGTAACAAATGTTACAACGTGACAAAACCCACGATAGTGACATAATAACCAGTGAAACTCTCGAAAGAAGACCAAGATTCAAAATGGGAAAACCAGCTCTAGCACAAGCTAGAGGTAAAAATATATCAAGAAAGAGACAAAAAACCAATGAATGATAGACAAAAAACAACCCACAACAGGGGCGAGCCTATAAAAACGCCAAAAAGCCTTGACAGAGACAAATACAACAAGAAGGGAAATCAGCCCATAAAAGAGGCGATAAACACTACAGCGACAACCCACCATGAACGTGACAAGCCAACAGACATGGTAAATATGTAAATCTATGTACGCTAATGGCACCTGGTGCATGTAAAATCCGTCGTGGGTGCAAAGCCCTCCAAGTTACCTGTGAATAATACCTCTGGGGGTGCGTAGTCAGGTGAGGGTCTCGTCACCTGATCAAGGTTCTAAATTACGAGACCTATTAAATCTGTCAATTCAACAAAGTTAAACAGAAACCTTGAACCGGCAAACAAAGATAACGGTAGCAAATCACAAGAGAGCAAGCACAGCAGCGATGTGAACAAATCAATAGTCAGGTGGATCACAGCCATGCTGTGATCAGGCGATTTCCGCCCCGCACCCAGGTACTAACCCGTTAAGCTAGGCATTCATGCCGGGCAGGTAGGGGCCTGGTTAGCGGTATAAAAAAAAAAAAAACCATCTGTACAGTGATCAAAGGGAACTTAGCGATTGTGAGAGGCCTGTTAAATGAAATATTTATTTATTTCCAGTGTGACTCTTCAATGTTAATTTAACACTATAAAGCCGCATAACTTTTTTAGCTCACAGGCTATCAAAGCCTGAGAGCTTATGTGCCCGCCCGTTCTGTATGTATGTATGTATGTATGTATGTACGTATGTACGTACGTAACGCGATAACTCTTGACAGAAATAACCGTTTTGCTTCCAATTTTGTTTATAAGTTCCTTGTGATAAGGCGCTTCCCTGATTAGTTTTGGGGATTGATTGTTTAACTATAAAGGGGGAATGGGGGGGCTAACCCCCCCTTAATTAAGATAAAGGGTTTTTTCATGCAGAATTGTCCAATTTTCTTCAAATTTTGTATGTAGGTTCATTGTGATAAGGTTCTTTCCTGATTAGTTTTGGGGGTTCATAGGTTAAGTATAAAGGGGCTAACGGGGGGGGATCCTCCCCCTTAATTTAGATAAATGAATTTTTCATGCAGAGTTATCCGATTTTCTTCCACTTTTGTTTATAGGTTCCTTGTGATAAGGCGCTTCCCTGATTAGCTTTGGGGATTGATTGGTTAACTATAAAGGGGGGGGAACGGGGGGCTAACCACCCTTAATTTGGATAAATGGTTTTTTCATGCAGAATTATCCAATTTTCTTCAAATTTTGTATATAGGTTCATTGTGACAAGGTTCTTTCCTGATTAGTTTTGGGGGTTCATAGGTGAAGTATAAAGGGGGTAACGGGGGGGTTAATCCTCCCCCCTTATTTTAGATAAATTATTTTTTTTTCATGCAGAGTTATCCGATTTTCTTCAAATTTTGTATATAGGTTCATTGTGATAAGGTTCTTTCCTGATTAGTTTTGGGGGTTCATAGGTTAAGTATAAAGGGGGAAACGGGGGGGTTAATCCTCCCCCCTTATTTTAGATAAATGATTTTTTTCATGCAGAGTTATCCGATTTTCTTCAAACTTTCTATATGCGCTCATTGTGGTAAGGGGCTTCCCTGATTAGTTTTGGGGGTTCATTGGTGAAGTGTAAAGGAGGGAAACGGGGGCTACCCCCCCCCCCCTTAATTTTGATAAATGGGTTTTTCATGCAGAATTATCCAATTTACTCCAAATTTTGTATATAGGCTCATTGTGGTAAGGCACTTCCCTGATTAGTTTTGGGGGTTCACTGGTAAAGTATAAAGGGGGGAACTGGGGGGACTAACCCCCCTTGATATAGATAAATGGGTTTTTTAAACAGAATTATCCGTTTTTCTTCAAATTTTATATATATGTTCATTGTGATAAGGCGCTTCTCTGATTAGTTTTGGGGGTTCTTTGGTTAAGTATAAAGGGGGGACGGGGGGCTAACCCCCCCCTTAATTTAGATAAATGGATTTTTCATGCAGAATTATCCGATTTTTTCAAATTTTGTATATAGGTTCATTGTGGTAAGGAGCTTCTCTGATTAGTTTTATGGGTTCATTGGTTAATTATAAGAAGGAGAAACGGGGGATGGTTCCCCCCTCTTAATATATTGTCGATTTCTTCATTTTTCGAGGGCTTATTTCAAATTCTTTGAAATAAGAATATAATTTACAGTTAGTGTGAATAGCCTCTGAGCTCAATGCCGTCAGTTTAACTGGGCAGTTTTCTTTTATTAGCTCACAGGCTATCAAAGCCTGAGAGCTTATGTGCCCGCCCGTTCTGTATGTATGTATGTATGTATGTATGTATGTACGTATGTACGTACGTAACGCGATAACTCTTGACAGAAATAACCGTTTTGCTTCCAATTTTGTTTATAGGTTCCTTGTGATAAGGCGCTTCCCTGATTAGTTTTGGAGATTGATTGTTTAACTATAAAGGGGGGAATGGAGGGGGGCTAACACCCTTAATTAAGATAAATGGTTTTTTCATGCAGAATTGTCCAATTTTCTTCAAATTTTGTATGTAGGTTCATTGTGATAAGGTTCTTTCCTGATTAGTTTTGGGGGTTCATAGGTTAAGTATAAAGGGGCTAACGGGGGGGGGGGGATCCTCCCCCTTAATTTAGATAAATGAATTTTTCATGCAGAGTTATCCGATTTTCTTCCACTTTTGTTTATAGGTTCCTTGTGATAAGGCGCTTCCCTGATTAGCTTTGGGGATTGATGGGTTAACTATAAAGGGGGGGGGAACGGGGGGCTAACCCCCCTTAATTTGGATAAATGTTTTTTTCATGCAGAATTATCCAATTTTCTTCAAATTTTGTATATAGGTTCATTGTGACAAGGTTCTTTCCTGATTAGTTTTGGGGGTTCATAGGTGAAGTATAAAGGGGGTAACGGGGGGTTAATCCTCCCCCCTTATTTTAGATAAATTATTTTTTTTATGCAGAGTTATCCGATTTTCTTCAAATTTTGTATATAGGTTCATTGTGATAAGGTTCTTTCCTGATTAGTTTTGGGGGTTCATAGGTTAAGTATAAAGGTGGTAACGGGGGGGTTAATCCTCCCCCCTTATTTTAGATAAATGATTTTTTTCATGCAGAGTTATCCGATTTTCTTCAAACTTTCTATATGGGCTCATTGTGGTAAGGGGCTTCCCTGATTAGTTTTGGGGGTTCATTGGTGAAGTGTAAAGGAGGGAAACGGGGGCTACCCCCCCCTCTTAATTTTGATAAATGGGTTTTTCATGCAGAATTATCCAATTTACTCCAAATTTTGTATATAGGCTCATTGTGGTAAGGCACTTCCCTGATTAGTTTTGGGGTTCACTGGTAAAGTATAAAGGGGGGAACTGGGGGGACTAACCCCCCTTGATATAGATAAATGGGTTTTTTAAACAGAATTATCCGTTTTTCTTCAAATTTTATATATATGTTCATTGTGATAAGGCGCTTCTCTGATTAGTTTTGGGGGTTCTTTGGTTAAGTATAAAGGGGGGACGGGGGGCTAACCCCCCCCTTAATTTAGATAAATGGATTTTTCATGCAGAATTATCCGATTTTTTCAAATTTTGTATATAGGTTCATTGTGGTAAGGAGCTTCTCTGATTAGTTTTATGGGTTCATTGGTTAATTATAAGAAGGAGAAACGGGGGATGGTTCCCCCCTCTTAATATATTGTCGATTTCTTCATTTTTCGAGGGCTTATTTCAAATTCTTTGAAATAAGAATATAATTTACAGTTAGTGTGAATAGCCTGTGAGCTCAATGCCGTCAGTTTAACTGGGCAGTTTTCTTTTATTTGATTTCTTCCCAATCGTTTTATCCCGATGCCACAAAATTTTTACTCTATGCTAATTCTAATAATATTATAAATTTGAAACAGTGAAATTGTTTAGCTTATGCCAGGGTCAAAATGGATGATTAAATGCCTTTGCATATAGGTGGATTATAATCCAGGAAGTAAGATAAACTACGTTTTATTTACTTTATTCAAATATTTTCTTAATAATTCAAAATTTCATTATTTTCGTTGAGAATCAATGGACATGTTTCCCATAAAATTTAACCATGTTTCTTTATTGTTCCATTATTAGCACTTTCCAACCTAGTTGAAAAGTGCTTATGACTTCGGTTTGTCTGGCCGTATGGCCGTCTGCCGTCTGCCGTCTGCCGTCTGGCCGTCTGCCGTCTGGCCGTCTGTCCGTGCTCTAACTCCCGTAAATATGCTCGGATTGCTCTGCAATTTTTATATGTTATTGTCGTTATCTATAGCATGTTCCCTATTTCAACGGAAGTGTGTAGCACTTATAGTTTTATTACAGGGACACTCAAAAGAATTCCGTTACATTGCGGTCTATGGGGAAAAATCATTTGCGGTTTATTTAAATAATGTTTCAGTATTTTAAACGCATTGAAATTTATATATATCACTAAGGTGCATTAGAAGAAGCTTAATATGGAATAGGGTGTGCATAGCACTTATAGTTACTTTACAGGGACAGTCAAAAGAATTCCGTTACATGACGTCTATGGAGAAAAATCGTCTGCGGTTTATTTAAATAATGTTTCACTATTTTAAACGCATTGAAATTTATATATATATATCTAAGGTGCATTACAATAGGCTTACTACAGAATAGTGTGTGTATAGCAGTCATCGTTCATTTACAGGGACACACAAAAGAATTCTCTACTGTCTGTTAACACTAATTCCTGGAAGTGCGTTTTAAGTTACTAAACGCGATTTTAATTTTAACTCGCTTTTTGTCTATTACGTGGTGTGTATAAATTCTGTAGATCCTATACAGGGCAGCACAAAAGTTCGCGAACACATTTCCGTTTATTGAAAGAAACTCCAGAAAGATAATTTTAAACTGTGCTACGCGTTTCCTAACTAAACTAAAATTTAGCATCATAGCATATACAAATCTATAGATCATATACAGGGCTGAATAAAAGTATTCGGATATTTTTCCGAATATTGTATCTGTTGGAAATTCCTGAAATTATGTTTTTAAATATGTTATGCGTTTTCCAAATTGTTTACTTAGATGTTATCTTTTAGCTTATTAAACGGTATGTTTTGTAAAATTATTTTGGAAGCGTTGTAAAGTGCTACATAATCTATGCTTGACGCATGATTTTTCGTTCTTGTATTGTATGAACAATGATGAAGTTTCTTAACAGCAATCTGATAGTGTGAGTAAGTGCATAGAACTAGGAATAATTATTCCTTAGTTCTATGAGTAAGTGTTTCATAATCTATGCCGTGATACATGATTTTTCGTTCTTGTTTAAACTTTAGTCTGCTTTTTTGAAACCCTGCCAAGCATTGAAGAAATTGGATTCAAAAATAGTTCCACTTATCTTCAGATGTCCAGAACTCAAAAACATTCATCTTAATCTAAGATGAATGTCATCATCATCTAAGGGATCTCATTTCAATACCTCAAATAAAAATACTGTACTTGATTTTAGAAACCCTAATAAACTCGTTGACAGTTCTTAACAATACTCAGATAATGTTGGGATGCATTTCATAATCTAGGGCATGATGCATGATTTTCCGTTCATGTTTTTGGTTCATTAGGACCACTAAGTTAATTGTCTGTTTTGAATATCGAAATACATGAAATTAGTTTGCACTTGGAACACTATATATCGCATATATATATATATATGCTTCGTGCCCATGAAATATCTTACCAAAAAGAAGAAGAAAAATAAAGAAAGATCGAAAGAAAAGAAAAATCAGTATCTTTAGCAACCTCGCTGTTCAGGAATCTCAAAATCTGGCGAATTGTGTTAACGCTATGAACACTGTACCTCATGTACCACTGTGCGGTGTGCTTCCATCAACGACAAAAAATAAATCAAATCTACTCACTTTTGCTACCTTTACTCACTTGGTCAATTTGTGACGAGACAACAATCCAATTTCGTTCAAATTTCTTGTACGAGAATCGAATTGTTCGTCATCTGGGGAATTCGAGATCCGAGTTCTACTGTATTCAAAATTGTAAAACAAATTTTAAAAAAAATAATAATATTGTCTTTTAATTATTAGGGTACTGGGGAAAAAACTAAGCATTTATTCATGTATATAACTGTAAACAATTTTAAATAAAAGCAAAAAGTTTTGATTATAGAAATTTACAATTAATCTATTTTCTTTGCTTTTTACTTTTCATTCAAATATGTAAAAATGCAAAATTTCGTAGTTAAAAGTGTATAAATTTGCTTAAAGACGGTTATTCTATTTATATTTTATCTTATCACTGTAGCTCAAAAATAACTGATCAATAGTTTTGTTGAGAAAAATCGGAATTCGTTTAGAAATCAAAGCCAGACCAACCAGAAAAAAAGACACTCTACTGGCTTCAATATCAATCTCTTGCGAATGGCAGTAATTCATCCAATTGTAAATCCTGATCTAAATTGTGGAGCTTGTTTTCTCAAAACCCCCTTCCCCTCAGTAACGTGCTTTAAAACTTTCATACTTTTAATTACTGACTATGCATTAACGATATACAAATTCTCTCATCAGACAGATTTCCGTTTTCCTAACTCGTATCCTCTCATTGCGTTGGTTCGGCTGTTGTATAGGCGAATATATATATTTTTTTCAGCGTTTGTGAGATTCCTGGAATTTTCGTACCACTCTTTGAAAAAAAAATCTTAGAACTATTTAACAGTAGAAAAATAAAGCAAAATTTTGTGTACCAAAATGGTAGTATTAAAAATTCAAGGGGCCGTACAAACGTTGAAAAAATCCTTCTAAGACAGTCGCCATTTTTAAGTCAGCGCGTATTTCTTGCATTAGTCGGACTGTAACTTTCTAAGATTGTATCATACCCCAGTACCAGCTATATAATTGCGCCGTGCAGCTTGTCGAAGAACTTTTATTTACGATTTAGACTACCGGGTCTTTTTTCCTTTATCATTTGCTGTTCAAATTGGCACTGTATTGGCACGGGATAAATGTGTTCTTTAAAGATGTTTGTGAGTTTAATAGTTAAATTTCCCCTCTATAACTTTCTGTTTTTTTTTCAGACAACTATAGTTTATAATCTTAGAGAAAAAAACATTTTACGTTGAATGCTATTTTTTTAACATTATATTTTCGTTTATGTAAATTGCTGAATCTGGAGTGCGATTTAAGGGGTTATATGTACCTGTAAACTTTCAAAAAATGCCTTTTATTTATTACATTTTCTGAAAGTAAAAATAGTAAAGAATATTCAGTTACATTTTCTAGTCAATTTAATAAAAAAAAGAAAAAAAAAGAAGAAGTTTGTTTTGTTCTATCATAGAGAAAACAGAACTTGAATCTTTACACGTGAATATCTCAAAACTATGTTACCGTAACTTTGTTACCTTATCGTTACTTCTATCTTAAGTTTGAGTGGCCGCCATTTTGTTCAAAATCCATTTTTCGTCCAAAAACCGAACGATTACTCTTTAATTTTAAGTGTTCGTAGTAAGACATTAAACTTCAGACAATATTTGACATAGTGACGGTGATCAGCGTAAACGGCTATCAGAACGCCATCCACCCCGGAGTGCGGGTCTGCTGGGGACATCCAACTATATTTCGTCATTACAAAAATCAATTTCTTTTCTTTAAAGTACTAGGGGGCTCTGCCCCCTACGAGCTGCGCTCGCCAACCCCCGTTCTGACACCGCATGATTTAAAAACACTCTGATTTGATCATCTCTAAAACGATTACGGAAGATTGTATTATAATTAAACAACCAGTGGCGATCTGCTGTAACAGGGTTTCCATTCATTTTCCTTTGACTGAGGGATTTTAAGGTCGAATCAACTGCTGTTGAAACAGATTACAACTGTAACTGTCACCAAAATATATGATTTAGCGCCAAACGTGCATAATCGTGGCGTCGCGTCACTTTCAGTTGACATCAGATGCGTTACACGAGTTAGTTTTTTCATCGGGGAATTTTTAATTCAACGCTTATTTGTCTTTTGATACTTCTCCATTACCCCGTCAATCAATTTTCATTAAAAAAAAAAACTATCGTTAAACTGTAACACCAAATAAACAAATAGAAGAATTTTGACATTGGAAAGGAAATATTATTATTTACGCTGTTTTAAAATTTGCAATAATGGGTAAAAGATATGTCGAAATAAATTGATCTCTCATGAAAATATAATAATTAATTGAAATTGTTTGGAAATATTGTTTTTTTTTATCATTTTAAATGTGACGTGAATTTCCCTAGTTACTCGTATTTCTCTTTGTAATATTCACGCGCAAGTATATTTTTATTACGTCATTTTCTACATTTATTGCTTTTATCACGTGATCATTTAAATATTATTTTAAAGTTTTATTTCTGTTTTAAATAGTCTCGTGTAAATACATTTCTTAATTGAAAGGGAATCTTATTACGTGCGCTATTTTACAAATTGGCAACGGTTCAAATAATGGAATTTATGAAATATGAAATAAATCTTCGTCAAAATAATGAAAATTTTGAATAAAAAATTGGCAACGGTTCAAATAATGGAATTTATGAAATATGAAATAAATCTTCGTTAAAATAATGAAAATTTTGAATAAAAAATTGAAATATAACCTGAAAAAATTACTCAAATTAAAAAAGTGATTGCAGTCTGCACTCCGCAAACTTGTCAACTATATCCTTACAAATTATGGTTAAATTCCTGCGGATAGTTTTCGTTCCTATAAAACTTTTTTCAAAAAACTGTTTTGACGAACTTTGATTTTAAATATCTCTTAAAATAATTCTTCGATTTAAAAACTGTTTGCTTCAGCGTGTTTATCGAACATTTCTTTATAAAACTACCAATTTTTAAAATTTTACATGCAATAGTTTTCTAGATATTAGTCCAGAAAGACTTCAAAGCACAAAATCTTAATTGACAGCGGCGGCAGCGGTGGTTACTTTTTTTTAATATAGAGAGATAATAAACAAAGTACAAAAAGATCTTTGCAAATATCTTGTTTCATTATCTTGAACCCTCCCCCACAACCACTAATATACACTTTTGTTTTTCTTTCGACCTTACAGGTAGGTATAATCCCTTAACATATTTCAATGTTTTTCAAAATGAAGACGATATACAGCTGCAGCAAGATTACACTTACTTCAATCACCGTGAGTACATCTCTCAAGAACTGAGGATCAACAGATAACCTCTTTGAGCTGCAGTCAACAGACATGAAATGATCATCTCCGAAGTTGGTACATCCACACGAGCACATGCCCGGGCAGCTTGAGTTTGTGTGTGCATAATGTGTGCATACATCGATATCGGTTTCAAAAGAATCTTTTGTATGGAGTCGAAGTAGAAACGGCTGAAGGCGGCAGTCACATTTCAAGGGGTTTTCTGTTAATTGAACAATCTTTTATAATTGAGACTTTTATGGAAAAAATTCTGTTTTAATACACATATGCAATTAAAAAAACTTTCGTGCATCAATCGCATGAGATAATTCGTATAAAAAAAACAATAAATTAAAGAAAACCATTTTACCGTACATAAATATATTATTGCATAAAAATTACATGTAATGTTAAGTACCGAGTGATTAAAAATAGAGGTAATGGCGATAATGGCCCCTTAAATAGCTGAAGATTAAAACACACTTCCCATTATAAAAAGTATACAAATTAAGCATAGACTCTAGACACGTCATTTATTTCAAAAGGAACTTTCGACATATTACAATAAGATATAGATATATATACGTCACCCGATATTATTTTCCTATAACTTTTATTCAGAAAAATGTTGCCTTGCCTCTAAAAAGGACATAAAAATATTTCATTCTGATCCGTCCGGCGTTGCTAGGTCCCGGCAAAAAAAAAAAACTAAAACTTCCGTGAAACGCGAAATCACTCTAAAAATCGCTGCTCTAAACCGTTCTCCTGATAACTCTTTGTCTTTCGGAAATTAAATACAGAGATGGACCCCGAAGTAAATTCAGTACCACCCCCTCAAACGTCTGAATCATTTGATTCAAAGCGGGTCAGTTTTTGGATAAAATTTTGAAAAGTTACCGTCGGATTTTCACAAAATTTACATTTTCGAAATCAGAAAAATAAACTACGTACAGACTGTGACTTTCAAATCAATACCTCTAATACTTTGCTTAATCATCGAGGATGAGTGAAAATGAGAATATTTTGTTGTCTGGGATTATCAAATCGGTAACTTTCTTTTGCGGTTTCAATAAAAACAGCCGTTTTCGGCGGACGTGCAGGAAAATCTTTTAATTCCACCGCCATGGGGTACATTCTGTTCTAAAAAAATTTCCGACATGTGTCCCCGCTGTTTACGGTACTGTGTATAGCAGACGTGTTGCGCAAGCGTTGCAAAATCTTTTAGTTACAGTTTCCACCACCAGGTGGAGAACTCTAAACCTCTTTCCGAACTAAACTCCGGCATTCGTTTCCGCTGCGTACTTCACCCTGTAGAAGGTGTACGTGCGGAAAAACTGTTAGTTCCACTTTCCACCGCCAGAGGTTACCAAATCTATCTCTTAATTAGTTATCTATATCTTAATTAGTTCATGTTAAGTTGAATGAAACAATTCCCGTTTAAATCGAGCCTATAGAACGCGAGAAAACAAATCACCCCCTTGGAGATTCATAAATGGTGGCAACTATAAGGGCTGAAAAAATGATGCCAAAGTTTATTTAGTACCTTGGAGACCTCGAAAGAAATTTAGAAAATATTTCGTTGCAATCGGACCAAGATTAAATGCACAATCTTTTAGTAACATTTTCCACCGCCAGGCGGCGCACTCAGTTCCAAACAAACCTCTTTCCGAACAAAACTCCGGCACATGTCTTTGCTGCTTATGGAACCGTATAGAAGGCGTGTTGTGCACGCGCTAAAAATCTTTTAGTTCCTTTTTCCACAGCCAGGGCACATCAAATCTATGTCTTAATTAGTTATCTATTTCTTAACTAGTTTATGTTAAGCTGAAAGAATTAATTCTCGTTGAAATCGGACCGATTTTAAATGCAAAATCTTTTGATTCTACTTCCTACCACTAGAGGGCGCACTTTGTTCTAAATAAAACTCTTACCGATCGAAACACTGGCACGTGTCCCTGCTGCCTACGACATTGTATAGCAGGTTTAAATATTTTAGTTCCACTTTCTACTACCTAGGGGCGGTAAATCTGTAACTTAATTAGTTATCTATATCTTAATTAGTTCATGTTAGTTGAATGAATCAATTCTCGTTGAAATCGGGCCAATTTTAAATGAAAAATCTTTTAGTTCCACTTCTCAGGCTAAGGAGCGCACTCTGTTCTAAATAAAAAGCGAAACTCCGGCACGTTTCCCTGCTGTCTAAGACACCGTATAAAAAGCGTGCTGCGCTGCTGCGCACCCGCAGCAAAATCTTTTAGTTCCACTTTTTAACACTAGGGGTGCCAAATGTGTATCTTAATTAGTTATCTATATCTAATTATAAATGGTTACCTAAAAAAATATATATATATCTATATGTGTGTTACGGTCAATAGGATTAATCCGGTCATTATTAGTAATAACCGGTTATTATTAATAATGACCAGACATAAAGGCCGCTTATTATTAATAATAACCGCGGTCATTATTAATAATAACCGGTTATTATTAGTAATGACCGGATTAATCATGTTGACCGTAACATATATATATATATATATATGTTGTGCCAAGCCACTCTCAGCCAATTCCGCCAACTGGCGTTCAATAAATTTATGCACGTATAATAAGTTCGGAAACAATCACTTGAAGTTGGTTTTGTACCTTTTACAATCTTATGTTTTTTTTATAGTTCTTGCTTCATGCTTAAATGTAATTTACAAGGACTCACCTGCTAAATCCATGTTTTTCATAGACTTGGGCACTTGGTCTTCTCTTATTACTTCGATATCGTTGTCGGTGAAATTTAAGTAATTCAGGTTAGGCAACTGCTGGAACTGCCATAGAGTCTTAATGCGGTTGTGTTGCAGGTCTAGATCATGAAGTTCGTTAAGGCCTGTAAATTCATCTCTCGCAAAAGACTGTTGAAAGAGACATTTCATAGTTTGATTTTAATTCCAGAAAATGAAACTAAAAGCTATTTTTCGAACTGCACAACATAATCAATGTAGAAGCTAACTTATTAACGTTCAGGAATGATATATGCATCATTTTAGATCATTTCTGGCCTGACATTTTTAACCACGTAACTGCATCCCTAGTATATATTTCGCCCCGCTTAACATTTTGACTCCTGATCGGCATATTTCTTGCCACTGGACAATATTTTTATATTCCATTCGTGCCACTATTTAGAAATATATATATATCTACTAGATGGTACCCGTCAAAACTTGACGGAAAAAATTACAATAGCAATATTAGTAAAATAAGCTTCTTTATTACATAAGTAGGAGTGCTTCTGAAACAATCTTTCAAATATTTTGTTTAAAAAAAATTTCCCCCAGTGAATTACGTTATTATTTCCGATGCAAACTCCAAACAAACAATCCGTAAACAAAATGGAAATCAGTTTGACATTACCGCCCTATTCCCCACGGCAAGAAAGAAAATTTCATAGATACAAATATATGTAATGTATATAGTTTTGTTTTTCTAGTATTGAATTTATGTGGTTTATAGATTTTGGTTGGCTTTTGTGATAATGATTCTGCAAGTAATTTTCCATTGGAGTTTGTAATTATGTGTGTATATATATATATATATATATGTATATATATATATATATATATATATATATATATATATATATATATATATATATATATATATATATATATACTTTATTGGCTCCGGCTAACCGAAAAGTACCTAATTTGCATACAGTTTTTTTTTTTCTTAATCGGACGACGGGATAATGCACGGAATTTCGACGGGATAATGAATATTTTTTATGGTACCAGAATATTTTTCTGTATTTTATAGTTATATTAAGAAATACATATTTTTATGATTTGCTGAATCACTTAGTTGTTTACTTTTTCATGCATTATATTATTGAAGGTTGTTAGTTCTCTTATTCGTTTAAATATACCCTACTTATATAAAAATAGCGTGTGTTCTCTGTGGTGTTTCGCATAAACGTTGTAAAATTCAGGTTATTAGATTTTATCCAACTTTGCTGTCATAACAGCTGATAAAGCAGCCATTTTCGGTGATTTTTTTGTTACCTGTAAAATGTTTGTTTTTGGTATAGCCCGAACTAAGAAAAAATTGAGTACTTTTCCATTATACGGACACCATTGTCGCCAAGCATATATTTACATGTATGGCATGGTTTCGGTATAACGGAAAAGAACCAAAATTTGCGATCGATCAAATAATTGAATTTCGTTAAACATTAAATTTTCTGGTACTTTTCTATTATCCGATCGACCACTTTTCATAACAAAAAATTATCGCCAAACTGTAAAATTAAACGCCAAAAATACAGTCCGATTTACTTGATGTCAGAAGCATTATACGTGTTTGTTACGTCATCAAGTGGTTTTTAATTCGAGATTTGCGTCTATTTTTCATTATGTTTTACTGATTTATTAGTTATTTCATTAATTAAAATAACAATTGTGTCCTTAAATTCATGTATTTTATTTATTTATTTATTTTGATATTCCAATGGCAACGTTCTCCCGTTTATTTGGCGTTACAGTTTGGCGATAGTTTTTTGTTATGAAAAGTGGTCGACGGGATAATAGAGAAGTACCATTTTTTTTTAATCTGAGAAAGAAACAATAATCATGGATTTAATTAATTTTGCAATATGCGGTGCAACCAAAATAATTTTGATTAAATCAGTACAGATATCGCAGACGCACCTGGGTTATTTTTTGGCACCTAAATGACGATTTTTGCTTTGTATGGCAACCTGGTGTTTTATAATAAATTTGAATATGTGTGTAAATAAATAAAATAAAATAGGTACTTTTATGTTAGCTGGGCGTCAAGGATAACTCTCCAAATCTTGTTTCAATTGGAATCATTTAAATTGCAACATTTTACGTGAGATTTGTTATTCATCTTGATATGTTTACGTTTAGATATTTTATTATGATTATAGTCTAGCTAATTAAGTTTTTTTTTTTTTTTTTTTTTTAAGATTTTATACTACAATGTTAAAATATTACCTAGTTGATATTAGTTAATGTCAAAAGATTGGCGAACCACAGGGTTCAGGGAAAAAACTCTATGCCCTCAAAAGTGGGAGTTGTCAACTTTATGACGTCATAAGCAGAAGTAAATGTTTATTTGAAAATTACAGCTAATTAATTAAATTTTTGAACAAACGAATGCACGATTACAAATCTGTGTTCTAATATCTTTCATTTAAAAAAAGAATGGTGTAATTTGATGCAGTAGTTTGTTCTAACGGATTGTCGAAAGAAATCGCTTAGCGTTTTAAATATATGGATACTAATAAAAGACAAAGTCGCTGTCTGTGTATGTGTGTCTGTTTGCGATGGCCGGCGAAATCTACCGCACCTAGAAGCGGGAAATTTTAGATTTAGGTATTCCAAGTCTTCTCCTGATGCACCTGAGACACGGAATTTTAATATTTTAATTATTTACTGATATATTAATTAAAATCCACAATGAACTCTCATCAAAAATACGCTTTTATTTTTTTGGTTGGTAGGTTGCATAGAGTGCGCCACCTGCACACGACAAACCGAAAAAGTGACTAGACAGACGAACTGATACCATTGTCTTACACAGGCGTATTTGTTTGAAACATTTTTCAAGGCACTATTTCCTTCATAATAATTAGCTGGCTTTAATGTTTTTTTTTTTTTTTTTTTTTTTTTTTTTACATTGCTTATATTATTATGAAAGATATTATTAATACAGAAAACTTTATTTAACAGATTATTTGTTATATTTGCGGGGATGGAGAGGGGTAAGGGAAATCAACTTTTTATTAAATATCGCATTTATTTTACTTGCATCAAACTATTACCGCGTCAAACTTTGCATGTTATACTACGAATATTAGTTTCTATATAATTTAAAATAATATAAATTAAGCTTAATCATGAAAACAACGAATTAGTATAAGAACTATATTATAAAAAATTATTTTGCTGGGTAAAAGCTAATAAGCCTTTTTATGTGTAACATATTCAATAGATGACATTTTATTTTTACAATTATACATTAAAATATATATGTATATTTATATATTGATACTTCAAATACAATAAATGCTGACTTATAACTAAGCATTATAATTATCCATGTGTGCTGATTTTATTAAAAACTTCACTAGTCCTATGTAACTCACTCCCCCTAATCTTAATAGCTGATATATTATTTTTAGTATTATAAAATAAATCAATTTAAAAAAATACTGCTCAAAATTCTGTATACAGTTTTTGTGTGTCTGTAAATATAAAAGATTGTTAAAAAGTCTGTTCTATAGTCCAACCAATTGCGTCAACGAATACTCATATATTCAAAATTGTAAGAGAAGGATTTAGGCGATTTAAATTCCTGACATAATAATTTATAATGATAATAATAATATATTTATTGTTACTACGAAATAACAAACATGATATAGAAAAATACTTTAATTTTTATTATTTTTTCCTGTCTTACTTGTACTTTTGTATTAATATACAAATGCAATGTAGCTGAAAAACTATAAGCTATCCACTCCCTTCCCCCTCAAAGAAAGAGTTTAAAAAAATCTTGGAGCTGGGTTTAAATTCTTCCATTTCTTAACATTACAAAGAATTTTTTAATTGTTTAATATAATCTTAGAAAATCTAAAAACTTTCAGTAGTTATGAATTATGGTAAATAGTGTTATCGAATAAAAAGGGTTAATCAAAAGTAAATTACATAGTTTACGCTTGTAATGAAATATAAAGAAAAAAAAGAAACAAAATTTTACCTCCCACCCAAACTAAAAATTAAAATAACTTTAAATAAAACAAATAAATAATGACAACATTAACGCAAATAAAATAATTTAATACAAACTTTTAAATAAAAATTTCTCAAAAATAAATTGTTTTGGGTTATTTTTTATAAATGTATTAATTAATAACAATTAAGAATTAATTCAATTGTTAATTGTTTATATAATTAATTTATTATTTACTTGTTTAAAAACTACTATATGAACTATGTAATAGTTATTACATGGTAAATGCAAATGTAATTTTTTTAAATTTTGGTTATTATAATCACTTGTTATTAACATCATTAGGATGTGTATAAATGATAAGGATTCTGAAAAAACACATACATATCTATATATATGTATATATATAATACTTTGAATTCAAAATGCAGCAAACAAGTTCTAGCAACAAAACTGACCAAATCTCCAATTTTTTTTAAAGATAAGTAAGTATAAAGTGTATACAGAATACTATTAAGTTAATAAATAATTAACAAATTCAAACAAGAAATTACCGAATCTCCAACGGCACACAGCAAACATACACAATATTTTTAAAGAAAATTAGAAAATAAATATTTAAAATGATAAAATATTTAAAAAGATAAAAGCCAGTTAAGTAGTACAAATGTAACCTAATCACATACGAACAAAAAACGGAATTTATATATCATATGATAGTAAAATTAAATTCGAGAAAAAAAATTATGGAGACATGTGCAATGCATATTCATCAGTTCGACAGTACACTGCACATGTCGAAAAATAGTGGGATATTTCACAAAATATACTGGCAAATGTGCTAAGAACAGCATATTTCGGCCTAAAATATTGCATTAATAGAAGAAAACAAAAGAAAATAACTAAGGAAAAATAGATAATAATAAAACAAAATTACTCACAGACCACGCATTGTATATCACAGGAAACTAAAAACAGCATATTAACTACATTTGAATTGGGCACATGAGATTGCAAAAAAGTTGTATGATTACGGCTACAGTAATTTAAATTGAGCCAATTATATATTAAAGAAAATACATAAAATATATTAGACAAAAAATCCAGTTTTGTTAAAAAGATTAATCTTAGTAATAAAATATACAAGTTAATAATTAATATAAAAGAGATTAGAAGTAAAAACACAGAAATCTATAATAAAACCATTTTTAATTTTGAGAAAACAATTATTTGAAAGAATTGTATAATTATTATATAGCAAAAATGCAACAAAACATGACTGCCATCTATAGCACAATTAAATATTATTAGCTAAAATGATTAGGTTATACATAGTGCTTCCGGCTGCATATTTAAAAATAAATATTAAGTGCTGTAAACTTGATATTTTATCCAAAAGAAATAAGTATATAAATAAAATTATTAAAATCAATTTTGAATTAAAAAAATATATTAATTCAATTTATTTTACCACATCTAAAAATAATAACTATAAAATTTGATATTTATGGTTGCAATAAATTAAATTGTGACCATAATAGATGAAAGAAAATTCTTAAAATATTAAACTAAATTATAAATAATAAACTAAATTTAATATTTAGTCAAACAATTATTTGAAAGAATTGTAAAATTATCTATCAATAAATTATTTGAAAGAATTGTAAAATTATATATTAACTAGGGGGCCTACCCCCTGCGAGCTAAGCTCGCCAACCCCCGCTCAGACTTCGAAGCCTCTAAAAACATGACAGCGTGCTTTATTTTAAAAATATTGGTAAATCTGTTATTGGGTTGCCATGCTTTTAACGTTTTGATGGGGCATTTTTTGATTATCATGGCCTCATACACAGCTGTTGCGAGAACTGACGACTGTTTTCGGGATTGATAAGTAAAATCAGTTACAACTTGAAAACCAGCTTGTATAAAATGGTTAGGTTTAAATTGTGGCTACCTCTCGGACCTTTATAACAACGATCTGTATTCTATTCTTCCTTTGCGTTTAAGGATGAGAAAATTTCCATCTGCTTGTGACTAACATTAAGAACCACGGTATTGAAAAATACTATGTTATAGACATTTTCAGTTAACAGGTTTTAATTTTCTCTCTATTTTAGTGCACCATCATGCATATTTTCATGTTATTTTAAATATGTAAATTATTTATTTTAATTAATATGTATATACGAATTTTCTAATAATTATTTATCATACAAAATTAATTAAATATTTTGTGCATGCATGCCTGCATTTATTCGGCATCAATTGATGAGATATTTAACCAAATTTGTTATCTGCGATAATTTTACACCATGTTATGTCACTTGAATATTGTCCAGAAGAAAATCGGGTACTTTTCCAGTATAGGATCCTTTGCTTTTAGGTTTGGCATAATTCGAGCTTCAAAATGGAATAGATTCGTTAATATACATAGATTTGTTGCCAAAAGTTATGAAAACAAACCCAATGGGGATTTTCTAATATAGGGGTCTTGACGCTCTTTTAAAAAGCTTGGCGGAAAAAACCAAGCAGGATATTTTATTCTCCTTCCGTTTAGTTGGGCAATTATTATTTTATATATATTCGTTTCAAATATCCGAATTAGTGATTTTATAAATTCGTTTAATTAAATTTTACAAAAATATATCAATAAATAATAATTACTATTAATTCCTTTTCCCTCCTTTCTTTTGCGTTTACATAAATGACGTCATTTGGACGAATTTATTCAAAATATTTTCAGTTTATAAATTAAATTAAATGCTGACATACGATTGAATCCTGACGATAGAAATGTGATTTTTTTTTTCAAATTTTCCTGAAAAACATAATTTAATCACAATCTTGTCTTCATTATCGATTGAAATAAAAGATAAATTCAATTTCAATTTGAAAATGACGAATAAAAGGAAATCAATAATCCCTATCGGGATCTTTTTCAATTTTTTTCCCTTTTTTGTCACAAAAAACTGAGTAATTAGTTGCCATCATTACAGAAATGTCATTAAAATTATAAAAAAAATTAATATCTCGAAAACTAATTCCAATTTCAAAATTCTATTACCAGTTTTGACATCCGCGGATTTTTATGGACAATTGGTATCAATTTCACCATCAAAGGTTTAATATTTTATTAAAAATAGCCCTGAAACATAATAAGTCATTTAATCAGTCGTTTCATAAAATCGTTTCATAAATTCGTTTCATAAAATCGTTTCACAAATTCGTTTCATTAGGATTTTATATATATAGGGTAGATATATTATTTGAAAGAATTGTAAAAATCCATTAATAAATAAATTATTTGAAAGAATTGTAAAAGTCCCGTAATAAATATGCAAATACATTTACCACTCACTTAGAGCAATAAAAATATCATTAGCTAAAATGTATAGTTGTTCTTAGCTAAAATGTATATTGTGCACATTGCTGCCATCTGTAACTTATATCTACCCTATATATATAAAATCCTAATGAAACGAATTTGTGAAACGATTTTATGAAACGAATTTATGAAACGATTTTATGAAACGACTGATTAAACGACTGATTATGTTTCAGGGCTATTTTTAATAAAATATTAAACGCTTGATGGTGAAATCAATACCAATTGTCCATAAAAATCCGCGGATGTCAAAACTGGTAATAGAATTTTGAAATTGGAATTAGTTTTCGAGATATTAATTTTTTTCTAATTTTAATGAAATTTCTGTAATGATGGCAACTAATTACTTAGTTTTTTTGTAACAAAAAAGGGAAAAAAATCAAAAAGGATCCCGATAGGGATTATTGATTTCTTTTTATTAGTCATTTTCAAATTGAAATTGAATTTATCTTTTATTTCAATTGATAATGAAGACAATATTGTGATTAAATTATGTTTTTCCGGAAAATTTGAAAAAAAAAATCACATTTCTATCGTCAGGATTCAATCGTCTGTCAGCATTTAATTTAATTTATAAACTGAAAATATTTTGAATAAATTCGTCCAAATGACGTCATTTATGTAAATACGTCATTTATGTTTATACAATTTGTTTAATATAAAGAAGCCATTTATCTATTTTTATGTACAAAAAGAGGTAAATTGAAAGACAATTATAAATAAATTGCATATATACATATAAATACATGTATAAACAAGCATAAAAGTTCGGTGCTTTTCCAGTATATGGGGCCTTGACGAAACAGAGAAAATAGCCTTGGCGGAAAAGGAAATTTGGCAACATACTTTCTGTCAACCTATTCACTTTGTCATTTCGTATACAGAAGCATTTTTCAATATTTATACAATTTGTTTAGCGTAAAATGTCATTTATCCTATTTTATATATAATCAGAAGTAATTTGTATAGAAAAAACAATAATAATATACGTATAATTAAAATACGCATATAAACAAAAAAATCGTCGAATTTGTTTCCATGGCTGTTTATGTCATTTGGCACCAAATCTCACTTTCTGATGCCCGAATTGCGCCAAGCTTTTTAAAAAAGCGACAAGACCCCTATAATAGAAAAGCACCAAAAGTTCATTGGGTTTGTTTTCATAACTTTTGGCAACAAATATATGTATATTAACGAATCTATTCGTTTTTGAAACTCGAATTACGACAAACCTAAAAGCAAAGGATCCTATAATGGTCTTATGGACAATATTCAAGTGACATAACATGGTGTAAAATTATCGCGGATAGCAAAAAATATCTCATCAATTGATGCCGAATAAATGCAGGCATGCATGCACAAAATATTTAATTAATTTTGTATGATAAATAATTATTAGAAAATTCGTATATACATATTAATTAAAATAAATAATTTACATATTTAAAATAACATGAAAATATGCATGATGGTGCACTAAAATAGAGAGAAAATTAAAACCTGTTACTGAAAATGTCTATAACATAGTACTTTTCAATACCGTGGTTCTTAATGTTATTCACAAGCAGATGGAATTTTTCTCATCCTTAAAGGCAAAGGAAGAATAGAATACAGATCGTTGTTATAAAAGTCCGAAAGGTAGCCACAATTTAAACCTAACCATTTTATAGAAGCTGGTTTTGAAGGTGTAATTGATTTTACTTATCAATCCCTAAAACAGTCGCCAGTTGTCGCAACAGCTGTGTATGAGGCCATGATAATAAAAAAAATGCCCCACTAAAACGTTAAAAGCATGGCAACCCAATTACAGATTTACCAATATTTTTAAAACGAAGCACGCTGTCATGCTTTTAGAGGCCTTGAAGTCTGAGCGGGGGTTGCGAGCGTAGCTCGCACGGGGTAGGCCCCCTAGTTTAAAATAAAAAAAAATTAAAGTGCCACAAACAGGTCATTATTTCAAATAAATAAATAAAGAAATAAGTTTTTTTTAAATAATTTAAAAATGAAGAAAATATTTAATTACTAGCATATGTCCCCGTCAAAAATGACGGGGAAATTTTATTTTAAGTTTACAACATTAAGTGAGAATCATTTAAACATGTGATTGCTATGCAAGGTTATTCAGATAGTGGCAAGTCATCAAAATCATTAAAAAAACTGTGTTTGTAAAAGTCAACCTTCGGAAAAAGAAAATATGAATGGCCTCGCGCGCGGAAAAAAATGAGTTTTTTCCAACAACCCTATGGCAAAATTCTCATTTTTTCCGCAATTCTTTGATGAAATTTGTGCTTTTTTCGCATCCTTTTGACGAAATGAG
The DNA here is from genome assembly GCA_963931845.1 of Maratus michaelseni. Lineage (NCBI taxonomy): Eukaryota > Metazoa > Arthropoda > Arachnida > Araneae > Salticidae > Maratus > Maratus michaelseni. Next base: position 1,238,409 of record OZ007597.1, on the reverse strand, counting down.
TGTTTTTTCCGCAATCCTTTCACAAATTGAGTGTTAGATTTATTGAAAAAATCGCGTTTTTTCTGCGCCCTTTTGACGAATTGCACCCTTTCTCGCGATTCTTTGACAAAATTCAAATTTTTTTCAGTGTCCTATGATGAAATTTGCACTTTTTCGACTTTTCGACAAAATTCGCGTTTTCTCTGTGATCCTCTAATGAAATTCATGCTTTTTTCCGTGATTATTTGACGAACTTCACATTTTCCGCGATCTTTTGATGAAGAATGCATTTTTCCTGCAATTCTCTGATGAAATTCATGTTTTCTCCTCGATTATTTGACGAAATTCACGTAGTACACGTTCCTTAGACGAAATATGCGTTTTTCTCAAGAGTAAAAAAATCTGTTGCATTTCTTAAACATAAAATAAATCACTTAAATATATTAAATTCAGGTTAAAATATGCATAAGTTTAATAAAAAATGTAAAAGTAAAACAAAAAAACCGTACTTTTTTTAAATAGCGCAAAGTAATTCATAGAGATATATTGAATTCAATTCCCTACTTTGCATCCTGTTATATAAATATATATCATAGAATTTCAGGGTATACTATATTTTTAGTAAAAATTCTGTTGTCTGATAGAAGATTTCCTTGCATATTTGTATCAAGAATAGATACTTTAATATTGTTTATATTTTTACATCGTGAAAGTGGAACATAAAGCTGTTCATGTGAAAACACCGGTTTTTCTAAATACACCAACACTATTAAATGTTTGTCCTTGTGCTTTTTTTATGGTGATAGTAAAGGCCATAATTATGGGAAACTGTCTCCGTTTAAGTTTAAACGGCAGATTTGTTTCACTTGGAGCAAGGTCCATCTAGGTAAAAATACTCTATCTGTTTTGTTAGTGCCAGCCTCAGCATCAATAAAATGTCGATGAAGATTGCGAATTATTAACCAGTTCCATTGTATAAACCCTTCTTTTGATTCAAATTCCTAATCAACATCACAATAGCCCCAACTTTTAATAATAATAGATGAGGAGGTATTCCAGAGAGCGTTTGCTCATGGAAAAATTTCCCAGAATAGTAGGTATCATCTAAACTATCTTTTTCAACTGAGTCTGAACTGAAATATTGTGTTGAAATACCAGGAAGAAGATACAAAACTTTATTATTTATTTGTGAAGCATCTTTGTTAGGGGAAGTTAGAATTATTTTTTGGGAAATTTCTTGAATAAAATTCACATTTAATATGATTTCCGTAAATTGCTGTGTGATCGATGAAGTGCACAAAACTTTAGGTGGAATTTGAATCATGTCGCAGGGTAAATTTTGTATAGCAGGAAATTTTCCTTCACCAACTTGTAGAATTAAATTCAACTTGTCCTTCCGAACGCATGTTTTGTGCGAGTTTCAATTGCATGAAAAGTCTCCAAAGTGGTCTGAGTTTTATGCATGCTTGAATGACTTGAGTTCCGGCTCCTCGCAGTTCGCAGCCTTGTCCAACAAATAAGAGTGAAATATGCCAGCCAGGATATCGCTGGGATAGCTCAGTAGGGAGAGCGTTGTCACGGCAAGCCGAAGTACCCAGGTTCGAGTCCGGGTCCCGGCATATTTTCACGCTGTTGAAAAGAAATCTCAACTATGATACTCTAACCATTGGATTACATATATAAATGTTTATTATTTCATCGTAAAACTAGTCGTTGGGGGTCACCGTAATACTTACCCATCATGGATATGCATAATGTAAAATATTAAAATAAAAATGTGTAAACTACTTATAAAATGCATTGCAATTCAAATAAAATCGTGGCTTGATGACGTCATAAACTTTAAAGGCTCGATTACTGAATTGCTTGAAAGAGGTTTTTCCTTATAACTCCAAAAATAATAATCCTATTAACAAGCGGTTTATTGCATCTGATTAAGCGTCAAATTTCCAATTAAAATATATATTTGAAGTGAAATTTGGATGAAATACAGGGTCATGAAAAATCGAAGAGTGTGGTAATAGGATTCGAAATATCTCGGCAACTAATTATCCGATCGACTTCCTGCTTAATGCAAAATTTATGTTTTTTTATTGTCTTTTATATTCATTTCTAAAAATAAACAATTTCGAAAATTTTTATATACCTTTTATCAGAACGAATATTTCAAGAGTATGAAAAAAATAGTTCCGGTTAATCGAGGTTATTGAAATGAAATAGCCTTCTTCCCATTATTACATACTAAGTACATACCAAATTGCAAGTCTCTATCTCAATTTTTTCGGGAGATAGAGCGTTTACAGACACACAGACGGACGGCAAATTTTTTTTTCTAAAAATATGTTTTTCGGAATCTCCAGTGTCTGAAACGTGTAAATCCGTCATTAAAAAATTTTCGATTTTCAAAACGATTACAAGACTTACCTTATACTACGTATGATGGGTAAGTAAAAATGGAGAAAGAAAAAATAATTTTAGACATCTTAAAGAATTTCGAAAAGGATGAACATATATGAAGAAGAAAAATGTTACCTGTATTAAGTTATCTCCTAAGTGTAACTTCAATAATTGTGATAGATATCTCATGCTTCCATTAAGCGATGTAATGAAATTGGAATTCAAATACAAAAGCCTCAGTCTCTTTCGGATGGGTTTGAAAGTGTCTGTATCGATGCTTCGTATTTGGTTTTTTTTTAGCTCTAGATTCTCTGTCTTCATATAGTATTTGAAGTCTTTGTCGGTAAGATATTGGATTTGGTTTTCCGATACTAAAAGTTCAAGTACTTCTTTGTAATCTAGAATATTTCTTAAACTTTTTAGTTTGTTTCCAGTCAAAGAGAACTTTGCCAATTTTACAACAGCTATATCTATAATGAAAGAATCAATTACTTTAAGATTTGAAATAAAATTTCAATTTCTATGCTTATTTATTGAACATGCAATCGAGTGTATTTATACCTTTCTACATGGAAATTAATCTATTGTGTCTAACAAGGAAGGTCTCCATTAACGCATACTCGAAAGTGTTTGAAAAAAATACTGAAGAAAATTCTCATGTGAATATACAAAATTATAAAATAATTTGGGGCGGAATCGCATTAAATCAGACAGGGGGAGAAACAATTTTTTTTCGAACTTCGAAAAATTTAATTTTTATTTATAAAACAATATATTCAGAATGTTATAATAGCTACATCCTGATACTTTTTATTTATATTTATTTATTCCATGTTCAATGCCCCACGTGAAAACATTAACAGGAAAAATATGATTTGTAAGTATTGGTCTGTTTAGGAAATACTCGAGTCCTTTAAAGGACCCTTCACAATTTTTTGACTTTAAAACATAGGAGCTTTCAGAAAATTCTTTGCCTTAAAAATACAGATATTTCAGAAAAAAATTTCAATCTCCAAACTGAAACGTTCATAAATGTAATTAGAGAAAGTAACTGTCACAAAATAGTGAAATCACCAATGAATCTGTTGTCTAGCTGTGTATATGTACAAAGGACCTTATTAAAAATGTCTAAATAGGAACCTAAATATGGTAATAATTTCAAACTAACATAATTATGATTACATTTTTTACAAGTATATACGCGCACACATTTCACACAGGATCTTGTCAAAAAAATCTAATCCTATCCATATTAAGTTAATTAGTAGTATTTAATTGAAATACATTTGAAAAATTATTTCAATAATACCAGTTAATGGAAACGGCAAAGGTGAAAATTTAATATATGAAAAATGCATTTATTTTTATTGATATATCAAGAATTTTTCATGTAATCAGATGGTAATCGACAGAAATATTTAGCGATGTTACAAAAAAAATTCTCTTTTAATAACATGCAGCTGAAATTACTTTCTCTATTCAAGCTCTTTTGCACTTTTCTTTCTTTTTCTCAAATATATGTATTTCTTTTTAAATATAAATGCGTACAAATAAACTTTACAAAAAAAATGTAAGCAATTTTCAGCGCAAAATTTAGTTGAAAACAATTTTTATAAGTATGAAAAAATCCATATGTTTTATAACTTTCATAAAAAAAAAACATTATTTTCATAATAGAAATTTAAAAAAAAAAACGAACTTTTTTAGTTTCCAATTTCTCAAGTTACTCAATTAACTTAAAACAAAGTTTATATTTAACTTACTGTCTTCATTCTCAGTCAGAATCTGAATTAGTTGATTCTAATGTGTAATTTCAACTCAGTAAATAGACAAGTGTTGTCAGTAAGAAAAGTAATTCCTTTAGTCGGTTAGAACTTGATTTTAGCAGCAAGTGTCAATGGGAAAAATTTATGCCTTCATGTGAAACATCACTATGGACTGCAGCTGAGATTTGTTGCTGAAATTTGCAAATTGTTGAGCAGAAAAAAATTTCTATAAAAGAAGCAAGTTTCGGCCATGTGATTTGCAGAATGGTAATTTTTTGCCCCTGAAGTAGCGTTAAAAGTAGCGTCGGATACCGCTACAAACTACTGATTTTGTGCATCGCGTTACTCGCTACACTACATTATTAAAAATGTAGCGCGCTACACTACAAACTACTGTAAAAAATAGCGGCTACTGTAATTTCGCTACTTGTAGCGTGCTACTTCCGACCCCTGAGCTGGGTATATATGTCGTTTTGAGATTTTCGGAGAAAAATTCATCAGGGTTGCAGTTAAGCAGATGCGTTTCAGGTTTCAGGCGGTAGCAGTGGCACACGAGAACATGAGGTGCTCTGAAAATTTCATAGAAAACATGGGGTGATATTTCCTGTGGCCATGGGCACCTGCAGAACAAAATCCAAGGAAAGGCTAGAAACATATGTGTCTGCTGGATCTGTTTTTTAAAACTGAAGAGGGAAAAAAAGCTAATTGTTTTTTCTTTTTCTCAGAACACCCCATTCAAGACAATTTTGAAATATATCAGTGCAAACACAGTACAGTATATAAATATTATACAAAAATGTAAAACACGAGTAATATTAAACATCTAAAAGTTATCTTCTGATGATTTTTTTCAAAATGTATAACTGAAACCATTTTATTACCCATTTCGATAGTGGTACTTCGCACCCCCCCCCCCTCCTCCCCCGCTTAAGAAGGCTTTTCAACACATGATCGTAAAAAGAAAAATATAATTAAAAGTTACCTTTAACATGGGGTTCAGAGGGGGCATAAAACATATTAATACCTTAAATACATACCATCAAAACTATAATCCTTAAAACTTTCAGAATATGCGTCATAATCTTCTTCAATCAAATTGTAACTCAAATCCAATTCTTTTAAACCTTCAAGGTCAAGAAAGTATTCCGAGCTGAAATTTTGAAGTTCGCAATGGCTTAGGGTGAGCTTGTATACGCTCCTGATTTTTTTATTGAAACTGTCTACTGTGAGAGTTTTAATTGGGTTTTTTGAGAGATCCAATTCTTCTACATTATCCATATCAAAACACAGGAGAGATTCGACGTCTGTGATGTTGTTGGAAGACAATTGAATTACCTGAAATAAGAGAAAAAGTTGAATGAATTTCTATTTTTATTTTATAAAATAATTTTAAAAAGTAAAATATATCATCATCATATATATTATTTCTCCTGTCAACATCCCTTTTTCTAAGAAAATATGAAAAGCACAACAACGAATGAGATACCATATGAAAGGTTTTAGAACCGGCTTCTGACACAGCCCACTTAACAATTCGTTAAAACATGTTTTTGATTAAAATTTGCTGAAAATTTAAAAAATAAATCGGCATTGTTTTCATGAAAGAAATGAAAGTTTTTCCTGAAATTATTGTTGCCATAAAAAATAAAATACCACATTATATGATGCTCATAGCAATTATTATAAAAAAAACACCGCACGGGTTTATTTTATACTTATGATTAAAAAGCGAAATTGAAATTGAAATGTTTAGATGTATATTTCTAAGTCCCATGGTTTTCCCGAAGCGGATGACGTCATCCTCAATTGCAGTCAAAATACGATTGTTAATTTTTTTTTTTCTCGCGCGTGCCTTTAGCAATCTTGGATCAGTTTTTAGTCTAAGTTTGATGGAATAAATTAGATGATATTCTGGCTTGAATAACAACTAAATGTTGTTTGCAGATATTTTTATCCTTGCTTTTTCTTTAGAAGTTTAAACCTGCATCTAATAAATATTACATATTTATAAAAAAATGATACTTCTATATTATCCCGTCGACCACTTTTCATAACAAAAAACTATCGCCAAACGGGAAAACGTTGCCATTGGAATATCAAAAAATAAATAAAATATAAGAATTTAAGGACACAATTGTTATTTTAATTAATAAAATAACTACTAAATCAGTAAAAGATAATGAAAAATACACGCAAATGTCGAATGTAAAACCACTAGATGACGTAACAAACACGCATAAGGATTCTGACATCAAGTAAATGGGACTGCATTTTTGGCGTTTAATCTTACAGTTTGGCGGTAGTTTTTTGTCATGAAAAGTGGTCGACGGGATAATAGAAAAGTACTTAAAAAATATTAGATTTCAGTGCGAAATCTTTGCATGGGCCCTCTGGTATATAGATAATTTAATAAATTACAATAACCATTGGGAAAATGTTCCGAAAGCTTTAAAAAAAATTACCGTACTTTTGTACTATAGCCCCCCCCCCAATTATGATTATGCCAAGGTTGCAGTTATGATTTCGCCAAGATCATCGCAAAGCTTATACATGCGTCCTATATACGCATATATATATTCAAAACACCCCTATATGTGCCCTATACGTCATTATACACATATCATTTACGTCTTATATGTCGTATATACATTATATACACATGTCATATCATATATGCTTCCTATATGACTATAACTTGGCCACATACGTCAAGAAATGTTATATATATATATATATATATCATATATTATTATAATGTCATACATGCTTTATAATTTGGCGATAAATCTTGGTCGCTTGGAGATTCATCGTTGGGGGCCGCTATAACACGAAATTGCCAAATTTGCAATATATTAATAAAAAAAGAAACAAAAATATTTCATCCTTAGGGGCCGCTATAACACGAAAGTTACCGAATTTACAATATATTAATGAAAACATAAACAAAAATCTTTCATCCTAGGCGGCCGCTATAACACAAAAGTGCCAAATCTATATATTTAAAACGCTAAGCGATTTCTTTCGACAATCCGTTCGAACAAACTACTGCATCAAATTACACCATTTTTTTTTAAATGAAAGATATTAGGACACAGATTTGTTATCGTGCATTCGTTTGTTCGAAAATTTAATTAATTAGCTGTAATTTTCAATTAAACATTTACTTCTGCTTATGACGTCATAAAGTTGACAACTCCCACTTTTGAGAGCATAGAGTTTTTTCCCTGAAACCTGTGGTTCGCCAATCTTTTGATATTAACTAATATCAACTAGGTAATATTTTAACATTGTAGTATGAAATCTTTAAAAAAAATAAAAACTTAATTAGCTAGAATATAATCATAATAAAATATCTAAACGTAAACATATCAATATGAATAACAAATCTCACGTAAAATGTTGCAATTTAAATGATTCCAATTGAAACAAGATTTGGAGAGTTATCCTTGACGCCCAGCTAACATAAAAGTACCTATTTTATTTTATTTATTTACACACATATTCAAATTTATTATAAAACACCAGGTTGCCATACAAAGCAAAAATCGTCATTTAGGTGCCAAAAAATAACCCAGGTGCGTCTGCGATATCTGTACTGATTTAATCAAAATTATTTTGGTTGCACCGCATATTGCAAAATTAATTAAATCCATGATTATTGTTTCTTTCTCAGATTAAAAATAAGAAAATTGGTACTTCTCTATTATCCCGTCGACCACTTTTCATAACAAAAAACTATCGCCAAACTGTAACGCCAAATAAACGGGAGAACGTTGCCATTGGAATATCAAAATAAATAAATAAATAAAATACATGAATTTAAGGACACAATTGTTATTTTAATTAATGAAATAACTAATAAATCAGTAAAACATAATGAAAAATAGATGCAAATCTCGAATTAAAAACCACTTGATGACGTAACAAACACGTATAATGCTTCTGACATCAAGTAAATCGGACTGTATTTTTGGCGTTTAATTTTACAGTTTGGCGATAATTTTTTGTTATGAAAAGTGGTCGATCGGATAATAGAAAAGTACCAGAAAATTTAATGTTTAACGAAATTCAATTATTTGATCGATCGCAAATTTTGGTTCTTTTCCGTTATACCGAAACCATGCCATACATGTAAATATATGCTTGGCGACAATGGTGTCCGTATAATGGAAAAGTACTCAATTTTTTCTTAGTTCGGGCTATACCAAAAACAAACATTTTACAGGTAACAAAAAAAATCACCGAAAATGGCTGCTTTATCAGCTGTTATGACAGCAAAGTTGGATAAAATCTAATAACCTGAATTTTACAACGTTTATGCGAAACACCACAGAGAACACACGCTATTTTTATATAAGTAGGTTATATTTAAACGAATAAGAGAACTAACAACCTTCAATAATATAATGCATGAAAAAGTAAACAACTAAGTGATTCAGCAAATCATAAAAATATGTATTTCTTAATATAACTATAAAATACAGAAAAATATTCTGAAACCATAAAAAATATTCATTATCCCGTCGTCAGATTAAGAAAAAAAAACTATATGCAAATTAGGTACTTTTCGGTTAGCCGGCGCCAATAAAGTATATATATATATATATATGTGTGTGTGTGTGTGTGTGTGACGATTTAACTGGAATTATAATAATAATATCTAATATCAATTCATAATATATTAATCTTTAACTTAACAACAATTATAAAATTATCTGACTCAAAAATTCAAAATAATAAACAACCTAAGAACTGCTACAATTACACATCAAATTACGTAAAGGATCTAATATTCTATTATTTAAAACATCAATTCTTTCCAAATAGTTGCAAATAACTTCAACAGCATAATAATTTTCAATCATATTACATCTTTTTAGTGAAAACATAAACACAGAATAAAAAGGAAGCAAAAATAGCAAAATTACGCAATAAGCACATTTCATTGAAAATATTTTCATCAGTTTTGAAATACTTTTGTAGGTTGTCATGGTTTCCAGTCAAATTGCTTTAGAGTGGAAATAAGAAAAATATCGTCTGTTTAGAACGAAAAATGCAATTAAACTCATATTTATCTTTCTATTAATTTTATCAATATAAGAATGTATTTCATTTTCTTTACAAAGCCCCGATTTTAAGTATCATTTAAATAACAATAGAATTTTAAATAATCATAAACAGTAAAATAAAAACACATAAAAATATTCAAATATCGTAAAGTCACAAAATAAAATATCAATCATGAAAAAATAACTTACACTGCCGTGTCTTCTTTTTTTATTTACTTGGCCGCAACTCATAAAATAAGTCTTTCAAAGTTCCATTTAATTCGATGATACACACTTCAAATCCGCTATACACACATATTTCAATCTTGATTACATTATACCAAAACATCGTTCCATCCGTCGCGACAGCCAAAATCCATACACCAGCATCATTAGCATTGAACAAAACCGGTGGAACAAAAGCACTTTGCAGCTGGCATATCCACTGGGCTTTTCAAAATATCCTGGTCGACTAAAAATAAATAATGTGACGATTTAACTGGAATCACCATACTTTTGTAGACTCATATTCAAGGCAGAGGTTTCTCCGAGGAGATTTGCAGTCGAGCACCGAGACTTACTTCATTGTGTACGTATAAGCTAAAGAGAAGAGGCAGTTCGTTCCAGTTCACATTTTATTCGAAAAATTAAAAAAGTGGGTTATGCTTTATTTCCACGTAGCTAATTTATCCGTGCTGATTTTTAAGACCGTGAAGAAGACTTGATGATTTAAGTTTTTATATTAAAGAGGCACATTAGTTAGTATAGGCAGGTATTCTTTTAAATCAATCGGCGGCCAAGGAGAACATTCGAAGATTAGGAAGTACATGACTAGCTGCATCCACCACCGAATACCGGAACCTTCTGCTCTAAACGCGGGAAAAAATCCGTATATCATTTCCCGAGCGCGCCAGAATACATTCTATCTAAAAAGCCTCTAGGCCAATCAACGCTCACGGCTTAATTCCTTCGGCGAATTAATATCGAAGTGAACTTACCGAAGCTGGCAAAAGCGCGCCAAAAAATGTTCTAGAACAAACTCGAAACTAATTCCTTCGAATAAATAAAAGCAGAGAGAAAAGGAGTACATATGTTTTATCAAGTGTGGCAATATGCCAAAATAATTTTTACATTAGATTAAAATCTTTCAGAATTTGAAAACTAATATTTTGTCAGGAATCGTAGGGAAATAAAAAATAAAGAAAAGAAATTCATAGGTTGTTATTTCAAAAGAGTAAAATATTTTTAGCTGGGAAATGGGTATTTTTTTTGAAGAATTAAATTCTCGGATGCTTTTTATTTAAAGAAAATAAAAGTGCGTAAATTTAATAGAGCATTCTATCAGTGCCATTTTTTAAGAGAATGAATTTGGAATAAACTATATATTTCGCTAGATGTAATTTTGACAATCGAATACTGGAGCGAGAAAATAATTTAGAATAATGGGATTTACACAGTATTATAGTCTTAATGAAGTCAACGGCGAAAATTTTTTTTTTAATTATTACAATATCCCCCCCCCCCCCCCAAAAAAAAAAAAAAAAACAAAAAAAAAACAAGCTTATCTGAATAGCAGTTCCCTAACAGCAATTCAGATAAGAAAAGAAAAAAAAAATAGAGAATTTTCCTAAAATATAAAATTCTAAAAATTTTAAATCATCAAAAATCACAAACAAAGCAATTGCCTTAAATTTTGGAAAAATGGAAATTAAAAATATTTTTAGAGTAAAGCATAACCTCAAATACATAAGTTTACAGCAACACTTACTTTTTGCAAGTGTAAATAAATGAGAATACATCAAGATAAACTAAGAAATAACTAACATAATAAATAATATTACCAACATAATATAATAATAATAAATAATAAATCAATCCTTATTATTAATGTTCGTATCCGTCTGTGTGTCTGTCTGTGTGTGTATCTGTACCCGGATAAACTCTGCGAGCGTAGCGAGTAGCAAAGCGCTTTTTGTGTCAAAAAATTCAGAAAAATCCGGTCCTCCAGGAATTGCAGTTTCGAAAAAATCGGCCCATAATTAAGGGAGTTATTAACGAACAAAACTGTTTTAATTACTAAAAAGAAACCTACATGGAAATTATTCCGCGCATGCCCAGAAGAGCTCAATCTTCATCTTCCGCAAAAAGAAGAAGGAAAGATCGCTTCTGCCGGTTTCGTTTTACGACTGTCTAAACTCGCCGACGGCGAACCGACAAAAATACGAAAAAACCGTCCACATATTCTCAAAGAACGTACTTTTACGTCTCTAACGATCCGGTCGGTTCGAAAAAATTTCGATATTAACCCTTTCAAAAAAAATAATCAAAAAGGGTCGAATTCGTGTTTTTGATTTTCTCCCTTGGTCCGAACCTCGCATCCGCCGGACTAAGAAAGATTCGGATAAACGGATTTCACCAAATAAAAGATCGGTCTCTGTACTCTCCAATACCGTCTTCCATTAAAAAAAAATTCGTCAGTTAACCCTTCGAAAACGTATATTTTCCGTACACCGTTTCGCGATTTTGGCAATTTTGACTATTTTGAAAAATTCGCTGCGGTGGTTCTAAACGAGTCAGGGAAAACTAAAAATACCAGACGAGATCTACATTCTTTATCCTTTCGAAATCTGTGATTGTTTTTGAAAAATACAAATATTAACGCTTCGAAAAAAAATCGCGCGCAGACTCACTTTTGCAAATTCTGATTCTCTGCAATTTTTAAAATCGCGCATCGGCTCTCTGAAAGAACAAAAAAACAAACAAATACACCCAAGTACATTTCCGCTCTTTTGAGATTAATATAAAACCTTTAGTTAAAAAAAATATTTCAGTTAACCCTTTCGAAATCGTTTTTTTCCATAAGTCTTTTTCGGTTTTTCAGCGATTTCTGCAATCTTTAAAAATTCAATTCTGGGTTTCTAAACAAGATACGAAAAAATAAAAATACCGAGCCTAATCTACGTTCTTTTTCCTTTTAGAATCAGGTATCAGTTTCGAAAAAATCGTTTTTAACCCTTCTAAAAAAATGGTTTCCGAAACTCACTCGCGCGAATTTTCGTTTTTAGGCCCTTGTTTAAAAATCCGCATCGACTCGGAAAATGTGAATAGAGACAAATAAAATACACCAGATCATAGCCACGTTCTTCTTCTTTGAAACATATATTTCAGTTTTAAAATATATGTATATTAACCCTTTAGAAACCGATCGTTCCCGTACGTCACTTTCGTGTTTCCTCTAATTTGCCAATGTATAGCCCCCCCCCCCCCCTCCACCGCAGCAATTTTTTATCGATTTACATAAATTCCTAGAGAAAAAACTAAAAGTGCATACATTCAGCTCTAGAAAGACACCTTTCAGTTAAAAAAATTCGAGTATTATCATTTTCAAAAAAATTCTTTTGTGAAACCCGTTTCTAGAAATAAGCGTTTTTCGGCGCAAGCACAGATTAATCAAAGTGTAATAAGTGACTTTGCTTTGGAAGTAATTATTTAATTTATTAACGATTTTATTTTAAAAAAATCGTTGTTCATTTTGCGTACAGAATTGAATGGGCTTTCCGAATATTTGATTTATTTTGAGAAATAATTATATTTTCATAGTTAAAATTCTATTCTACTAGGATATTTGTATTCTGAAGCAGCCGATTGCACTGCTAATACCTGCTTTGTTTACCTTTTTCGAAAGCTCCAAAAGATATAAAAAAAAAAAAAAAATATTTCTATTTTTTATATATCGGATTCTATATAGTTTGTTTAAATTCCGGTTTATGATTTTGTGTTTGTGTGGGGGTGCGATATATTTAAATTTGTCGTTTTAAAACGCATCCTTTTTTCATTTCGTCGGAAAGAAATGTTGCCATTTGAGTTATAGAAACTTTCTATTCGATGGATCAGAGATTATACACTATGTAAAGAATCAACTTCATTTCGATCGTAGTAAAATGAACCAGAGAGTCAACACAGGAACATCACCGCCAGGGAGCGCTTCCGGAAATCGGGTTCTATGGGCCCGATTACGACGTGGTTTTCTCTTTAGACTGGATTTCGATAGCTTTACAGATTTCGTTCATATTCGTATAGAACAGATTGCGCCCCCTGGTGGTGGAAGGTGTAATTAAAGGATTTTTCATCCAACTCGGGTTCTATGGGTCACATCACGACGCGGTTTGGCTCAATCGACTCAACGTCGATAGAGGATACTAGAGCTTATCGATTTTTGCTCCGAGTCTGACCAGCAGGGGGCGCTTTCCTATCTCCGGTTCTACGGGCATGAAAACGACGGGGAATGGCTCATTCGACTCGACATCGAAAGCCTTAACGATTTCAGTTATGATCGTATAAACAGATTGCGCCACCTGGTGGTGGAAGTTGGAACTAACGTATACTGCAGCGGCACGACTGCTATACGGTGCCGTAGGCAGCGAGGACCCGAACCGGAGGTTCGTTCAGTTAGAGGTTTATACTATTCTATGTGCCGGTGCGTACGTAGCACGACCGGTTTACGGTGCCGAAGGCAGCGGGGACCCAGGTCGCAGATTCGTTCAGTTAGAGGTTTATACTATTTGATGTGCAAATTAAGGGATTATCTGGTGCGTGCGTAGCACGACTGGTATACGGTGCCGAAGGCAGCGGGGACCAGGGTTGGAGGTTCGTTCGGTTAGAGGTTTATACTACTCAATGTTTAAATTAAGGGATTATCCGGTGCCGAAGGCAGCGGGGTCCCGTGTCGGAAGTTCGTTCGGTTCGAGGGGGGTGCGTGCCGGAGAATACAAAAGATTCGAGGCACCGATGTAAATTAGGGATTTTATCGATTTTAGTTACCGATGTAAATTAGGGGCCCGCTGGCGGGCGAAGCCAGCTAGTCCTTATTATTAATGTTCGTATCCGTCTGTGTGTCTGTCTGTGTGTGTGTGTATCTGTACCCGGATAAACTCTGCGAGCGTAGCGAGTAGCGAAGCGCTTTTGGTGTCAAAAAATTCAGAAAAATCCGGGCCTTCAGGAATTGCAGTTTCGAAAAAATCGGCCCTTAATTAAGGGAGTTATTAACGAACAAAGCTGTTTTAATTGCTTCAAAAGAAACCTATGTGGAAAGTACTCCGCGCATGCCCAGAAGAGCTCAGTCCTCATCTTCCGCAAAAAGAAGAAAGAAAGATCGCTTCGGCCGGTTTCGTTTGACGACTGTCTAAACTCGCCGACGGCGAACCGACAGAAATACGAAAAAACCGTCAACATATTCTCAAAGAACGTACTTTTACGTCTCTAACGATCTGATCGGTTCGAAAAAATTTCGATATTAACCCTTTCAAAAAAAATAATCAAAAAGGGTCGAATTCGTGTTTTTGATTTTCTCCCTTCGTCCGAACCTCGCATCCGCCGGACTAAGAAAGATTCGGATAAACGGATTTCACCAAATAAAAGATCGGTCTCTGTCCTCTCCAATAACACCTTCCATTAAAAAAAAATACGCCAGTTAACCCTTCGAAAACGTATATTTTCCGTATACCGTTTCGCGATTTATGCAATTTCGACTATATTGAAAAATTCGCTGCGGCGGTTCCAAACGAGTCAGGGAAAACTAAAAATACCAGACGAGATCTACATTCTTTATCCTTTCGAAATTTGCGATCGTTTTTGAAAAATACAAATATTAACCCTTCGAAAAAAATTCGCGCGCAGACTCACTTTTGCAAATTCCGATTCTCTGCGATTTTTAAAATCGCTCATCGGCTCTCTGAAAGAACAAAAAATCAAACAAACACACCCAAGTACATTTCCCTCCTTTCGACATCACTGTAAAACCTTTAGTTTTAAAAAATATTTCAGTTAACCCTTTCGAAATCGTTTTTTTCCGTAAGTCTCTTTCGGTTTTTCAGCGATTTCTGCAATTTTTAAAAATTCAATTCTGGGCTTCTAAACAAGATACGAAAAAATAAAAATACCGAGCCTAATCTACGTTCTTTTTCCTTTTAAAATCAGGTATCAGTTTCGAAAAATTCGTTTTTTAACCCTTCTAAAAAATGATTTCCGAAACTCACTCGCGTGAATTGTCGTTTTTCGGCCCATGTTTAAAAATCCGCATCGACTCGGAAAATGTGAATAGAGACAAATAAAATACACCAGATCATAGCCACTTTCTTATTCTTCGAAACATATATCTCAGTTAAAAAAAATATGTACATTAACCCTTTAGAAACCGGTCGTTCCCGTACCTCACTTTCACGATTTCCTCTAATTTGCCAATGTAACCCCGCCGCAGGACTTTTTTATCGAAGTACACAAATTCCGAGAGAAGAAGCTAAAAGTGCATACATTCATCTATAGAAAGATGCCTTCGACTTTAAAAAATTCGATTATTATCAATTAAAAAAAAACTCTTTTGTGAAACCCGTTTCTAGAAATGAGCGTTTTTCGGCGCAAGCACAGTTTAATCAGACTGTAATAAGTGACTTTGCTTTCGCCGTAATTATCTTATTTATTAACGATTTTAAATCAAAAATCGTTGTTCATTTTGCGTACAGAATTGAATGGGCTTTCCGAATATATGATTTATTTTGAGAAATAATTATATTTTTATAGTTAAAATTCTATTCTACTAGGATATTTGTATTCTGAAACAGAGCCGCCCTTAGCGAGGACGACTTAAAGCGAGGCCCGGTGCAAGGATTTTGCGAGGCCCTTTCCTTCCAGATTCTTAACATAATCTTATCTATACTATCAATAAAAAAGAATGGTTTTCACCTGTATGCTGTAACTCGGGGAGACCGGGTTCTATCCCCTAGCTACTGTAAAGAAGTAGCGTTTGTTTGTGTGTTTGTAGGGATAATTTCTGGAATTACTAAACCAATTTCAAAAGTAATGGTGGCAAATTGATGGTGAAAGTCCCTCTTCCAACATAGGCTATATTTTATGTGAAGATCACTATATTTTCTTAACTAAAATCATAAATTTATATTAAAGATTTTCTATTAAACCTTCTTCTTTTTATTAAAGAAAAAATATTTTGCGTCCGGGTGCGAGGCCTCTTTAGGCGCGAGGCCCTGTGCGGCCGCACCTGTCGCACACCCCTAAGGACGGCTCTGTTCTGAAACAGCCAATTGCACTGCAAATACTTGCTATACAATACCTGACTAACTTACTATACAATATTTCTCTTCGATGGATCAGAGATTATACGATATGTAAAGAGTCAACTTCATGTTAGATCGCAGTCAAATAAACTAGAGAGTCAACACAGGAACATTTATTTTTAAAAGTTTTAATATTTTTTAAATAATTGTCATTTTTGCATAGGGGAAAAAAAAAAGCTAAGGAATTTGCTATTTCTTTTGAAAATATCTCCCTTCGTATGGGTCCCATCACGACGGGGTATAGCTCATTCGACTCGACACCGATAGAGATTAGTAGAGATTATCGACTTTAGTTCCGCTTTTCACCACTAGGGGCGCTTTCCGAACTCTGTTTCTATGGGCCGGATCACGACGGGGTATGGCTTATTCGACTCGACATCGATAGCTTTAACGGTTTCAGTGCCCGAGGTTCGTATAGAACAGATTGCGCCCCCTGGTGGTTGAAGGTGTAATTAAAGGATTTTTCAGCCAACTCGTGTTCTATGGGTCACATCACGACGCGGTTTGGCTCAATCGACTCGACATCGATAGAGGATACTAGAGATTATCGACTTTAGTTCCGCATTTCACCACTAGGGGGCGCTTTCCGAACTCTGTTTCTATGGGCCGGATCACGACGGGGTATGGCTTATTCGACTCGACATCGATAGCTTTAACGGTTTCAGTTATGATCGTATATACAGATTGCGCCACCTGGTGGTGGAAGGTGGAACTAAAGTATACCGCAGCGCGTGCGTAGCACGACTTCTATACGAGGCCGCAGGCAGCGGGGACCTGAGCCGAAAGTTCGTTCAGTTAGAGGTTTATACTATTCGATGTGCAATTTAATCGACATTTTACAAGATTAGAGGTTTTACAATTAGGGGCCCGCTGGCGGGCGAAGCCAGCTAGTCCTTATTATTAATGTTCGTATACGTCTGTGTGTCTGTCTGTGTGTGTATCTGTACCCGGATAAACTCTGCGAGCGCAGCGAGTAGCGAAGCGCTTTTGGTATCAAAAAATTCAGAAAAATCCGGACCTCCAGGAATTGCAGTTTCGAAAAAATAGGCCCATAATTAAGGGAGTTATTAACGAACAAAACTGTTTTAATTACTAAAAAGAAACCTACCTGGAAATTATTCCGCGCATGCCCAGAATAGCTCAATTCTCATCTTCCGCAAAAAGAAGAAGGAAAAATCGCTTCGGCCGGTTTCGTTTTACGACTGTCTAAACTCGCCGACGGCGAACCGACAGAAATACGAAAAAACCGTCAACATATTCTCAAAGAACGTACTTTTACGTCTCTAACGATCCGGTCGGTTCGAAAAAATTTCGATATTAACCCTTTCAAAAAAAATAATCAAAAAGGGTCGAATTCGTGTTTTTTATATTCTTCCTTCTTCCGAACCTCGCATCCGCCGGACTAAGAAAGATTCGGATAAACGGATTTCACCAAATAAAAGATCGGTCTTTGTCCTCTCCAATTCCCCCTTCCATTAAAAAAAATACGTCAGTTAACCCTTCGAAAATGTATATTTTCCGTACACAGTTTCGCGATTTCGGCAATTGCGACGATTTTCAAAAATTCGCAGAGGCCGTTCCAATCAAGTTAGAGAAAACTAAAAATACCAGACGAGATCTACATTCTCTATCCTTTCGAAATATGCGATCGTTTTTGAAAAATACAAATATTAACCCTTCGAAAAAAATTCGCCCGCAGACTCACTTTTGCAAATTTCGATACCCTGCGATTTTTAAAATCGCGCATCGGCTCTCTGAAAGAACAAAAAAACAAACAAACACACTCATGTACATTTCCCTCCTTTCGAGATCACTATAAAACCTTTAGTTTTAAAAAATATATCAGTTAACCCTTTCGAAATCGTTTTTTTCCGTAAGTCTCTTTCGGTTTTTCAGCTATTTCTGCAATCTTTAAAAATTCATTTCTGGGCTTCTAAACAAGATACGAAAAAATAAAAATACCGAGCCTAATCTACGTTCTTTTTCCTTTTAAAATCAGGTATCAGTTTCGAAAAATTCGTTTTTTAACCCTTCTAAAAAAATGGTTTCCGAGACTCACTCGCATGAATTTTCGTTTTTCGACCCATGTTTAAAAATCCGCATAGACTCGGAAAATGTGAATAGAGACAAATAAAATACACCAGATCATAGCCACGTTCTTATTCTTCGAAACATATATTTCAGTTTTTAAAAATATGTACATTAACCCTTTAGAAACCGATCGTTCCCGTACGTCACTTTCGTGTTTCCTCTAATTTGCCAATGTATACCCCCCCGCCGCAGCTATTTTTTATCGAATTACATAAATTCCTAGAGAAGAAGCTAAAAGTGCATACATTCAGCTCTAGAAAGACACCTTTCAGTTAAAAAAATTCGAGTATTATCAATTTCAAAAAAATTCTTTTGTGAAACCCGTTTCTAGAAATAAGCGTTTTTCGGCGCAAGCACAGATTAATCAAAGTGTAATAAGTGACTTTGCTTTGGAAGTAATTATCTAATTTATTAACGATTTTATTTAAAAAATCGTTGTTCATTTTGCGTACAGAATTGAATGGGCTTTCCGAATATATGATTTATTTTGAGAAATAATTATATTTTCATAGTTAAAATTCTATTCTACTAGGATATTTGTATTCTCAAGCAGCCGATTGCACTCCAAATACTTGCTTTGTTTACTTTTTTCGGAAGCTCCAAAAGATATCAAAATTTTTTTTTTATTTCTATTTTTTATATATCGGATTCTATATAGTTTATTTAACACCCGGTTTATGATTTTGTGTTTGTGTGGGGATGCGATATATTTAAATTTGTCGTTTTAAAACGAATCCTTTTTTCATTTCGTCGGAAAGAAATGTTGCCATTTGAGTTATAGAAACTTTCTATTCGATGGATCAGAGATTATACACTATGTAAAGAATCAACTTCATTTCGATCGTAGTAAAATAAACCAGAGAGTCAACACAGGAACATCACCACCAGGGGGCGCTTTCGGAAATCGGGTTCTATGGGCCCGATTACAACGTGGTTTGGCTCTTTCGACTGGATTTCGATAGCTTTACAGATTTCGGTCATGTTCGTATAGAACAGATTGCGCCCCCTGGTGGTGGAAGGTGTAATTAAAGGATTTTTCATCCAACTCGGGTTCTATGAGTCACATCACGACGCGGTTTGGCTCAATCGACTCAACGTCGATAGAGGATACTAGAGCTTATCGATTTTTGCTCCGAGTCTCACCACCAGGGGGCGCTTTCCTATCTCCGGTTCTACGGGCATGAAAACGACGGGGTATGGCTCATTCGACTCGACATCGAAAGCCTTAACGATTTCAGTTATGATCGTATAAACAGATTGCGCCACCTGGTGGTGGAAGGTGGAACTAACATATACTGCAGGGCGTGGGAAGCACGACTGCTATACGGTGCCGCAGGCAGCGGGGACCCGAACCGGAGGTTCGTTTAGTTAGAGGTTTATACTATTCTATGTGCCGGTGCGTGCGTAGCACGACCGGTTTACGGTGCCGAAGGCAGCGGGGACCAGGGTCGGAGATTCGTTCAGTTAGAGGTTTATACTATTCGATGTGCAAATTAAGGTATTATCCGGTGCCGAAGGCAGCGGGGACCAGGGTTGGAGGTTCTTCGGTTAGAGGTTTATACTACTCAATGTGCAAATTAAGGGATTATCCGGTGCCGAAGGCAGCGGGTACCCGTGTCGGAAGTTCGTTCGGTTCGAGGGGGGTGGGAGCCGGAGAATACAAAAGATTCGAGGCACCGATGTAAATTAGGGATTTTATCGATTTTAGTTACCGATGTAAATTAGGGGCCCGCTGGCGGGCGAAGCCAGCTAGTCCTTATTATTAATGTTCGTATACGTCTGTGTGTCTGTCTGTGTGTGTATCTGTACCCGGATAAACTCTGCGAGCGCAGCGAGTAGCGAAGCGCTTTTGGTATCAAAAAATTCAGAAAAATCCGGACCTCCAGGAATTGCAGTTTCGAAAAAATCGGCCCATAATTAAGGGAGTTATTAACGAACAAAACTGTTTTAATTACTAAAAAGAAACCTACCTGGAAATTATTCCGCGCATGCCCAGAAGAGCTCAATTCTCATCTTCCGCAAAAAGAAGAAGGAAAAATCGCTTCGGCCGGTTTCGTTTCACGACTGTCTAAACTCGCCGACGGCGAACCGACAGAAATACGAAAAAACCGTCAACATATTCTCAAAGAACGTACATTTACGTCTCTAACGATCCTGTCGGTTCGAAAAAATTTCGATATTAACCCTTTCAAAAAAAATAATCAAAAAGGGTCGAATTCGTGTTTTTTATTGTCTCCCTTCTTCCGAACCTCGCATCCGCCGGACTAAGAAAGATTCGGATAAACGGATTTCACCAAATAAAAGATCGGTCTTTGTCCTCTCCAACGCCAGCTTGCATTAAAAAAAATATGTCAGTTAACCCTTCGAAAATGTATATTTTCCGTACACAGTTTCGCGATTTCGGCAATTTGGACGATTTTAAAAAAATCGCAGCGGCGGTTCCAAACAAGTGAGAGAAAACTAAAAATACCAGACGAGATCTACATTCTTTTTCCTTTCGAAATCTGCGATCCTTTTTTAAAAATACAAATATTAACCCCTCGAAAAAAATTCGCGCGCAGACTCACTTTTGCAAATTCCGATTCACTGCGATTTTTAAAATCGCGCATCGGCTCTCTGGAAGAACAAAAAAACAAACAAAGACACCCAGGTACATTTCCGTTCTTTCGAGATCACTATAAAACCTTTAGTTAAAAAAAATATTTCAGTTAACCCTTTCGAAATCGTTTTTTTCCGTAAGTCTCTTTTGGTTTTTCAGCGATTTCTGCAATCTTTAAAAATTCATTTCTGGGCTTCTAAACAAGATACGAAAAAATAAAAATACCGAGCCTAATCTACGTTCTTTTTCCTTTTAAAATCAGGTATCAGTTTCGAAAAATTCGTTTTTTAACCCTTCAAAAAAATGGTTTCCGAAACTCACTCGCGTGAATTTTCGTTTTTCGGCCCATGTTTAAAAATCCGCATCGACTCGGAAAATGTGAATAGAGACAAATAAAATACACCAGATCATAGCCACTTTCTTGTTCTTCGAAACATATATTTCAGTTTTAAAAAATATGCTCATTAACCCTTTAGAAACCGATCGATTCCGGACGTCACTTTCGTGTTTCCTCTAATTTGCCAATGTATACCACCCCGCCGCAGCTATTTTTTATCGAATTACATAAATTCCTAGAGAAGAAGCTAAAAGTGCATACATTCAGCTCTAGAAAGACACCTTTCAGTTAAAAAAATTCGAGTATTATCAATTTCAAAAAAATTCTTTTGTGAAACCCGTTTCTAGAAATAAGCGTTTTTCGGCGCAAGCACAGATTAATCAAAGTGTAATAAGTGACTTTGCTTTGGAAGTAATTATCTAATTTATTAACGATTTTATTTAAAAAATCGTTGTTCATTTTGCGTACAGAATTGAATGGGCTTTCTGAATATATGATTTATTTTGAGAAATAATTATATTTTCATAGTTAAAATTCTATTCTACTAGGATATTTGTATTCTCAAGCAGCCGATTGCACTCCAAATACTTCCTTTGTTTACTTTTTTCGGAAGCTCCAAAAGATATCAAAATAATTTTTTTTGTTTCTATTTTTTATATATCGGATTCTATATAGTTTATTTAACACCCGGTTTATGATTTTGTGTTTGTGTGGGGATGCGATATATTTAAATTTGTCGTTTTAAAACGCATCCTTTTTTCATTTCGTCGGAAAGAAATGTTGCCATTTGAGTTATAGAAACTTTCTATTCGACGGATCAGAGATTATACACTATGTAAAGAATCAACTTCATTTCGATCGTAGTAAAATAAACCAGAGAGTCAACACAGGAACATCAACACCAGGGGGCGCTTTCGGAAATCGGGTTCTATGGGCCCGATTACAACGTGGTTTGGCTCTTTCGACTAAATTTCGATAGCTTTACAGATTTCGGTCATGTTCGTATAGAACAGATTGCGCCCCCTGGTGGTAGAAGATGTAATTAAAGGATTTTTTATCCAACTCGGGTTCTATGGGTCACATCACGACGCGGTTTGGCTCAATCGACTCAACGTCGATAGAGGATACTAGAGCTTATCGATTTTTGCTCCGAGTCTCACCACCAGGGGGCGCTTTCCTATTTCCGGTTCTACGGGCATGAAAACGACGGGGTATGGCTCATTCGACTCGACATCGAAAGCCTTAACGATTTCAGTTATGATCGTATAAACAGATTGCGCCACCTGGAGGTGGAAGGTGGAACTAACGTATACTGCAGCGCGTGCGCAGCACGACTGCTATACGGTGCCGCAGGCAGCGGGGACCCGAACCGGAGGTTCGTTTAGTTAGAGGTTTATACTATTCTATGTGCCGGTGCGTGCGTAGCACGACCGGTTTACGGTGCCGAAGGCAGCGGGGACCAGGGTCGGAGATTCGTTCAGTTAAAGGTTTACACTATTCGATGTGCAAATTAAGGTATTATCCGGTGCCGAAGGCAGCGGGGACCAGGGTTGGAGGTTCTTCGGTTAGAGGTTTATACTACTCAATGTGCAAATTAAGGGATTATCCGGTGCCGAAGGCAGCGGGGACCCGTGTCGGAAGTTCGTTCGGTTCGAGGGGGGTGCGAGCCGGAGAATACAAAAGATTTGAGGCACCGATGTAAATTAGGGATTTTATCGATTTTAGTTACCGATGTAAATTAGGGGCCCGCTGGCGGGCGAAGCCAGCTAGTCCTTATTATTAATGTTCGTATACGTCTGTGTGTCTGTCTGTGTGTGTATCTGTACCCGGATAAACTCTGCGAGCGTAGCGAGTAGCGAAGCGCTTTTTGTGTCAAAAAATTCAGAAAAATCCGGTCCTCCAGGAATTGCAGTTTCGAAAAAATCGGCCCTTAATTAAGGGAGTTATTAACGAACAAAACTGTTTTAATTACTAAAAAGAAACCTATGTGGAAATTATTCCGCGCATGACCAGAAGAGCTCAATCCTCATCTTCCGAAAAAAGAAGAAGGAAAGATCGCTTCGGCCGGTTTCGTTTCACGACTGTCTAAACTCGCCGACGGCGAACCGACAGAAATACGAAAAAACCGTCAACATATTCTCAAAGAACGTACTTTTACGTCTCTAACGATCCGGTCGGTTCGAAAAAATTTCGATATTAACCCTTTCAAAAAAAATAATCAAAAAGGGTCGAATTCGTGTTTTTTATTTTCTCCCTTCGTCCGAACCTCGCATCCGCCGGACTAAGAAAGATTCGGATAAACGGATTTCACCAAATAAAAGATAGGTCTTTGTCCTCTCCAATGTCACCTTCCATTAAAAAAAATACGTCAGTTAACCCTTCAAAAATGTATATTTTCCGTACACAGTTTCGCGATTTCGGCAATTGTGACGATTTTCAAAAATTCGCAGAGGCGGTTCCAAACAAGTTAGAGAAAACTAAAAACACCAGACGAGATCTACATTCTTTTTCCTTTCGAAATCTGCGACCGTTTTTGAAAAATACAAATATTAACCCTTCGAAAAAAATTCGCGCGCAGACTCACTTTTGCAAATTCCGATTCTCTGCGATTTTTAAAATCGCGCATTGGCTCTCTGAAAGAACAAAAAAACAAACAAATACACCCAAGTACATTTCCCTCCTTTCGAGATCACTATAAAACCTTTAGTTTTAAAAAATATTTCAGTTAACCCTTTCGAAAACGTTTTTTTTCCGTAACTCTCTTTCACTTTTTCAGCGATTTCTGCAATATTTATAAATTCAATTCTGGGCTTCTAAACAAGATACGAATAAATAAAAATACCGAGCCTAATCTACGTCCTTTTTCCTTTTAAAATCAGGTATCAGTTTTGAAAAATTCGTTTTTTAACCCTTCTAAAAAAATGGTTTCCGAAACTCACTCGCGTGAATTTTCGTTTTTCGTCCCGTGTTTAAAAATCCGCATCGATTCGGAAAATGTGAATAGAGACAAATAAAATACACCAGATGATAGCCACTTTCTTTTTCTTGGAAACATATATTTCAGTTTTAAAAAATATGTATATTAACCCTTTAGAAACCGGTCGTTCCCGTACCTCACTTTCGCGATTTCCTCTAATTTGCCAATGTATACCCCCCCGCTGGAGGACTTTTTTATCGAATTACACAAATTCCGAGAAAAGAGGCTAAAAGTGCATACATTCAGCTATAGAAAGATGCCTTCGACTTTAAAAAATTCGATTATTATCAATTAAAAAAAAATTCTTTTGTGAAACCCGTTTCTAGAAATGAGTGTTTTTCGGCGCAAGCACAGTTTAATCTAAGTGTAATAAGTGACTTTGCTTTCGCCGTAATTATCTTATTTATTAACGATCCTAAATCAAAAATCGTTGTTCATTTTGCTTACAGAATTGAATGGGCTTTCCGAAAATATGATTTATTTTGAGAAATAATTATATTTTCATGGTTAAAATTCTATTCTACTAGGATATTTGTGTTTTGAAGCAGCCGATTGCACCGCAAATATACTTGCTGTGTGTACTTTTTTCGAAAACTCCAAAAGATATCAAATTAATTTTTTTTCTATTTTTTATATATCGGTTTCTATATAATTTGTTGAACTCCCGGTTTATGATTCAACGCAGGAACATTTATTTTTAAAAGTTTTAGAATTTTTTAAATAACGGTCATTTTTGTATAGGAAAAAAAAAAAAAGCTAAGGAATTTGCTATTTCTTTTCAAAATATCTCCTTTCGAATGGGTCCCATCGCGACCTGGTTTTGCTCATTCGACTCGACATAGATAGAGCTTACCGAATTTAGTTCCGAGTTTCACCACCAGGGTGCGCTTTCCTATCTCTGTTTCTATGGGA
This sequence comes from Maratus michaelseni, assembly GCA_963931845.1. NCBI lineage: Eukaryota > Metazoa > Arthropoda > Arachnida > Araneae > Salticidae > Maratus > Maratus michaelseni. The sequence continues at coordinate 1,213,176 of OZ007597.1, read as the reverse complement.
CGGATCACGACGGGGTATAGCTCATTCGACTCGACACCGATAGAGCTTACTAGAGATTATCGATTTTATTTCCGCATTTCACCACTAGGGGCGCTTTCCGAACTCTGTTTCTATGGGCCGGATCACGACGGGGTATGGCTCATTCGAATCGACATCGATAGCTTTTCGAGATTTTACAAGATTAGAGGTTTTACAATTAGGGGCCCGCTGGCGGGCGAAGCCAGCTAGTCACTAATATTAAGGACGGTAAACGTCTGTGTGTGTGTGTGTCTGTCTGTGCACTCCGCCTTTGTACCCGCAAAGGCTCCTGGACTAATCGACGCACCGACGGCGGACGCGTACCGAAAAATTCGCAAAAAAGGCGCGACGCTCAAGTTTCGATCGGGTCGGGATTCCGACCCGGACCCGGGGAGTTATTAATGAGCGAAAGTGTTTTAATTACCGACCGAAAATGAAGTTGGAAGAGAAGTCAAAACAGCGAAAAGTTCGCCTTCCGTTTTGATAATCGCAGACATCCAAATCGTCGCTTTTTAACGCATCATCGAATTAAAAAAAAATGTACCGGAGGTATCGATCCAAAAATCGGGGTACACACGCGGACGATTTTTGTCGTTGCAAAACGTCAAATTTTTTGAAATTCGGACCGTAACTTTTCTTTATTTCGGCCAAAAACTGACCAGACATCCAACATCGACCCCAGACGTAAAAAGAGGTTGCCGTAAAGAATGCAGGTCGACAGATCCGAGATCGAATCGCCACAGTCCTTTTTGAAACAAGTGGAAATAATGACTCTACATTCGCGAAAATTTGCTAACACGTCTATAAAAAAATCGCGAATTCAACAAAAAAAAATTCGTAAAAATCGACCAGTAATTTTTGAAGATATCAATTAAAACTCATTAATGACACAGCAAATGAATTTATTTCTATTCCGAAGAGACAGCTTCTTTTTTATTAACACTTTCCAACCTAGTTGAAAAGTGTTTATGACTTCGGTTTGTCTGGCCGTCTGCCGTCTGGCCGTCTGGCCGTCTGCCGTCTGGCCGTCTGGCCGTCTGCCGTCTGCCGTCTGTCCGTGCTCTAACTCCCGTAAATATGCTCGGATTGCCCTGCAATTTTTATATGTTATAATCATTATCTATAGCATGTTCCCTATTTCAACGGAAGTATGTAGCACTTATAGTTTTCTTACAGGGACACTCAAAAGAATTCCGTTACATTGCGGTCTATGGGGAAAAATCATTTGCGGTTTATTTAAATAATGTTTCACTATTTTAAACGCATTGAAATTTATATATATCACTAAGGTGCATTAGAAGAAGCTTAATATGGAATAGGGTGTGCATAGCACTTATACTTACTTTACAGGGACAGTCAAAAGAATTCCGTTACATTACGTCTATGGAGAAAAATCGTCTGCGCTTTATTTAAACAATGTTTCCCTATTTTAAACGCATTGAAATTTATATAAGGTTCATTACAAGAGACTTACTACAGAATATTGTGTGTATAGCAGTCATCGTTCATTTACAGGGACACACAAAAGAATTCTCTACTGTATGTTAACAATAATTCCTGGAAGTACGTTTTAAGTTACTAAACGCGATTTTAATTTTAAATCGCTTTTTGTCTATTACGTGGTGTGTATAAATTCTGTAGATCCTATACAGGGAAGCACAAAAGTTCGGGAAAACATTTCCGTATTATTTAACTCCAGACGGAGAATTTTAAACTGTGCTACGTGTTTCCTAACTGAACTAAAATTTAGCATCCTATGTAGTATATATACAAATCTATAGATCCTATACAGGGCTGAATAAAAGTATTTGGATTACTTAGATGTTATCTTTTAGCTTATTGAAGAGTATGATTCGTAAAATTATTTTGGAAGCGTTGGAAAGTGTTACATAATCTATGCTTGACGCATGATTTTTCGTTCTTGTTTCAACATTCAACGGAGACAAATCGTCTGTGGATAAGTCATTTCTGAAAGAGATAAAATAGTCAACTGCGTTTTTTCAGAGGGGGGGGGGCATTTCCGAATCTAAGGGGCGCATTAATTTCAAACTTTGACAGGGCGACTCAAAATGGATTCTGCTTTCAGAATATCTAAAAATTATTCTCATATCTTCATTAGGAGCCGATATATTATTTTATTGTATAATTAATCATCGTTATTTGTATAATTAAAGCAAAAGAAAGATTTCCATTACAGTGCCGGCTAGATATTACGATTTTAAGAAGTAGGCCGCGTCTAAAAACTGCATTACGAGTATTTTCAGTTTTTGTTTTAGAGTGGCAACCAGATATTATGATAGGAAAAAGCGGGCTTCGCCCGTTATCGATTTTTTTTTTTTTTCTACAGCTCACTGTCTTTGAACTAGAACTCAGGTAGTCTACATAAGTTGTTTGATGAAAAGCAGTGTCATCGCCAACCCCCCCCCCCCGCTTTTTTCTTTTAACTGTGGTCCGTTTCTATAACTAAGAAACTATGTTACGGATGTCCACCAAACTGATTCCAAACATCATAATTAAAGTAATAAGGACCCCCTATCCAGATATTATGATAGGGAAAAGCGGGCTTCGCCCGTTATCGATTTTTTTTTTTTTAAGTTTTAAGTTTTTCTACAGGTCCCTGTCTTTGAACTAGAACTCAGGTAGTCTAAATCAATTCGACTCGACATCGATAGAGCTTACCGATTTTATTTCGTTTTTTCACCACTAGGGGGCGCTTTCCTATCTTCGGTTCTACGGGCATGAAAACGACGGGGTATGGCTCATTCGACTAGACATCGAAAGTCTTAACGATTTCAGTTATGATCATATAAACAGATTGCGCCACCTGGTGGCGGAAGGTGGAACTAACGTATACTGCAGCGCGTGCGCAGCAAGACTGCTATACGGTGCCGCAGGCAGCGGGGACCCGAGCCGCAGGTTCGTTCAGTTAGAGGTTTATACTATTCCATGTGCAATTTAAGGGATTATCCGGTGCATGCGTAGCACGACCGTCATACGGTGCCGAAGGCAGCGGGGACCAGGAGGTTCGTTCAGTTAGAGGTTTATACTATTCTATGTGCAATTTAAGGGATTATCCGGTGCGTGCGCAGCACGACCGGTATACGGTGCCGAAGGCAGCGGGGACCAGGGTCGGAGGTTCGTTCGGTTAGAGGTTTGTACAATTCAATGTGCTAATTAAGGGATTACCCGGTGCGTGCGTAGCACGACTGGTATACGGTGCCGAAGGCAGCGTGGACCAGGGCCGGAGGTTCGTTCGGTTAGAGGTTTGTACAATTCAATGTGCTAATTAAGGGATTACCCGGTGCGTGCGTAGCACGACCGGTATACGGTGCCGAAGGCAGCGGGGACCCGGGTCGGCGGTTCGTCCGGTTTGAGGTTTTACAAGATTCGAGATTTTCTACAATTCGAGGCACCGATGTAAATTATGGGCCCGCTGGCGGGCGAAGCCAGCTAGTATAATAAATAATAAAGTTGGAATTTAGTTACATTGAAAACTGAAGAATATTACCAATTAAAAAAAAAAAGAAAAACTGTATTCTGCAGAATACTATTGAAAAACTTAATTACACTAATACTGAATAACTGAATACTAAATACTGAATACTGAATACTGAAGCTTCAATAGTCTTAAACAGTCACTGTTTGAACAACAACAGCAGTCAACAACAGTCTCAAACAGTTCTGACTAAATTTCAGTCTTTCTCCATTGTGGTTTTGGGATTACCCCACTCTAATCTGTGGTGCCACTCTTTTTGTGGTCACACTGAAGACCAGAGCTAATTCGTTTCATTCGATAGCTATCCTTTTTGTCACAATCAGTAAAATTTTTGAATTAATAAATGTCCATATTGCACAACATGGTATACATACTACTTTGAAATATCACAACCTTGGTACAAAAATTCTAATTCATCATATATTTTATAACTACAATTCATTGTAAGCAGTTTACTCAATTTGTAAATAAAACTCTAATAATATCTCTCAACATTTTTTCTAATATTTTCTCTTAATAAATAATAACATTAATAAATCTTTTCAAATAATAAGTAATATCAACAAACTTCAATAACTACTCTAGCAATATAATATATCACAGTAAATATTACATTCAATATAAAATTCTTGGTTGAGGAAAAAAAAAGTACATAGCAAAATCTGTTTGTTTCCTTACTTGAAAGGATAAGGAAATAATTTTTTGCTAGCCGAAATGTATAAAAAAAAAAATTAACAATATATTATTTTTCCAATACTAAATAATTTAGATGCCCAAATATTTAGATAGGATTCACTCAACCAACAATTGTGAACAATAATATCCCTTTCTGATACTCTTCTTTTAACTACTAAAAAAAAATCTATAACATATTCGGGTATAGCTAATTATCAAAATTTAAGTGTAGAATCATTTACTTCTTTTTACACTTTTTAAGTAATAAGCAAAAATAATAATAATAATAATAATTGTTAGATAGATAGGTGACAGAGAATTGGAATATAAAACTATTATTTACACTATTGCAATCATTAAATTTCAACTAATCTCTCGTAACATTTTACTACAATATCACAATATCAACTCTGACTAATACAGAATATCAGCATTCAAGAATAATTCAAGACCTTTATTGTATTAAACAAAATAAATATAGCTTCTGTGAATCCATTAAATAATATAACTAATATTTACTAAAAACTGTAATTATATAAAAATTTTAATTTCATTTTTCAACATCAATTTGAAAATTCCTAAAATCATAATACACATCTTATGCCTGCATAAGGTGTCTACCTAACCTCAAAAACTTTCAAAAACAAGTAATATTCCTGTGTCGACCCAAGAACATACCTGATAATGTTGAGATTATGGTAATAAGCGATATTCAAAAGAATTTGAGTTTAATCTATTGTTTTTACTTTAGTTTGATTTTGTGACTCTGTAGGTGAAGTTGTTTGTGTTGTTTTTTGTGTATTTTCATGAAATAATTTGAAGTCATCTGGAAAATAATATTGTCGCAATTTAGACACATGTACAATTACTGAGTTGGCTTTAGTTTCATAATTAAATCTGTCTATTTCATAAGTCACTTCTGAAAGTTTGTTTATGATTTTGTATGGACCTGAAAAAGTGGGTTCCAACTTCCTAGTATTGGGATATTTGAATTCTTCATAAATTACAAAATCATTTACTTTTAAAGGACACTCAAAAAATTTTCTATCATATAACCTTTTATTTTTGAAATGAAATTCTTTAGTACGCTTTTTAGCAATTTTTAGTGCTTCTTGAACAGGTGGATAATAATTTTGATTTAAAGGAGAGTTATAAGGTAATTTGCCATAAAATAGATATGCTGGTGGGAATTTAGTTATGGAATGAGGAGTATTATTGTATTCTTGAATGACTTGCTCTAATAATCGAGTCCATGGAATTTTAGATGAGATTGAGTTTACTTTACATTTTAATCTAGTGACTATTGTCTGGTTAACCCTTTCAACCTTCCCATTCGTTTGTGGATGATGTGAAGAGGTAAATCTTTGTTTAATGTTATGTGTCTTGAGAAATTTTTTGAATTGAGGTGACCGGAATGCTTTGTGCCGATCACTAAGTATTGTTTGGGGAACCTGACTATTGAAAATTTGTTTTAAGCAATTAATATATGTTGCTGATGTAACGTTTTTTGATGGAAAAGCCCAGACATATCTTGTGGCATGATCTATGATTATGTGTAAAAATTTTTTTGTTGAGTTATAATAATTAAATCCACCCACAGTATCAATAAAGAGGCACTCAAAAGGTTGATCTGTGGCTGGTAGAGCTTGTAGTAAGCCAAATCTTTTTGTTTTGGGTTTTTTTTTTGACAAGTGTCACAATGTTTTACATACTGGGTGATATCTATTGTCATATTAGGCCAATAATAGTTTGGAGAAATTAAATTTTGCATTTTTTGTATACCCAAATATCCATAATTCTCATGTGCAATGTGTAATAATTTTTTTCTTAAAGCCATTGGTACTACCACTTTTCGAAATCCATGTTTTTTAAGTATGATTATTCCATTCTCTGATCGATATTTCCTATCATTTACATTTTCCTTATTTTGCATCTCTATTATTTCATCTTTATCTAACAATAAATTAATATGCTGATTGAAAAAAGTTACAGGGTTTCTGGACAACATGTCAGCTTCGACATTTGTTGACCCTTTTTCATACTTAATTTCATACTCAAACATGCTTAATTTTAAAGACCACCTGAATAATCTTCCTCTAGGATTCTTAACATTTTTTAACCAAACTAGAGATGCATGGTCAGTATGGATGGTAAATCTGACTCCATGGAAGTAATGGTAAAATCTATCAAGAGTGTCAATAATTGCTAAACACTCTAACTCTGTAATGAAGTAATTCTGTTCATAACTCTTCAAATTCCTTGAATGGTAAGCAATTGGATGCAGAAACCCCTCTTTATCTGGTTGTTTAAGCACTGCACCTACTGCCATCTGTGAGGCGTCAACAAACATATGAAGTGGTAATTTTGCATCATAAATTTTAAGAATAGGTTTTTGGATTAAAGCATCTTTCAATTTATTAAAAGAATCTTGACATTCTGGAGTCCAATTCCATATTGTATCTTTTCTAAGTAATTTATTAAGAGGTTGTCGAATTTGAGCATATTTATCTATAAACTTATGATAAACATTTATTGATCCTAGGAAACTTTGCAATTGTTTAATATTTGTTGGGGATTTTAATTTCTTTATAGTTTCAATATTTGCATTTTCAGGAGTTAGAATTCCATCATAAATTTCATATCCTAAAAAGTTAATCTTAGTCTGAGCCAATTTACATTTGAATAATTTGAGTTTAATGTTTTCTAATTGACAAATTTTGAATATTTGATTTAAATGATCAAGATGTTCTTTTAGAGAGGAGGAGAAAATGATAATATCATCGAAATAGTGACAAGCAAAATCTATTTTGTATTTATTTAGGATTCTTCTAATAGTTCTATTGAAAACCGGGGGTCCCGTTTTTATCCCAAGTGGGAGGACTAACCATTCGAATAACCCAGAGCTAGTGGCAAAAGCTAATTTCTCAGTATCTGCGGGATGTATGGGTATGTGCCAGTAGCCTGAGGCTAAATCCAAAGTTGAAAAATACTGAGCACCACTCAATTTATCCAAGATCCCATCGATACGAGGTAATGGCTCGGCATCATTTTTTACTATTGCATTTAATTTTCGATAATCAATACATAATCTAGTCTTTTTGCCTTCCTCTCTTTTCATAGCCAAAGTGACAGGAGCCGAATAAGGACTATTGCTCTCTTTAATTAATCCTGCTTCTAACAGCCCTTGAATTTGATTTTGAATTTCTTTTTCCTCAGCAGGTGATGTTCTGTAGGGCCTCAAAGATATTGGTAGGTCAGATTTAAGATAAACGCGTTGTGGTTCAATATTAATTCTACCCACATCATATTTATGTTTAGCAAAAATATCCATGTAATTTTGAATTAATTCCCTTAAATCCCCATTTTGAATCAAATTTATCTCCCCCATTAGTTCACAATTAGAATTATTAACTTCGCGAGAAATTTGAGGAGTCATGAGTCTTCTATAATCTGGTTGCACTTTATAGTCATTATTTCTCTCATTTCATTGCATAATTATACTATTACCACAGTTCTCAAAATTCAATTGTTCATCATGATAAAAATCCAAACCATTATAATCATTATGCTCTTCAGTACTTTCAAAATTGTTATTTACTTGACAAAAATTAAACTTGTTATGATGATCAGACTTAATTTCAAAATTTCTACTGTCATTTTCAAAATTTATACTTTCATTATTCATTTGTTGTACTTTATTAACATTAATAACATGAAAATGGAGTGCTTTCTCATTTTGTATGGCTACACCTCTATTTACAATTCTTTTCCCTTGTTTGACAATACAATGTTTACAATTAATTGTTAAATCAAATTTTGAACATTCTCTTAACCCCAATATTGCATAATTTAGATCTATATTACATACTAGAAAATCTACCCATTTACTAATTTTTCCAACCCTGATGAGCACTCTGCACTTCTGATTAATTTCCATAAACCCTTTTGTCTGACCAATAATAGTAGTAGGAATTTTTTCAATTTTAGCATTAAGTTTTCTTACAAATTTCAATGGTAAAATAGCAATTGTGGAACCACTATCCACAATACAAGGTAAATTATAACTAGGGGTGTATCCATACACTATTAATTGCCATTCATTACCAGGATTACAATCAAAAGAAGAAGCATTATGAGTATCAGAGGGAGTAGTATTACTTATAAAAACACACTCTCTTTCCCAATGGTAAGCATTTCTGACCCCCTTATTGGTGCAAATTCTGCATGGTCTGCTTGGATAAAGGTTTTGAAAATGATTGTTTTGTACTGGATTCCTATAATTAGGAGATCTCTGATTAAATTGTCGCGCTGGTAGCCAATTCCAAGGAGCATATTCTTGCCGAAGTGGTCGGAAAGGCTGATAATTTTGTCGAAAAGATTGCATTGGGAAACGGGGAGCAGAAAAATTTGGCTGACGAGATGGTTGATTGATTGGTTGTCGAGTATTGAGCGTTGGAGGAATTTCAACAAATTATTTTACAATCCTGTACCAGTCAATGGTATTTTCAGGATGCTTTACATTGATGGAATTTTGGTATTCTGGTCGTAATCCATCAGTCAATCCTTGTAACAGAATAGTTTCACATAATTTTAACTCTCTACCTATCTCTACCTTTTTTCTAAAATATGCTTCTAAATCACTCAATTTATCAAGTTTAAGTGTAGTAAATTCAGAAAATTTTGGGCATTTTAAGTCAATGAATCTTTCTCTTAAAATATTTACAATTTGTTCATACTCATCACAATTTAAACAATCATTAACATACACTTTAAGAGCTTCACCTTTAAGATATTGAGATATATGATTAAATTTCCAACCCTCATTCTTATTTTCTCTTATACAAATTTTGTTGAAATATTCTAGCCACTGCTGAATCCCCATTCCCGAATCAGGGTCAAATGCAATCATCTTAATTTCATCCATATTTCTAAGCTACGACCATTAATTCCCTTCTAACTCTAAAACCATCACTTGAACAGCTATAATTTAAAGTTTAATCCATTTATTTATGATCCAAATTAAGCTCATACTCAATAAAATATTCCAATTTAAAAGTCTTATCTTATGACTTATAATAATAATATCTAATATCAATTCATAATATATTAATCTTTAACTTAACAACAATTATAAAATTATCTGACTCAAAAATTCAAAATAATAAACAACCTAAGAACTGCTACAATTACACATCAAATTACGTAAAGGATCTAATATTCTATTATTTAAAACATCAATTCTTTCCAAATAGTTGCAAATAACTTCAACAGCATAATAATTTTCAATCATATTACATCTTTTTAGTGAAAACATAAACACAGAATAAAAAGGAAGCAAAAATAGCAAAATTACGCAATAAGCACATTTCATTGAAAATATTTTCATCAGTTTTGAAATACTTTTGTAGGTTGTCATGGTTTCCAGTCAAATTGCTTTAGAGTGGAAATAAGAAAAATATCGTCTGTTTAGAACGAAAAATGCAATTAAACTCATATTTATCTTTCTATTAATTTTATCAATATAAGAATGTATTTCAGTTTCTTTACAAAGCCCCGATTTTAAGTATCATTTAAATAACAATAGAATTTTAAATAATCATAAACAGTAAAATAAAAACACATAAAAATATTCAAATATCGTAAAGTCACAAAATAAAATATCAATCATGAAAAAATAACTTACACTGCCGTGTCTTCTTTTTTTATTTACTTGGCCGCAACTCATAAAATAAGTCTTTCAAAGTTCCATTTAATTCGATGATACACACTTCAAATCCGCTATACACACATATTTCAATCTTGATTACATTATACCAAAACATCGTTCCATCCGTCGCGACAGCCAAAATCCATACACCAGCATCATTAGCATTGAACAAAACCGGTGGAACAAAAGCACTTTGCAGCTGGCATATCCACTGGGCTTTTCAAAATATCCTGGTCGACTAAAAATAAATAATGTGACGATTTAACTGGAATCACCATACTTTTGTAGACTCATATTCAAGGCAGAGGTTTCTCCGAGGAGATTTGCAGTCGAGCACCGAGACTTACTTCATTGTGTACGTATAAGCTAAAGAGAAGAGGCAGTTCGTTCCAGTTCACATTTTATTCGAAAAATTAAAAAAGTGGGTTATGCTTTATTTCCATGTAGCTAATTTATCCGTGCTGATTTTTAAGACCGTGAAGAAGACTTGATGATTTAAGTTTTTATATTAAAGAGGCACATTGGTTAGTATAGGCAGGTATTCTTTTAAATCAATCGGCGGCCAAGGAGAACATTCGAAGATTAGGAAGTACATGACTAGCTGCATCCACCACCGAATCCCGGAACCTTCTGCTCTAAACGCGGGAAAAAATCCGTATATCATTTCCCGAGCGCGCCAGAATACATTCTATCTAAAAAGCCTCTAGGCCAATCAACGCTCACGGCTTAATTCCTTCGGCGAATTAATATCGAAGTGAACTTACCGAAGCTGGCAAAAGCGCGCCAAAAAATGTTCTAGAACAAACTCGAAACTAATTCCTTCGAATAAATAAAAGCAGAGAGAAAAGGAGTACATACGTTTTATCAAGTATGGCAATATGCCAAAATAATTTTTACATTGAGATTAAAATCTTTCAGAATTTGAAAAGTAATATTTTGTCAGGAATCGTAGGGAAATAAAAAATAAAGAAAAGAAATTCATAGGTTGTTATTTCAAAACAGTAAAATATTTTTAGCTGGGAAATGGGTATTTTTTTGAAGAATTAAATTCTAGGATGCTTTTTATTTAAAGAAAATAAAAGTGCGTAAATTTAATAGAGCATTCTATCAGTGCCATTTTTTAAGAGAATGAATTTGGAATAAACTATATATTTCGCTAGATGTAATTTTGACAATCGAATACTGGAGCGAGAAAATAATTTAGAATAATGGGATTTACACAGAATTATAGTCTTAATGAAGTCAACGGCGAAATTTTTTTTTTAAATTATTACATATATATATATATATATATATATATATACACACACATAATAACAAACTCCAATGGAAAATTACTTGCAGAATCATTATCACAAAAGCCAACCAAAATCTATAAACCACATAAATTCAATACTAGAAAAACAAAACTATATACATTACTAGCCGCCACTGGCGACCAGTTTGGTCTCCCTTAAATGTATGTTAAACATTGCAACACGTTACATTTATTCATAATTTAATTTTCCCTCAATTATTCGCCAAATCGGAAGATTCTAATAGACAAGTCATGAACTTTTGCGATAATGGTAGCATTTCGCATATTTTTTGTGCACAGGTGTCACATACGCACGTTGGCGCTATTTTTCCCCCGGCGAATTTGGCGAAATTTTTTTTATGGAAATTGTTGTTTATTTACTTTTATTTTTTTTTAGTTATATAAATTATTTTTGATATGTAAATCAATATTTATTTACATCAAACTATCATTTATTTATTTTTATTTCCTTTTTTAATTATGAGTATTTTTGTTAGCCGGGAGCAGATGATAAATCGCCAAATATTGTTCGCATCAACATCATTCATACTACATTAATTTAATTTTAAATAATAAACCTGTGACTCATCTATATATTTAAAACGCTAAGCGTTTTGTTTCGACAATCCCGGAGAACAAACTACTACATCAAATTACATCATTCTTTTTTTAAATGAAAGATATTTGGTTACAGATTTGTTATCGTACATTCGTTTGTTCGAAAATTTAATTAATTAGCCGTAATCTTAAATTAAAATTTTACTTCTGCTTATGACGTCATAAAGTCGGCAATCGGATTAACGCCCACTGTTGCGACGTACAGAGTTTATTTTCTGAACTCAATGATTGCGAGCATAAAAAATAAATATTAAATATTAAAAGCACGTGACTTTTAGGCCGAATTTTTTTATTTGTAAGTTAAAATATAGTTAAAATGTTTAAGTATTTCGGTAAAAATAATTATCCGTGTGTTTTATAAGCAAATAAAAATTCATATTTACTGTGACGTCACGGAAATATTGTCCATTGGGTTCATTTTAACATTAAGCATTATAACTTTGTTGATGCCATTTTTTTCATTACAATTAAATGCAAAATATATTTTTATTTGTATGCATGGTGCTTAAGCATAAATGTACGTGTGAAAAGTTTGTACCGGTGAAAATGACGTTATGCTTAGCTTGAAATGCATTTTAACATTGATAAAACTAAAAAGAAAAATTTATATGATTGTGTCAACATGGCGTAATATTAACTGATATTTCAATTTTTAATTTTAAAGATTAGAACTGGAGCCTTTATTGGTTGCTTCATCTTGATTGCATACCTTGATTACATGTTGCCAATTACTTTTTTTAAATTATAGGATTAAGTTATAGGAATTATAAGATTTAAATTACTAAGATTTCGTTTTTTAATAAAAAAAATTCACAAAAGTAAAGAATTTCAGGGGAAAAAAAACTTGAAATAATGATTTGATTTTTAGCTAGAATAAACAATGTAAGGCTAATATTTTATAGGAATTATTTTGGTAGGTTTGTTATAAGTTCATTTAACAGTTCCTTATTAGCGGCAAAGACTTATTTCTTTCCCTGTGAATTTTTCTTTCAATGTCAAAAAATGGTAGTCTACTTTTGGACGCCAACCAAAACACAGTGGCAATATTTAGAAATGTATAACGGTTGTGACAACAAACGGCACTATCGCTTTAGCTTTCATCGCGCTTACATCACTTCTAAATACTAAAAATTTATTTTTTTTACTACATTTTACAATTTCAATTCTTACATCTTCAATTAGAAAAAAAAATTAGCTTTCGATTGAAATTTATTTGAAATCTGACGCTTAATTTAACGACTTTTTAAATAATTTTCAAGCATGAAATATTTTTCAATTCTATCTCAAAAATAGCCATCCGTTTGTTTTAATAATGTAAAATAGCCCCTTGGAAAGTTGCAACAATTGAAAATAGGTATCCCTAACCTTTATGAAAAGTGGAAAAAATAATAATAATAATAAAAACCTGATAAATCATAAAATCAGATTATACATAAGATAGAGTATTTTGGCGCTAATATAAAATCTGTCAAAAGAAAAAACAAACTATTTTTAGTTTATGATTAACATAAAATTGATATGTTGAATTCGTTGATATATATGTTGAATCAGAATATGCTAGGAACTGTTATTTATTATTTTTTTAAAGATCCATTGGATATTTAACTGTATAAGAGACCGACTGTGATGGAAAAGGAATAATCATCCTGATTATGTAAAGAGATAGAAGAAACCATACAAATAAATTACAATTGAAAACATTAAAATTCTCCCTCATCTGCTTATTAATTTATTATTTTTAACAAAAATTCTTCATTTTTACATAAAAATTGATTAGCTTGAAACAATGGATGCGTTTTAGAAGATATGGATTTGAAACGAACAATGATTAAAAAGGACATTTTAATACTTTTAATTTAAACATTTTGAAACTTTTTTTAACGTCGAATTTCAACGGTGCCTTTGGGCAGATGCAATACTATGTTTTTTTATTTACTGATTATGAGATGAAAGTAGGAAATTTGTATGATATTTTATGATAGGACTATTTGTATGATACTTTATAGATCCATGACCTTTTTTTTTTTTTGTCGGAGGAAATATGGTGGTAATGTCAAACTGATTTGCATTACACATTTGTTTGCGGAGTGTTCATTTTGAGTTTGCATCGGAAATAGCATTTCACTGGGGGGGGGGGGATTTTTTAAATTGAAATATTTGAAAGACTGTTTCATACGAAGCCTTACTTAAATAATAAAGAAGCTTATTTTACTGATATTGTTATAGTATTTTTTCCGTCACGTTTTGACGGGTTCCATCTAGTTTCTTCTTTATTTTTCATATCTGATAATTTGCATCTATGCTTTTTGTAACTTTAACATTTTTGTAACGATTTTATGCATTTCTATTGCCTATTCAAAGAAAAATTCTTCTAAAATTACAGAATTTCGTTAAAAACGCTTAAAAAATTAAAGTGACGACGTGAAGGGGTCCATTCTCGACCGAAAACAACAACCATTTTCCCAATGGTTAATAAATTTTACTTTATCTATTGATATTTCTCTCTTTGAAACTAAATAGAAAGTGAACAAGGAAGGAATGAGGATCCACAAGGCAGGTTTACGCGGTTCTCCCCCCCCCTTACGCAAAAAAGGGTGTAAAATATAATTTGTTCCACATATAATAATTCAACTCTTTTTAAATTGAACTAGTCGATCCCGCGCAGAGCATCTGCGCTCTAGTGTCTACTTTTTTAAATATAAGCATAGTAGAATACGAATTTCAGCATTATATGTATAAATACTACGCATAAAAACTTCTTCACTTAGGACTGGGTACTTTGAAATTAAAAAATATATACACATCATCAGATACGGACGCCATTTAGAAATATGAAAACAGAGGTACTTTTTCAGCATCATGCATATAAAAACCTTTATATGCACACAATAGTTACTGGATACTCTTTAAAATTAAAAAAGTGTATACATATTATATTGAAAGTATTTACACCATTCACAATTATCAAAATATTTTTATCTTTTTTTTTTCAGCATCGAAAACTTCTTTATGCACACAATTGTAAATTTCAAAGCTCACATATACTACAGTAACTGAATCAAAAGATCTAACTCTTGAAAGACCAACATACAACTGACCATTAGATAATAAAAGAAAACTGCCCAGTTAAACTGACGGCATTGAGCTCACAGGCTATTCACACTAACTGTAAATTATATTCTTATTTAAAAGAATTTGAAATAAGCCCTCGAAAAATGAAGAAATCGACAATATATTAAGAGGGGGGGAACCATCCCCCTTTTCTCCTTCTTATAATTAACCAATGAACCCATAAAACTAATCAGAGAAGCGCCTTACCACAATGAACCTATATACAAAATTTGAAAAAATCGGATAATTCTGCATGAAAAATCCATTTATCTAAATTAAGGGGGGGGGGTAGCCCTCCGTCCCCCTTTATACTTAACCAAAGAACCCCCAAAACTAATCAGAGAAGCGCCTTATCACAATGAACATATATATAAAATTTGAAGAAAATCGGATAATTCTGCTTAAAAAACCCATTTATCTATATCAAGGGGGGTTAGTCCCCCCCGTTCCCCCTTTATACTTTACCAGTGAACCCCCAAAACTAATCAGGGAAGTGCCTTACCACAATGAGCCTATATACAAAATTTGGAGTAAATTGGATAATTCTGCATGAAAAACATCAAAATTAAGGGGGGGGGGGTAGCTCCCGTTTCCCTCCTTTACACTTCACCAATGAACCCCCAAAACTAATCAGGGAAGCCCCTTACCACAATGAACCCATATAGAAAGTTTGAAGAAAATCGGATAACTCTGCATGAAAAAAATCATTTATGTAAAATAAGGGGGAAGGATTAACCCCCCCCCGTTACCCCCTTTTATACTTAACCTATGAACCCCCAAAACTAATCAGGAAAGAACCATATCACAATGAACCTATATACAAAATTTGAAGAAAATTGGATAATTCTGCATGAAAAAACCATTTATCCAAATTAAGGGGGTTAGCCCCCCTTTCCCCCCCTTTATAGTTAACCAATCAATCCCCAAAACTAATCAGGGAAGCGCCTTATCACAAGGAACCTATAAACAAAATTGGAAGAAAATCGGATAACTCTGCATGAAAAATTCATTTATCTAAATTAAGGGGGAGGATCCCCCCCCCGTTAGCCCCTTTATACTTAACCTATGAACCCCCAAAACTAATCAGGAAAGAACCTTATCACAATGAACCTATATACAAAATTTGAAGAAAATTGGACAATTCTGCATGAAAAAACCATTTATCTTAATTAAGGGGGGTTAGCCCCCCCGTTCCCCCCTTTATAGTTAAACAGTCAATCCCCAAAACTAATCAGGGAAGCGCCTTATCACAAGGAACCTATAAACAAAATTGGAAGCAAAACGGTTATTTCTGTCAAGAGTTATCGCGTTACGTACGTACATACGTACATACATACATACATACATACAGAACGGGCGGGCACATAAGCTCTCAGGCTTTGATAGCCTGTGAGTTAAAAACTGGATTTGACAAATCTAAGCAATTTCTTTCAAAAGTTTGACTCTGGGATTTATCTACTATATATATAAAACACAAACGGAAATTTCGTTCCGTTCCTTTATAACTCCAGTTCCGCTGAATGGATTTTGATGAAACTTACACTGTTCCATAGATAATTTTTTAGGGAAGGTTTTAATATATAACATATTGTTCTACGTACATTAGTTATAAAATTATGATAGAAAGTTCTGTTATTTTGGCCGAAAAGGTTACCATTGCTCATTTTTTGGCGACCATTACCGTTGGAATAAAAATTGAAACGGCTATACATCTCGAAAAATAAAAGAAAAAATTGCTGCTAATTTTAGTAAAAAAAAAAAAAAAAAAAGAAAGAAAGAAAGAAAAAAAAAAAAAATAAAAGAAAAACAGTTTTGATGAGAGATTATTATAAAACGAAAATATTTAATTTAAACATGATTGGAAATGTTAGTAATGCTTAAAAAATTATCTGCTTCATATTAAATTGTTATTAAAAAACTTGAGATATTAAAAAAAAAGGAACTTGCAAAGCAAATTAAAAAAATAAATTTATTTCTATATTGTTAAGCCCGAGAAGGGACAGATATTAAAATTATTTTATTTAGTCAATGCTACAATAATGTTGCATTTTTATATTAAATCTTGCTCAGTCTATTTAATCTTAAAAAATTAAATTTAAATTTGAAAGATGATATTAAAGCAACTTTAAAACATTTCATTTAGAAATCTAAATAAATCTTCAACTTTTTTTTCAGTTTTACATGCATTATGCAAAATTTGTATTGTAGCAAATTCTAACAGACAAGAAACATGAGAAGTTCAAATAATTTAAAAAGTTGAAGATTTATTTAGATTTCTAAATGAAATGTTTTAAAGTTGCTTTAATATCATGTTTCAAATTTAAATTTAATTTTTTAAGATTAAATAGACTGAGCAAGATTTAATATAAAAATGCAACATTATTGTAGCATTGACTAAATAAAATAATTTTAATATCTGTCCCTTCTCGGGCTTAACAATATAGAAATAAATTTATTTTTTTAATTTGCTTTGCAAGTTCCTTTTTTTTTAATATCTCAAGTTTTTTAATAACAATTTAATATGAAGCAGATAAGATTCAAACGAGGCAAGTATGTGAAAGACTGCACATATCAAAATCAGTATTGGTAATATGAAATATACAGTTCAAACATTGATTATTCCGTAAACAATTAAAATAATAAAAGTAATTTTTAACAAAAAAAATGTATATAACGGACTTTAACGGATTGTTTCTCATCTTCATAATGATAATAATAAACGAATCATGTTCATTTTTGCAAATAATTTTATTCCATCGTGTAAAATACATTTGCAACCACTTTGGAAAGAGACACTAGTAAGCGGTGTGTGAAAGCTATTAATAAAATCTTATGTTGTTTTATCACATAAGAAGCATAAAAATAATAATGAGTATATATGAAACAACTGTATTCTGATTTTGTTATAAAATGTGTAGTTATGGAGGATGAAATTTTCAGCAAAATATTTCTTTTTGTAGCTGAATAAATATTTTACCTTATATTGACAATTTCTTAATTTAACATTTCTGTAGAAGCAAAATGTAAACATCTGCAAGATTTTTTACAAAACGTGTACGATCTGTTATTTTCATATCGTCACAAAAAGTCCATTTATTGATCTCGTTTTCATTTGAATGCACCGGTTGGTTCCTATTTGAGACCACCATTTGGCGAAATCGTGCCAAATCGTCGATAGTTAGCCAGATGTAGCTCTTTTATTGTTGGAAAGGCTGAGCAGTGATATTTTTTGTGATGACGCGTTTGTTACGTATGACGTATTTGTTACGTCATCAAGTGATTCTTTATTCGACGTTTATTTGTATTTTAATGATATTTAATGATTTATAAGTTATTTAAAACATGTTTTTTTTTAATACAGTTAAATAACACTTACGTCATTAAATGGTTATGTGATATGATATTAAAAGAAAAAAAAGCAGTGAAAAAATTTAATCATCTGCTTCTTTATTTAAAGCTTGATTTTATTTTTTTTTATGTATGTGAGTCGCTACTCTTGTTACTTTAGAACAGTATAAATTAATTGATTGCAGTTTTAATGGAAGTCTCATGTTCACGAAGCGATCATACATGCGGTATAGTGATCGCCGCATTTACAAATTTCGTGTATTTTTGTGATCTCTATACAACGAGGTTGCTGTATCCAGTGATGTTTTTGTTCGGTTTCATGTTCGCGAAGCGATCATACGTGCGGTACAGTGATCGCGGAATTAACTAATTTCGTGTATTTTTGGGGATTCCGATACGACGAGGTTGCTGTATCCAGTGATGTTATTTTTTTTTTCGGTTTCATGTTCGCGAAGCGATCATACGTGCGGTACAGTGATCGCGGCATTAACTAATTTCATGTATTTTTTGGGATTCCGATGCGAAGAGGTTGCTGTATCCAGTGATGTTTTTTTTTTCGGTTTCATGTTCGCGAAGCGATCATACGTGCGGCGTGTACAGTGATCGCGGAATTAACGAATTTCGTGTATTTCTTGGGATTCTGATACGACGAGTTTGCTGTATCCAGTGATGTTTTTTTTTTTTTCGGTTTTGTGTTCGCGAAGCGATCATACGTGCAGTACAGTGATCGCGGCATTAACGAATTTCGTGTATTTTCGTTTTTTCAACTTCACATTAATCGTTAACTTTTACGTA
Source organism: Maratus michaelseni (assembly GCA_963931845.1). Classification (NCBI taxonomy): domain Eukaryota; kingdom Metazoa; phylum Arthropoda; class Arachnida; order Araneae; family Salticidae; genus Maratus; species Maratus michaelseni. The sequence goes on along the minus strand of OZ007597.1, from coordinate 1,194,111 downwards.
ATATCGATGAAATGTGTATAAAATGTTGTTTTTTATTGCTCATATCATCTTTTTTATATCTATCTTTTTAAATTTGTCAAATAAAATATTTTATTTCACTCATAAATGCAGTATCTAAAAAAATCAACTGTGTATGGTATAATTTAATAATTCTGTATTTAAATTATCATTCTTTTGTCCAAATTGTTTTGAACGAATAAAATTTTACATTCGTTACATTGTTACTCTCGTATAAATGCAATATATTTTTCAGTGACGTTTTTATCGCTAAATTCATTACTTTTCCTATGTGTAACTATTTAAAAATTAAGAATGGCAACATTTTACCACTTGCTTATTGTGGGTTAAAATATGATAAATGTAAGTAAACAATTTAGAAATCGCCAATGTGGCATCATTTTTAAAAAGCGCCAAATGGTGGCTTGAAATAGGACTATGCCGAATGCACCATTGTTATATAATGGCCTGAATCCATGAACTTTCCTTTATGCAAAATAGCAGATTTTGTTTAAAGGTTATATTATTTATTAAAACCTTTTGGTTTGAAAATCCTGTTATAGGGCACGTAATTTAAAAAGTTTTATTCGGACCCATAGAGACATTTGTTGAAGAAAATCTGGCTAGTTGCACAAACAAATATTTTCCACAAGAATTTAATCGAGTTTGACACATTTTAGTTCTGTTTTTGCAATGAACACAGGCAATGTTTTCAGTCTGCCATCGTGTTAGGAGATCATTGAAATCAACTGCATCTTCCCTATTATTAAAGTCATGTGGAAATCTCACAATAAATGCATTAAATGGTTCTGTACTAATACATATATCTCGATAACTTGGGCAATTACCACATTTCTCCCAAAGATCTTGCTTCAGTTGAAAAAGATCTATGGCATTGACTTTTTGTTTTGACAAATTTTCCAGTAGGTAATCAAGAAATTCTAACGGGTCTTGATCAGTACCATCATGAAACTTTACATGAAGTGTTTTTCTGACTTCAAGTGTATCTACGATATCAATCTGTGGATTTTGCAAAGTAGTGAATATTTGTTTCAAAACTTTTGTGGTAGGACCAGGATCAATAACTCTTTCCTGAATTTTTTTAACTAATTCTGGGATACAGAAGAGAGTTTGCAACATAGCATTTGCGTAACACAAACGATCTGTATTTGTAAAGCCTTTAAAGACAAAGTAATTTAAATCCGTAATATGGTTTTTATTATTTTTTTCACTAACAATCACTGATATGTCAGATGAAACAACCATTTTACTCTCAGGGTATTTTCTGGAACATACAGCTAATTGTGGCAAATCAGATCTGTATTCCTTTCTAAGACGATTATATTCCTTAATAGCATTTGGTGAGGCATAAACTTTACTTGCATCAAATTTAAGAAGATGTAAACCTTCTAAATTTGTGACTCTGGATAAAGCAACATAAGACATGCCACTTTCAAAAATGTTAGGACCCAAGTTAATCATTACACAATTCAGGCTCATTCCTTGACTTAATTTCACGATTTCCTCGATAATATCGTGAATATTTATTTGATGTATCACTTAACGGTTCAGACAGAGATACTCTTTGTATAGGGTTAGGATACTCTTCAATTGGGCAATTTAAATCAATGAAATGCCGAGAGCAAACATACCAGTCTCTAGTCACCGTTTCTGTATTTGTTATACCACAAGCAGAAAGCCATTCGTTACATTTACTCAAGTTTTTCTGTGGTTTAGGAAAAGGGAAAAACAAAACTCCCAGCATATAGTCTTTGTAAAAGTATCGTGCATCACTCTTGCAACCAGAAAATTTGCATTTTTTCACCATGTTAAATTTTAGTAATCATCGATTAAGAAAGAAATTTAAAAACGCATTTCGTAACATCACAGGATCACTAGATAAGTAAATATCGAACATTCATCCAATTTTGATAAAGACAGTAACATCTAAATTAAAGTCCAAATACTGCTTAAAGTGATAAAAACATAACACGGAATATTTAAAATACCTTTTTAATGTAGATCGTTCACAACTATTGGTGAAATCTTCGGATCTTAAAGATAAATACAATATTCTCGCATATTTTTGAAATAGTAAACATATACCACGAGATCGCATGTCCAAGGCTAGCAGGTGCTTAAATTGGCCAAAACTGGGAAACGTGAAAAATTATTATTTGTTTTTATTTTTATTGCTTCTTCAATCTATCGATCATCGCGTGCCAAATTTTAGCTAATTATTTTAAATATTCCGTATTATGTTTTCATCACTTTAAGCAGTAATTGGACTTTAATTTAAAGACTCCACGTTTACTACATTTAGAGTTTTTTGATTGGAGGATTTATTTTTTTACAGAATTAGGTGTTTTGAAGAAAATTTGTGGAAGCGCGTACAAAAAGTCGGAAAAACTCTAGTAAATTAACTCGTTCAATGGGATTTCCTGTGTTAAATTAACATTAGGATGTCACACTGGAAATAAATAAGCCTTGCGCTACCGCGCAAGGCTTAATTATTCAATGGTCAAGATTGCTATTGTTAACAATATTTGGCGATTTATCTTTTGTTTTGGCGATTTTTATGTTACTTTTGACCCCAAACAATTTGATTTTAAGCCACATGGTGTTTTTTTGTTGCAGAAATAATTGAAATGGCTATGCATCTCGAAAAATAAAAGTAAAAACTGTTACTAATTTTATTTTTAAAAAGAAAGAAAAGAAAAGAAAGAAAAAGAGTGTTGATGCGAGATAATATTATAAAACTGAAATATATAATTTAAACATGATTCAGAAAGTTCGTAATGCTTAAAAAATTATTCAATGTGCAATTGAAAGAATATTTGACGATTTATCTTTTGTTTTTGGCGATTTTGATTTTACTTTTGTCCCCAAACAATTTGATTTTACGCCAAAAGGTGTTTTATCAAGTGACACGACAGCATTTTTGGAGTATTTTTTTGGTACTTTTCGGTTAGCCGGGCGCCAGTGATATATATATACACGTATACAGGGTGATTCATAAAAGATGGGCAGAACTTTAAGGGGTTATAGTACACTTAAAGACAAATAATATTAAATAGGAGACTAAGGGTCCCAGACGTATTCCCAAGGAGATAGGGGGCATTAAAGTTTAGGGTCCGAAATTTCAAATGATTATAAAACATGGAAAAATTGGTCGATTCGTTTGCGGTTTTTGCAAAAAATTTTCTTTATGCCAGTATTTTCTTGAAATAAAATTTTAAAGTTCAATTTCAAAAAATGCCGATAGGGGGCGCTTTAGACTTTGGAGTAACAAACAACTATTTTTTAACGTTATTTTTTGTATTTCTTTAAATGATTTCGAAAGCTTAGACTTAAACTTAAATTTTGATCTAAAAATCTGAGTCCTAACGAGTAGTTAAGTAGCGTAAACTGAAATTTGAAATTTGAAACCCTTCTCCCCCCAGAACAAAAATCAGTTATTCCCGATCTTTGTGTCGTAGATTAGGCTCTAACTACTGCCGCGTTTTGCTAAAATTATTCTTTATGTCAGTATTTTCTTGAAAATAAATTTTAAAGAAAATTTTCAAAAAATTCCGATAGAGGGCGCTTTAGACTTTGGAGTAACGAACAACTATTTTATACCGTTATTTTTTGTGTCTCATTAAATGCTTTCTAAAGCTTAGACTTAAATTTTCAGCCCAAAATCTGAATCGTTAGACGTGGTTAAGTTTCTGGGGAGAGGGGTTTGAAATTTCTACTCCTGAGCACAGTTCAGTTTACCATGTCCACACATTGTGTGCTGTGATACGAGGTAAAAAGACACAAATTAGGATTATGTTACCAAAGCATATTTATTAACATGTAATCACAATAAATGTTCAAAATTGTGACCACCAGAGGTTATGCACGCAGAACAACGGCGACGAATGGAACGGCGAACATTCGCGAAAACATCAGGCTTTTCGAGCACTTCCCCTACAGCGGCGGAAAGTCTGGCGACCAGTTCCTCGGGGGATTCAATGGGTGTCTCATACATAAGAGCCTTCAATCGTCCCCAAAAAAAGAAATCGAGGGGTGAAAGATCTGGCGAGCGAGCAGGCCAAGCAACAGGACCACCTCGACCAATCCATCTGTTCGGAAATGTGATGTCCAGATAGTTGCGGACGTCTCGTACGTAATGGGCTGGCGCTCCATCGTGCTGGAACCACATGACCCGCCGGATGCGTGGAGGAACAACGTTTAACAGGTCTGGCAGCACATGTTGCAGAAATGTGAGGTATGTTTTACCGTTGAGGCGTTCAGGAAGAAGGTACGGTCCGATTAGGTGGTTTCCGAGGATTCCTGCCCAAACATTGATGGAAAAGCGTCTCTGATGAGCATGTGGATACGTAGCATGTGGATTGACATCCGCCCATACATGTGCATTGTGTGTGTTAAATGTACCTTCACGTGTGAAGGTACATTCATCGGTGAAAAGCACAGTTCGTCCAAAATGTGGATTTAGCGCGTTCTGCTGCAGAAACCAGCGGGCGAATTCAATACGATTTGGATAATCCCCTGGAGACAGTTTCTGGACTCGTTGCACATGAAACGGGAGCAAATGTTCATCCTTCAGTACCCTCCAAGTCGTGGACTGTGAGGTATACACCTGGCTAGCCACTGTTCGTGTACTTGTACTTGGCTGCGCCGCTACTACATCCAGAATGGCTTCTGCAACAACTACTGATTCGTCCTTTTTTGCACGACCTGCATTCGACCGGGAAGCGAGAAATGATCCCGTCTCACACAACTGTCTGTGCAAGCGCTCGAAAGTTTTGCGGTTAGGCAACCGCCTGTTAGGAAATCGCTCTCCGTACATTCGTTGTGCCTCTGCACCATTTCCATCTGCCGCTCCGTAAATTAAATGCATCTCAGCCTTTTCCTTATTCGTGAAGGGCACCATCTTCCGATTCATTACTACAGCGACTTACACTTGACTCACCGTTCAGTGGTTTTTATGCCTGAATCGTGTCGAAATTTTGCATACGTGTTCTTCTTCTTCCCCATTTGACATTTGCATACTTTCTGTTTCCTTCTTCACCCGGTGACTAGCGTCAGGAATGGAGCTTTAACGTTTGCATGAGCGACGTTTCCAACTGTGCCAGTGCCTTTATGAGTGAATTCCGACTATGCAGTCCTTGACGAAAGTTGTATTTTTGCCTCGTATCACAGCACAGAATCGTTGGGCATGGTTAAGTAGTGCAAACTGAACTATGTTCAGAAGTTGAAATTTGAACCCCCTCCCCTCGCTACTGAACCACGCTCAGCGATTCAGATTTTGAGCTGAAAATTTAAGTTTAAGTCTAAGCTTTAGAAAGCATTTAATGAGACACAAAAAATAACGGTATAAAATAGTTGTTCGTTACTCCAAAGTCTAAAGCGCCCTCTATCGGAATTTTTTGAAAATTTTCTTTAAAATTTATTTTTAAGAAAATACTGACATAAAGAATAATTTTAGCAAAACGCGGCAGTAGTTAGAGCCTAATCTACGACACAAAGATCGGGAATAACTGATTTTTGTTCTGGGGGGAGAAGGGTTTCAAATTTCAAATTTCAGTTTACGCTACTTAACTACTCGTTAGGACTCAGATTTTTAGATCAAAATTTAAGTTTAAGTCTAAGCTTTCGAAATCATTTAAAGAAATACAAAAAATAACGTTAAAAAATAGTTGTTTGTTACTCTAAAGTCTAAAGCGCCCCCTATCGGCATTTTTTGAAATTGAACTTTAAAATTTTATTACAAGAAAATACTGGCATAAAGAAAATTTTTTGCAAAAACCGCAAACGAATCGACCAATTTTTCCATGTTTTATAATCATTTGAAATTTCGGACCCTAAACTTTAATGCCCCCTATCTCCTTGGGAATACGTCTGGGACCCTTAGTCTCCTATTTAATATTATTTGTCTTTAAGTGTACTATAACCCCTTAAAGTTCTGCCCATCTTTTATGAATCACCCTGTATATACACACACACATATATATACACATCTATCTACACATGTACATATTTATATACATACATATATATATATATATATATACACTTATATGTATGAATATATATATATATATATATATATATATATATATATATATTATATGTATATGCATACACATATATATTTATATATGTACATATCTTCTAGCAAGCTAATCCCGCTGCGCTGGTCGGTTTCGATAAACTAATAATGAATCAAACGAAGTATATCGTTTGATTTGACTTTGTATTTGAAAGCAATCTGTATATTTACATGGAATATCCTTCCACATTACTGAAAAATGACGTCATTGCGCAATTATATTTTCTAATGTGCAGTCAAATATTTAGTTATTGAGGATCAACTCTTTTATTTCATCATTTACAGTTAGGGTTTGCTAAAAATGATAAAACTATATGCAATATACTAAAACCATCTCTAAAAATTATCGAACGAACAATGTAAATAAATTAACTAACAAAATCCACTCAGTAGAAGTTTTCATAAAGGCCAATCTTTCATAATCGGGTTCATCTAATTATAGAACTTTTCCACATAATTCTAAAACTAACAGAACGATATGAAATATACTAAAAGTATCTTTACAAATTATCTACTTAACAATGCAAGTCGCAAAAAATACACCCAGTAAAAACTTTCAAAAAGGCTAATCTTTCGGAATCGGGTTCACGTGACTATATAAACTTCACACATAACTGTTTGACAAAGCAACGTAGAACAATATGCAGTACACTAAAACCATTCCTGAAATAGCATCTAACTAACTAACAATACAATTCTCATCAAAATCCGTCCAGTAGAACTTTTTCAGAAGGCTAATCTTACATAATCGGTATCAAATATTGAAAAGGCTAATATTTGATAAAAAAAATGATCACCCGATTTTCGAATTTCCCCCTATAATTCTAGAACTAAGCAACGTAGAATGATATGTTATATAATAAAACTTTCCTTAGAAAATTATCTAACAGTAGGTTCCATCAAAATCCATTCGGCAAAATCTTTTAAAAAGTCTAATGTTTCATAATAGGATTGATCTGATTATAGAACTTCCCATAATAATTCTATAACTAAGCTACGTATAACGATATGTTATACAATAAAATCTTTCCTGAAAAATTATCTTACAGTTTAAGTTCTACGAAAATCCATTTAGCAGAACTCGAGTTATAAGCAGCGGGAACGAAATTTCATATATGTAGAAGTAAATAGAAGTATATTGCCATTAATATAGTTTGCATTTGAATAAAAAAAAGGTACTTTTCGGTTAGCCAGGCGCCAGTGATATATGTACATATATAAATATATATACATATATATATATGTATATATTCATACATATAAGTGTATATATATATATGTGTGTGGATATATACATGTATACATATATATATATCACTGACGCCCGATTAACCGAAAAGTACAAAAAAAAATTACTGCAAAAATGCTGTCGTACACTTGAAAAAACATCCTTTGCCTTGAAATCTCTCATCAAAACTGTTTTTCTTTTATTTTTTTTCTTTATTTTTTTTTAAAATAAAATTAGTAACAGTTTTTTCTTTTATTTTTCCAGATGTATAGCCATTTCAATTCCTTCTGCAACAAGAGAAAAAAAAAAAAAAAAAAAAAAAACCTTTTGGCTTAAAATCCAATTGTTTGGGGTCAAAAGTAAAATCAAAATCGACAAAAACAAAAGATAAATCGCCAAATATTGTTTTCAATAGCAATCTTTCCCCTTGAATAATTTTTTAAGCATTACAAACATTCCCAATCATGTCTAAATTAAATATGTTCGTTTTATAATATTATCTTTTATCCAAACTCTTTTTCTTTTCTTTCTCTTTCTTTTTCTTTCTTTCTTTCTTTTTTTTTTATAAAATTAGCAACAGTTTTTCTTTTATTTTTCGAGATGTATATCCTTTTCATTTCTTTCTGCAACAATAATGGTCACCAAAAAAATAGCCTAATATAACATCAAATACCTCTTTTTTTATTCAAATGTAAATTATATTAAAAGCAATATACTTTTATTTACTTCGTTCTGGCTGCTGATAACTCGAGTTCTGCTAAATGGATTTTCATAGAACTTAAACTGTAAGCTAATTTTTCAGGGTAGGTTTTATTGTATAACGTATCGTTCTACAAAGCGTAGTTATAGATTTATGGGGGAAAAGTTCTATAATCAGGTGAACCCGATTATGAAAGATTAGCCTTTTGAAAAAGTTCTACTGGACGGATTTTGATGAGAATTGTATTGTTATGTAGATGCTATTTCAGGAATGGTTTTAGTGTACTACATATTGTTCTACGTTGCTTAGTCAAACAGTTATGTGTGAAGGTTATATAGTCAGGTGAACCCGATTCCGAAAGATTAGCCTTTCTGAAAGTTTTTACTGGGCGTATTTTTTGCGACTTGCATTGTTAAGTAGATGATTTTTAAGGCTGTTTCAGTATATTTCATATCGTTCTATGTGAGGTTTAGAATTATGTGGAAAAGTTCCATTGTTCCATAATCAGATAAACCCGATTATCAAAGATTAGCCTTTATGAAAAGCTTCTACTGGATGGATTTTATTAGTTAATTTGTTTGCATTGTTAGTTCGATAATTTTTAGTAATGATTTTAGTATATTTCATATAGTTTTATCGTTCTTTACCAGACCCTCACTGTAAATGACCAAATAAAAGAGTTGGTCCTTAACAGCTAAAATTTTGACCTCACATTAGAAAACATAATAGCGCAATGGCGTCATTTTTCAGTAATGTGGCAGGATATTCCAGGTAAATATACAGATTGCTTTCCAATACAAGGTCAAATTAAACGATATATTTCGTTTCATTCAAGGTTCATTTGTACAAACCGACCAGCGCAGCGGGCGTAGCTTGCTAGTTTATAATAATTGAAAAAGCTAATCGGATACTAAATTGTATAATCTTAAATGTAAAAGGCATATTATTCTCTGATGTAATAAATGGTATTCGAGGGGTAAGAAAAGTTTCATGAATATTGAAATCAATTTATTTTGCTTCAATATCATTATTCTGTAAGTTATTAACTATAAGTCTTGCACAGACCTTTAGAAGGTACTAAATTTCTTGATAACATTATGATGGCCCCTGGCCTTCATTTCAGTTTATGAGGTGGCATTCCAATTGGTGTTAAATTGTTTAAAAAATCTCCTGTATATGCAAGTTGATCTTGTGGATCATAATTTATGATCATGTTAATGCTTTCATAAACCCTTTCCGTTCCTAGCATACATTGTAAAACACAATTTTTAATTTCAAGTGACAAATTGTTTGTCGCTGTTAGTATGGATGTTCCTTTAAGCTTTTGAGGTGTCACTGTCCTAAAACCGATGTCACTGAAAAGTTGGTGCACTGAACTGAATCATGTATATCTGGATAGCAAATTGGGGGCAACTTAATAGTTTCCCCACCCTCTTTGACATTCGCCAAACTGTAACAGCCACCTTGCTAACTCTCTCTGTGTTTTAAGAGCGCGTATATTTTCTGTAAATTTCAAAATTTAAAATTTAGTACAAAGTTTATGCATCTTTATGCAACGCATTGTTTTCTTTTTAGCCGGTAACAGACGATATAGATCGCAACTGAACTGTTAGCGATCTTTGATTTCTAAAACTGAGAGGTAGGACATGACGGAAATCTCCACTCTATAATATTATTTTATTCATTTATTATTATCGATTCTATATTATAAATCCCAAATATGTGCATCAGTAACATTGACGTCATAAAGATGCGTACCGAGGCTAGGATGCGGACAACAATGAGGTTAAATTGCATAAGGTAAACAATGGAGCTAATGTTTAAATTGGTAACAAAATGGCGCGTTTTTTGGTTTGACTTCGCACTTTATTTTCTTTCCTTTTTAGAAAGTAGCTAGTTTTTTGCAAAAAATAAGAAAAAATACAGCCCTATTTTTACAAAAATCGCATTTTCGGTGCAGAAAATTTTTCTGCATAATGTGTGATGAGTTTTAAATCGATACCTCAAATATTTTTCTTAATATTTGCAAATTAGTGAAAACAAAACACTTGTTGCCACCGGCAAAAAAGAAATAATCGCGATTTCTGTGCCACGTACGATAGCCTAATATATATATAGATGTTAGTAATTACAAGTTAAAAGTTAAAGAATTATTTTCACACAATTAGCGGGATTTCTTTATCGTTAAAAAACTTGCAAACTCAGTATGGTTGTATTTCTTTCAAAAAATACACTGCTCAAAACAATTAAAGGATATTGCAGTTTTAGGTGGATTTTGTATCTGGGAAACTTTTTAGCTGATTGATACATGGTCGACAGACATAGTAGGTTATATGAGAATAAATTACACATGTTTGGCAGAAAAAAATGCATTTTATTGCGCATTTGTGTACAAAAGGAAAAAAACACAATTTGTGCATATGAGAAAAAAAGAATAAGAAAAGGTGTTTTCTTCAAAGAAAATCATTTTCAGTAGGGGGTATGGTTTCCACGGGCGGCCAGCAACGTTGAACACCTTTGAGGCATGGACTCAATGAGGCTATTAATGACGAGTTGGGGTATTCTGCCCCACTCTTCCAGAAGAGCTCTTTCCAGTTCTTGGAGAGTTTGTGGGGGTTGTTGGCGGCCAGAAACTCGTCTTCCTAGAGCGTCCCAAACGTGCTCGATTGGATTCATGTCTGGAGAACACGCTGGCCATTCCATTCGAACGATTCCTTCCTCGAAAAGGAAATCCTCCACCAGGTTTGCACGATGTGGCCTGCAGTTATCGTCCATTAAAATCAAGTTATCTCCGATTGCTGCAGCGTAAGGGACTACAATAGGTCTGAGGATCTCATCCCTATATCGGCGACCAGTCAGAGCTCCATCTCGAATGATGTAGAGGTCAGTGCGCCCGTCAATGGAGATGCCACCATACACCAACACTCCTCCACCGCCAAATCTGACACTTTCGTGGACGAACGCAGGATTATTCCTACTGCCACGGTCCCTCCAGATGAAAATACGCCTATTATCCGGATGCACAGAAAAACGGGACTCGTCAGAAAACAGAATATTGCTCCATTCATTTCTCCTCCAGTTGACATGCTCGGTTGCCCACTCCCTGCGGTCGCGACGATGCCTTGATGTTAATCTAACACATACCATCGGTCGGCGAGCATACAGACCTACAGCATGGAGCCGGTTTCGGACAGTCTGAGTTGAAATCGTGGTGCCTGTAGCCGAGCGAAGGTGTTGTTGGAGAAGAGTAGCGTTCATGTTTCGGTGTCTCCGAGCTGTTAACGCTAAATACCGATCTTCATTGGGCGTTGTTGCCCGTCTACGACCTTGCCCTGGTCTTCGGCCTGCACATCCACTCTCCAAAAAACGGTTCCAGATCCTGGAAATGACACTTTGTGACACTCCAATTGCTTGCGCTACTTCGGCTTGAGTTTGGCCCCCTTCTAACCTACCAACAATTCTCCAAGCTTCTGAATCTGTCAAATGACTTCGCTGAGACATCGTACTCATCGAAACAAAGCAATCACTGAATGCCGATCATCCTTGTCTTCATTCTCTTTTATCCAGTTGAAAGTCAAATTTCATTCGCTGCCGCTGAAGCGACGTTTTTGACGTCGAACTCAAAATTTGCATACTCCACAGTTTGAAAACCAGAAAAATTTGCATTTGTGATTCTCTTCTTCTATTTTCGGCAAAAAAAATTTCGTTTATATCTTTATTTTATATAAAACTTCAAATATCCTTTAATTGTTTTGAGCAGTGTATTTGTTTCTGCATATTTATCGGCATTTTTAATGCTAAGCAAATAATGACCCAACAGTTTCATTTTCAAATAGTGTGGGCTTCTAAAAAACTGTAAACACGCATTTTTTATATCTATCTGTAAGTAGTAAATCTGCAGATCAGGAGCCTCAACGTTTTAACCTCACTTTGCATAATATTTAGCATCCTACAATCCGCAATTTAATTTTTTTTAAATCACGTTCACATTTATAAGCATATAAAATCCTTCGAAGGTTCCGGAAATTAGAATCGTTAAATTAAACATGGTATTATGCAATGATACTCTGAAATTCTGATGATCAGCTTTTCTTGTAAATTTTTAGACAAAAAAGTGCATTTCTTCAAGAGAGCTCCTCCGTAGTCTCATTAAATTTATATTCGTAATTTCCTATTGATTGTGCGAATGATTATAGTATATCTTGGATTTCGTTTTACACTATGATTTTATTAGGATAAGCATCAGTTTGGAAAAAGATTTCATGTTATCCTAATATCCAAATAGCAATATTTACTAACCTGCCAACTATGAAACACCTGCATCTGATGGATAAGTTGAATAAAATCTCATCTACGAAAGCAAGTTATGGAAAAACTAATGTGCGCCGTCGGCGCCCGCACGGCGCCGAGCGAGCCCATCTCCTCATCGTCCCCAAGTTCTGACGAACTTTTAATGCAGACCATGGCTTTGTCTCACCAGGTCGCTACGATCGATTCAGAGGGTTCGCGTTCCAGCGACGCCTCCTCATCTTGCCCCAGTGTCGACGACAGAGGTCGTTGCGATTCGGCGGAAGTTCCCACCATCAGAGGAGACTTCCCCACGTGACACCTGATGAACCGTAGGAACTGTCGAACGGCTTCATCGCCGAGCACCCATAAGGGAGTCGGGTCATCCACCATATGTCCGGCATCCCTACGGCCCTTGCTTTCCCGCGGAGTCCGATCGTGAAGTGTATGGAAGGACAAGCCACTGGTCTCTTCTTCCGCGGGCGACACTACGTGTGCCGGAAGGTGCCCCTGGCCAACCCGAGACCACGGGGAAAATCGGTCTCTGTCTCATAGACGAGACTCGGCTCTGTTGCCCTCGGTGGACGGCGCGAGTTTGAACCCGACTAGGCGAGACTAGACGGTAAACCAGCGACTGAATCCCTATCATGGGACTACCGCCACACCGAGTATGGCGACAAGCATATATCACAGAAACACATATCACAAAAACATGCACAAACAAATTAAAACTTTAAAAACACAACATAGAAGGAATCAAGAGGCCGCTATCGGACTCTGGAGGTTGCGGAAAGCTCCTCCAAACGCGCCAAAGATGCGGGCCCGATCGAGGTTAGTGTTGGTTGAAACTTAGAAGACGAGCCACTCATCCGCGCGCCAGACGTGGAAATTCCTGGCTGCACGAGAGACGTGCTGGACTAGGCTTCTGCCCATGATTTGATTTCGAGCCCAGACATCGTCGTTTTACCGACGAGCCTCCGGTTCGCACTCCGTGGCCCTATCTCGAGAAAGGTCCCCCCCGCCCAGAAACCTTGCAAGACACTTATCGCAGGCCGAGTGCCGTGCTCCCGTGTCGTTGCTTGTTCTGGTCGGGCAATCTCGAACCAGGCTTCGAAGGCGACTCCCAACTGATCCTGCCGCAGAGGACTCGCAAGGCGGCCTACGGGGTCCCACACCCGCTTCGGTCGCGAAGTTCTTCACTGTGAACCATGCAAGTCATGCTCAACAGATCCTGCCTGTGCTCTTGTCTCCTCATAGACAAAGTTTGCAACCGCCCGATCCGATTTAGTCAACCTTTGCCCTCGCGTCACCCCCCAGCTGCTCAATGCTCCGGGCACGAGGGATTGGTCTACGCAATGTCCTTTCGCCACCTCTGTCGTCCCGAGTGTCCCGCGGAACGGGCCTTTTGGCCCCCCGTGAACCTGACGCCTCTCGGCGACTACGACACGGGTTGTTCTACACATAGGACTCTCAAGAGACGGCATCGGCCTTCCTCCTGGAACACGAGGACCGCACCAATATGGAGGAGGGAGTTGCACTCCGGCTAGACAGACACCGCTTTCAAGCCGTCCCACCACGGCAAGGAATCGGATTCGTGGGCTACTGCTCCCCTCGTGTCGACTTCAGCTTCTTGCGTCGGGCACCCGGTCATCTTCCCGACTGAACGGGCCGATTCGGAGAAACCCAACGAAGCTTCCGCGCAATGCTCGGCTTCCGGTCACCTCCCCTACCAAAAGGGTCGGGTCAGAATCACCGAGAAGGAGCTCGGGACGGAGCAAGTTATGGAAATGTAAACTGAACCTATTCTGTATCACTTATATCTAATTTAGAAATCGAATGTTTGTACAATATTTGACATATTGATAGTCATTCTGTAATATCCTGTAAATGTATTTATGTCTGTTCCCGATAACTGACGCAAAAATGGTAGATTAGGCTTATTTCTGGTAGCTATGTTGGTTAAATACCCGGATTCAGCTGTGCAGTTTTCGGTTAAATTTGGTTTATTCGTTTGGAAAATGTAGAACATTTTCTTTTGCAACATAATGCTTTTCTACGGCAATTCAGACGATTTTCATATTCCAGTCGTTGAAAGAAAATGGCGCATTCTATTTGGATTGAAATGGTAAATTACGATTGCTAAAATTTTCCAAATAAGAGTCACTAAATTATCCTTATTAGTTTGATATTTTGTCAATACATTTGTCAGATATTTTTAATTTAGGTGTCTAACTTTTGATGGAATGTTATACATTTGTTCGAATAATATAAAATACTAGGGGGCTCAGCCCCTTACTCGCTAACGCTCGCCAACCCCCTGTGAATTGCGAAGCAATTCGCATTGAGACCGCTTCGCGGTCACAGCTCGCTTCGCTCGCTCGCTCCTTTTTTTCAGCAATTCTAGCCAGAATAAGTTCTACCATAAAACATCTGAACATATGAAATTAACAATTTATTTTATTGTAAAAAAGTAATTCTCCATTGAAAACACAACTGAAAATGCATTTATTTGGCGCAACCAATGGGCATATAAATCATTTAAATACTATGAGAAAAGGATTTTTTGTACAGCACGACTTAAATTCATTAGAAAAAAACTACGTTATAGGAAGATAGTTTGTTTTATTTCATCAATACACCAACAGATGGCGGCAGGTGATATCTAGACAGTTGATTTTTTTTTTCTCCGTCTTTTGAGTGATTGAAATTCGTAAATGAATTCTAAATCAGAGTTGAGAATTCATTTGAAATTAACGATATTGCTCATAATTAAAATGAGGAATCATCTCAAACGCTTTGGATTACGTACATGTTATTTTATTTTTAATAATTGCAAGTTTGAGTTTCATTCTATGGTTTCACTTCTCTCACACTGACCGCCATATTGGACGGAGGCGGAGCTGATCTAACACAATCTAGTCTGTTCATTGGTCTGATCTCTGGCAACTACAGTTATTGCCAAATCATAAGTTACAAATTCAGCCCTTTTTTCGCGCCACGTAAGACAAATATATATATATAGATTTTGGTTTATTACTTTATTTATTTGATATGATACATACAGTCGGACCCGGTTAAGACGCGATCCCACTTAATACGCAGACTTTTTTCGGTTCTTTGAAATCGCCCATAAGACTAACGAAAAAATGTTACGTTAAATACGCGAACAGTTATTACGCGATCCCGTTTAATACGCGAGAAAGTTTCAATTATTTGAAGGAAAAAATCTCGATTAAGACGCGAATTCTTAAACCAAGGTGCTAATTCATGCTCTCTTGCCCAGTGTGACCAATTTAGCGATTTCTTTTATTCGGATAAAAACCACTGTTTCCGAATAGTAATAGTTGCCTTATTTAATAACAGATTCGTTAAGGCTAACATTACTAATGGGAAATAGTGGTAGATATTTGAATGAAAAAACGCTCTAAATTTGCAGCACTTCAATTCTTTATTGATCCTGCGTCCTAACTATCTTTGTCTGTCACTGCCTGCCTGTTTTTACTGAAGTAGAGAGAGATAAACAAATTTTTGTCGCATTTTGTTATTTCTTCTTTCTTCGCACGGTGTATTCTGTCAATTGTTTTCCCCACTCGTACAATATAGGAAATAAAGGCTCCCTAGTACTGTATGCATCTGATGGTCTTTCTCAGATAAATCTGTGTCATTATACGAAAATATGACTGCGAAAGACATATGATAAATAAAATAATATTCGCAAAATCAATAAATATTTCAGAATGAATATTACTTATCCTGCTAAAAAAATTCAAACACAATTGAGAAAATTTCAGCTGTTTATTTCACTCAGAGAATGAAGACATAGGAACCACGAAATACGATGGCATATAAAGAATACCAGAGGGCCCGTGCGAAGATTTCGCCCTGAAATGTAATATTTTTTAGGTACTTCTCTATTAACCCGTCGACCGCTTTTCATAACAAAAAACTACCGCCAAACTGTAAGATTAAACGCCAAAAATGCAGTTCCATTTACTTGATGTCAGAATCATTATACGTGTTTGTTACGTCATCTAGTGGTATTACATTCGACATTTGCGTGTATTTTTCATTATGTTTTACTGATTTAGTAGTTATATTAATAATTAAAATAACAATTGTGTCCTTAAATTCTTATATTTTATTTATTTTTTGATATTCCAATGGCAACGTTCTCCCGTTTATTTGGCGATAGTTTTTTGTTATGAAAAGTGGTCGACGGGATAATAGAGAAGTATCATTTTTTATCAATATGTAATATTTATTAGATGCAGGTTTAAACTTCTAAAGAAAAAGCAAGGATAAAAATATCTGCAAACAACATTTAGTTGTTAGTCAAGCCAGAATATCATCTAATTTATTCCATCAAAGTTAGACTAAAAACTGATCCAAGATTGCTAAAGGCACGTGCAAGAAAAAAAATTAACAATCGTATTTTGACTGCATTAGAGGATGACGTCATCCGCTTCAGGAAAACCATGGGACTTAGAAATATAAATCTAAACATTTCAATTTCAATTTCGCTTTTTAATCATAAGTATAAAATAAACCCGTTCGGTGTTTTTTTATAATAATTGCTATGAGCATCCTATAATGTGGTATTTTATTTTTTTTGGCAACAATAATTTCAGGAAAACCTTTCATTTCTTTCATGAAAACAATGCCGATTTAATTTTTTAATTTTCAGCAAATTTTAATCAAAAACATGTTTTAACGAATTGTTAAGTGAGCTGTGTCAGAAGCCTGTTCTAAAACCTTTCCTATGGTATCTCATTCATTGTTCTGCGTTTCATATTTTCTGAGTAAAAGGGATGTTGACAGGAGAAATAATGTATAAGGATTGTTTGACTGGTATGTTCGAGATATGCTTTGAACGTATCGCTTAATGGTCAGTGGTGAAACTGACGGCTTCACGGGTAGTAAATACTCTTAACAGGAAATTTTAACCAACCAGTGGATGGCTGGATCTATTTAAAAATTGGCATCTTCTAAAATAAAAGCGTAAGTCATGTGACTGTCATCAACAGTTCCGGGATGGCCGTTTCACTTTTTCATATGCCAGGCGGCCATTTTTATTCAAAATTATTTTTCCGAAAAAAACTGCATAAAAGTTACATTTTAAGAAAGATTGTTCAAAATAAATTAATATTTGAGAGATGACTTACGTTCAATTATGTACAGGGTGTCCATAATTAAACGACCCTACTTTAAAGTTGTCTACAGACAAAAATATTGGTCAGAAAGTTGTGAAATTTTGTGAAGGACATAATGAAGGCATGGGAATTTGTTTAAGCGAAAAAAAAATAGTTCAAAATTTCGCCACCAGATGGCGTTTTTAATGAGTCAATCGCATTCGAAACATTTGGTAACTCATGATAAACCAAGAACTTTACCTGTTCTTAAAGACAGCTGTTTTTAGCATTTCCCAGAACACACTGCGGTCAACTGTGGAACATGCTATCCTACGATTCCAGATGGTAGCTGAAAATGATGACCGTCATGTGGAACATGTTTTGTTGGAATAAAATATGTAAACTATCGTAAATGTATGCTAAATGTGTAATTCATTAAACGTTCTTGATTTATCATGACTTACCA
The DNA here is from genome assembly GCA_963931845.1 of Maratus michaelseni. Taxonomy (NCBI): domain Eukaryota; kingdom Metazoa; phylum Arthropoda; class Arachnida; order Araneae; family Salticidae; genus Maratus; species Maratus michaelseni. Next base: position 1,176,204 of record OZ007597.1, on the reverse strand, counting down.
AATGTTTCAAATGTGATTGGCTCATTAGAAACGCCATCTGGTGGCGAAATTTTGAACTAATTTTTTTTCTCTTAAACAAATTCCCATTCCTTCAATATGTCCTTCACAAAATTTCACAACTTTCTGACCAATAGTTTCGTCTGTAGACAACTTTAAAGTAGGGTCGTTTAATTATGGACACCCTGTATATATTCTGCAATAACTTCAGTCGAAATTAGGTTCACAGTTCAAATTCTCTATTCATGAAAGTAAACAAAAAAAAGATTGATTCGTCGTGAACATTTAAAATATTAAATCATGGAGGTAATCATTCGCAAAGCAAGTTCTCCGCGAATGAATTTTTGGACCGCTGCCTCGCGTCAAAAAAATAATTCACACCAGTGAGACAATCAAAGTTTACCATAATTATATGCAATACAACTCAAATTCCTCCCGGATCTTTTCTTGACGTAAATTGAACTCGTGTAATAATATTTAATGAATCAAATTTTTAGCATTTTTAAAATAGCTAATACAGTTTTTATTTATCGCGTGTACAAATTAGAAACGATACTTTGATTTTGAAATCAAATGTTTTGATTTATGATATTATTTCTTATTTATTTATTTATTTTCTATTTAAATGAAAAGTGTGAAGTATTTTAAATTTATGTAATATAAGCATTTTAGATTAAAGTTAAGTAATTTAAATGAAATGAGTGACAGGTTTATAATTTAAAATTAAATTAATGTAGTATGAATGATGGTGATAGGAACAATATTTGGTGATTTATCATCTGCTCCCGGCTAACAAAAATACTCATAATTAAAAAAGGAAATAAAAATAAATAAATGATAGTTTGATGTAAATAAATATTGATATACATATCAAAAATATTTTATAGAACTTAAATAAAAGTAAATAAACAACAATTTGCATAAAAAAATTTCACCAAATTGGCGGAGAGAAAAATTACGCCAACGTGCGTATGTGACACCTGTGCCCAAAAAATATGCGAAATGCTACCATGATCGCAAATGTTCAAGATTTATCTATTAGAATCTTCCGATTTGGCGAAGGATTAAGGGAAAATTAAATTATGAATAAATGTAAAGTGTTGCAATGTTTAACATACATTTAAGGGAGACCAAACTGGTCGCCAGTGGCGGCTAGTATTATAATATACAACCATGTTTTTGGGGAAGCTACTGCAGTGAACACCGAAGATGTAGAGTGTTGATGAAACAGCCTGCTTATGCAAATTGCCAAAGTATAATGTTTGTTGTGATACCTTCTACGGGGTCAAATTTGGGCTGTTATTAATAGTAATCAATTAATTTCTGATAAAACATTCATTGTTAAAAGAGACAAATATACTAGAGAGAAGTTCTGTAATGATCGAGGGACTGTCAGAAGAAATGCAGACGACACCGAAACAATTGTAACTCCTTGTCATTGCTAAATCACCAAATCTCCACTTCTTAAAAAAAAATGAAGAGTTTGATCCGTGAATATGCAAACCAGAAGCTGATTTGGATGACTTGGTGATCTTTTCGTCTCATAGATGCGCAACTTCAATATGCAAATGCAGGAAAAATCTAGAAAGGTGATGCTATTTGTGGAGAACCGTCCAGCCCACCCGAAGAACATTAAGGGTTTCAAAAACGTACACGATGATTTTTTTTGTCGCCAGATACCAGATATGCCCCAATAGATAGAACAAAAGTCTCTAGTCCATAGCTTCCTTGTGGAACAATATAAACATGGTTTCTGCCATTTTGCTGAATATAATACAGCCACAGTACATTGAGTAGCGTCGAAACAAAAACAAATGCAAACTCTTTCAGCGTGGTTGGTTATAGACCAAACAAAAGTTATTCTAAACGCGCGAGTAATTAGATGACTGTCTCAATATTCGATTGATGTGATTCAACGCACTGAAAAAAAAAAAAAAAAAATCTTCCTCGGTGAGTAAATGACGTCGACAGAGGCAAGTGATTTTTGGTGTTAAGAAGATATTAACAAAGACGCAAAAAATATATGCCTTATGTTCATGACTCCGCGAACGAAGCATGTAAAGGCAAGTACGACAACAACCCCCCCCCCCTCCCCCTACCTATTCTGACATCAACTGCTTTTTCAAAAGTCTTCAACATCTTACTCAGATACGCCAGAAAAATTACTCTGGTTAGAGACGATTATAGTTATTTTTAGAGAGGATTGTTAATGGATGTTGTAACACTACTATATTTTATAATGCATGTTACAGGCAAAAAAAAAAAAAAAAAAAAAAAAAAAAGGACAAACTTGTGAAGTTTAAATAAATCGGTTGAATATCTATATATTTAAAACGCTAAGCGATTTCTTTCGACAATCCGTGAGAACAAACTACTGCATCAAATTACATAATTTTTCTTTTAAATGAAAGATATTTGGACACAGATTTGTTATCGTGCATTCGTTTGTTCGAAAATTTAATTAATTAACCGTAATTTTCAATTAAACTTTTACGTCTGCTAATGACGTCATAATCGGATAACGCCTACTGTTCCGAAGCCTACTGTTCCACATAGTTTATTTTCTAAACTCTGTGGTTGAATAAAAGAAAAATAATAAATATTAAAAGCACGCAGTTTTAAGGCCGAATTTGTTAATTTGCAAGTTAAATTTCGGTAAAAATACTTATCCGCGTGTTTTATAAGCGAATAAAAATTCATATTTATTGTGACGTCACGGGAATATTGTCCATTGGGTTTATTTTATCATTATGCATTATAACTTTGTTGATGCCATTTTTTCATTACAATTAAATACAAAATATATTTATATTTGTGTGCATGGTGTTTAAGCATTAATGTAAGGTATATGAAGTACGTGTGAAAAGTTTGCGCTGGTGAAAATGACGTTATGCTTAGCTTGAAGTGCATTTTAACATTGATAAAACTAAAGAGAAAAATGTATATGATTGTGTTAACATGACATAATTTTACTGATTTTTGCATTCATAATTATAAAGATTAGAATTGGAGCCGTCATTGATTTCTTCATCTTGATTGCATACCTTGATTACATGTTACCAATTGCTTTTTTTTTTTAATTATAGAACACAAGATTTCCTTTTCTAATAAAAAAAATCACAAAAGTAAAGGATTTCAGGAAATTTAAAGTTATTAAAAATAGTGTTATGGTAGAAAAAAATCTTGAAATAATTATTGTATTTTTAGCTAGAATAAACTATGTAAGATATATAAGAATTATTTTGGTAGATTTATTATAAGTTCATTTAACAGTTCCTTATTAGCGCAAAGTCCCATTTCTTTCAGTGTGAATTTCTCTTTTGATGTCAAAAAAAGTTTTTTCCGCTTTTGGACGCCAGCCAAAATACAGTGGCAATTTTTAGAAATGTACAACAGTTGTAACAACAAAGGCGCTATCGCTTTAGCTTTCATCGCGCTTACATCACTTCGAAATACTACAATTTTCTATTTTTTACTACATTTTACAATTTCAATTCTTACATCATCAATTAGAAAAAAAATTAGCTTTCGATTGAAATTTATTTGAAAACTGCCGATTAATTTAACGACTTTTTAAATAATTTTCAAGCATGAAAAGTTTTTTAATTCTATCTTATCAATGACCACCAATTTACTTCAATAATGTAAAATAGCCCTTGGGAAAGTTGCCACAATTGAAAATAGATTTCCCTAACCATCATAAAAAGTGAATAATAATTAAAAAAATAAAGTGATAAATCATAAGATCAGATTATCCATAAGATAGAACATTTTGGCGCTAAACAAAAATCTGTCAGGAAAAAAAAAAGACTATCTTTAGTTTATGTTGAACATAAAACTGATATGTTGAATTCGTTGATGAATATGTTCCATCCGATATCAGGATATGCTAGGAATTGCATTTTTTTATTTTTTTACATTTGTCAACTGTATATGAGGAAAAATATCCCCGACTGTGATGGAAAAGGGATAATCATCCTGATTATGTCAAGGAACCGAAGAAACCATACAAATAATTTACACTTGAAAACATTAAAAATCTCCTTCATCTGCAGATAGATTTATTACTGTAAAAAACTTCTTAATCTTTGCATAAAAACTGATTAGCTTAAAACAATGGATGCGTTTTAGAAGATATGGATTTGAAACGAACAATGATTAAAGAGGACATTTTAAAACTTTTAATTTAATCATTTTAAAACTTTTTTAACGTCGAATTTCGACGGTGCTATTGGGCAGATGCAATGCACATGCGTATAGGAGCTCATTCGGTTGCATCATCACAGGGGGGGGGGGAGATGTGTGCTTTATTTACTATGTTCTGTTATTTACTGAATATGATATGAACGTAGGAATATACTATTTGTATATATTTCATAGGTCGATGAATTTTTTTTCTTGCCGTGGGGTATATGGTGGTAATGCCAAACTGATTTGCATTACACAGTTATTTACGGATTGTTTGTTTGGAGTTTGCATCGGAAATAGTACTGTATTTGACTGGGGAAAAAAATTAAATAAAATATTTGAAAGACTGTTTTATACGCACTCCTTCATAAATAATAAAGAAGCTTATTTTACTGATATTGTTACAGTATTTTTTTGCGTCAAGTTTTGACGGGTTCCATCTAGTTTCTAATAATAATGCTAATTATTGCTAGTATAAGACTGCGGTTGTATATTTCTTTTGGATGATTTCTGTTTTGTTTACTTTTTGCCATGCGAATAATATTTTTTTAAACAAATATTAAAAAGGATATTTTTTCTTGTTATATTAAAAATTAAGAACTGATTATCAGTTTACCCCTTATCACAAGTACTAAATATAATTTTAATCACTGGGATGTGCTGCAAAGATTTAATATTTTTGATTTGTGTTAAAAAATTAATCTAGCAGGAAATTTATTTTTGTTGTTTTATTTTAAGTTGTAACTTATTAATTGATAATAAAGCCTTATTTAAATCCATATTTATATCCAGCTATTATTCGAGTTGGTCCTATAAAAACAAACAATGAGATAAAATTTAAAACAGTTAACTTTTAATCTAAACATGCGTAAAAGGCACAATTTTCGACCGTACACATATAAATGAAAGCTCTAAAGTTTATTTAGACGGTTAGATATGTAAATAAGCTCAATTTCTGCAACATTAAAATTACATTTAATACGTGATCCCACTTAATATGCGAATTTAGTCCGATCCCTTGAAACGCGTCTTAACCCGGTTCGACTGTATTTCTTTTTTTCTACCTTTTATCAGTTACCTAGCAACTGTATTTCATAGCCTATAAAAAAGAATAATTCAAATAATACCGATTACAAAAGAGTAAGCAGAAAGTATGGATAAGGGAAGGTTTGCGTCAAATATGAACAATGTTAGTAACATTACGGTTTAAATTGAATGTGGATTACTAAAAACTATCACAAAAGCCACTTCATTGCGCCACATCATGTATGCCCTTTAGTCAATTGGCAATGGACACAATGATGAATGAATACCCCAATAGGTTTAAACGTCTCAAAATATATACCTATTTTTGGGTGAATTTAGTATGCTATTGCTATCGACTAGATTAGGATGCATTTATCTAAATATTATAGAATAACCATCAAAACTGTTTTTCAAAACCAAAAGTTGTAAAAAAATTAGATTTCTAAATTAGTCTATAAGTTAGATATAATAGATTCAGTTAGCATTTTCATACGTTTCTTTCGTACATGTTATTTTATTCAACTTATCCATCAGATGCAGATGTTTCGTGGTTGGTAGGTAAGTAAATAGGGTAAAGTGGTGCAGGAGTGCGCACTTTAGCTATTTCATTAAATAATAATAAATAAAGAGATTTAAGGGATGATTTTATACTTTATTTTTACTCTTAGATTATTAAGCTAACAAAAATAATCCATTAATCAACTTATAAGAAACACTTTCGCTATTATTTGAAAAAAAAAGATTATCCTCCTGAATGCGCACTCCTGTACAACCAATGATTTCAATAATGCTCAGTCAATGCAAGAGTGCGCAATAAAAAAAGGAGGAGCTTCTCTTTAGAACGTCACATTTGCATTGACCACGACCTGCGTATTCTATGTACTTTTCATATCACCATGTTCTGCAAGAAATGCACACCATCCAATCCTCTACGATTGGTTCTCTATAGATTTCTGAGCAGCCTGGACATGTCCACACTTTTTTTTTTGGTACAGTTTTTGACTTCTTGTGTTTACTTTTTTTGGTAATAGTTTCTGCCTTTTTTTCGCAACGTCAAACTGCCTTTTGTGTGGTAAACTGTTGAAAATTCCAGACCCTCTAGTCCGCTTACACTGTAAAGAATTTTGGTCAACAATCATGGTACATATACTGGCAACTTTGTAACCAGTATATATACCGTAATTTAACTGTACGCTATACGTTAAAATATTTAAAGTATATGTACCGGTTGCAACCCCCACCTCTCCTCAGACCTGCACACATTAAGTAACAAGAGCAAGAGCATCACTTCAAGGGTTGCCGTACACTGAGGCGGGGCTTGGGCTACCAGATTTTTTCTTACTGAAAAATAATTATTTTACGTTATAAATAGCGATTTTTTACTGAAAAACAATCATTTTTCGGTATAAATACCATTTATAATCGAAATGGCACATATACTGTTTTTTACGCTTAATGTACCTTAGAAGTACGGTACTCATGTCGTAAAGAGTGAAAACGGCCCAAGTACCGTTAATTTACGGTACATCTACTGAAATTTCACGAAAATTTTTACAGTGTACTACGGAATCGCAGCACAGATGACTGTGTATACGGTGCCAACTCTGTTAATTTGTCGTAAGAGGAACTTGTTGAAGTCAAAGCTATATGTGCCTTGCAAAACCGAAGTTGGGTTAATTTCATAGGGAGCGTGCGTCTTTTCTTTAGACAGATTTACTGCTTTTTCCGAAATATCATTTTCTGTTGAAAGCAATTCTCTTTCCTCCTAAATTTCAATGTTCTGTGGTTCTACTGACATATGGGATTCAATAATTTCAGATTCTAATTGTCTTTCATTGACGCTGTTTACTAAAATATCAGTATGAAAAAAGGTCATATACCGTTACTTTAAATCTTCCAATGGAATTAGGAACGGTAGCAGTTTTTCCAAAAGTAGGTGTAAATACTGATGCAACTTGAAATGTCGTTATTGTTGGACCTGGATGATTTATCATCTACTTTTCACACTCAGCACAGTAATATTTTTTTATTGGACTAAAAAATATCTATCTAGCGGTTGTATTTTGTGGCTACTATGTGGAGGCACTTTAAGAAGAACAATGTGATATTGTCGACAGACATCAACAATTGCAAGTATGCAATGCTTTGAATGATTGTCGAGGATCAAACATGTGGACGGTTCTTGAGTTGGCATAGCGTGGTTCTTAAAATGTTGAAGCCAGTCAAAAAATAGATCACTTATTATAAAGCTGCTGTCAGAAACCATTAAAACGGCAGATGCAAGTGCATTATCTAAAAGTCCTGCTTTCATTCTCTTTCTTTTCTATATGAAAGCGAATTGAATAGACTGCCCATTAGCATTTCATTGCACAAAACACTAACTTTTGCCCTCTCTTTCAGCACTTGGAATCTTATTAACACGTATTTTCCTTAAATGGATATGGCTTTTGGTGGCTTGTTAAGTACTGTAGAGAAACGAGACAAAAAATGAGCATATAGCTGATGTTAAATATAATAAAAAAATCACAGCCCTGGCAAGATTATATCAAAAAGAAACCATCTCCAAATAAATTTCAAAATTCTTCCCTCCAGTCCCTTATTCCTATCCATCTATAATAAGAGAAACCATAGAGATACTAACACGCAAAAACACAATATGTAACGATGCGACATCTTTTAACTTACCGAAATTGTGGCTCGAGTTACTCCATTCTTACAGATATGAAAATAAACGATAACGTGTGTAATTTTTTTAAAAAGTACATGAAAATTAAATGATAATATAAAGCCCGTGCAATTCTAGAATATTCTCATTTTGTTTTTGAAAATGACTCGGAGAGTCGACACATCTAAAACAACCTAATAAAAGTTATTTTAATTTGTATTATGTTGCTAATTTACACCTTTAAAATAAATATATTATTACGAGGTGTTGTAATTTATTATATTGTGAATAATGTACATTTAAAGATTGCATTATTATTGTAGGATTACAATATATATTTAAGGATTACATTAAGGATATCATTTATTAATTAAAGGATGAAGTGTTTTGAAAGCAATATATTAAACCAAAACCCTCTGTGTGATCTTCGACCGCACCCACCCACCTGTTTTCTTTTGCTTCCCCTCATCGCCCTCCTTTGTTTTTTTGCAAATCTCAATAAGTATCGTGAGAACTATAAAAGACGAACTCACCCTTGGATGTGTAATGGAGAATAGATTGTCCACGTGAAGTAAATTATTTTGGTCGGCCTTAAATGTATGTAGATCCTTCATGGGATCCAACAGGTTCGGTGGAATAGACGTCAACAGATTGTTAGATAGATCCAGTAAAATGACATCCTCTGTACCCTGCAAAAATAATTTGTCAGTAGTTTTAGTATTATTGTAATTTTTGCACAATAATTAAATAAAGTAAATGTGCCAAGTATCCCATGTGCTATGGGTCTACAATTTTAAAGCTGAGGACATGCAAGCCCTTTCAAAGCATTTTTGAAAATTTGGGGGGGGGGGGGGGGAGGAAACTTTTTTTACTCCATTCGCTGAAAGAAGATAACAGAAGTAAACAAATGCACATGCGGATTGGCGATGCTTAAACCTGGCGCTGTGCCAGAAGCGCCATACAGACTGTCTGAAGTGTTTGAGCTTCTGCTTTTTCAAATCGAAATAAAAAATAAAATATGCCAACCTAGGGATTTGTGCCAAATGTGTGGCTTCTTGGCGATTTTTCTGCAACCCGTTTGTTTATTTTCGTTATCTCCTTTCCCTGAACAGACTATAGTACAGTTCTATGTTGTGTACTTCTCTATTGTCCTATATATTATTAAAATGAGCCCAAGTACTCATTAATGATAAATATGTCTCAATTTGAGAATGTCGCTGTAATAAGGCTTTGGTAAATATTATTGGTAATTATTCATCTGCGTAGTTATAAAATGTGACACGTTATTTCAGTTTTTGTGCGAGTCCTGAAAAATGCTTTTGAGTCTAACTTCTGTCGTACACTCTCAGATATCAAATTCTTTGAGGAACTCTAGAGCTTCAGGGGGAATGGCAGTTCTAGATCATTAATAAGCATAAAATCTCAAAGTTTTCTGGGTACGGGGGTTCGATGTTCTAGGGGAATGTCCCCCCGATCCATACCCAAAATTCAAAATTGATTGAGGGGACGATCACCCCCCTCTTTTTGCCTTCTCGAAATGGCACCCCTTTTAAGAAACATGTCTCAAACTGATACTTGATGTAAAATAGAGAAAAAAAAACAGAGCAATACCTGATTGTCTAAACTATTTTCCATAACTAGGCCAAGCCTGTTAAAATGACAATAGGTCATGGAAGAATTTTTAAAGATGTTTGGAAAAGGTCGTATTGTAACAAAGTAGAAAGGACCCTGTCTTTCAGAATAATAGTAATGCGATGACGATTGCAGCATCATTAGCGACACGAGAAAGAAATTTATCATACAACAGAATAGTTCTACTATTAAGCTTCAACCTTAATATTATGTTCATTTTTAGGGTTCCGTACTTAAAAAGTAAAAACGGAACCATTATAAGATCACTCCTGTGTCTGTCCGTCTGTCTGCCACGGCCCCTTTTCTCATAAACTCTGGGACGTGGAACGCTCAAACTTGGGAAAGTTATAAAGCCTTTTTACCCACATACTTTCAGATTATTAACCACTTACAAATATGTTTAGGAAAAATTTAGGGGGGGGCTAATTAAGTTACTTGAAAAGAAAAGTTTTCTTTTTAACATTTTCCAACCTAGTTGAAAAGTCTTTATGACTTCGGTTTGTCTGGCCGTCTGTCCGTGCTCTAACTCCCGTAAATATGCTCGGATTGCCTAGCAATTTTTATATGTTATTGTCGTTATCTATAGCATGTTCCCTATTTCAAATGAAGTGTGTAGCCCTAATAGTTTTTTTACAGGGACACTCAAAAGAATTCTGTTACATTACGGTCTATGGGGAAAAATCATTTGCGGTTTATTAGAATGATGTTACACAATTTCAAACACATTGAATTTGATATATATCACGAAAGTGCATTACAAGAAGCTTAATATGGAATAGGATGTGCATAGCACATATAGTTACTTTACAGGGACAGTCAAAAGAATTCCGTTACATTACGTCTATGGAGAAAAATCGTTTGCGGTTTAATTACATAATGTTTCACTATTTTAAACGCATTGAAATTTATATATATTACTAAGGTACATTACAAGAGGCTTACTACAGAATAGTGTGTGTATAGCAGTTAGCGTTCATTCACAGCGACACACAAAAGAATTCCGTACTCTCTGTTAACAATAATTCCTGGAAGTGCGTTTTAAGTTGCTGAACGAGATTTTAAATTTAACTGACTTTTTGTCTATTACTTGGAGTGTATAAATTCTGTAGATCTTATACAGGGTAGCACAAAAGTTCGCGAACACATTTACGTTTATTGACAGAAACTCCAGAAGGAGAATTTTAAACTGTGCTACGCGTTTCCTAACTAAACTAAAATTTAGCATCCTATGTAGTATATATACAAATCTATAGATCCTATACAGGGCTGAATAAAAGTATTCGGATATTTTTCAGAATATTGTATATGTTGGAAATATATGTTGGAAATTCCTGAAATTATGTTTCTTAAATATGTTATGCGTTTTCCAAATTGTTCACTTAGATGTTATCTTTCAGCTTATTAAACGGTAAAGATTTGTAAAATTATTTTGGAAACGTTGGAAAGTGTTACATAATCTATGCTTGACGCATGATTTTTCGTTCTTTTCGTATATTGTGTGGTGTATCGTGTGAAAGATCTCGTAATATCGAACTCAAAAATATATTTGTTTTAATTTTAGGTGTTATATTTTCAGAGATATCGTAGAAAATGCACTGTAAAATTATGTTCCTTCCCCCCCCCCCTCTATTTCCGAATCTACTGAAACTAAGATTATGAAAAAATTAGGGGTAGTAGGAATTTATTTTAACCTTTCTGGAAAACTGTAGCGATTTTCATAGGTGACATAGTTTTTGAGCACAACGCATTTTTCTGCTAAACACAAACTTTACTTTTCGGGCAGCCAGCCAGGGAGTTGATGGGCGCTTGAGGTATTTATCGACACAGAATCATCCAATGATAGTTGATAATGATTTTCGAGAGCAACTGTCGGTAATTAGCCGATATATTAATTAAGTTACTTTTAAAAAAACTTTCTTTTTATATATCGTGTAAGGTTTTTTGTTCGAAAGATGTCGTAAAATCGAACTCAAAAATATATTAGTTTTAATTGTAGGTGTTATATTTTCAGAGATATCGTCGAAAGTATACTGGAAAAATATGTCCCCACCCCCACCCCTCCTATTTCCGAAAAAATATGAAAAAATTAGGGGTAGTAGGAGTTTATTAATTAATAAATAGTACTTAATAAATTTAATATACAGAAACCCATTGAGCGCGAGTTATACCAACACATCCTACAAGAAAACCCACTCACACCCCCACAAACTGGATTGTGACGTCACGGTCAGTAGTCCTACTAGGATTTTCAAACAGCCCACCCTAGAGTGATAGCCCGCTGAACAACTTTGTGAGTGCGGACATCTTGTACGTGACTAATAGATATTTAACACGTCTTAGCTTAATTTCGCATTAAAATACATCTATTACTAATACATTTATTTTAAAAAATAAAAGGAATGATAAATGTGTACTGTCCACTTGCTAGAGGCAACTATAAGAATTGTCCAGTAGTATATGTTTCTACATTTCCAATGAATGAAGGTTTAAAAAACAATTGGATACACGATATACAAAGGGAGGATTTCTCCAGTTTTATGGATAACAAAAAACAAGAGGAATTCAGACATAGAAAGCGATAACGTCCAGTCAAATAAATCTCATCAAAAAGTCACCTGTAAAAAATGCAGCCAAGTCTCGTAACTCATTTACCGTAAAAAGTACTGAGATCGTATAAATCCAAGTTTAACTATCTTATTAACTCTGAAATTTTCATTCGCAAATCACTCCTAGTCTCTACATCTTTAGTTAATTATTATTTTGTGACTTGGCAATTACGTAGCACGAGAATGTGATGTATATAGTTAGTCTTAATCAAATAATACTATAACATATTAAAGTGTAATAACTACCCTGTGCGTATATAATTTGCCTTAATTAAATTATCCCATCCTATTCCATAACATAGTAAGGTGTAATAACTTCCCTGTGATGCGTAATTGCCAAGTCACAAAATAATAATTAACTAAAGATGTAGAGACTAGGAGTGATTTGCGAATGAAAATTTCAGAGTTAATAAGATAGTTAAACTTGGCTTTATACGATCTCAGTACTTTTTACGGTAAATGAGTTACGAGACTTGGCTGCATTTTTTACAGATGACTTTTTGATGAGATTTAAACTTCTTTTTGTAAGTAATCCTCCTTTTCTTGATTTTCTCCTTTTCTTGAGATCATCCACTGATTTTCGCTAAGCCCACACTCTGTCCCTATTATTTACAGGTATCAAAAATTTGAAGCTTTAGTTTCGTTTGCAAAGTACTGTAGATAAAAAGAGATTTCAGGTTCCTAGGCAAGCACTAAGTTATGGGAGGGGGGGGGGTGTCAAAAGTACTCTCAATTGCTTCCAGGATAGGTGCTATCCATCTGAGATATTACTCGCAGCCCTAGATACTTGATATTTAACATAAAAGAACTTTTTAGTGTGAAAAGAAAACCAAAATTAAAATTTCCGGAAATTTCCAATAAATCAAATTATATTCCTTTATTCGATGTTTTTTTTTCGTTTTTTTAGTCTTTTTTTTTATTATTAACAGATTTTTTAGTTTTTCCTTACTTTGTGTACTAAACCATGCCTTTCTGCCAAATGTCAAGCTTCTAGGACTACAAAATCGAATTATTTTCAAATTTTCGACATTTTATAAGTTTATTGATTTTTCAATTTTAATTCTAAGTTACCTGATTGTCATGCCAATATAGTAATTATTTGATCCGTCTTCTTAGGATCATTTAGGTTCAATTTAGAGATACATCAAGTGAATCTTAGAGTTATCATGATTTTATTTAGAAAGAACTATCAAGCCATAACCAGCCAGTAATGTCGGGAGGGTAGGGGGAGCTGTGAAAATTTTTGTGGTGATGACAACATTTAACAATCCATATTTCATATGTGAAGTACATAGAGTACAACCTGTGAAAGAAAACAAACCTGTCTATAAAGAAATCGCCTATATCGTAGCCAGTCTATAGCGGAACTTCTCTATAACGAAATTCGTAAACGAAAGAAAAGAAAACCATAATCCGGGGGAAATAACATAAAACAATTAGGGGCGTTGTACTAGCTAATAGGACAATTATCTTAAAACTAATGTTTCTAGCAGTACAAAATCAAATTGTTTTCGAATTTTCGATTTCTTAAAGATATTTCGATTTTTCGATTTTATTTTCGAATTTAACGAATATTTTAATTGTTCCTTTTATTGAATAGTAAATACTACTTTTACACCAAGTTTTAAGTTTCTAAGACTACAAGATAAAATTATTTTCAATTTTTGATATTTTCGAATTTTTTTTATAATTTTCTGGATTTTTTAATTTTTTCTTATTTTGTATCCTTTATTACAAATTTCAAGTTTCTAGAGCTACAAAATCGAATTATTTTGAAATTTCCGATCTTTTTCGAGTTTTTTTATTCTATTTTCGAATTTATTGTGTTTTAATTTTTCCTTTTTCTGTATCCTAAACAATAAGTTTACGCCGAATTTTAAGTTCTAAAGCTACAAAATCGAATTTTTTTCAATTTTTCGGATTTTCGAATTTTTTTTCGAATTTTACAAATTTTTTATTTATTTCTTTTTTTGTATCCTAAATACTACCTTTATTCCAAATTTTAAGTTTCTAGATTTACAAAATCGAATTATTTTCAAATTTTCGTTTTTTTTTTTCGATTTTTTTTTTTTTTCAATTTTTGTTGTGCTTTTAATTTTTTCTTTTTCTGAATCCTAAACACTACCTTTACACAAAATTTTCAGTTTCTAAGACTACGAGATCATATTATTTTCATTTTCTCTCTTTTTCTTCTTTTTTTTTTTTTTTTTTTTTTTTTGAAATTTTCGATTTTTTTTAACTATCCATATTTTTTAATGTTTCCTTATTTAGTATCTTAAATATTACCTTTATTCCAAATTTCAAGTTTCTAGCGCTATGAAATCGAATTATATTCAAAATTTCCTTATTTTTCGATTTCTTTCGATTTCTTGATTTATTTTCGAATTTTATTGCGTTTTTATTTTAACTTATTCTGAATCCTAAACACTATCTTTACTGCGAATTTTAAATTTCTAAGGCCAAAAGATCAAATTATTTTAATTTTTTTCAATTTTTTTCCAATTTTTCGAATTTTTGATTTTTTTTTTTCGAATTTTCTGGATTTTTTAATTTTTCCTTATTTTGCATCCTGAATACTACCTTTATTCCGAATTCCAAGTTTCTAGCGCAACAAAATTTGATTATTTGAAATTTTTCCATTTTTTTCGATTTAATTTTTTTTTTTTTTTTTTTTTTTTTTTTTTGTGTGTTTTGATGTTTTCTTTTTCTGAATTCTAAACACTACTTCACACCTAATTTTAAGTTTTTAAGACTACAAGATCGCGTTACTTTCAATTTTCAATTTTGTTCGATTTTTTTAAATTTTCGAATGTTTTTTTTTTTTAATTTTCCGGATTTTATAATTTTTCCTTTCTTTGTATCCGAAACACTAGCTTTATTCCAAATTTTAAGTTTCTCTGGCTGCGGGATCTACCCAATCTTTTTGATGACGCAAGAGTGAGTGAGTGACAAAAAATCGAAACTTTGAGTTCATATATCGTCTGCACTAATTTATGGGTATTTTTAGAATTATGCATATTTTTTAATTTTTCCTTATTTAGTATCTTAAATATTACCTTTATTCCAAATTTCAAGTTTCTAGCGCTATGAAATCGAATTATTTTCAAATTTTCCTTATTTTTTTATTTTTCCGACTTTTGGATTTTATTTTCGAATTTTATTGCGTTTTTTATTTTAACTTATTCTGAATCCTAAACAGTATGTTTAATGCGAATTTTAAGTTTCTAAGGCTAAAAAATCAAATTATTTTAATTTTTTCAATTTTTTACGAATTTTTCGAATTTTTGAATTTTTTTTCGAATTTTCTGGATTTTTTAATTTTTCCTTATTTTGCATCCTAAATACTACCTTTATTCCGAATTCCAAGTTTCTAGCGCAACAAAATCGGATTATTTGAAATTTTTCGATTTTTTTAATTTTGCTTTCGATTTTTTTTGTGTTTTTGATGTTTTCTTTTTCTGGATACTAAACACTACCTTCACACCAAATCTTAAGTTTCCAAGACTACAAGATCGTATTATTTTCAATTTTCAATTTTGATGGAATTTGTTGAATTTTCAATTTTCAATTTTGATGGAATTTGTTGAATTTTCGAATGTTTTTTTTTTTCGAATTTTCCGGATTTTATATTTTTTCCTTTCTTTGTATCCTAAACACTACCTTTTTCCAAATGTCAAGTTTCTAGGGCTACGGGATCAACCTAATCTTTTTGATGACGCGTGAACGAGTGAGTGAGTGAGTGACAAAAAATCGAATGTTTGAGTTCATATATCGTCTGAACTAGAAAAGACAGAAAGTTGTAATTTTAAAGTTTGGTTCTGTGTGCCAAATCACGGCCAAACTCGATTCTCTCTCTCCTCTTCTCCTAAAGGGAAGGAGAAAATCGAGTTAGGCCGTGGCCAAATACTCTAGAAAAACAAAGTTTCAAATTTTTGGGATACTCCAGCGCGGAGATATGGGGTGTCAAAAGTGCCCTGAGTTGCTTCCAGAAAAGTATGCTTACGGCTGTCCTCTCTCGACTTGGCGGATGCACTGCCGTGCCTCCAGATCTTGCCAAGGCTGTGGTTTTCCTATTAGACTTAATGTTAGCTATATGCTCCATTTGTCTGCAACTAAATTTCCTCATGCCAATATAGTAATTCATTGATCCGTTTTCTTAGGATCGTTTATGTTCAATTTAGAGATAAATCAAGAGAATCCTAGAATCACCATGATTTTATTTAGAAAGGACTATCAAGCCATAACCAACCAGTAATGTCGGGAGGGAGGGAGAGATGTGAAAATTTTTGTGCGACCAACATCTTTTAACAGCAAATATTTCATATATAAATTAAATAGAGTAAAGCCTGTGAAAGAAAATGAACCTGTCTGTAAAAAAAAAAGGTCTATAACGTAGCCAGTCTATAGCGGAACTTTTCTATTGCAAAATTCGTAAACAAAAGAAAAGAAAAGCATAATCCGGGGAAAATAACACAAAACAATAACGGAAGGTGTACTAGCTAATAGGACAATTATCTTAAAATCTATCTAAAACAAACTATCCCCATCCTGTGGGATTTGTTTTTCAATGTTTTACTTTATTTAATGCAAAACATAGATTGCATCCGACAACTCATAAAAAAGTCCCCCGGCCTGTACCGGCAGGAAAAGGTAGCTTTCCTATATCTTCGTTTTAAAATTTTAGCTAATGTTACTCGAAAACAGCAAGTTAAAATGCAAAGAAACCGTTTACAAAAGATTCGTTTACACTGAATTTGAATAAGAAATTCGCCAACTTATTGAGCTATAGCCAAGTTGGCTTAATTTATGAAGACTTATTTTTGTCGCCAAATTTGGCGAGATTTCGCCAATTGTCGCCAAGTTTGGCGAGAATTTGGCGCTAATAGATATGAATATATAGTTTTATGCGTATGATTGGGAAAATGATTACAACAATGAAAGAAAGTAATTTGCGAGAAATCGCGTTCACTAAAACTTATAAATTTATATTAAAATCATTAAAATTACAGACATTACAATACACTTTCATAAAACATTAAAAACATATTAAAATTGGACGTTTCGGATTTACATGGAAAATCCCTCTTCAACAACAACATTTCACTTAGCGTAAATCATAGTTCAAAAATATCAACAAATAGAAAATGCAACGTATCAAAATTTCGAAGTCAAAGTTACAGTTATAATAACACGGAGTATTCATTCGGGATTGCACCTGCTTGACCATTATTGACCATAAATTTATCGTTGGTTTTTTGTAATGTGCTGTTTTGTTTCAAAATGTCAGCCACCCTAGAATTTCAAACTGCTCTATCTCAGCCAATTTTTAAGATAGAGGTAAAACAAAAAATGCTCTGGAATCCTTGTATCAAGTCCTAACACCTAATTAAAAAATAAACTTGATTTTTTAACTTTTTTGTATATTTATTTTAGTTTTAAAATTTTCCGTGGCCGCCATCTTGAAACAAGATGGCGGACCAAGCTGGCCAACGAACTAGGTCGAGGCACTGGTGAGCTTAATACACACAATTAGTTTCATCCAAATTAATTTATAAATACGAGCGTTATCGTATCAAATTATTTTCATTTTTTCAATTTTTTTCGAATTTTTTTATTTTTTTTTTCGAATTTTCTGGATTTTTTAAATTTTTCTTTTTCTGTATCCTAAACACTACCTTTATTCCTAATTTGAATTTTCTAGCGCAACAAAATCGGATTGTCTTTAAATTTTCGTTTTTTTTCAATTTCTTCGATTTTTTCAATTTTGCTTTCGATTTTTTTGGTGTTTTTGATGTTTTCTTTTTCTGGATGTTAAACACTACCTTCACACCAAATCTTAAGTTTCCAAGACTACAATATCGTATTATTTTCAATTTTCAATTTTGATGGAATTTGTTGAATTTTCGAATGTTTTTTTTTCGAATTTTCTGGATTTTATAATTTTTCCTTTCTTTGTATCCTAAACACTACCTTTTTTCCAAATGTCAAGTTTCTGGGGCTACGGGATCTACCCAATCTTTTTGATGACGCGTGAACGAGTGAGTAAGAAGTGACAAAAAATCGAATGTTTGAGTTGATATATCGCCTGAACCAGAAAAGACAGAAAGTTGTAATTTTAAATTTTGGTCCTGTGGGCCAAATACTCTCTATAATTGAAGTTTAAAATTTTTGGGATACTCCAGCGCGGAGATATGGGGGGGTCAAAAGTGCCCTGAGTTGCTTCCAGAAAAGTATGCTTACGGCTGTCCTCTCTCGACTTGGCGGAGGCACTGCCGTGCCTCCAGATATTCAAAGGTGAGTCCCATTTTTTTACTCAACTATTTATATCAAATTGCTGTGTTTAAGCTACTTTATGGCAACATTCCTAATCTATTTTATAAATAATACTACAAGAATTGTTATTAACCGACTTAAAAAAAGGAGGAGGTTATCAATTCGACCCGTATGTATGTATTATGTTGTTCACGCATAACTCTCGTAAATGTGCATCGATTTTGATAATCTATATATTTAAAACGCTAAGCGTTTTGTTTCGACAATCCGTGAGAACAAACTACTACATCAAATTACATCATTCTTTTTTTAAATGAAAGATATTTGGTCACAGATTTGTTATCGTACATTCGTTTGTTCGAAAATTTAATTAATTAGCCGTAATCTTAAATTAAAATTTTACTTCTGCTTATGAAGTCATAAAGTCGGCAATCGGATTAACGCCCAATGTTGCGACGTGCAGACTTTATTTTCTGAACTCAATGATTGCGAGCATAAAAAATAAATATTAAATATTAAAAGCACGTGACTTTTAGGCCGAATTTTTTAATTTGTAAGTTAAAATATAGTTAAAATGTTTAAGTATTTCGGTAAAAATATGTATCCGTGTGTTTTATAAGCAAATAAAAATTTATATTTACTGTGACGTCACGGAAATATTGTCCATTGGGTTCATTTTATCATTAAGCATTATAACTTTGTTGATGCCATGTTTTTCATTACAATGAAATACAAAATATATTTTTATTTGTATGCATGGTGCTTAAGCATAAATGTACGTGTGAAAAGTTTGTACCGGTGAATATGACGTTATGCTTAGCTTGAAATGCATTTTAACATTGATAAAACTAAAAAGAAAAATTTATATGATTGTGTCAACATGGCGTAATATTAACTGATATTTCAATTTTTAATTTTAAAGATTAGAACTGGAGCCTTTATTGGTTGCTTCATCTTGATTGCATACCTTGATTACATGTTACCAATTACTTTTTTTTAATTATAGGATTAAGTTATAGGAATTATAGGATTTAAATTATTAAGATTTCCTTTTTTAATAAAAAAATTCACAAAAGTAAAGAATTTCAGGAAAAAAAAAACTTGAAATAATGATTTTATTTTTAGCTAGAATAAACAATGTAAGGCTAATATTTTATAGGAATTATTTTGGTAGGTTTGTTATAAGTTCATTTAACAGTTCCTTATTAGCGGCAAAGACTTATTTCTTTCCCTGTGAATTTTTCTTTCGATGTCAAAAAATGGTAGTCTACTTTTGGACGCCAACCAAAACACAGTGGCAATATTTAGAAATGTATAACAGTTGTGACAACAAACGGCACTATCGCTTTAGCTTTCATCGCGCTTACATCACTTCTAAATACTAAAAATTTATTTTTTTTACTACATTTTACAATTTCAATTCTTACATCCTCAATTAGAAAAAAAAATTAGCTTTCGATTGAAATTTATTTGAAATCTGCCACTTAATTTAACGACTTTTTAAATAATTTTCAAGCATGAAATATTTTTCAATTCTATCTCAACAATGACCATCCGTTTGTTTTAATAATGTAAAATAGCCCCTTGGAAAGTTGCAACAATTGAAAATATGTATCCCTAACCTTCATGAAAAGTGAAAAATAATAATAATAATAAAAACCTGATAAATCATAAGATCAGATTATCCATAAGATAGAGTATTTTGGCGCTAATATAAAATCTGTCAAAAGAAAAAAAAAACTATTTTTAGTTTATGATTAACATAAAATTGATATGTTGAATTCGTTGATGTATATGTTGAATCAGCATATGTTAGTAACTGTTAGTTATTTTTTTTTTAAAGATCCATTGGATATTTAACTGTATAAGAGACCGACTGTGATGGAAAAGGAATAATCATCCTGATTATGTAAAGGGTTAGAAGAAACCATACAAATAAATTACAATTGAAAACATTAAAATTCTCCCTCATCTGCATATTAATTTATTATTTTTAAGAAAAATTCTTCATTTTTACATAAAAATTGATTAGCTTAAAACAATGGATGCGTTTTAGAAGATATGGATTTGAAACGAACAATGATTAAAGAGGACATTTTAAAACTTTTAATTTAAACATTTTAAAACTTTTTTTAACGTCGAATTTCAACGGTGACTTTGGGTAGGAGCTCATTCGATTGCATTATCACAGGGGGGGGGGGGGTGCTTATACTATGTTCTTTTATTTACTGAATGTGAGATGAAAGTTGGAAATTTGTATGATACTTTATGATAGGACTATTTGTATGATACTTTATAAGTCCATAAACCTTTTTTTTTTTTTTTTTGTCGTGGGGAATATGGTGGTAATGTCAAACTGATTTGCATTACACATTTGTTTACGGAGTGTTCATTTGGAGTTTGCATCGGAAATAGCATTTCACTGGGGGAGGGGGGGGTGGTTAAAATAAAATATTTGAAAGACTGTTTCATACGAAGCCCTACTTAAATAATAAAGAAGCTTATTTTACTGATATTGTTGTAGTATTTTTTTCCGTCACGTTTTGACGGGTTCCATCTAGTTTTTATTTTAAATTATTTATTCATCAGCTTGAAATCTACGTTGCGTTTTTCTTTAGGAAAAATTAAAATTTTTAACGTTAGTTTTGTTAAAAGCTAAAATAATATCGTTGTCATATGTGTTTATTTATTAAATTATCATAAAATTAAGCAAATCATTTATATTATTTAATTATTTTTGTTTATTTTATATTTATTTATTTACTTTTGCATGAAAGCTTTTCAATAAGAAATATTTTTTAATATCAAAATGTGAAGAGGGCACGCCCACTGACGTCCACGAATAACAAATATTTTTCGTTACTAACTTTTTTTTTTTACGGTAATAAGAAATTAACTGATAATCAATGTAAATAAAAAAATTAGTTGTTTTACTGTTGATTAATTTGAGTATTTTTGTTTTGAGATACTAAATCAAAAGAAAAACAATATCAGATTATAGCAACATCGGTAATTTCAGTCTTTTCCATACTGTCAAACAGAAACAGGAAAAAAAAGTTTCGTATGTAAATATATATATTATATTGCGTTGATTAAATTGCCTATTAGGATGTTTTGTAGTTTGTATAATTAATTATAAACAAGTGGGTAGGTGTGATCGAAGATCGCTCAAAGGGTTTCGTTTAATATTCCTTTCAAAACACTTTATCCTTTCTTTAATAAATTAAAACAAATTTCATTTAGCAACAACAACAATAAAAAAGTCATCTTTTTTATAAAGTAAAAATTTACCGGTCTATTTTTTCGTTTGTTTTTTAATATCTAAATGCCCGCTGTTGTATTCTGTCTTAATAATCTGTCATGCAGATAAATGCGATATTTAAAAAAATAATTTCAAAATTAAACATGTTGTATACACCTTCAAAATATTAAAATATGCGAATATTTAAATAATCGGATTTTTATCACGATTCAATATGTTTCTCAAACTCATATATTTACTAGTCTTTATTACTCATATTCATACTCACATTGTATTATTCTCAAATATTTGAAAAATTCGTTAAACTTCCAATATGACGTCAGATTCTCTTTTTAATTCTCTATGACGTGATATCAACCTGCTTTGTGTACATGAACATACTCATACTACTTGTATTATTGATAAATCTTAGAAATTTTCCGCTTTATTACTACTATGACGTCAATCAATTTTATTTCATATTTATCTTTTTTTCAATTAGTGAAACTTTTTATTCCATTTTCACTTTTCACGTGAAAATCGTCTGATTGAAAATTAATTATTGAAGAAAGAATTTCATGTGGGTTTTTAATTTTTGGCATCTGCTATAATGAAAAATGTTTAAATTTAATAAGAAAAGGCTGTTAGAATTTAGGTTTTTTATCTCTATTTATTAAAATAATACGAATTTTTCAAATTTTAATATTTTCAGCTCTTCACAGCTGATATTCGGATTTATACACAAAGTTTCAACTCTGTAAGTTACATAGTTTTCGAGAATGGCTCTGTGACAGACAGACAACGAAGCGAGAGCAATAGGGTCTCGTGAGATGAACGAAACCCTAAAAAGGATTAATTCTTATCGATTATTAAAACTGTTGTCAAATATAAACACTTTCTGACAGAAAATCGTTTTTACCTGTACATGCATAAAAATTTTACATGTGTATATTTATGTTCCCTAGAACAATTTATATTTTATTTCTTAAAAATATATATATAAAAAATAAAGCACTTTTCAGAAAATATTGTCAAGATTGATTTTTTAAACCGATTTTTGAGATATGACAGTCTCGAAATGAGAAGTAGATCGCCAAGTAACAATCTGGTAAAATTAAAAATTTATTGCATATCTATACTAATATTATAAAGGAGTAAAGATTGTTTTTTTGTTTGTTTGTTTGTAGGGGGTAATCTCTGGAACTACCGAACCGATTTCAAAAGTGATGGTGGTAAATTGATGGTGACAACCCCTGCTCCAACATAGGCTATATTTTATGTCGGTGCCACTAACCCCAGAGAAGGTGCAGGAGCGAAAAACGTTCTAAAATTGCAATTTTTTTTTTATACTGAAAGAGCTAGAAATTTGAAATTTGGCATTGTAGTTACTTATAAGATGTAAATGCTCTCTAAGAACAAATTTTAAAAAAATCGAAATTTAAAAGGGTGAGATGAGCGAAAAGCGTTCGAAAATCGTTCTAAATTACAATTTCTATGGAATCTCTGGAACTACAGAACCGATTTCAAAAGTGATGGTGGCAAATTGATAGTGTCAATCCCTGCTCCAACAGCCTCTTTAATAAAAAGCTATGCGTTGCTGACGACTGGGTTTTTCGCTAATTGTTGCCACAGATTAATCTCGGAAAATGAAACATTTGAAATTACTGAAAAAAATAATAGTTCGAAAAGTATTTGTCAGAAAATTGTTAGACAAACTGCGTTTGAAAGGTAAAAAATTGTATATTTCTTGATATAAATTTCAAATCTAATGATTATGCCGTTTTTCAAATATTGAATTTCAAAAATTACCAAATTTCACAATGGAGTAATTATAATTTCATCATCTGTCAGATGATAATTTAAATAATTTCTTATATATATATATATATATATATATATATATTTATATTTAAATAATGTGTGATTTTATAGTAAAAGTATGAAAAGTAGCAAATTTGGATGGTGGCATAAACTGTAGAATAAGTAAAAATCATTCATGCGTAAAAAGATAATGATAAGGACAACGAGTCCTGACGTGTATATTGGCACGAGTCACAAATTATAGTAGCCTTATTATTCTGTTAAAATATAAGAGTGAATTATGAAATGTCAATATTTTGTTGGATTAAAAGTTCGTTAAGAGAAATTGACCAGCGTAGCGGACGTAGCTTGCTAGTAGAAGATAAAACGGTTGACGGTACTGAAAAAATACAGATGAAAAATTGGAAAATGCAGAAATAAATATTCGCTCTAAAAACGGGGGGGGGGGGAACGTTTTAGCCAATGTTTTATTAATTTATGAAGCTTCGAAGTTGATAGGAGGTCATTTCACTTTCCTTTCTGGGAGCCCGGATGGGACGTCTCACTCTTCCATACCGATTGATTACTCCAACCTAGAAATATAATATAAGCCTCTCCAGCTTTTTCTCTGCCAAAACCAACGGGAATTCTTTATGATTGCCCGAAGAACAAACTCTGCACCTCAGAGCCATGACTCTTAGTCTGAAACAAAATTTACAATTGCATTCGGAAGCTGCTTAGAATCTCCTTGCATTCGCTTATATCAACTCTGCATCTGTCGCAGAAAACAAAGGTTGCTTTCCTAGCCATTCAGACCTCTTGTGCGTGATATCACGAACAAGATTTGTTCTCATAGAGGGAAAAAATATTTCCTCATTTCATAGTCGTATAGAAATTACCCTTCGTATAGAAATCGCCGTCGATGTAACGTCAAACGAAATGTTGGGTGATGACGGATCGAACCTTTTGATGTTTAGCGGCAGTTTTCTGGATTTAGCCGAAATTCAGAGCACAGTGGTTTTTACATTGTCTTCCCTATGCTGGTTTTCTAAGCAGTATACAAGGGTTTTGAGTGAGATACAGTAGATTTCTCACAGTATCATAACTCGGTAAGCTTTGGTCGTGAAAGAATTGCAATTTGTTTAATCTCCTCTAAAGGAAAAACTTTCAAATTTAAAAAGCTGTTGAATTCTGTATAAAGGGTGTTGTTTTTTTACGAAATGCCGATACAAATCGGCTCGCTACTTAAGCATGCAATTGTGCATTCAAACACCAGTGAAAAATCATCTAATGTGTTCATATAATTAAATACACACTAGGATGGAGAGAAAAAAAATAAAGTTTAGAATTTAGAAACACAATAGTGATTAAAATTAGTCTTTTCTCTTACTATTTAACAAAAAAAGGAATCAGGTCAATCCATTAATGCCTTAAACCCTCTACCAGGTCCTGAAATTATGAAAATATATAGCAAATTGTGACAGATCATGTAAAAATAAAATTCATAATTTCGAAATACAGTAGTCATCAAAATTTGCATTTTTACTTCCTATTTAAGGGGAATTTTTTCAAGTCAATCGATTAATGGCTTGAGCCCTCTACCAGGCCCTGAAATTAAAATGACTATTGTATTTCGAAATTGTGAAATTAATTTTTATATGATACGTCGCAATCTGCTGCCAAGTTTCATAATTTCAGGGCCTGGTAGAGGGCTCAAGACATTAATCGATTGACCTGAAATTTTTTTCTGTTATATAGGAAGTAAAAAGGCAAATTTTGATGACTATTGCATAGTTGCCAACCTCCCGATTTTTTTAATACCAGTAAAATCCTACAAAAATTTTGCTTTATTAAATTGCAGAAATTGTACGATTAAAAAAAGCAAATATTTTTACATAAAAATATCGGTATGAAAAAAATCGGGAGGTTGGCAACTATGCTATTGTACTTACAAATTATGGACTTCATTTTTATATGATACTTTACAGTGTGCTGTCAATTTTCGTAATTACAGGGCTTGGTAGAGGGCTCAAGACATTAATCGATTGACCTGAAAAAAATTTCAGTTAAATAGTAAATAAAAAGGCAAATTTATTCACTATTGTGCTTCGAAATTCTAAACTATATTTTTTTTTCACGCCAATCTAACACCCACCCACCCACCATTATATATCACTATTAATCAAGAAAAATCTCTATATTTTTTTCATAAAATTTACAAAAATCGATAATTAAAAAGTGGTCCAAGGTGCCGCACTTCCCCTGTATGCAAATGCTTTTTTTAAATGTATTTATATTATTAAACTGATATTTACCTTAAAAACATCTGGATCTATAAAGCGAACAGAATTGTTGCTGAAGTACAAACGCTCTACCATAGTCAAGTTTTGAAGACTTTTCCCTTCTAAAGAAGTGAGGGGACTTGAATAAATACTTATTTCCTCTATGGAATTTTTTACAATCCTAAAGTCAGGAATAACCTAAAAAAAAGTTTAAAAAAAGTCAATACTTAGTAAATCAGGAATTGTTTCCGTACTGTATGAAAGTGCAGAGTAAATTAATCGTTATAAATGAATAGGTTACTCGTTTTCAAGCAAAACAAAGGTGTCATTTATTACAAAATAGATAAAAACCTCAAAAAACATACAAATTCCATGATAGTAGTAGAAACTTTTCAAATTAAATCAACTTAAAGATCATTTAACATTAAATCCAGATAAGTCATTTTTTTTAATTTTGTAAAACCTTTAATAATACAAGTGAATATAGGTCTGCGCTCATTAATTAAAGCTTAATAAAATACTGTGGCGTTTTTAGCATTATAATGATCTACAGCAGACATTTCAGCAAGAAGGGGTGCATTTCATATGTTCGTAAAAATTAAGGGCTCTTCATTATTCATATTACTCAAAACATGCAACAATATTGTTTCGCAGTATTAGTAGCGGTATACACACGGCACAAATGCATCTCACAGCAGTAGACATAAGACCCTATGGTGCAGGAGATGTAGAAAAATTTTTAAAAAAGAAAATGGTTAGTACATTTAGAATAATACACTTTTCTGCGATGGACCTATCTCAGAATTTTTTTTAGTGGAAGGTGACATTTTAATCTCGCCTATAATGTAAAAAATAATAAGAATCATGAAAATCAGAGATATTGCTAAGATTTTTTTAGGACTTGCAAATACTCCTTGACTTATTTTAGAGGCGTTAATTTAGCGTTTTAAAAAAAGAGACATGGTCGTAACAAATCAAGTGCAAAAACGATAGTCCGAAAGAGAAAGAAATCATTTGACACGGTTTCATAGATTTTTCTAAACAAAAAAATAATAAACTAGGATGCGCCAATCCTAAAATGTTAATACTTCAAAATTCGCTCTCACAACGTCAATAAAATCAATATATTTTTTGTTCTGTTATACAGAAGCTTCTTACGAAGCGCCGCGCCGGGCCAAGCATTCGCTACACGAGCACATGGTGTACAACACAACTACGAAAAATCCTTCTCGCCTGCGATACTGACGAATATGAATATATAGTGTTAAGCATATTATAAGGGTTGGAACAATGAGTACGGCAATGAAAGAAAATTTGCCAAAAAGCATATTCACTAAAACTCTTAAATTAAACCCGTTTATGGAGGAATTCTGCTGTCTTGTTTCAAAATGCTAACCATCTTTAAAATTCAAAATGTCAGCTATTTTAGCAAAACAAAAATTTCTTCAATAAAAAGTTAAAATTTCAGTGCAAATTCACCTTGTTTAATAACTAAAATTCATAAAGATACAACTAAATGTAAATATATTGCTTGAAGGTGCGTAAAAACATACATAAAACATTTAAAAGCACATTAAAGTCCTTTTAAAAAATTCCAAAAACGTTTTCAACCGAACTACTCGGTCATCATCAGTGGAAAAACTAATTGTTGAGTTGAGTTGTTGTCTCTTCGCTTTTTCTTGCTTGTCCGGAGAAACTATTTTACTTCAAGGGTTTGGAATATAAGGTGGGATGGGAAAGGTAATCAATGATGTATTAATTCATTCCAGACTGCATGGATATCATATGATAATATGAAATTTCAAAAATTTCTTTCTCCCTAATCCTTGGATCAAGGCCGAACTAAAAAAACTTTTGGGATTTCCAATTCTTTTTGTAATATTTTTTATTTGAAATCTTTAAGAGGTTATCACACCGCCCCTTTCCTGCGTTATATCGCCAAATTCAATTGGACCTGTAGGCCACAGTCAAAAACACATACATAAAATTTATTTCAATTCAATGCATAGCTTCGTTCACTTTTCAATGATACAAAGAGGGCACACGGACACACAGACTTTTTGTAAAATTATGTTTTTCAGAATCTTTGACCCCTAAAACGTGTAAATTCGTCAAAACCGTAAAAAGAAAAATTTCGATTACAATACTTTCTCCTATTATAGATAGTAAAAAGTAAAAAAAAAACAAAACCTAAAATTTCAATGCCTGTGAAGGAAAACAGCAAATGAACCAGTGTAACAAAGAAAACAAAAAAACTGAAATTACATGTATGGAGAAGAGGGGGAGGGGGGGGACTTATTATTCTGAATTTTAGTTCTTAACATAAAAAAAAGTTATTGCCAATTATTATCAATTTCAACCATCATAATTAGATAAAACAAAATTTTATAAACAAGAGATAAAAACTGATAAAATATGCATGTTTAAATTTTGAAAAATTATTTTTGGTTTTTAATGCTTAAAATACACTTTTAGAGGTTTTAAAAACATTTTTCGCGTAAATATAAATGATTTTGAAGAAAGCATCCTTTAACCCTTTGTATCGTAATATCACCGACAGGAAAAATATGTATTACATCTTTCGCAACATGTAAAAAGTAATAATAATAAACTATAACATAAAAAAATATATTTTTTAAATATTGACAAAAAGGCGCTTGTTTTATATCGTCAACAAACAAATAAACAAAAAATCTTTCTCATAAAAGTTCTATATTTTTTAATGCAAAATTATAAAGTTCATAAACTTAACTTTGTGAAAAATCTATTTATGGGCGCCTCCAAGATTTTAAATTTCACTAAATTCATGAAATTCATTTTAGCAATAACCACGTCAAACAACTCCAGGTACTTATTAAATTTTGGTACGAAAAATTAATTAGTATCTCCGTCTGTTGGAGAATCTAGGAATAATTTGTATTTGCTGCCGAGTTGGAAGATATAAGCAATCAATAAAATCTTTTTTAAACCTCGCTGTGGAAATATATTATCTACTTTTGGGTATGTTGCTGATATGCAACACGGTGATACAAAGGGTTAAAATGGAACTTGATTTTAAAAAAAGGCTTGTAACAGGAAACATGCAAAAGGGCGCCAAGAAAGCCTTCTAAGCGCGCCATGGCGCCCGCGTACACCGCATTAGACATCCCTGATCTACCAGGGTGATACAAGGTTTAATCCTTAAATGCCTGAATTTTTCTTTTAGAATTGTGTTTTTTTAAACTTATATTAAGAATTAGACACCAGAAATTTTAAGATAGATTTTTAACTTTATTTAGTAGCATATTTATATGATCTTTACAGAACTAATATTTCTATATAAACTAGCTGACCCGGCCGAAGTTCCCTGGTCCATGATAATAAAGTTAAACAAACCAAAAGTTTGTATAATTTTACATCCTTAACTCGATTTTGTATGAAATTATTTATTTAAAATTACTGCGCACGCAACGGAAAATCCTTTATTTCCACCTTCCGCCAACAGGGGTCGCATTCTGATCTAAACAAACCTCCAACACGTGTTCTCGCTGCCTGCGGTACCGTATAGTAGGTGTGCTGCGCACACGTTGCAAAATCTTTTAGTGCCACCTTCCGCTTCCAGGGGTGGCACTCTGTTCCAAATAAACCACCTTCCGAACGAAACTACAACACGTGTCTTCGTTGCTTCCGGCACCGTATAACAGACATGCTGCGCACGCTCTGCAAAGTCCTTTAGTTCCACCTTCCACCTCCAGCGGACGCTATAGGAACATCCGACACGGCTACCCATTATATCAAGGAAGTTGAAGAACCGATTCCGTCGATATCGGGCCTATAGAACTCAAGAAAATAATGCTCTTTCTGTCGGTGGAAGGTGGAACTAAAATCTGTAACGCGATCGAAAAACAAGTCGCACTATCCAAACCCGTTGTGATCGGGCCCATAGAACACAAGATAAAAATGCACAGTTTTAGGAAAAACTTGTAGGATTGCCCGCCAGGGGGCGCTTGGTCAAGGGTAGAACAAGAAATCACTTTTATTAGGAACATAAATTTAATTTTTACGCAAATTGTTATTTGAAATTCCGGTATTCTCTGTATATAACATTTATAAAACGCTATAGATAAGGCTAAAAATGTTAAATTTCTGAAATGGAATTTGTTTTGTCTATATTAGAGCAATTCATTTTTTTATTATTAATAAGAGTTCTGAATTAATGGAAAAGTTGCCGCCAGGGGGTGCTCGGGGAAGTACAATAAATGCGATACTAAATAAAAGGCATTAACGTCCCCCCCGCCCTCCTCGTACCCGCAAGTATAACGAATAATTTGTTCAAGAAAACCCCGATGCAAACGTATCTTTCCCATTTTCATAACAATAAAAATTTTTATAAAATAAAAACTTATTGTTGCATTATTTTGATTTAAAAAAAAATTAATTATCAGCTTTTATTAAGAAAGAGTGCATAATTTTCCAATCAAAAAATCCAAGATTTTTAATAACTTTATACAGCCTCTAATAACACCATTCCAAGTTTTTATTACTTGTGTTGTATCTTTCTTTAGTCAAGAAATAACAGACATCTTGTCTGTTAAACACGCTAAACTAATGTTTTTTTCTGCATTCAAATTAATGCGGAATACTAAATATCTTCCGTTATAAGAATCGGATAATCTCAATTTTTACAAACTTATAATGTTGTAAATTTTACAAACTTCTAACAGAGAAGATTCGAACTGTGTTAATTTTAAAATCGTAGCTTAATTAGAACTGTTAATTTGAGTCACCTAAAAAATCTCTCAGTACCTCTTTCTTTGCGGATTCATTATCCAGACACCTGTGGCGGCTCAAATTTTTATCTAAAACGTGTTGTTCATTGCAAGATTAAATCGCTCGAAAATTTAAAAATTTCTAATTAATATTTCTGGAAGTTGAGAATGGAATTTTTTTAAATTTGATTTTTTGAATTTGCGATTTTTTGTTTATCTAGATCTGCAAAGTTTCGTGTCGAAAGACCTAATAGTTTCTGTTATTTCGACATGTTGCGAAAAGGCATAGTTAAAAGTCATTCTTGTAACCCGACCTTATTCCAATAAACACAAAATCTTTCTTCCCTCTCTTACTCTATGTCTTCCAACACACACCTCATTTTGCGGTTTTACATCTCTTTTGCACCATTTTCAGAAAAATATGGCATTTTGGAAGCGTTGGTATCTAAAATTCTATTTAATATCTTGGGTAATTATCAAAATATTAAAATTCTGAGTCTCCAGTGCATCAGTTCAGACCTTGGACTACCTAAATATAAATTTTCCGGCTTCTAGATGCGCTAGATTTTGCTAGCCATCGCAGGCAGACAAACAAACACACACACACAGAGCGAAACTTTCTTTTATTGATATAGATATAGTGATTGTGAAGAACTTGATTTATTTATTAAAAATTAAATAAAAAGTGTTTCAAATTTGCTAATCTAGGGATTTAAGGGTTACGTCCAAAATAAACAAAAACTCAATCATTCGAAAGGTATAAACAAACTGTACGATGCTGTTCTTACGTAAATACACTGTTAAAACTGAAGATGACAAACCCATGCCGTTTGGGAACCCTGAGTGAAAAGGAGGTACCATTTGGAACCCTACCGTGCCATAGAGGCTTGGAAATGTGGTTGGATGCCGTTTGGCCGCTCACTGTGTGATTGAAGCTAATTAGGGTGCCGTGCACTACGTATTGCTCGAATTTTGGCACCGGTCGACTGGCATCTTGCGCATGCGCTGTGACGTGTTTCCCCTCATTTTTGCGACGCAAGGAAGATCGTACAGGTAGAAAAGTAATGGCTGTCTTTGAATTGTAGTGTATCAAGTGTCACGTGCCGCGCGATCAAGATTATGACTTAAAATGTCTTTGCTTAAAAATAATGTATGGAGCCAGTTATAATACAACATATCTAAAATTTATATAATAATAAAACATAATATACAAACACACTGAAACATTTCACTACCTGTATTTAAAGTTAATGATATTCTTGTTTATTCCCCTGGTTTATTTATTCGCCATAAATGGCGTTATTTAGTTATTAATAAAATTGAAACTGCTGAAAGGAATTTTCAACTCTGTTATCTAATTTCTTACTAAACTAAATTATAGCAAACTATATAGAATATATACAAATCTATAGATTATATACAGGAAAGAATGGGTGTACTTTTCTTGCTATGACCTGTAATTGCTGAAATCTGGTTTACAAATGTGTTTTTGAGTTTTCTAAGATGTTTACGTAGGTATCTTATTTACCTTATTAAACAGGGAAATTTCGTTAAAGTATTCTGTTAGTGTTGGAATGTGTTTCATAATCTATGCTTGATACATGATTTTTATTTCTTGCATGACAATCCGAGTATATTTTAGCAAGTTAAAGTACGGATAGAAAGACAAACTGAATTGATAAACACTTTTGAACTATGTTGGAAAATGTTAAAAAATTGAAAGATGCTGTTTGAGAAACAAGAGTGTAGTCTATGTTTCTAATCATCTAAAAATCAGTTTGAAAGGGAACCGAGCTGTTATAAATGAGGATTAATAAAGAGTAATATTCTATCTGATCCTGAAGCTTACGCATGGTCAATATCAGTAACACAAAGAAACCGTGGGATATCCCTTTTCTCTCCTTGCTTTCTGTTTGAAGTTCCTATTCAGAATTAGTGTAAAACTGAAGTCGTGTCTTTCTGCTATAGTTGTACAATGATATTTTAAAAGAATAAGAATTGTGATTTTTACAGATTTCTGTCAATGGTTGAGTATAGATAACATACTATTTTAATCATAATTTCAGGGATATGAAAGTTACAAAGTCTTCAAAGAGGAATATTTATTGCTAATAGTTAGTTCTTTGTAAGAAAAAAAAATATTAAATGAGAAAACTAATCTTGAAACCAATTGAAAATGTCATTCACAATTTTCTACTGCGTACTTTTAGGCTCTGATGACACAAAAATTCTTGAACTTGGATTTCAAATCGTCAGGTTTGGACTCTGAAAAAAAAATCAAACTTATCTCTAATATGTACCCAACCACTGGCAGAAATCGATAAAATCCAAAATTCTTTTAAACTACCATTGTATATCTACGGCCGAAAGAGATGACTTCTTTAGTCCAGTCATTCTGAAAAAAAGACTTCAAACAAAAGGAGAGAGGACAAACATAGGATATACACGTTTTCTTTGTGTTAATAATATTGACCCTGCATAAGCTTCAGGATCGGATAGAATATTACTCCTCATGAATATATTAGATTTAAGTAACTTAGACTATATTCTTCTTTCTCAAATATCATCTGCCAAGTTTTTACTTTGTCAATTAGCGAATAATTAAAATTTTATCTTTGAGCATGAACTGGAGCCAGTGCTCAAGTCCGAGTCCGAAATCTGTTATAAATTGAGTCCGAAACTGTTTCGCGCCAAACATCGAGCTCAGTCTCACGAGCTACGGCTGTGTCCGTTTCATTTCTAAAGGCAAGTATTGTTCGTTTAATTGTAGAAAGTTTCTTGCCTTTGGCAATTCTTGTAAAGTAAAGCCAAGAGAGATGGCGCTGTCGGAGGGATTGCGCAGAAACAGGGTGTGTGGGAAAGAGTAGAGTGAGCGCGCAGCGACTACAGGTAGTTGTACAACAGTATTAGTGGATGGTCTACTTCAATGTGCACGTTGATTGTTTCGAGCGTCTACTTTTAAGCATTGCTATTTTGCTTTGTTTCCCCAAAGTAAGTGCTTGAATTTTCATAGCTATTCGTCCGAATTTCTATAGAATGTCAGTATTACAAAATATTTTAAACTTAAATGATTTTTCATAAGCTACTAACCTAGACTAACTGTGCGAATACCACGGGTTCGTTTTAGAAGCTGTCATACTTAAATAAAAGGCCGCGCAATCTCTCCTACCGAAATTGGAGAGTTTGCGCATCTGCTACTTAGTAGAGATGGCGCATTGTACCCATTAGTTTCCATGCTAGGAGAGATTACGCAGCTTATTGGTAAATTTGCATAAATTTCAAATTACATGTAAAACATATGAATGATTCAATTTTGAAATAATTTTTTAAAAACACAGAATTACCGAAACTAAATTTGGCAATAAATTAATTTGCTCAAAAATACTGGTCAATGTGGGTGAATACACTGAATGTCTGGAACTGTACCAGGAGACAACTTCGAACACTGACTAGATTCAATGCAATACTTATGGCAAGTGGTTACACGAAAGCTGCACCATTTACAACAATGAGTGCATCGATTGTGGGCGACGACAACTTCGGTCACGAAACAAGAAAACTTTGAAACTCTGGAAATGAAAATAGATTAATTTTAAGTTAAACGTGTTATCAAGTAACTTAATGTTATTTTATAATCTTTTCTGGGCTTACTTTTTCTGATTCTTTAATTGTTTTCTTTAATTAAAATTCTTCATTTGTTCTTAAATTTATTTCCTTTTTTCTAATTCTTTAATCATTAGGTTGAAATATTTACTCCTAATACAATAATATTTATTCACAAAAACCTTACAACAATGTCATTTAAGTGTAATTATTATTGTTAACAATTTAATTCTAGTTATTATTAATAACAATCGCTCCTACCCATGCGCGCAATCACACGAACCCTGTAAGGACAGATTGCGCAAAATAGTTTTTTTGATTTTATTACAGCTTTTCTATTAAATTACAGCATAACAACAAAATAGCAGTAGAAATGTATAAAAACAAATGAAGTCAAAATTATTCATGGATAGTTTAGCAAAAAACCAATATATATATATATATTTTATTATTCTGTTGAATTGTGCGCAGACTCTCCTAGCTTTACATTATACTTCATGTACTTTCTTCAGTTTCCTTGGAGTAAGTTCCGTAAACGGGTTCAAAGCCACTTGGCGTAGGTTTAAAGCAAAATTAATTTAGTTTTCGTGACCATTGCTGTAACTCTCATACAGTTATAACTGTATACTGTTGCAAGCATCACTTGTTTGACCCAATCTTGGCTACAGATCAGATTATGGAAAATAAGTAAATTTACCTATGCGCGCGGTTATTATTGTCCTTTTGCGTTTAAAGATATATAAATAGGTCAGCATTCGTTTACAACTGATATTCCATAATGAAAATAAAACTTCACCAAAATAACTAGACAAATAAAATACAAGTTAAAAAATTTTAATATAACAAATGCTAAAACTAAAAGCAAGGAAACACAAGTAATCACAATCAAAAGAGTTGATAAAAGGAATTTCTACAAATACTGAAGTCTTTGTCGATTTCTTTGGGAACTAACTCTTGGTTGCCGGAATTAGGAAAGTGTCATTTTTAATAAATTTCAAAACTTTATTTGAATATCTAATTGATATTTTTTTTTGTAAATATGCTTTTTTGATAGTATTAGTGGGCAATTAAAAAAATTTAAAAATCTATCACAAATATATCTATAATATAGTAATATTTACATTTTAAGTAAATACTCATTACTCTTTTAAAACGTAAATATTCATTGAGCTTGATTTCTAACAAAATATCCTCTTTGGAATCAATAACGACTGTCGCAGAGTCTCTCTGAAACCTTGGACTGTATTAAAAATATTCATGTAAAGTTTTTTAAATATTTATTCCTCATAAAGTAACGGCATATATATGTATATACACTGTAAAATATGACAAATGTTTCTTCATCTACGAAAATATAATATAATCACGAATAAATTTATAATATAAACTCATCCTTGTTAACCGTGATTCTGAAAAGTGTTTCTTTATCTTTAGAAATCTCAGGCATCAATGGCATATCGAGATTTAAAGAATCATTTATAAAAACAAAATTTCTCTTGCTGCCCATAATTTTTGAAACGTTTACGAGCAGCTTTTAAAGTGTATTATTCAGTTTTCTAAGCCCGGAATATAGTTTTTTCCGATGCTATCAATTCTCAAGAAAACATTTTCATGTTCAACAAATATGTTGAACAGACAAACATGCAAAATTAACAGAGTTAACATTAAAGTTAAAATATAGATATCTTTACTCTTTCATGTATAAGTTAACTTATGCAGCTGAAAACGTTTACTTGAGAATTGATGACATTCGAAAAACAGGTATTCCAGGCTGAGGAAACTGATTAAAACACTATAAAAACTATTCGGAAACGTTTCTGAAAAATACGGGCAGGAAAACATACTTTGCTTTTATAAATAATTCTTTAAATTTTGGAAATGTATTGGTTTTTGGGGATTCAAAAGACATTGGAACACACTTTTCGGAATTTTGGATAACTCAGAAGATTATATTATATTTTCATTCGTGGTTACAGTATGTTTTCATAAAATAAGAAACATTGGTCATTTTTTATAGTATATATATATGTGTGTGTGTGTGTGTGTGTGTGTGTGTGTGTGTGTGTGTGTGTGTTACGATCAATATGATTAATCCGGTCATTATTAATAATAACCGGCCATTATGTCCAGTCATTATTGCTAATAACCGGTTATTATTAATAATGTCCGGATTAATCATATTGACCGAAACATATATATATATATATATATAAGGACAGAGAAACTTCAGTTTACTATAAAAATAATTAAAATAAGTTACCTTAATGTTACTTTGTCGTACAATAAATTTCTTTAACTGAACTATGCCTTCAAAAACATTTTCATCAACTGTTGTATCAGGATCATCCAAAACTAGTTTTTCAATGCAAAATCCGTACAATGCTCTTGCAGGCAAGTATTTGGTATCATTAAAAGTTATTTCATAAATTTCTTTTACACCAGAGACTGGATTCGATTTTATAATAGTGCCGTCATCATACTTGCAGACACCACCCAATTTCTGAAGATCATAACAAGATCGTGGCAAAGATTCAAATTTTTGTTTAGGCAAAATGTTAGATGTATCTAATGTTTCTGGAGTACCATTTACTTGTACAGAAACGTATAAAATATTAGATGCATCTGATACATTGATTGTTCCATTTCCTTGTGCCATACCAGGTAAAATTTTAGATGCACCTATTATTTCAGTAGTTTCAATTTCTTGTACATTACTAGGTGAAATGTTGGATACAGGTACTACTTCTGTTGTTACATTTCCCTTCAAAATATTAGATAAAATGTTAGATGCACTTACTACTCTAGTTCGATTTTCTTGAGAAATGCCAGGCAAAATATTAGATACATCAGTTGGTTCCATAATTACATTTCCCTGTGCAATATCAGGTAATATATTAGATGCTTTTACTACTTTTGTAGTTCGACTTTCTTGTACAACACCAGACAAGATGTTAGATGGGCCTACTTCCGTAGTTCCATTTTCTTCCAAAATACCAGGTAAAATGTTAAATGCATCTATTACTTCTGTAGTTAAATTTTCTCCTGCAATACCTGACAAAATGTTAGACACATGTACTAGTTTTTTAGTTTCCTTTTCTTCTTCACTACCAGGCAAAATGTTAAATGCATTTACTTGTTCTGTTGTTACATTTTCTTGTGCTATACCAGGTAAAATGTCAGATGCATATAACGGTTTTGAAGTGTCATTTTGTCCCAAAAGAACAAGTAAAGTGTTAGATGCAACTACTACTTCTGCAGTTTCATTGTTTTGCGCATTACTTGGTAAAATGTTACATGCAACTACTGATTCATTATTGAACTGAATTATTATGTAAAGCATTAAGTATACTTTGAAAAAATATTGCAACATTTTGCCTGTTTAAGCGAGAAATTATTTTTCAGTTTTACACTAAAGGTAGATTGTTGCCCTTTTTAACATATGTTTGTAAAAGGAAAATTTATCTGACAAACAAGACAATATTCTGAAATGTTCATATAAAAAGATTTTTAAAATGTTGTAATTGAATTTTATATAAATTGGCCAAAATTTTTCTTTTCAGTTATAAAATTCAAAGTATTACAGTTGCATAATTGAATATTTCTCTTTTCGTCTTGCTCTAGGTTCCTTGCAAATTTTTTTTAAATATAAAATCTAATTCACAAACAATTTTCAAAAATACCTAAATTAAGCCACGTAAATATCGCTAAATTGGGTTCAATTACTTCATTTACAATCATTCGTTAAAGATCTCAGATAACTTGGATATTTTTATAATCGTACACTGTTTCTTAATATCAGTTTTCCTTCAGTTTTCACTAATGGTATTTATGTCAATTTAAAAATTTTTTTACAATTTTTTATTCATCATTATTCAATAGCGCAATCTTATCAAAAATGCTTACGATTGCATCAATGTATTGCATTAATGTAATTTTTCCTTTGTACTCTTTTATACAGTTTCGTCCAAGATTAAAATTTTAAGCTGTTTAAGGCATTAGGTTATAAATAGAAAATGTTTCTTTCAAAATTCGTTTATCTCAGATAAAAATAAATTAGACTCACTTTCTGAAAGGTTCCTTTATACGGCTACTGGAAATTAGACTTTTTGCTGGTTTTACATGAAAAAATGTCACTTATGCGAAGTATTACTTGAAACTATCGCATTGCACGTAATGCTGAAAATTTATATTATCTTTCTTTTCTCTAAAAAATGTGCGTCATTATGGTTTTAAAGAACCAAACGATAATGCAGTTTCCTTTTAACAGATGGCAACTGAAAATAGATTGACGTCACTGATAGAACATTAAAATATTTTGTTGATCTTTTGCTATCTTCAACACACAATTGACATAAAAAAATCGTTTAAATGGATTTCGGTGCTTGAAATTTTAATGGGAAGATATCGCTTGCTTTCACATTCTGTATTTACCAATAGACTTGTTATGTCAATAACAGACTAATTGTTTTCGCTCATCTGAAATCCGTCGATTAAGAGACAAAACGGTACTTCTATTTTTAATATCATTTCACCGTTTTGACTTTTGTGGCAGTTATAATTAACCCTTGAACTACTGGAAATTTTACTGAACCTTGATAAAAACATTTCGCACCAGAATTTTTACTTAATACTGTTTAACGTATTTATTTACTTTAGTACTCTGTAGTTTACATCTAAATTTTTATGAAACAAATTCAGGTTCGAATAGTCATTTTTAATGTACAGTCGTGGGAAAAAAAACTGGACACCCCCCACTAACTCTGCAACAAATTATAGTAGAAGGAAGTGACTGGTACCAAACGATTGGAAATAAAGTCTACTTTTAAATTATGTATCTAAAATTTGCTTAAGGGGCCATCTACATATTAAAACCAGCCTAAACTTTATTTTATTCAATAGCAACACCCACTTTTGACATTATATTTTAAATCTTCGGTTCAAACCATGCCTAGATACAAAATTTTAAGTCATTTGGATGATAAGTTTTCGAGTTATGAACATTCAAATTTTAGAGCTTCTAATGTTAAATTACAATTTCATATTTTTATTAATATCTCCTGAAATTATAATCCTAATGTGCTAACGTTTTGTTTGGTTATAAAACTCAAAAACCTAAACATAACTACGTTAAATTTGTAATTTTTAAAATTTTATAATATGAATTATGAATTATGAAATTAATATTCGAAAAAATTGTGAATTGCAACCTACAATTTTTTTGATGGATTTATATTTATTATGTCCTGCTTTATGTGTATTCAAAATTTCAAATTTTTCTTCCAAGTACTTTTCAAATTATGCTTAAAAAACGGCAAGATGCTGCTTTAAGGCCGTCTATGATGTGCATTAAAGCATAGTTTGAACAGGGATGGGAGCGCTCCGACTCGAAATCCCGACTGACACCACTAAATTTTAATAATATTTGTTACCTTATTCAAGGACAAAATTTCTGAAATTCATTACGTTGGAGAATACTATTAAAATTGAGTGGTAAGAATCGAAATTCGGGTCGGAGCGCTCTCATCCCTGTTTGGGAAAATAATATACTCATAGGCTGGGATTATAGTGACTTGATAAACTTAGAGATTAAGTCTGTCTTACAATATAAACAATGCGTAAACCGTATTTCAATGCTTCGCGATCTTACGGTAAATTGAAAGCTAGCTTAAACTGAAGCGTAAGTGAATGATCGCGGGAGCACAACAAAGCTGACAACGACCTGTGATTGTAGTAAGATATAAGATAGCGAGGCACCAGAACCCCAGCCTTTATTAGTATATATATATATATATATATATATATATATATATACATATATATATGTGGTGATGTTTAAGGCCGAGTTGCTTGAGTAGTAACATTTTTTAATAAATGTTTTTTTGAAAATAAGATGGGCTCTTTTCACATAATCAACCGAAGAGGAATTTCCAGCACTCCATATTAGATGGCGTGTGTGTACGTAATCATAATTAAGCATCTCATTCAAGAACACAGAAGTTTTTATTCTCAAACTTAAATTGACATCAGGGAAGAATCTGCTTTCACTCGAGTCCTCTTTTCGTTTCAATCACGGCTCCCACTACTGCAGAGCACGATGGCCATTTATTTAAAATAAACATTCCGCAGGCATATAAGAAAAAACATACTGGACTCCACGCCAATACCAGGCAGAGATTCCATCATTAACCTAACAAATCAAACTTCGAACTAGCGTCTCTCTATTCGAGCTTTCATCAGTGCATCACATCTTCGGATCTCCGAATAGAATAGAATGCTCTCCGAAACGGAAAAGGCGACGATATATTCTTTCAGTAAGAGTAGGAATACATGGTCACGTGCGCCAATCGTGAGCTGGGATTCTTTGCACTGGCTCCAGAATATGGTAATAAAATGGTTTCCGCTAATTTTTGGCGCGAAAGAAAATTCTCGAAAGTTCCATGATGTTCGATTATTTAGCTATGACCCAGAGTGTTTTAGATTAATTGATTATCGTTAGTTAATTGGTTCGAGAATATGGAATGATTTTGACTTTTAGGGAAAGAAAAAAAAAGAAAAAGAGAAATGGTTTATCGAATTTGGAACATAGCCAGAATGGGATTAGAATAAATGCTTTTACATTTAAATATAAAAAAAAAAGATTTTATGATCTGGCGAATTATTTTTAATATCGGAACTGATTAAAATAAATACAGTCTTTTTAGGAATTTAGAAAATTAAAAGGGAATTATGCGGGTTTTTTAAAGTATGAATATTAGGGAGTTTTATAATTTAAAGATAAAGACGCGATTTATTGAACTAATTAGCAGCCATTGAAATATTGAATTTAGATATGAGGTTTTTTCGGAATACATAGAGTTAAAATATTTTAATAAACGGAGGAAATAAATATTATAGAGTAAGTTAGACTAGGATGGAATAAAAATACTTTGGTTTATCGCGATAAATTTTAAATTTTGTTATATATATATATATTTATTTTACTTTTTCAATGTCTTCTTTAAAATTTTTCATTAAAATTACGTAAAACGTATTTGCATGAGATGTATGTTTACATCATTTATGGAAAATAGTTTCGCTTTTATTTTTAAATTAATAAAGCTAATTTTTGAAAAATATGATCAGTTCTACCTTAAAAAAAACTTAATCATTTTTGTTACCTTTAAATGGATTTATAGCTTATTTTCCAGTCTAATGAAGCTATTTGTTTTTTGTGCAGTATATATGTTTGAAGTGAAGTTTCTTATAAATGCATACGCGTAGAGTATTTGCTGAAACAAAATGGCCCCACAATTAACTGAAGCAACGAAAGGCCAAATGATTGGCATGTGGCAAGCTGGAAGAAGTTTTCGTTATATAGCTAGGCATTTTCAAGTGTCTCTTCAAACTGTTTCAACATGGATTAACAAGTAAGCTTTTTATTGGTAGTTTATTGCGAAAAAAAATTACATTTACATTCAATTTATTTAAATTTAAATTAAATTTACATTACTGGTATTTTTTTTCTATGTTTAGCAATACAAATTTGAAAAACCGTCTTTGTAGTAGTCGTCGGCCAAGGATCTTATCAGACAGCCAAGCTCGAGAAATTGTTTCAATGGCTATACAGTAGATCCCTATATGTGTTCTAATCAAATTAAAGATGATTTGCAACTTCAAGTGAGCATATATAACTAAGAGACGATAGGATGTATTATGAATATATATATATATATATATATATATATATATATATATATATATATTTACGGCATACTTTCTTTTTATTATGTATCATCTCGTACCATTCACAACACGCTCAAAGAAGCAAGTTTTCGAATTCGGATGGCGGCTAAAAAACCAGCATTAACTGAAAACCAGCGACTTCAACGCCTTCACTTTGCCCAAACATATATTAACTGAGGCATAAATGAATGGAGCTCATTTTTATTTAAAGACGTATGCTGCCTTTAGTCAGTCTCCAGTTTTTCGTTTCGAGTGTACCGTCGATTGGGATTTAGGTTTCAGCCATGGTATACAAATAATATTAAACGCAGCGGCAGAATTGCAATTTCAATGTGGGACTGCATGTCAGCGCAGGGCATTGCATCTCTGCTATGCATTGAGATCATCTAGACGGAATATCTTATTGTGACATAGTAGAACACGCAATGATACCTGATGTTTTAGAAAATCACTCTCTGGATGGATTTTTTCTCTTCCAACAGGTATATATTGTTATTTGGTAAATGGTATTATTAAACAATATGGTTTTCAGAGCATACTATATACTATTATTTATTAATATTAATAATAGAAATATATTAAAAATTATTTATTTTATAGTTTTGCGCGTTTTAGATCATAATTTTTTACTGGTTTATTTTCCCAAAACACCTCTCCCCCCCCACCCCCTTCGCGCTTCAATATTCAAATCCGAATTATCACTGCTTGCTCTAGAATGTTTATTGATTCGTTCATTAAATGAATTAGGAAAATATTTTAAAAAACAACTTTCTCTATATGCTATGCCATAGCATTAGAATTAATTTCGGTTTTATAGAACAACTAGTTATTTTAATTGCAATAAAAATTCTTTTTATAACAGGTGTGCAGATATAAATCCTTTAACTTGTCAGCTTTGGCACACATATCATATCGACAGTGATAAAACACGCCTTTGGCCCATCTTTACAGAACTGAGTGAAAATTTTCAATATAAGTTCAGTAATGAAATTAATTTTCTTTTTTTCATGTTTTCATGAAACTGTGTTCTTTTCATGAAACGTTCATGCTTTGTTCATCATTTTAGCAGATGAATCAGTATAAAAAAATGCATGTAAATTTATTTAAAAAAATAATAACCGCTGTTTTTTGAAAAATAATTAAGACAAAATCTATCTATCTATCTATCCATCTATCTATATATATATGTCATGATTTCACTTGGATCACTATAATTTTTGTAGAATCATACTCAAGGCAAGGGCTTCCTCCGAGGAATTTTGCAGTCAGGCACCGAGAAAGCACTTCATAGTGTACGTATAGAATGCAAATAAGAGACAGTCCATTCCATTTCACTTTTATTTGAAAATCAAAAACAAACTGGCTAGGCTTTACTCATTATGATGCTCAATCCATACGTGCTGATTTTAATACCGTGAAGAAACTTGATGATTTAATTTATTAATTAAGAAGACATTTTGGTTCGTATAGGCAGGTGTTTTTTCGAATCTATCGGCAGCCAAGGAGAGTGTTCCATGATCGTGGAGTACGCGCCGGGGTTTGAATGCACCACCGGATCCAGGAACAATCTGACGCCAACGCGGGAAGTTCTCCGTATATCTCTTATCGAACGCCCCAGAATACATTGTCATTAAAAAGTCTTTCGACCAATCAGCGCTCTCGGACTAACTTCTTCTGCGGCCTAATTTCGAAGTTATATGACCGTAATCTGAAAAAGCGCGGGATTCCAATATTCTTAGAACATTCTCGCAAAATCTAATTCCTTCGAATAAATAAGAAGAGAAGAAAAGAAAAAGAAATACGTAGGTTTTATCGAGCATGGGCAAGATGCCAAGATAATTTTTACATTGAGACTGAAGTAGCTTTTCATAATTTTGAGAAAGAAATATGTTTTTTTTTTTT
This sequence comes from Maratus michaelseni, assembly GCA_963931845.1. Classification (NCBI taxonomy): domain Eukaryota; kingdom Metazoa; phylum Arthropoda; class Arachnida; order Araneae; family Salticidae; genus Maratus; species Maratus michaelseni. The sequence continues at coordinate 1,132,519 of OZ007597.1, read as the reverse complement.
TTCAGAAAACATAGGGAAATAAGAAAATAAAAAGATATAAGTTGTTATTTCAAGAGAGTTAAAATATTTTTAGCTGGGAGATTGGTGTTTTTTAAAAGAATTAAATTCTAGGATGCATTTATTTAATTAAACAAAATTGCGTAATTTTAATAAAACATCGCGATGAGCCATTTTTTTTAAGAGAATGAATTTAGAATAAAGTACTTCAGCACGGTGTAATTTTGACAATCGAAATACTGGAACGAGAAAATAATTTATAATAATGGAATTTACACAGAATTATAGTTTTAATGAGGCCAACGGCGAAATTTTTTTTTAATTTGTTCCATATATATCTCTATATATATTTATATCTATATTAATAAAAAATTTTAAAACAACATATTTCCTAGTTTTGTATGTTTTCAGAACTTTTGCTATTATCAGGTTGTAATCTTTCATAGAATTATAATATTTTTTACTAAAAATAAAAATTTAAATTAACCATTTACAATTTGTTCACGTTTTGATTTATAAAAAAACTTTTCGCAAAATTTACGCTAAAATATTTGTGAATATATTTAGATATTTTTTTCATTAACATTTTTTGTTGTAAATATAAATTTTAATGTTATAGAAATCATTATTTATTAAGTGTAGTTCATAATTCATAATTTTGTTTGGAATTTTCAGGATAATAGTGCTATCTACAGAAGTGGTGTAGTTAAAACTTGGTGCGAAGAGAACTGCATAATGAAGTTAGAATGGCGAAGCAATGCAGCCAAATTGAACCCAATGGAAAATGTTCGGGCTCTGTGGAATGATGAAGTTCGCCTGCAGGGAATTAGAACGACTGATTAGCTATGGATAAAATCTGTTTTTCATGATTCGCAAACTATTAAAAGAAACAATCGTCTTAAATTCTACATTGCCAGTAGAAACAACTGTTTTTCGTTTTTCTTGTTCAACTTCATTTTCATTAACATTGACAATTGATTTTGGCCATTGTTCTTTTGAATTCTTTAACCCCTTGGGGTCGAGCGACACGTATACGTGACGCATAAGATGCTCAGAATCCACGTTTATTCCCACCAGTTACTTTTTATTGCAAACTCTACCTTATTTAATGACAGCATTTCTGCGATTCGATTAGAAGAAAATATCTGTTTTAAAAAACCAGTGGTAAAAGATTAAAAATTCTGTAAAGAACGCTTGTCGCGAAAGGGTTAAAAGAGATACTGATATTGTTAACAGCCTTATGGAATCAATGCCACGCAGATTGGAAGAAGTTCTTGATAAAACTAATTGCTATACATTATATTAGAAAATTCCTCCCTCCCCTTTTTGTTATTTAATTACAAAATGCGGCTTATTAGTAAGGCTGGGGATTTTGCCTTTTAATTTTTTGTGTACTAACCAGCCCACGATGTTCTTCTACTCTTAAGTTAAAGTTCTATGATTTTCTTATTTGAAGTAATCATATTTTTGTTATTTAGATAAATATCACTACTTTAAAATTTTGGTTGCCAGTTGCTTTAATATATAGTTGCTGAAACCTTTAATATATAAACATTATAATCACTGAGATATTTATACTTATTAATTCAATTTACTCAAATCTTGTTAAATTGTTTGCAATATTACACTAAATGGTTGTTAGATAAAATATTACCGCGAAAGTATTTGCTTGTTACTTAAAAATGCTAATTTAAACTTTTATTAACTTTTGTATATCAATCAAAAATTGTAATCTTTTCAAATATGTATGGATGTTCAGTTTTTATTCCATTAATAACGAACTTAAAATAATTAAACTTTTTCTTCTATAACTTCCGTATTTAGATCTATTCGATTAAACAGGCTAATTGAAAAAAAAATTACAAGTTATTTTTATGGTTTTCTGATAGGCAAGATTATTTCCCAATCGCTAGCAGTGTGCAAAAAAATCTAATAATAATAATAATAATAATAATAATAATAATAATAATAAATGGCAAATGGCAAGTTTTCTTGCCAAGAGGCATTAATGAGTTAATTGTAAAATTTCAAATGAACTACCAGAATAGGTTTGGTTTAATCATAGAATTATTAACCCTATTCTGAAGGAGAATAACGGATGTAAAGTTATTCAGATGTCTTTATAACATAGATTTAGTTTTAGGTCTTCAAATAAATCGGAATATAAATCCTGCGAACATATCTCAAAACCTGACCCCCCCCCCCCTCTCGCTACTAAAAAAAAAAGCAATGTCTGGATTTATTTTCAGACTAAAAAACAATTTATCTGCGTTATTTTTTTTTACTTTATTCCTTACGCTGATTTATACTATTTTTTTAATTGTAAATTTTGTATTTATCAATATTATTCACGTTTCTGCCAATAAACTAAAAAAAAGGCGAGTTAAATAGATGCAAAATCTGAGAAAAAGCATTATAAAAGCACCTGTAAAATTCCAATAACATTTACATATTCTAAAACTATTTTAATTACAAATAATCTTATGGTTTTTTAACCCCTTCGTGACGAGCGTCTATTACAGAATTTTTAATAATTTACCACCGGTTTTTTAAAACAGAAATTTTCGTCTAATTGAATCATGGAAATGCTAATATATAATAAGGCAAAGCTTACAATAAAAAATAACTGGTGGGGAAAATCGAGGATTCTGAGCATCTTATGCGTCACGTATACGTGTCGCTCGTCCCCAAGAGGTTAAAATCGGATAATTCAACACTTGTAAACATTATTTTACCGCATATAACAATAACCGAAACTTATTAAGTGAGTAAAATGGTCATATCGGTAAAACATAATGCATTAAAAGAAGTGACATTCTACAGCATTTCAACAATCGAGTACCGAACGTCAATTTGGATACAGCCCCTTAAATATGGTCATTATAAAGTAATTAATTTCTCAGAAAATAATCATAGGAATTTAATGAAATTTGGTATCTAGGCATAGTTTGAACTGCAAATTTCAAATATGTTGTTAAATTTGGGTCTTGCTATTAAAAAAAAACAAAGTTTGGGTGTGTTTTTATATGTAGATAGCCCCCTAAGCAAATTGTATATACATCATTTAAAAGTAGACTTTATTTCCAATCGTTTGGTACCAGTCACTTCCTTCTACTATAATTTGTTGCAGAGTTAGTGGGGGGTGTCCAGGTTTTTTTTTTCCACGACTGTACCTGTCGGGTTCATTGGACCTGTTTGGTAGGCAGAGGGTTAAAATAGAAATTGCAGTTCACGTGATGTACGAAAAGGAAATCTGGTAAGATGCACAAATCCTGGTGGAATGATAAAACAAGAACGAAAAATTATGCATCACTGGACAGATTATGCAACACTTTCCAACAGTATCGGAATATCGTTAAGAAATTTCATTTTTGTTCACACAGTCAAATAACAAATCTCAACAGACATTAAAATAAAAATACACAAAGCAGTAAAATTCACTTTCAGAAATTGCTGTCCATACCCGGTAATGTGTGCGAATTCATTCGTGCAGCCCTGTATTAGGATTTACACACCTCGTAATACAATAAAAATCAGCTAAGATTTAAAAAGCATACCATAGCTGAAAACGCATTTCCAGCGGTTATGACTCATAATATCTTTTGTAACCGAATTCTTTTGAGTGACTCTGTAAATAAACGATAATGTGTACGTACGCAACAATCTAAAAAACATACTGTAGTGCACCTAAGTAACGTTTGGAAATTTCACTATGTTTGAAATAGTGTAATATCATAAAATTACACCGCTAACAATTTTTCACCATAGATCATAATGTAATGGAATACTTTTGCACGTCCCTGTATAAACAAACTATAATTGCTACTTATCTGCAGAAAGTTTGTGGCCTTACACGTGATTGATGCATTTCAATTTATCTTTGAAACAGTGCAACAACATTAAAATGCACTGAACACAATTTTTCTGCATTGACCGTAATATAACGGAATACTTTTTAGTGTATCCGTAATCAACCCATAACAGCTGTTTATACTCTACTCTACTTATATTTTATTCTACTTCTCGTATACTACTACTATACTTCTCTTATACTTATACTACACTTGTTGTTGCAAATCAATTTCATTATGTTTGAAATGGTGTAACATCATTAAAATGCACATTGAAAACTATTTTACCCCATTCACCGTAATGTAACAGCATTCTTCTGAATGTCCCTCTAAACTAAATATACGTGGTACGCACTTCATTTTCAATATTGAACGTGTAATGGTAAAGTTCAATAACATGTATGATTTACATAGAACATGTTAATTGAATGTTATTTAGTATTTAAAAAAATTAAAGTAAGCACCAAGCTTATTCTTCATTCTTCAATTCCTACTATTAGCTCACACCCTCTATGTATTTATGTATCTTGTTCAAATTTTCAATCGTTAATAGAATACTTTTAGATAGCTCACAGGCTATCAAAGCCTGAGAGCTTATGTGCCCGCCCGTTCTGTATGTATGTATGTATGTACGTATGTACGTACGTAACGCGATAACTCTTGACAGAAATAACCGTTTTGCTTCCAATTTTGTTTATAGGTTCCTTGTGATAAGGCGCTTCCCTGATTAGTTTTGGGGATTGATTGTTTAACTATAAAGGGGGGGAACGGGGGGGTAACCCCCCTTAATTAAGATAAATGGTTTTTTCATTGAGAATTGTCCAATTTTCTTCAAATTTTGTATATAGATTCATTGAGATAAGGTTCTTTCCTGATTAGTTTTGGGGGTTCGTAGGTTAAGTATAAAGAGGCTAACGGGGGGGGGGATCCTCCCCCTTAATTTAGATAAATGAATTTTTCATGCAGAGTTATCCGATTTTCTTCCAATTTTGTTTATAGGTTCCTTGTGATAAGGCGCTTCCCTGATTAGTTTTGGGGATTGATTGGTTAACTATAAAGGGGGGGGGGAACGGGGGGCTAACCCCCCTTAATTTGGATAAATGGTTTTTTCATGCAGAATTATCCAATTTTCTTCAAATTTTGTATATAGGTTCATTGTGATAAGGTTCTTTCCTGATTAGTTTTGGGGGTTCATAGGTTAAGTATAAAGGGGGTAACGGGGGGGGGGGGTTAATCCTCCCCCCTTATTTTAGATAAATGATTTTTTTCATGCAGAGTTATCCGATTTTCTTCAAATTTTGTATATAGGTTCATTGTGATAAGGTTCTTTCCTGATTAGTTTTGGGGGTTCATAGGTTAAGTATAAAGGGGGTAACGGGGGGTTAATCCTTCCCCCCTTATTTTAGATAAATGATTTTTTTCATGCAGACTTATCCGATTTTCTTCAAACTTTCTATATGGGCTCATTGTGGTAAGGGACTTCCCTGATTAGTTTTGGGGGTTCATTGGTGAAGTGTAAAGGAGGGAAACGGGGGCTACCCCCTCCCCCTTAATTTTGATAAATGGGTTTTTCATGCAGAATTGTCCAATTTACTCCAAATTTTGTATATAGGCTCATTGTGGTAAGGCACTTCCCTGATTAGTTTTGGGGGTTCACTGGTAAAGTATAAAGGGGGGAACGGGGGGGACTAACCCCCCTTGATATAGATAAATGGGTTTTTTAAGCAGAATTATCCGATTTTCTTCAAAATTTATATATATGTTCATTGTGATAAGGCGCTTCTCTGATTAGTTTTGGGGGTTCTTTGGTTAAGTATACAGGGGGGGCGGGGCTAACCCCACCCTTTAATTTAGATAAATGGATTTTTCATGCAGAATTATCCGATTTTTTCAAATTTTGTATATAGGTTCATTGTGGTAAGGCATTTCTCTGATTAGTTTTATGGGTTCATTGGTTAATTATAAGAAGGAGAAACGGGGGATGGTTCCCCCCTCTTAATATATTGTCGATTATTTCAAATTCGGGGGCTTATTTCAAATTCTTTGAAATAAGAATATAATTTACAGTTAGTGTGAGTAGCCTGTGAGCTCAATGCCGTCAGTTTAACTGGGCAGTTTTCTTTTATTATTCATCCACTCAAGTTCAAATACATTTTTTTAACTTGTAGTGGATGACACTTGATGTTAATACAGTTTTTTTCAAATATTAACTTATTAATAAAATTTTATTAATTAATTTTGTTTTTATATTTCATTTCTGTTCAAAAGTATAGACTCACTCCATATTTATAGTCTCCTTCGCCTGCGCGCCACCTGGTCTTCGTCCGTGAACAGCCCCATTATCTTTTTACGCGTGAAGGTTTCGCTATGGTACTTCCTTGTGAAGTTTGGTAATTTTCGTGTGTATCCATCTTTGATCTGAACAAACACAGAATGTGCGCATGCGCATATGTTAAAGGCAACCTCAATAGCCAATCGGCCTACAGAGCCAATCAGAGTGAGTGGTACTGGCTGTATCTAGCAACAGAAAGTTCGAACTCACTAAGTTTCTGGAACTCCCTCAGTGAGTTCGGCAGTCTAAGATATCTGAACCGGGTATTATACTGTCCGCTGCGGTATACGAGTAACAACAGTTAGCGTTGGGCTGTTGCACAACCCGCGTACTGTGGTCCGTGGCTTCCGTACACGGCAGGTCATGGAGACCCTTTTTGGCTTCCGTGCATGACTTAATGCGTCGCGTCCCTGCCATACAAAGCCGTAGCCAAAGGGGGATCATCAGGGTTTCATTTTCCTTCGAAATTTTTTCAGGATGACTATAAATAAGCCATTAAGTAGCAATCAAGAAAGTGAAAATTAAAAAATCAACTACAATTTAAAATTTTAATTTTAATTTTAATTTTTTCTTTGGGGGGGGGAGTGTATTTTTTAAATTATTTAGTTATTTATTTTGGATTTATCATGTCTTTGGCCAATCGTTTTATGAATCTCCGACTTAAACGTTTTAAATATCTTAATCACTTATGATTTTTAATCAATTGCAGACGTCGTAGAATTATTCTTGGGTTTATTTCAGTTACTAGTAATTTATTTCAGTCAAAAAGAATCAGAAAGGCTATATTTAATTCTCGTCTATCTCTTTTGAGAGCACTTATTCAGGATACTCGCACACGTTTAGCTAATAATGAAAAGGAATTGTACAGACTACATCTTTCTGCAGCTGATTCTTATCAAGATTTTTCATCTTTTGACACAATATCCTGGAACAGAGCGTGCTCGTCTGCTCATTACCATAAAATAGGTTTGGAAAAGAAATTTGCAAAAATATCTGAACGTTCTACTTCCAAAATCCCTGAAAATTTACCTATAGTAAATAATCAAACTGTGGTTAATTTATCTAATATTGAGTTGAATGATAATCATATTAATGCTTTAAAACTTAGCAACAATTTTGCAGTTGGTAAAAATCCTGAAATTCCAAAAATAATTGTTCCAATTCAAAGAGCTTTTAAGTTTAGTGCTTTGTCTCCTATGCAAAAAGATTCCATTAGACATCTTATTAAAAATAATGTTGATTTTAATGCAAACCTCGATCAGACTAATTTAAATAATTCAGAGAAAAATTGCCTCAAAACTCGTAAATCTAATCCAGATATCGTTATAACTAAAGCAGACAAAGGAGGTCAAATTGTGGTACTAAATAAAACTAATTACTTTCAAAATGTCTTGAAATTAATTAATGAAGGGCAATATTTAGAAATTATCAATATTAAGAAAGATCCATCTACCTCTGAACTTAAGAACATAAAATCTGCGGTAAATTCATCCCCCATTATTGCTGATTCCAGCAAATATACTCTCATTCCTTCTGTGGCAAACTGTGCTCGGTTATCTGGAGGCACGGCAGTGCCTCCGCCAAGTCGAGAAAGCACAGCCGTAAGCATACTTTTCTGGAAGCAACTCAGGGCACTTTTGACCCCCCCATATCTCCGCGCTGGAGTATCCCAAAATTTTTAAACTTCAATTATAGAGAGTATTTGGCACACAGGACCAAAATTTAAAATTACAACTTTCTGTCTTTTCTAGTTCAGGCGATATATGAACTCAAACATTCGATTTTTTGTCACTTCTTACTCACTCGTTCACGCGTCATCAAAAAGATTGGGTAGATCCCGTAGCCCCAGAAACTTGACATTTGGAAAAAAGGTAGTGTTTAGGATACAAAGAAAGGAAAAATTATAAAATCCAGAAAATTCGAAAAAAAAACATTCGAAAATTCAACAAATTCCATCAAAATTGAAAATTGAAAATAATACGATCTTGTAGTCTTGGAAACTTAAGATTTGGTGTGAAGGTAGTGTTTAACATCCAAAAAAAGAAAACATCAAAAACACCAAAAAAATCGAAAGCAAAATTGAAAAAATCGAAAAAATTGAAAAAAAAACGAAAATTTGAAGACAATCCGATTTTGTTGCGCTAGAAAATTCAAATTAGGAATAAAGATAGTATTTAGGATACAGAAAAGGAAAATTAAAAAAATCCAGAAAATTCGAAAAAAAAAAAATTCGAAAAAAATTGAAAAAATGAAAATAATTTGATACGATAACGCTCGTATTTATAAATTAATTTGGATGAAACTAATTGTGTGTATTAAGCTCACCAATGCCTCGACCGAGTTCCTTGGCCAGCTTGGTCCGCCATCTTGTTTCAAGATGGCGGCCACGAAAAATTTTAAAACTAAAATAAATATACAAAAAAGTTAAAAATTCAAGTTTATTTTTTAATTAGGTGTTAGGACTTGATACAAGGATTCCAGAGCATTTTTTGTTTTACCTCTATCTTAAAAATTGGCTGAGATAGAGCAGTTTGAAATTCTAGGGTGGCTGACATTTTCAAACAAAACAGCACATTACAAAAAACCAACGATAAATTTATGGTCAATAATGGTCAAGCAGGTGCAATCCCGAATGAATGCTCCGTGTTATTATAACTGTAACTTTGACTTCGAAATTTTGATACGTTGCATTTTCTATTTGTTGATATTTTTTAACTATGATTTACGCTAAGTGAAATGTTGTTGTTGAAGAGGGATTTTCCATGTAAATCCGAAACGTCCAATTTTAATATGTTTTTAATGTTTTATGAAAGTGCATTGTAATGTCTGTAATTTTAATGATTTTAATATAAATTTATAAGTTTTAGTGAACGCGATTCCTCGCAAATTATTTTCTTTCATTGTTGTAATCATTTTCCCAATCATACGCATAAAACTATATATTCATATCCATTAACGCCAAATTCTCGCCAAACTTGGCGACAATTGGCGAAATCTCGCCAAATTTGGCGACAAAAATAAGTCTTCATAAATGAAGCCAACTTGGCTATAGCTCAATAATTTGGCGAATTTCTTATTCAAATTCAGTGTAAACGAATCTTTTGTAAACGGTTTCTTTGCATTTTAACTTGCTGTTTTCGAGTAACATTAGCTAAAATTTTGAAACGAAGATATAGGAAAGCTACCTTTTCCTGCCGGTACAGGCCGGAGGACTTTTTTATGAGTTGTCGGATGCAATCTATGTTTTGCATTAAATAAAGTAAAACATTGAAAATCAAATCCCACAGGATGGGGATAGTTTGTTTTAGATAGGTTTTAAGATAATTGTCCTATTAGCTAGTACACCTTCCGTTATTGTTTTGTGTTATTTTCCCCGGATTATGCTTTTCTTTTCTTTTGTTTACGAATTTTGTAATAGAAAAGTTCCGCTATAGACTGGCTACGTTATAGACCTTTTTTTAATAGACAGGTTCATTTTCTTTCACAGGCTTTACTCTATTTACTTCACATATGAAATATGGATTGTTAAATGATGTTAGCCCCACAAAAATTTTCACATCTCTCCCTCCCTCCCGACATTACTGGTTGGTTATGGCTTGATAGTCCTTTCTAAATAAAATCATGGTGATTCTAAGATTCTCTTGATTTATCTCTAAATTGAACATAAACGATCCTAAGAAAACGGATCAATGAATTACTATATTGGCATGAGGAAATTTAGTTGCAGAAAAATGGAGCATATAGCTAACATTAAGTCTAATAGGAAAACCACAGCCTTGGCAAGATTGTATTAACAAGAAACCATCCAAATACATTTTTATGAAAGTAATATAATTTTTCCCTGGAATCTATACAAACCATGCATTATAAGAAAAACCGGTACTTCTCTATTATCCCGTCGACCACTTTTCATGACAAAAAACATCGCCAAACTGTAAGATTAAACGCCAAAAATGCAGTCCCATTTACTTGATGTCAGAAGCATTACACGTGTTTGTTATGTCATCAAGTGGTTTTTAATTCGACATTTGCGTGTATTTTTCATTATGTTTTACTGATTTATCTGGAGGCACGGCAGTACCTCCGCCAAGTCGAGAGAGGACAGCCGTAAGCATACTTTTCTGGAAGCAACTCAGGGCACTTTTGACCCCCCCCCCATATCTCCGCGCTGGAGTATCCCAAAAATTTGAAACTTCGATTTTCTAGAGTATTTGGCACACAGGACCAAAATTTAAAATTACAACTTTCTGTCTTTTCTAGTTCAGACGATATATGAACTCAAACATTCGATTTTTTGTCACTCACTCACTCACTCGTTCACGCGTCATCAAAAAGATTAGGTAGATCCCTTAGCCCTAGAAACTTGACATTTGGAAAAAAGGTAGTGTTTAGGATACAAAGAAAGGAAAAATTATAAAATCCGGAAAATTCGAAAAAAAAAAGACATTCGAAAATTCAACAAATTCCATCAAAATTGAAAATTGAAAATAATACGATCTTGTAGTCTTGGAAACTTAAGATTTGGTGTGAAGGTAGTGTTTAACATCCAGAAAAAGAAAACATCAAAAACACCAAAAAAATCGAAAGCAAAATTGAAAAAATCGAAAAATCGAAAAAAATTGAAAAATTTCAAATAATCCGATTTTGTTACGCTAGAAACTTGGAATTCGGAATAAAGGTAGTATTTAGGATGCAAAATAAGAAAAAGTTAAAAATTCCGGAGAATTCGAAAAAAAAATCAAAAATTCGAAAAATTCGAAAAAAATAGAAAAAATTAAAATAATTTGATTTTTTAGCCTTAGAAACTTAAAATTCGCAGTAAAGATAGTGTTTAGGATTCAGAATAAGTTAAAATAAAAAACGCAATAACATTCGAAAATAAAAACAAAAAATCGAAAAAATCAGGAAAATCGAAAAATAAGGATAGTTTGAAAATAATTCAATTTCATAGCGCTAGAAACTTGAAATCTGGAATAAAGGTAATATTTAAGATACTAAATAAGGAAAAATTAAAAAAAAAATGGATAATTCAAAAAATACCCATAAATTAGTGCAGACGATATATGAACTCAAAGTTTTGATTTTTTGTCACTCACACACTCACTCACTCTCACGTCATCAAAAAGATTGGGTAGATCCCGCAGCCACAGAAACTTAAAATTTGGAATAAAGCTAGTGTCTCGGATACAAAGAAAGGAAAAATTATAAAATCCGGAAAATTAAAAAAAAAAAAAAAAAAAAAAAAAAAAAAAAAAAAAAAAAAAAAGACATTCGAAAATTTAAAAAAAATTGAACAAAATTGAAAATTGAAAATAACACGATCTTGTAGTCTTAAAAACTTAAAATTTGGTGTGATAGTAGTGTTTAGAATTCAGAAAAAGAAAACATCAAAAACACAAAAAAAAAAAAAAATTAAAAAAAAAAATCGAAAAAAATCGAATATTTTCAAATAATCCAATTTTGTTACGCTAGAAACTTGGAATTCGGAATAAAGGTAGTATTTAGAATGCAAAATAAGGAAAATTAAAAAATCCAAAAAATTCGAAAAAAAATCAAAAATTCGAAAAATTCGAAAAAAAAAATAAAATAATTTGATCGTTTGCCCTTAGAAACTTGAAATTTGCGGTAAAGATAGTGTTTAGGATTCAGAATAAGTGCAATAAAAACGCAATGAAATTCGAAAATAAAATACAAAAATTGAAAGAAATCGAAAAATAAGGAAATTGTGCAAATAATTCGATTTCATAGCGCTAGAAACTCGAAATTTGGAATAAAGGTAATATTTAAGATACTAAATAAGCAAACATTAAAAAATTATATATAAAGAAAGAAAGAAAAAATAGAAAGAAAAAAAGAAAAAGAGAGAAATTGAAAATAATATGATCTCGTACTCTTAGAAACTGAAAATTTTGTGTAAAGGTAGTGTTTAGGATTCAGAAAAAGAAAAAATTAAAAACACAACAAAAATTGAAAATAAAATCAAAAAATCGAAAAAAAAACGAAAATTTGAAAATAATTCAATTTTGTAAAGCTAGAAACTTAAAATTTGGAATAAAGGTAGTATTTAGGATACAAAAAAAGAAATAAATAAAAAAAATCTGTAAAATTTGAAAAAAAAATCAAAAATTTGAAAAAATGAAAAAAATTCGATTTTGTAGCTTTAGAACTTAAAATTCGACGTAAACTTATTGTTTAGGATACAGAAAAAGGAAAAATTAAAATACAATAAATTCGAAAATAGAATGAAAAACTCGAAAAAGATCAGAAATTTCAAAATAATTCGATTTTGTAGAGCTAGAAACTTGAAATTTGTAATAAAGGATACAAAATAAGAAAAAATTAAAAAATCCAGAAATTATAAAAAAATTCGAACAAAAATCAAAAATTGAAAATAATTTTATCTTGTAGTCTTAGAAACTTAAAACTTGGTGTAAAGGTAGTATTTACTAATCAATAAAAGGAACAATTAAAATATTCGTTAAATTCGAAAATAAAATCGAAATATCGAAATATCTTTAAGAAATCGAAAATTCGAAAACAATTTGACTTTGTACTGCTAGAAACATTAGTTTTAAGATAATTGTCCTATTAGCTAGTACAACGCCCCTAATTGTTTTATGTTATTTCCCCCGGATTATGGTTTCTTTTCTTTCGTTTACGAATTTCGTTATAGAAAAGTTCCGCTATAGACTGTCTACGATATAGGCGATTTCTTTATAGATAGGTTTGTTTTCTTTCACAGGTTGTACTCTATTTACTTCACATATGAAATATGGATTGTTAAATGATGTTAGCCCCACAAAAAATTTCACAGCTCCCCCTACCCTCCCGACATTACTGGCTGGTTATGGCTTGATAGTCCTTTCTAAATAAAATCATGGTGACTCTAAGATTCACTTGATTTATCTCTAAATTGAAACTAAATGATCCTAAGAAGACGGATCAAATAATTACTATATTGGCATGACAATCAGGTAACTTAGAATTAAAATCGAAAAATCAATAAATTTATAAAAAGTCGAAAATTTGAAAATAATTCGATTTTGTAGTCCTAGAAGCTTGACATTTGGCAGAAAGGCAGGGTTTAGTACACAAAGTAAGGAAAAATTAAAAAATCCGTAAATAATAAAAAAAGACTAAAAAAACGAAAAAAAAAACATCGAAAAAAGGAATATAGTTTGATTTATTGGAAATTTTAATTTTGGCTTTCTTTTTATACTAAAATGTTCTTTTATGTTAAATATCAAGTATCTAGGGCTGCGAGTAATATCTCAGATGGATGGCACCTATCCTGGAAGCAACTGAGAGTACTTTTGACACTCCCCCTCCCATAACTTAGTGCTTGCCTAGGATCCTGAAATCTCTTTTTATCTACAGTACTTTCCAAACGAAACTAAAGCTACAAATTTTTGATACCTGTAAATAATAGGGACAGAGTGTGGGCTTAGCGAAAATCAGTGGATGATCTCCAAAAAGAACCCAAAATCAAGAAAAGGAGGATTACTTACAAAAAGAAGTGAAATCTCATCAAAAAGTCACATGTAAAAAATCCAGCCAAGTCTCGTAACTCATTTACCGTAAAAAGTACTGAGATCGTATGAAGCCAAGTTTAACTATCTTATTAACTCTGAAATTTTCATTCACAAATCACTCCTAGTCTCTACATCTTTAGTTAATTATTATTTTGTGACTTGGCAATTACGCAGCACAGGGAAGTTATTACACCTTACTATGTTATGGGATGGGATGGGATAATTTAATTAAGACAAATTATATACGCACAGGGAAGTTATTACACTTTAATATGTTATAGTATTATTTGATTAAGACTAACTATATACATCACATTCTCGTGCTACGTAATTGCAAAGTCACAAAATAATAATTAACTAAAGATGTAGAGACTAGGAGTGATTTGTGAATGAAAATTTCAGAGTTAATAAGATAGTTAAACTTGGCTTTATACGATCTCAGTACTTTTTACGGTAAATGAGTTACGAGACTTGGCTGGATTTTTTACATGTGACTTTTTGATTAGATATGCTTTACCTAAAGGTTCACAAACCTGATATTTAATTTCGCCCAATTGTTTCCAATATCGTAACTGCGTCTAAATATTTGGTTTCCAGATTTCCCCCCCTCATGGTTAACAATATTTATACGTCTAAAAACTCGGTTCAATTTGCAAATAAAATTCGTACCTTTAATCCAACAGGTTATACTATGGTTTCTTTTGATGTTAAATCTCTTTTTACAAATGTTCCCGTACAAGATTCTCTAGATTGTTTAAGAAATAGATTGAATGAGTTTCACTTTTTTCAATATGAAATTGATAACTTGATTGCTTTAACCAGCATTTGTTTGTCGAAAAATACTTTTGTGTTTCAGGGTAAGTTTTATAAAATGTCGGAAGGTTTAGCTATGGGTAACCCTTTAAGCCCAGTCTTAAGTGATTTATATATGCATTATTTTGAAGTTGAATTATTTAAATTAATATAATTACCATTTTATACACGTTACGTAGATGATTTCTTTGCTTTACTTGATTTATCTAAATACAATATTAATGCTGTACTTGATATATTTAATTCAATTGATCGATGTATCAAGTTTACTTTCGAAGTTGAAGCTCAACAACATCTAGCTTTTCTAGATGTCCTAGTAATTCGTAATGATTGTGAATTTTTGACAACAGTTTACTGTAAACCTTTTGAAGTAAGTTTACCCCCTCATTACATATCCAATCATCCACCACATAAAAAATTAGCAGCTTTCAATACACTTGTTTTCCGTGCACGTAAAATTTGTTCAAATTCCGAGTTGTTTAATAATGCAATTAACTATATTAAAGCAGTCGCTATCGATCGTGAATTTAACTTGAATATAATTAACCGTATTTTATCTAAACCTCCGATTCGTTTCCAGCTAATAAAGAATTTAAAAATGTTATTGTCTTACCTGATTTTAATAAAATCAGTACACAAATTTCTCGTATTCTCAATAGGTTTAGTTTGCAAGTTGTTTTCTCTCCAACCAATAAAGTTTATTTCTCCAGCCTTAAAGATCCAATTGATGAACATAATACCTGGGGCAATTACAGAATTTTTTTGTGAATGCGGCCTCTCTTACACTGGGCAGACGAAGCGTGCTCTTAGAATTAGGCTGAAAGAACACAAAATTATGTTAAAAAGCAGGAGTGTGAGAAATCTACAATGTTGGGATTCCAACCACAGGTTTAATTATTCAGAAGCTAAAATTATCCAAAAATGTAATTCAGTTATAGATCTGGACTTTTACGAAGCTTACTTTATTCACAAACACAGTTCATCCTTGGTGAATGATATGACCAGCACCCCTTTTCTCTCGCACGTGTGGAGGGATCCTGCGCAGTGACTCCTTTTTTCAGTTATTTCCGGTCAACTACGTCACTTCTTTGGTATATATAAACTCTTGCTTTAGCATTTTCATTCAAGCCAATACTCGGGGCTATAACCGAGGGTTTCTTTAAACCCATTTTTATCCCTTTTTTCCGCACTGAGGAAGGGGATCGATGCATCCTTGAAACGGCCGTATGCGGTTTTTTGTGGCCATTCTCATATTTGTGCGTTACAGCATTGTAATTGGTTTTGGTTTATGAATTACTATTTAAAATCTTAAATAAAAATTCTATGAGCTTGCATCTTTTTTTTTGTTTTACTTTGATTACGTCAGCATGTTGAAAAGATGAATGCAATTTAAGAAAATAGAAAATAGGTAATAAATAACAAAGTTTTAAAATTCCTTTTTTTTTTTTTTTTTTTTTTTTTTTTTTTAATTGAACTTGTGTAAAAGGGGGATTTCTGTGCTATCAAATAAATTAGTGGAATATTCAAATAGATTCACCAACTAGTTTAACTGAAACGCTTGAAGAATACATTGAGGGTCTAATTCCAAATATCCACAAATTGGCAAACGTAACCGTTTTCACATATGCTCCTGGGAATACATTTTTGACAAAAGGCATTTTAAAGTCTATGTAAAAATCTTCAGAAACCTTTAATTTGGTTGACACTATTGTTGATACGTTGGCGAAGTAGAATCACCATCAATACAAATGAAATTATAAATTTCTTTGCAATGAAGAAGACTCAAATATTCAGTTTTCTTTTGTGATAAGTTTCATTTACTCGAATTCACAATAGAAAACTTTTAAATAATTTTACCTTTATTAAAGTATTACAAAACAAATATAAAATACGATAATAAGAATAAAATTTTGAACCTACAAATCCCCCTCCGAAATATTTTTCTGGTTACCGTAGGAAAATTGAAATTGCGTAGGAGCTGATTGGGTGTTGCTAAAAATTGATATTGCAACTTGCTAGATCCACTCTACTCCCACTGGCCCGGTTAAACCCATGTGTTTGGTGCAGCTATCCCGACGCACCACTCCTGCCTTAATTCTGGCTGAGTCCAGTGGTAGCTTCGTGGGTTCCATATGTACATACTACTTGGAGAGCAAAAACTGATAGACATTGTAAAACTGTTGCCGGGGTTTTAGAGGTAGAATGAGATGATAAACAAAACATGGATTGCACTGTAAACTGAAATGTCTGAAAAGAGACACTTTGAAGTGTGTTATTTTTTAAGACACTTGTTTGCGTCTAAATTTCAGACGTTTGATCCATTTTTGACGTTCCATTTGTTTATAACAGGCTGCCATTTCTGACCACAATTTTTTTTAAAGCATTAAAAGCAGCCATGTTTGACCACACTGAATCCTCAATAAATGGGAAAATATTTCTCCTTAAAGCGGGCATGGGTTTGTTCCAGAAGCAGAATATGATTAAAGCACGGGCAAAGTGGGCCGTGACCCTGCCCCCACCCATGATTTTAGTGGTCCCGAATTTGGTATGCAGTTTAAATAAAGCTGATATTTTAAATCTATTTCGACAGTACAATGTCGAAATAGATTTAAAATATCAGTTTTACAAACATTGCATACCAAATTTGGGGCCCCTAAATAAATGGTACGAAGAAGGGTCACGGCCCACTTTGCCCGTGCTTTAATCAGATTCTGCTTCTGAAATAAACCAGACATGCCTTATGGTAAAATATTTTTCGAAAATAACAAATAAAAATCCGATTTAATTTTTTTTTAATCAGATTTTATTATTATTATTATTACTCTTCGGTTTTTTTTCTTTTTGTTTTTTAAGGGTTTCGTTCATCTCACGAAACCCTATTACTCCCGCTTCGTTGTCTGTCCGTCACAGAGCCGTTCTAAGAACCTATATAACTTACAGAGCTGAAACTTTGTGTATATATAACACAATACCGGCTTTGAAGCTCAAAATATTAAAATTTGAAAAAATCGTATTATTTTAATAAACAAAGATAAAAAACCAAAATTCTAACAGACTTTTCCTATTAAATTTAAACATTTTTCGTTAGAGTAGTTGGGAACAATTAAAAATCCACAAAAAATTCTTTCTACAGTAAATAATTTTCTATTGAAAGATTTCCACATAAAAAATGAAAATGAAATAAAAAGTTTCACAAATTGAAAAAAAAATATTATGACATCATATCGGTAATAAAACGGAAATTTCTCAATAATACAAGGAGTATCAGCATGTGTATGTACAGAAAGCAGATTAATATCACGTCATTATAGAATTAAAAAAAATTAATCTGACGTCCTATCGGAAGTTTAACGGATTTCTCAAATGTTTGAGAATAATACAAAGCTAGGATCCATGTGAGTGATAGAGAATAGTAAATATATGAGTTTGAGGAACGTATTGAATCATGATAAAAAACCCGATTATGGAAATATTCGTATATTTTAACATTTTGAAGGTGTACAACATGTTTAATTTTGATATTTCTTTTTTTTAAATATCGCATTTAGTCTACATGACAGATATTATTATGATAGAGTATAATAGCGGGCTTAGCGCGCTGTCGGGCTGGTTTAGATATTCGAAAAAACGAAAAAAGAGACCGGTAAATATTTACTTTTTAAAAAAACATGATTTTTTTTTTTTTTTTTTTTTTGCTAAATTATATTTATTTGCATTTATTAAAGAAAGGATAAAGTGTTTCGAAAGGAATATTAAACGGAGCCCTTTGTGTGATCTTCGATCACACTTACCGTTTTCTTTTACACCCACATATATAAAAAAATATATATTGATAGGAAAAAAATCTAAAAACATTTTTCTATTAATATCACATTATTATTTTTTTAATTTAACTATAAATTAAAAAGTAAAACATCTTAAAAAAGTATCTGGTCTAATAATGAAATTTATATACAGTGTGATTCATAAATATCGAAACATTAGGCTATCTCTTTAAATATTGCCCCTAGGCACATACTTCCAATTGCAAAGTTTCATAAAAAAGGGTGCAAAATTTGATGAGATAAGTTTCAACTCCATGGGGGGGTCTATTTCAGAAAATACAAAAATTAAATTTTTATACGGTCCCCGTAGGATAAAATTTCCAGTTAGAAAATTTTTCCTTATCCATTCCTGAATTAAACAAAAAAAATTCCATCTTGATATCAGCAAAATGCACAGAGATATTAAAATGCAAAATTCGTGACTTGCACCACTTAAGCATACCTCTGAGCGACATGATAGCAGTTCATTTGCAATGCAAGTTAGGGATCGACCATAAATTTACACATTATTAAAAGTTTATCTAAAACAATGTCTTAACGTTTAGATATAAAATAACAGCGTATAGATTTTTGCGTTAAATTTGTTTGATAAATATGCTAGAGGTCTTTATGAGCCCGAGCTCGGCGCCACCATAACCAGCACGACCCGCTTGCCAGGCCGTGCCGGCCCGTATCTTTATTGTTCTTAGGACGTGTCGGGCAGGCAATAAGTTTTGTAAAAATAGCAATAGCGATAATGAAACTTCTTTTAACAGAATCATTGGAAATATATTTTAATAAATTACACAGAAATATTTTCAAAAATCTTCTTTTTGTTATACAGTTTCAAAAGTTATGATGTTTTTTAACCTATTTTTCATTTATTCCAAACGATATTGTTTTTTTAAAAATTAAGTGCATCGCCCATTAAAATGGTTCTAACAGTGAGTCGCGCTAGTTAGAGGCAACTTTTACGCCTCGTGTTATTGCACTTTTAAGGGGAAAAATATGAAGTTGTCAGGGCTAAATCTATGAAAAAACTCGAAATCGACATGTTAAAAAAGTCTTGTGTAAATCAACTGACACATTTAAACAGTAAAGAAAGAAGGTGGGAATGGTAAAAAAATAAACTAAATCAGAAATTGAAGCTACAGGAAGGAGTTACTTACTCACCTGGAAGTTTTGAAAAAGCATTTAAACGTTCTATTAGGAGGAGCCAATCTTTCTTTAAAACTTTAAATGCATTTTTCTGCATCATAGGTTTTTCTTTCAACACTAGGGGGCTCTGCCCCCTGCTCGCTACGCTCACCAACCCCCGTTCTGATTTCACAGCCTCTTCACCTTTTCAGGGACAAAGTACTTTCAGTACTAAAGGGTTGAAATAAATGACTGACACCGAAATTTACGAAAACATTTATTTGTAAATAAGAAAAAGGCTATATTTCACATACATATTAAATGGAAAAGATTTTAGCAAAATTCTGGTGCCATTGTGGTGTTTGTGAATTAAAATTTAGTGGTTTCATAAACATACCACTGCCCCTGAAAGGGTTAAAATCTGGTAATGTATCCTGTTTTAAAAAGATGATAATGATGATATCACGAACGGAAACTTTCTTCTGTAATCAGGTTATAATGTTTTTTCATTTAACTGGTTATAATGCTTTTTCATTTAATTCATCTTTTTTATTTTTAATATTCATGTGTAAACACAATTTTTATGACGTAATTTTCTTTATTTCCTGCTTTCAACACGTGATCATTTAATTATTATTTTAAACTTTCATTATTGTTTTTAATAGTCTCGCGCAAATACATTTTTTATTTGAGATAAAACATAATCCTTTGCGCTTATTTAGATTTTGCCAACAATATAAACAAGAACGAAAAATCATGCATCAAGCATAGATTATGTAACACTTTCCAACGCTTCCAAAATAATTTTACGAATCATACTCTTTTATAAGCTAAAAGATAACATCTAAGTAATCCGAATACTTTATTCAGCCCTGTATAGGATCTATAGATTTGTATATATACTACATAGGATGCTAAATTTTAGTTCAGTTAGGAAACACGTAGCACAGTTTAAAATTCTCCGTCTGGAGTTAAATAATACGGAAATGTGTTCCCGAACTTTTGTACTTCCCTGTATAGGATCTACAGAATTTATACACACCACGTAATATACAAAAAGCGATTTAAAATTAAAATCGCATTCAGTAACTTAAAACGCACTTCCAGGAATTATTGTTAACATACAGTAGAGAATTCTTTTGTGTGTCCCTGTAAATGAACGATGACTGCTATACACACAATATTCTGTAGTAAGTCTCTTGTAATGAACCTTATATAAATTTCAATGCGTTTAAAATAGTGAAACATTATTTAAATAAACCGCAGACGATTTTTCTCCATAGACGTAATGTAACGGAATTCTTTTGACTGTCCCTGTAAAGTAAGTATAAGTGCTATGCACACCCTATTCCATATTAAGCTTCTTCTAATGCACCTTAGTGATATATATAAATTTCAATGCGTTTAAAGTATTGAAACATTATGTAAATTAACCGCAAGTGATTTTTCCCCATAGACCGCAATGTAACGGAATTCTTTTGAGTGTCCCTGTAAAAAAACTATAAGTGCTACACACTTCCGTTGAAATAGGGAACATGCTATAGATAACGATTATAACATATAAAATTTGCAGGGCAATCCGAGCATATTTACGGGAGTTAGAGCACGGACAGACGGCAGACGGCAGACGGCAGACGGCCAGACGGCCAGACGGCAGACGGCCAGACGGCCAGACGGCAGACGGCCAGACGGCCAGACAAACCGAAGTCATAAACACTTTTCAACTAGGTTGGAAAGTGTTAAAAAATGACTCCTTCAATAAAAGATTTTTTACTCGATTTTTAAGGATTTTTTGAGTTTTTACTGTCCGACCGTGATAATTTTTTTAATTTCTGAAAGCTTGTTATATTTCGCGTCTGGTGGCATGATTTTTGAATCCGTAGGATGGCTAGAAAAAAAGTAATAGCTCCTCAAAAAAGTGCCTAGTAAAAAAGCGATTTGAATAACCCGGAATATCTGCGCAGAATTTGATTGGTCCATTTCGTTTTTGGCTCAGTTCCAGATTACTTTTTTTTAATAAAGAAGGATTTCTCATCTTTAAATTGATATAAGTCAATAACCGTTAAAGATAAATGGTTAAAACTTGGAATATATCATTTTCTGATATTTTACTTAAATTTTAATACGGCAAACTTGAAAAAAAAAATTTACTTTTCAAAATATGATTTGTTTAAATTAAGTTGCATCTTTTTTTAAATTGCTATTTTAAATATGTTTAATTTTTTTAATTTTTTTAAATTAATATTTTTTAAATGCTGAATCAAAATTAAAACTTATATATTTTCGCTTAATTAAATAAAAAAAAATTCAATTCAACAAATAATATTTGGAGTTATAACAATTTTAAATTACTCTAAATTTTTTGGAATTTTTTTTTTTTTATTTTTTTAAAATTTTGTAAGAAGTCTTATGATGTGATTCAGTTTACAAATTATAGGGTTAACCATCACAAGAAAATTCAAAATTCTTACTCTATAAATAAACAAATAAATAAATAAAATGTTTCCCGGACACCTTACAGTAACATTGTTTCTTGAATTACACGCATTTAAATTTGTGTCTGATCCCTTGAAACCATGAATTATTAAAACGGGCATATCTCTCTGAGTTTTGCAGATATCAAAATGGAATTTTTTTTTTGTTTAATTTACGAATGGATAAGAAAAAATTTCCTAATTGGAAATTTTACTCTACGGTGGCCGTATAAAAATTTAATTTTTGTATTTTCTCAAATAGACCTCCCATGGAGTTCCAACTTATCTCATCAAATTTTGCACCTTTTTTTATGAAACTTTGCAATTGGAAGTATGTGCCTAGGGGCAATATTTAAGGAGGTAGCCTATTGTTTCGATATTTATAAATCACACTGTATACCCATCTGCTTTTTTTTCTCATAATACTTTCATTTCTTTTTTACGCATGATATTATTCAATTTGATTTTTTTAATATTTTTAGAGCATATTGGATTACTTAGACCAGGGATGGCCAACACGCGGCACGCGTGCCACAGTGTGGCACGGCGGAGTTTTAACAGTGGCACGCGAAGACTTATTGAATATATTTTTTTTTTATTAAAAATAATAGGCAGAAATCCAGATAGAAATGTTCTTTATTAACTGTTCAAAGTTAATTTTCGCAATAAACTTAAAAGAAGTCACTACATTAATCTAATAAGCGCCTGAAATCACCAATAAAAAAACATTAACAGCGCTGCAGTGAATTTAATCTAAAAATATATGGGCACTCTACTCCACAAATCCCCCGTTTCGTCTGAATGCACGGTATTTCTTTACCCGCACTCTTGATCAGCAAACGGCAAACGGAAGAATGAATTTTTCCTCATGCAGAAATTGGCAACAGTACTTCAGCGGGAAGCTAGTAGAACTGCCAAGCAAAGTGTTAAGTTTTTTTTAATTGTTTTTAAATTCTAGCCTCGGGCATAGTTGTTTTAAAACTTTTTATTTTTTCATTATGTCTATGAGTAAATCTTCGACATCGAAAAGAAAATATGAAGACGATATTGCAATTCGTGATTTTAGAACTGTCTGGGAAGAACAATTTTTGTTTACGAATCAAAATACTTCCAAGCCTGTTTGTTTGATATGTGGAACTTGTGTATTAGTGCCGAAAAAATTTAATCTGGAGCGGCATTTCACACAACTACATAGTGATTTTAATAGTAAACCAGAGGGCCTGTGCGAAGATTTCGCACTGAAATCTAATATTTTTTTAGGTACTTCTCTATTAACCCGTCGATCGCTTTTCATAACAAAAAACTACCGCCAAACTGTAAGATTAAACGCCAAAAATGCAGTCCCATTTACTTGATGTCAGAATCATTATGCGTGTTTGTTACGTCATCTAGTGGTACTACATTCGACATTTGCGTGTATTTTTCATTATGTTTTACTGATTTAGTAGTTATTTTATTAATTAAAATAACAATTGTGTCCTTAAATTCTTATATTTTATTTTTTTTTTTGATATTCCAATGGCAACGTTCTCCCGTTTATTTGGCGATAGTTTTTTGTTATGAAAAGTGGTCGACGGGATAATAGAGAAGTATAATTTTTTATCAATATGTAATACTTATTAGATGCAGGTTTAAACTTCTAAAGAAAAAGCAAGGATAAAAATATCTGCAAACAACATTTAGTTGTTAGTCAAGCTAGAATATCATCTAATTTATTCCATCAAAGTTAGACTAAAACCTGATCCAAGATTGCTAAAGGCACGCGCGAGAAAAAAATTAACAATCGTATTTTGACTGCATTAGAGGATGACGTCATACGCTTCGGGAAAACCACGGGACTTAGAAATATAAATCTAAACATTTCAATTTCAATTTCGCTTTTTAATCATAAGTATGAAATAAACCTGTGCGGTGTTTTTTATAATAACTAGATGGAACCCGTCAAAATTTGACGGAAAAAAAATACTATAACAATATCAGTAAAATAAGATTCTTTATTATTTAAAAAGGGGTGCGTAAGAAACAGTCTTTCAAATATTTTATTTTAAACGTTTTTTTCCCCAGTCAAATACAGTACTATTTCCGATGTAAACTCCAAACAAACAATCCGTAAACAACTGTGTAATGCAAATCAGTTTGACATTACCGCCATACTCACCAGGGCAAGAAAAAAATTTCATGGACCTATAAAGTATATACAAATAGAATATTCCTACGGTCATATATTCAGCAAATAAAAGAACATAGTAAATAAAGCACACATCTCCCCTCCCCCCACATGTGATAATGCAACCGAATGAGCTCGTATGCGCATGTGCATTGCATCTGCCCAAAAGCACCGTCGAAATTCGACGTTAAAAAAGTTTTAAAATGTTTAAATTAAAAGTTTTAAAATGTCCTCTTTAATCATTCTTCGTTTCAAATCCATATCTTCTAAAACGCATCCATTGTTTTAAGCTAATCAGTTTTTATGTAATTTTTTTACAGTAATAAATCAATCGGCCGATGAGGGAGATGTTTAATGTTTTCAAGTGTAATTTATTTGTATTTTTTCTTTAGTTCCTTTACATAATCAGGATGATTATACCTTTTCCATCACAGTCGGGGATATTTTCCCTCTTATACAGTTGGCAAATGTAATAAAATATAAAAATACAATTCCTAGCATATTCTGATATCTGATGGAACATATACATCAACGAATTCAACATATCAATTTTATGCTATTCATAAACTAAAAATAGTTTTTTTGACAGATTTTCGTTTAGCGCTAAAATGCTCTATCTTATGGGTAATCTGATCTTATGATTTATCACTGTTTTTATTATTATTATTATTATTATTATTCACTTTTTATGATGGTTTGGAAATTCTATTTTCAATTGTGGCAACTTTTTCAGGGGCTATTTTACATTACTGAAGCAAACTGGTGGTCATTGATAAGATAGAATTGAAAAACTCTTCATGCTTGAAAATTATTTAAAAAGTCGTTAAATTAAGCGGCAGTTTTCAAATAAATTTCAATGGAAAGCTATTTTTTTTTTCTAATCGATGATGTAAGAATTGAAATTGTAAAATGTTGTAAAATGTAGTAAAAAATAGAAATTTGTAGTATTTAGAAGTGATGTAACCGCGATGAAAGCTAAAGCGATAGCGCCGTTTGTTGTCACAACCGTTGTACATTTCTAAAAATTGCCACTGTATTTTGGCTGGCGTCCAAAAGTCGAAAACCATTTTTTGACATCGAAAGAGAAATTCACAGTAAAAGAAATAGGACTTTGCGCTAATAAGGAACTGTTAAATGAACTTATAATAAATCTACCAAAATAATTCTTATGAAATATTAGTCTTACATTGTTTATTCTAGCTAAAAATACAATCATTATTTCAAGATCTTTTCTACCCTAACTCTATATTTAATAATTTTGAATTTCCTGAAATGCTTTACTTTTGTGATTTTTTTTATTAAAAAAGGAAATTTTCTAACCTAACTAAAAAAAGTAATTGGTAACATGTAATCAAGGTATGCAATAAAGATGAAGAAATCAATGACGGCTCCAATTCTAATCTTTATAATTATGAGTAGAAAAATCAGTTAAAATTACGTCATGTTGACACAATCATAATCATATACATTTTTCTCTTTAGTTTTATCAATGTTAAAATGCATTTCAAGGTAACAATAACGTGATTTTCACCGGCGCAAACTTTTCACACGTACTTTAACACCATGCATGCAAATAAAAATATATTTTGCATTTAATTGGAATGAAAAAATGGCATCAACAAAGTTATAATGCATAATGATGAAATAAACCCAATGGACAATATTCCCGTGACGTCACAATAAATATGAATTTTTATTCGCTTTTAAAACACGCGAATAAACATTTTTACGGAAACTTAACTTGCAAATTAAAAAATTCGGCCTAAAAGCCACGTTCCGCGTGCTTTTAATATTCATTATTTCTCTTAATATCCTCGTAACCACAGATTTCAGGGAATAAACTCTATGCCTTGCAACTGTGGGCGTTATCCGATTATGACGTCATTAGCAGAAGTAAAAGTTAAATTGAAAATTACGGCTAATTAATTAAATTTTCGAACAAACGAATGCACGATAACAAATCTGTGTCCAAATATCTTTCATTTAAAAAAAGAATGATGTAATTTGATGCAGTAGTTTGTTCTCACGGATTGTCGAAAGAAATCGCTTAGCGTTTTAAATATATAGATTGCTATGAGCATCATATAATGTGGTATTTTATTTTTTTTGGCAACAATAATTTCAGGAAAACTTTTCATTTCTTTCATGAAAACAATGCCGATTTAATTTTTTAATTTCAGCAAATTTTAATCAAAAACATGTTTTAACGAATTGTTAAGTGGGCTATGTCAGAAGCCTGTTCTAAAACCTTTCATACGGTATCTCATTCGTTGTTCTGCGTTTCATATTTTCTGAGTAAAAGGGATGTTGACAGGAGAAATAATATATAAGGATATCCTGTCGGATCACACTTGCGATTGGAATTTATCAACAAAAAAAAGAGCCGACCAACAATCATTGTTGAAGAAGAGAAATGACAAAATGGAAAGTATGGTTCTTATGAACTTTCTCTGTTGTTAGCCCGCAAGAAAAAAAAACTATTCTGACGGAGAGGAGATAATAAAAAATAGCCTTATAATATTTGCCAAAAATGTCGGCGATAAAAAGCTCAAAAATAGGGTTGATAACATAGCCTTGTCTAGAAATACCGTCATGCGTCGTATAGATGACATGGGCCAGGATGTTGGTACACAGATTGTCTCTGGACTGCAATATTTCAAATACTTTTCATTAACTTTGGATGAAAGCTGCGACATCACAGACAGTGCGCAGTTAAGCATATTTGTGCGTTACGCGAACGATAATTTTGATACTGTGGAAGAACTTCTTGATTTGCGCCAATTAGTTTTTACTACAGGTGAGGAAATTTTTAAAGAACTTAAAAATGTAATTGAAGTTAACAAATTAGAGTGGACAAAATTAGATAGTGTTTGCACAGATGGAGCACGGTGCATGACTGGCAGGATAAAAGGTTTTGTTACATTGCTTGAAAATTATTTGGAAATTTGTACCGGCAATAATTTTCCAAATTTACATGATTTTGCTGTCAGATATTGCTGTAGGTTTGGATCAACATATGTTTGTGAACAAATGTTTTCTATTATGAACATAATAAAATCAAAATATCGTTCAAGATTAACTGATATGCACCTAAAAAACCTAATTTTGTTAGCGTCTTCAAAAATTAATCCTAATATAGATGACTTAGTAAAAAAGCTAAAAATTCAAAAGCCACATTAAGTAAGTACTGACTATTTGTTTAATAATTATTTAGAATTAAATGTTTCAAGTTATTCATTTTTATTTAATACATAATCTGGCAGAACCTTTAAAAATGTTTATTAACAATAAAAACCTAAGTTTATATTTTTGTTTTATTTATATTATTTTTTAAATCTCGATTACTCAGACTTACAGGGAAAAAATGTGTGATTGGCGTAAAAATCACATAATCAGCTTATAAATAACATGATATCGCCTTTTGATATTTTAAGTAGTTGGAAAAATTGGAAGTGGCACGCATATTTTTTTTTCTTCAGATAGTGGCACTCTTCCCAAACAGGTTGGCCACCCCTAACTTAGACAGATTTTTATTCTTCATTTGTAAGGTATTTTCATGATGGCTCTATATCTCGAATATTTAAACATATTATTGAGATAAATTACAGGATATTTATCAAATTAGTTTTTGTATTTTCAAACAAGTTCTCATAAGGATTATTTAAAAAATAATAATGTCAGCTTTCAAGTGAACACTATAGGAGGGATTATTTTCTATTAGAAAAACAACCTTTATTTATAAAATATTCTGAAAGTCACTTTACTCTAATACTTTCATGATTGCTTTTCATGTTCTATATACCCCATCTGGTTGACGAGGAGTGGGCTGTCCAGGCCTTCGCTGATGACGTCTTTGTGGTAGCACGTCATAAGGCGATCATGAGGTTCGCGACCGTGCTCATGCCGGTTCTCTCAGAGATCCACAGCTAGGCGATGGATTTCGACCTCACGCCAAGTGCTGCCACACAATCGTTCCTCCCAAGGGCAACATCAAGTACCAGCCTTCGACGCCCATCCGTATGGCGGGCCAAAAGGTAGCACATCGATGGAACATCCAGTACTTGGGGGTTACGATTGACTGCTATCTTAGTTGGATGCCCCACCTGGACCAGGTTCAGGGAAAAGCGTTCAAGGTGCTGCACAAGATAAACCGACTTACTGCAGCCAGCTGGGGAATCAAGCCGCACCTTCCCAAGATGCTCTACGCACTAGTTGCAGAGCGCGTTATCTTGTACGCGGCCTCTGTCTGGTACAACGGTAAGGTAGTGTTGAAAAATCGGTTACTTAGCGCACAGCGGGGTCTACTACTGTGCGTTACCAAATGTTACAAAACGGTTTCAACGGATGCTCTAAACGTCTTGGCAGGGGTTCTGCCTCTCGACTTACGTGCAGAGCTGGACCGAGACTTCACGTCTCTGGTCCGTTGGAACGCAAGCATTGACGGCACTGGGCTAAACCCCGGGACAAGCGAGCTGTGGGAGCCAACTCTCAACAGAGACGACCTTCGGCGGATCCCATGGATTTTGGACCTCACCTTAAAGACGACGTGTTCCTACTACAGGGACGGATCCAAGCAAATGAACGAGACCGTACGGTGTGCGTTCCTTGCTGTTGTCGATGGCCAGATCGAACGAGAGAGTCAGTTTCGTCTCACGAATGGTGCAGAAGTTTTTTGCTGCGGTGGTCCACGCGATCAAAGAAGCAATAACAGACGCCCATCTGCGTGGTCTCAGTGAGCTCGACGTCTACTCAGACTCGAGATCGGCGCTGCAAGCGCTTAATAACCTGGTGCCAAAACACAAGGCAATTGCTGAGATTAAGGAATTGGTGAAGCAAACCGGAGTCGCGCCTGATCTTCACTGGGTTCGTGCTCACGTCGGTCACGTATACAATGAACGTGCGGACGCGTTGGCCAAAGCAGCCACGGCACGAAATACTGTCGACGTGGAGGGCAGGAAAACGCGCCGCCAGGCCAAGAAAATTCTTCTGGGCCTACCGTAGCATCTTGGCAAGAAAGATGGACCAACTCTGAGCACGGTCGAGCGACGACGTACGAGGTTTTCCCGCGGGTCCGCACTCGCAGACTGCAGGGGGACTTCTATGTGAACCAGCTCCTTACGGGACATGGCACCTTCAGCGACTTTCAGAGACGCCTCTTCGGAAACATCTCAGTATGTTTCTGTGGAACGCGCGTCAGCACAGTCAGACACTGTTTGTACGAGTGCAACCTCTGGCGGTCCGAGAAAGAAACATTCTTTCCTCGTGACTTCCGGACTCGAACGCTGCGGGATTTATGTCTAGACGGTTATTGCCGCAAGGGAGTGAGGCTCATAATCCAGGATCTCCTTATTCGGACACTGGACCGCAATCTGGGTCGTTGAAGGGCAGGCTGAAGCGCAAATGCTCTTCGTGGTCGCCGACCACGTTTGAACGCTAATCAACCAGCTCGCGGCATTCGCGGCGCTGGGGGTCATGGTGCATGATTCGTGGGTTAAGAGTCCTACTCGAGAACCCACAGGTAAGGTAAGAAGGTAGTAAGGTAAACAGGTAGGTATGTTTTCCTTATCTCAAGTGTTGTGTTGTGTTATTTGCATGCTAAGTGTTATTAATGATTTATTAAAACTCATTAATTTTACAACAATGACGGCTGTGAATTAGTTAAGATTTGAATGTGCCTTTAAAAATTAATTTTTTTCATTTATGTTGCATGGCATATCTACTAATCAGGCATACTCTACGTATATATTAAGTTTCTTGCGAGTTGAATTGTATTTTTGCATAGATTTCTTTTAGTTTTGTTCATTTTCTTTTTTATTTACATTGTCTCATTCGGAGAACAGGTATGATGTTTACATTCATGTCAGGCAAGATGAATCTGCCATCCGCGTCTCTCATTTTTTACTTATCGACGATTAAAATACCAAATTACTTATGATATAATGAATAGAGGAATGTATATGCAACTAGATAAATTATATCCAATGGTTGGAGTATCATAGTTCAGATTTTTTCCAACAGAGTGAAAATATGCTGGGACCAGGACTCGAACCTGGGTACTTTGGGATAGCTCAGTAGTGAGAGCGTTGGTACGGCAAACCAAAGGTTTGAGTCCAGGTTTGAGTCCCGGTCCCGGCATATTTTCAACTTGTTGGAAAAAATCTCAACTATGATACTCCAATTGGGGTATTATTGGGATATTACTTATGATATTCTAATTTCTCTTACTTAATATTTCTGCAGCTTAAGCATGCACGTTATTATGTAAACTGTACTATTTATTTTCTTTCTGTTATTGGTTTTGTTTACATTCGAAAAAATCCTTTTGCTTACATTGACAAAAATTGAAATCATTAAAATATTTTAAATAATTACTTAAAAATTTTCATGCCTAAAACTTTCTGTATACTACCGGGAATTTTTTTATTTTCCCTTCCAAAAAAACCAGGTTTATTCTCGAGAAGAAACCGGGCTTTCCCACCCTTTACAACTCTACTCACGCCCCCATGGATTCAACATTACACAGGGGCATTTGAGGTCTCAATGATCAACACCAGAGGAAAAATCGCCTTCAAATATGATTTCTTGTTTCTCTGTTATTAAATTGTTATATTTTAAGAAATAAAAACAAACTGTCATACATTTGGTAGAAAGTGTGTTGAAGAAACTTGTCCGTTAAATTCGGAAACTGCGGAGTATCAAATTTCTCATCCTGCATTCAGCGGTGAGATCAGACAAAGTTTATCTGTTTTATTTTAGATATTAAGGAAAAAAATACTTGACCGAATAATTGCATTAATCTATCATTTATTTACCAATTTGTGAAACATCATACATAATTCAAATTTGATAAAATGAACAGCGGATTCCAATTCCGTTGGCTACTATACTTCTTGTAATCGGTTTCTAGTCCTGCTTCTACTTGGAAGAATGTATAGTAGCTTGTTCCAAAAATTATTTTCACCCCACGTCAAATGCGTTGTGGTGTCAAGGAAAGCTTTAATTGCAGGATCCATCTCCTTTGGTAGATCACCCACCTTGATCACGACGATGCGATGCATTCTATCTTCCATGGCTTGCGTTTGGGCCGTTCGGAACTCCATGAGACACCATTCGCTGTCCAGGAAGTTTCTGAAACGAAACAGGTGGAATTATTTAAAATGAATAAGTTAACTGTATGCAGTTGTTTCCTAATTGGAACAGAAAACTATAACTTGTGGCTTTGCCTTATCTTTGTACGCTTTGGACCTAAAACTTCGTGCTCGAAGTAAAACTTTTCTCTTATGTGTGTTTTGGGGAATACTTGAAATCAATAAAATATTTTTTGCATATAGTGTCTTGGAAATGTTACTTCGTTCGAGGCATAAAGGTTAAGAAAAGTTTGTTATGCTTACTTGGAAAGAATGAGCACAGTCCTCTTGGAATTTTGAACAGCCCAAACGATGTTGTCGTAGACGTGTTCTCCGGCCATAAAGTGTCGATTGTTGATGCACAAGTGAATGTTTGGATCCCTCTCTTCGATCACTGTAAAGAAAGTTAAATGAATTTTAAAGAAAATAAGTTACAGAATTAGTTAAATAGAGTGATTTATCTGTCTATACAGAGTCTCACAAAAAGATAGAAATGTACTTCAATTTTTTTACATATTGAAGAAAAGTAAGAAATGAAAATTGAAAACTCTCCAAAATAAAGTAAGAATTAAAATTATGTTAATCAAACAGTCGTGTCATTAATTTTCAGAACACATTCTAATTTTTATATGGATCCTGGTCCTATGTATTATATTTAGAATACAAAATATATACATGCTCTGACAAGTAAGATAATAACATTTAAAATCTTCTATAACCAAAACGCACCAAGT
This sequence comes from Maratus michaelseni, assembly GCA_963931845.1. Classification (NCBI taxonomy): domain Eukaryota; kingdom Metazoa; phylum Arthropoda; class Arachnida; order Araneae; family Salticidae; genus Maratus; species Maratus michaelseni. Next base: position 1,100,552 of record OZ007597.1, on the reverse strand, counting down.
TATGATACTTTGAAATTTATGAAATTTTGGAACTTTCCGGCACTAAAGACGGACAGACAATTTTTACTGACGGAAAGCAACGAAATTTCATAAAACTTAAAGCATTAGAAATCGGTGAGCCTTGGTCGCAGAAGAATGGATTTTTATACTGTTGTAAATAGAGAAAATAGAGTATTCATGGAGAAAAACTTTCGAAATAAAACTAATAGAACACAAAAAACGTATAAAAATTTAACAAGAACGATAAATGATGCAACAAGCGGAGAATCAGATCGAAATGTGGTCATTTCATCTATATCTCTTGTCTTTGCAACATCTAAAAGTTTTTCCTAAAACGAAGGCCTACTCTGCATTATCTCTGTCTGATTACCAAGAAACAATATATACTTCCATGGAGCAACGTGTTTTTGCCAATTCCTGTCTTAACATTTTCAGGACTGAATACTCGGTTATTTGGTCTATACAAGGTAACCCTGTATATACGTTTCACTGAACAAACATTAATTGGTATTCAAACATTTCTGCAGTTATCTAAGCACATCCAGGTTCAATTATTTTTTCCCCGAGAATACATTAGGGTGCATCTTACCTGATATGATTTCGTCTATGACAAATGTGTCATCCTGGTGGCAGAAGGATAAGAAGGCGTCGAACATTTTATCATAATCGAGGTCCTTCTCTTTCACAAAAGTGAAGCCATGGGAATGAAGTAACACCTTTATGCTGAGCTCATGTTTCCTGTACACAATTGTGGCAGCTAAGCAAAGAATTAGAACAGCTGAAAAGAAAAATACGTATCGTCATACCTTATTTCCTGATGTCAACATCCTTTTTTCTATGCACATACAAAACGCCCAATGACGAATTAGGTATAGTATACAGGGTGACCATAATTAAAGTGCACGTGTTTGAAAGGCTCTACAAGATAAATTATTTGGAATATTTTTAAAAAGTTTTGGTATTTGTACTGTTGCGGAAACGAGTTATGCTATAAAAATGATTATTTCGAATCTTATTAGTTTACCTATAGATGGGGTTTACATGTTAGGGATGTTTTATTATCATCAAATATTAACAATAAAAGAAAACTGCCCAGTTAAACTGATGGCATTGAGCTCACAGGCTATTCACACTAACTGTAAATTATATTCTTATTTCAAAGAATTTGAAATAAGCCCTCGAAAAATGAAGAAATCGACAATATATTAAGAGGGGGGAACCATCCCCCGTTTCTCCTTCTTATAATTAACCAATGAACCCATAAAACTAATCAGAGAAGCGCCTTACCACAATGAACCTATATACAAAATTTGAAAAAATCGGATAATTCTGCATGAAAAATCTATTTATCTAAATTAAGGGGGGGTAGCCCCCCGTCCCCCCTTTATACTTAACCAAAGAACCCCCAAAACTAATCAGAGAAGCGCCTTATCACAATGAACATATATATAAAATTTGAAGAAAATCGGATAATTCTGCTTAAAAACCCATTTATCTATATCAAGGGGGGTTAGTCCCCCCCCGTTCCCCCCTTTATACTTTACCAGTGAACCCTCAAAACTAATCAGGGAAGTGCCTTATCACAATGAACCTATATACAAAATTTGAAGAAAATCGGATAACTCTGCATGAAAAAAATAATTTATCTAAAATAAGGGGGGAGGATTAACCCCCCCGTTACCCCCTTTATACTTAACCTATGAACCCCCAAAACTAATCAGGAAAGAACCTTAGCACAATGAACCTATATACAAAATTGGAAGAAAATCGGATAACTCTGCATGAAAAATTTATTTATCTAAATTAAGGGGGAGGATTCCCCCCCCCCGTTAGCCCTTTTATACTTAACCTATGAACCCCCAAAACTAATCAGGGAAGCGCCTTATCACAAGGAACCTATAAACAAAATTGGAAGAAAATCGGATAACTCTGCATGAAAAATTCATTTATCTAAATTAAGGGGGAGGATTTCCCCCCCGTTAGCCCTTTTATACTTAACCTATGAACCCCCAAAACTAATCAGGAAAGAACCTTATCACAATGAAACTATATACAAAATTTGAAGAAAATTGGACAATTCTGCATGAAAAAACCATTTATCTTAATTAAGGGGGTTAGCCCCCCGTTCCCCCCTTTATAGTTAAACAATCAATCCCCAAAACTAATCAGGGAAGCGCCTTATCACAAGGAACCTATAAACAAAATTGGAAGCAAAACGGTTATTTCTGTCAAGAGTTATCGCGTTACGTACGTACATACGTACATACATACATACATACAGCGGGCACATAAGCTCTCAGGCTTTGATAGCCTGTGAGCTAAAAATGACTCATTTTAAATCCAAATTATTTGGGACGGCGATATTCTTTCATACCAGTGCTACAATTACTACCATTTTGATTTAAAAAAAAACCCCTTTATTAAGAGAGCGCGGCTTTTTCTATGGCTAAAATTTTAGTGCTCATAAGGATGTTCATGGCTAAAAAGTTAAACTATAGAATCATTTGAAATTTGCAATAACAAAATTTTAAAAGATAGCTCGTAGTAAATTCTCTATTTTTCCATTCTTTTCTTTTTATATTTTTATGATAAATAGCGCCATCTATTGAAAATTTTTTTAATTAATTCATTTTTATTGCATAGCTTGTTTGCACATGATCTAAACAGTACAAATACCAAAGCTTTTTTTAAATATTCCAAATAATTTATCTTTTAGAGCCCTTCCAACACGTGCACTTTAATTATGGTCACCCTGTATATAATGCAGTAACAAACGTACTGCATGTGCACTATATGGCAAAAAATCAAAGGGAATGTTCAATTTTACACATTTTGTAGACCATCTAAAGATATACTTGTCGGATTCTTCTGAAATTTCAAGAATATAAAGAACATGTCTGACTTCATATTTCTGAGCAAAGATTTGATTGCAAGAGCAATTAAGGGACCAATAAGAAATTGAAGATAAAAATAATATTTGGAATCATTGTGTAAAATAAAATGCACGAAATGATTTGTCGCTGCAGCATTTCTTTATGTGGATATGGTATATGATTTGTGTTAATTTGCGTAAAAATAATCGATTCATGGAAATATAAAGATATCTTAAAAAAATTTAAGAAATTTTTGTAGGCATTTTATTTATTGCAGCCATGATTTTTAACCAAATTTAACGCCAGTTTCAGATATTTTTTTAAAATGCAGTAGAAACAACAAAGTAAATTTAGATATAAATATATTAAATACTAGCAAGCTACGCCCGCTACGCTGGTCAATTTCTTATAACGAACTTTTAATCCAACAAAATATTGACATTTCATAATTCACTTTTATATTTTAACAGAATAATAAGGCTACTATAATTTGTGACTTGTGCTATAGCCAATATACACGCCAGGACACGTCGCCCTTATCATTATCTATTTACGGATGAAGGTTTCGCTATGGTACTCCATTGCGAAATTTGGTAATTTTTCAAATTCAATATTTGAAAAATGGCATAATCATTAGATTTGAAATTTATATCAAGAAAAATACAATTTTTTACCTTTCAAACGCAGTTTGCCTAACAATTTTCAGACAAATACTTTTCGAGCTACTATTTTTTTTCAGTAACTTCAAATGTTTCATTTTCCGAGATTAATCTGTGGCAACAATTAGCGAAAAACCCAGTCGTCAGAAACGCATAGTTTTTTATTAAAGAGGCTGTTGGAGCAGGGATTGTCACCACCAATTTGCTACCTTCACTTTTGAAATCGGTTCGGTAGTTCTAGAGATTCCATAGAAATTGTAATTTAGAATGTTTTTAGAACGTTTTTCGCTCATTTCACTCTTTTAAATTTCGAATTTTTTTTTATTTTGTTTTTAGAGAGCATTTACATCTTATAAGTAACTACAATGCCAAATTTCAAATTTCTAGCTCCTTCAGTATAAACAAAATCCCAATTTTAGAACGTTTTTCGCTCCTGCACCCCCCTGGGGATTGTGACACTGGCATAAAATATATCCTATGTTGGAGCAGGGGTTGTCACCATCTATTTGCCACCATCACATTTGAAATCGGTTCGGTAGTTCCAGAGATTCCGTAGAAATTGTAATTTAGAATATTTTTAGAACGCTTTCCGCTCATTTCACCCTTTTAAATTTCGAATTTTTTTTATTTTGTTCTTAGAGAGCATTTACATGTTATAAGTAACTACAACGCCAAATTTCAAATTTCTAGCTCCTTCAGTATAAAAAAGATCTGATTTTTAGAACGTTTTTCGCTCCTGCACCCCCCCCCCCTGGGGTTAGAGACACCGACATAAATTATAGCATATGTAGGAGCAGGGGTAGTCACCATCAATTTGCCACCATCAGTTTTGAAATAGGTTCGGTATTTCTAGAGATTCCATAGAAATTGTAATTTAGAATGTTTTTAGAACGCTTTTCGCTCATTTCACCCTTTTAAATTTCGATCTTTTTTTTTTTTTTATTATTCTCAGAGAGCGTTTTCATCTTATAAGTAACTACAACGCCAAATTTTAAATCGGTTCGGTAGTTCTAGAGATTCCATAGAAAATGTAATTTAGAATGTTTTTAGAACGCTTTTCGCTCATTTCACCCTTTTAAATTTCGAATTTTTTTATATTTTGTTCTTAGAGAGCATTTACATCTTATAAGTAACTACAACGCCAAATTTCAAATTTCTAGCTGCTTCAGTATAGAAAAGATCGCAATTTTAGAACGTTTTTCGCTCCTGCACCCCCCTGGGGTAGTGGCACCGACATAAAATATAGCCTATGTTGGAGCAGGGGTTGTCACCATCAATTTGCCACCATCACTTTTGAAATCGTTTCGGTAGTTCCAGAGATTACCCCCTACAAGCAAGCAAACAAACAAACAAACAAAAAAACAATCTTTACTCCTTTATAATATTAGTATAGATGTAATGAAATATTTTTAAACTGCGCATGCGCGAACGATTCCGATTTTTTTTTCATAATTTTGAAGAATTTACCGAGCAACTAATATGAAGAAAAAAAAACCACTCGAATACCTTGAAAACTCATAAAGTAATTATTGATAGAGTGAACTGTCGATTTCGCAAAGTAGCCAGAGGATAAGGAAATTTCAACAAATTGTCATTCTTTTTAATCTTGAGTTAGTATTTAATGAATGTCAGCTTGAGAACAGATTTTGATAATTCTTTTTTAGGTGGAATAGGCTCGTTTTGGTGGTTTTCGAAGAAGAACTGAAGCATCAATAAAAAAGGGAAAATAAAAATAACTAAAAATTAAAAAGGACAATTTGGGAAATTTTTTTTATTATCCAACTATTTATAGAAAGCAAGTGAAATTCAGCTCACTCGATCGCCGATATTTTTCTTAATTTTCATGTTATTCGACTTGTCTTTTTAAGATTTGACAACCAAATAATGAAAAACAAAATTATCATGTTGCGCAAGCATCGTTAAAAAATATTTCATACACAATGCTCATACTTAATTAAATATTTAATATTCAAATTGCATTATGTTTTTTACTATAGTTTTTCAGGTTTTCTGAAAATGGCATAAAATTTGGTTGAAAACCAAGCATTCTATAAACAAAATACATTGCAAACATTTCTTGAATTGTTTAAAGAATACTTCATACATCAATGGATATGTGTGCTGTTCTTACACAAATAAACATAGTTGTATCATATCCACATAGCCATGTGCTGGAGCTATAATTCACTTCGAGCAATTAATTTTACAGAGTAACGAAAAATAATATATATATTTTTTCAATTTGTTGTCGGTCCCCTAATTACTCTCGTGATAAAACCCTTGCTGAAAAATATGAGGTCAAACATGCTCTTTGTATTCTTGCAGTTCCAAAAGACTCCGTTCAGATTTTTTCAAAGATATTCGACATCACGTCTGAAATCCAAAGTGTCTGGTAATTTTTGGTATTATAGTGTATATATATATATATATGTGTGTGTGTGTATACATAATGCAATAGAAAATGTGCAATTTTCCCTAAATTTCAATTGTTTTAAATGTTATTTTTTCGAGAAAGCATGTAATTTAAAAATTGCTTTAATGTTTGTAAATTAGTTAACGATAAAATACAAGAGTTTTAAAGCACTGATTGCATTTTGTAATGTTTTCCTTTAAAATTCTCAGATGTCGGTGAATGTTGATAACTTAAAAGTATTAAAAGAATTTATAAATCTTCGAGATTTCAATAAGATGCAGACTAGTTTATTATTTGAAAATTTCTGGCCCTACAAACAGATCTATGGAACTTGGATCAGTTTGATAAATGCTTAAATTGTTTCTAATTACCTGAAATTGCTTTTCACAACTTTAATATTCATTTAGAGACTTTAACTTTCATCTATTTCGCATTAGCATACTTTTGTATCATTCCGTAATCAGAGAATCTATATAAATTGTCTTAGGAATTGTTATGTCCCTTTCCCTCTCCCCATCCTTTTTTATACATACGAGTACATATTTGTAAGTTGCACGATTTGAATGTTTTTAGTATGTTGAGATGAAGAATTGCTATAAGCCTCAACCATTTTTCAAAGTTCATATTAAAAAGTTTTAATTCGGGTAGATTTATTGTAGATGTGGATTAATGTGTTGCATCTATCTCGCTATTATCATTTAAAATGGTCCAAATGACCTGATATTTTACCACTATGCTCCCAAAGCAATGGGGATTTTTTAGGCGTGGTTAAAAGAAAACCTTAAAATCGCACCGACAGATGGCGCTGTAAGTTAACAGAAACAAAGATTATCGTCAGTGGGAGGAAAACAATGGACTGTACTTTGAGAAAAATAAAACTTTATTACATATGTCAAAAACATACAGAACGCAGTAATTGGGAAAAGGAATTGCGAACACCTTCGCAGAAACAGAACGAAATAAAAGCATGGAGTAAAGCATTCGTACGGAACTGCATAACTAACGCAACAGCTGGAAACGTGAAACCGCATGTTCCGCAACAGAGTGAAGAGCATAGAATGTGCGTGTGCCGTGCACAAGCTCGTCTCCCGACTTTACTGCATATACAGCGCCATTTGTTGGCGCGATTTTAAGTTTTTTTTTAACCACGCCTAAAAAATCCCATTGCTTTGGGAGCATACTGGTGAAATTTTAGGTCATTTGGATCAGTAGTTTTTTTGTTATAGGGTTTTACTTTCGCAACTTTAAAAAAAAATCACCCTGTATTATCTAACTAGTTTCCGAGTATGAAGTGCCTATCTAGATTTCTTTTTCCAGTGATATGTCCGTAATTCACATTGAAACACTTTGCCGAGTGATGTACGGGACTGACGTGTGTGGGTGTCGGCCAGTTTTCTTGACGAGCCACTTTCGGTCAGAACGCCATCTACTGACTGGATTAGCAAGCGTTTATTAAAATGTTTTAATATTATATTTATCTGCGTTTTTAAAAAATAATAGTGCAATTACTTTTATATATTTTTTAAATTTTCGATTAAAAAGAAGAACTTTGAAAATATTTATTACGCATGAGTTATTCAGATTATGAATTTGTTAAATATTTATAAAATAAGCAATTGTTTAGCTTGTAAAATTGATAAGCAATGATTTATTTTCTTTTACTCAACTGTTTATAATGGTTTTCGGCTCTCATATAGCTCAAGTCGTATTTATACACAATACAGCATAAATACATATTACAATTTAACGCAAAAAAAAATAATTTATAAAGCAAAAACTAATGCAGCCGTATAGCAAAGAAATGGTCGAACTTGATGTTTGACCATGAGCAAACAACAGTCCTGCGAGTGCTGAAACCAGCGTCACGGTACGGCCAAGAGCGTTTTGCTCGCACGGTGTTGTTGTAATTTCATTCGCCACTCTGCAATTTCTTTACCACGTAAATTACACACTGGCACCTCTTACACGCTTACCCTAGTTCACCTTACTAATTTTTACATTAATTTAAACTAATCAGACGTTCCAATCCCAAAACTTTCTTCTATTTGATACATGTTAATACTTCATAATTCGCTATCACATCGCCAATAAAATCAGTATTTTTCGTCATTCTGTTGTACGTCAGCTTCTTTTGAATCGCCGGGATAGCTAGCTACGAAGCGCTTTTTATGCCCAGGTAGTTGATGCACAACACAACTACGAAAAAAAGACAAAATCGCTATCACAGCACCACCTTCTGGCGAAATAGCTCCAAATTTAACTGGGACCTGCTGGTCATAGCCAAAAACCTATAAATGAAATTTGGTTCAATTCTATGCATAACTTCATACACTTTTCGATGATACGATAATGAAAATGGCACAAAATTTTATATTACATCGCCCCCCTCCGGCAGAATATCTCCAAATTCAATTAGGATCTGCTGGCAAGTCAAAACCTAGAAATCAAATTTGGTTCAATTCTATGCATTTCTTTATACACTTTTCGATGATACAATGAGAACAGACAGACATTTTGATATAAACATATTTTTCGGGATCTCAGACCCCTAAAACGTGTAAATCCATCTGAAACCGGAAGTTGAAAAAAATTTCGATTACAATGCTTTCTTCTATTACAGGAAGAAGAAAGAAAAAATGTGGAAAGTTTTTTAGAGACTAAAATAAGGCTATTCTTACGAAAAATAAATACCAGAAATATTGTACTTACTTAGTACACTGATAGATGCTGAAACTATGGAATCTGCGTCTTTCGGGCAGAGGGCGTGATCCGTTAGAGTCCCTATAGTTTTCCCATTGAGGCTGGATTTTTCTCTACCATTTGTTCCACAACGAACATGTTGAATGTCTGTAATCTATATGGATAAAATAAATGAAAAGGTATCATCTCTGTTCCGCTTTTTTTACTCGATTCTTTCATATTTACAAGATCTCCTCTCTTATCGCCGTCTCATATCTAATTCCTAAACTGTTAGTTTTAGATATACAGTTTCAGTTAGTTTTAGAGGTATGGTTGTTTGTTACATGTGTTTCCTGACTCCGCTGTTGTTTTTAAAAAAACTCACCGCCATTCAATCTTGCGCGCGTGCGGAGACGCAAGCATCTTTACATGGCTTAAACTTTTGAATCAGTTTTTAATCTTTTAAATTTGGCACTGATGATGGAGCTTTAGTGGCTCCGAAAAAGCTGTTTGTCATTTTATATTTTTTTATTTGTGCTATTTTACGTTGCTCAATTATTTTTAACATTTTTAATTATTTTTAATTTTTATTATGGTTTCCATTGCAAATATGTTTCAGTTCAATTTAAATCAAAATTACATCCATTCTTATATTCTTTTATCTAGCTTAACTTGGTTCATGTCTGTAAAGATGTAATTTTGTAATCGATTCTTCACACACTTTCCTGATACGCTAGAATTATAAAAGTTATGCAGACAGGTGTGTTTTCGATTATAATACAACATTTAGAACTTAATCATAAATTAAAAAAACTAATTTTAAGGCATTTTTTCCATTAGCCATTCGCTGGTGATCAATTGCCAAATATTTTTTAGGGTTACAAGTGTTAACGAGTTGAAACAACAATCGATATGTCGTGGAGAAAGAGGATGAACATTGTGATTTTTGGCCTTTTTAAAATTACAAAACAGTATTAACGATTCAGTCTTCACTGATGACTAATGATTTTGTTATCAATTGACACTAAGCATTTTAACTATTTAGAAACAGTCCATTGACTTGGAAGATTTTCTTTTACCATAACCTTTAAATGTTGGAAGAATTCCTTTTTGTTCTTGGGAACATATTTGGAACAATTTTACCACTTGAAGCCAGACATTAATGTTTTCTCAGTTATAATTTTCCAGCTGAACGAAAAATGTCCGGGCCAGGATTCGAACCTGGGATCTCTTGGCTGAAGCTACCATGCTCTACCAACTGAGCTATCCCGGTCGAATCTGGAGGGCATAATTCATCCAGTTAACCTTATTGATCATAGCATCTGGTCTGATATTTTAATCAGCTCAACAGAATAGATCGCAGGTAATGGAACTCCAGTAAACGCTGGATACGTGATTACACTAGATTAATTTTAACACAATTATTCAAATTGGTAAAGAAATCATATGAGTTGTAATTTTCCAACTGTACGAAAAATGTCCGGGCCAGGATTCGAACCTGGGATCTCTTGGCTGACTAAGAGATCAGCCAAGAGATCCCAGGTTTATTTTCAAATTATAATTTATTGTACCATATGCTTTTCAATTTCCTGAATTGAGTTAAATTAAATTAAAATTGAAATTTACTTTGTAACTTTAAAAAGATTTCACACACATTCTAAACAATTACGAAAATGCATATGAGGCAGTTATTCATCTATTTTTCTTTTTGACTCAAATACAAAATTGTAAAGTTAAAAAAAAAAAAATCAATAAATGTTATTCACTAGCAAGGTGATCAATTCTACCAGTATATTGAAAACAAACATTGAGAGAGAAGAAATAGAAAAAAAAATTAAAATAGAATTTTTACTTGAGCATATTATATATATATATATATTTATTTATTTTTTAAGTTTCCGAACATACACTATATTCACAAAAACATTAGAATCACTACTCAATTCTTACTTTCCTCTTTTTTATTACAAATATCATCATTTAAAGGTACTTTTGGGAAAATTTTACTGACATGAACTTTTTTTACATATTCATGATCATCATCATTAATTTTTATCAAATAATTGTCTGAGTGCAACGAAGACTCATACACAGCGCAGTATTACTTTGCCCCATATATAGCTACGATGGATATTAAAACCTTTCGTCAAGCATAACTCAAAAAATATTTAACGGATTTCGTTCAAATTTTTACAGCAGGTACCTATAAAGGTGACAACGACGTCTATTTATTACCAAGAATAAATGTCAAACCGTTTGGAAATTATATTAAAAAAATAGATAAAAAAGCACAATTAAATGACATACGTCACGAAAATTTTGTGCGTACGTCATTTTCACCGGCGAGGGATTTTCTAGACAATCGGAATTGAAGAGTTCATGGAGTACATGGAGCAAAAAAATATGCACGCACTAATATTCAGCACAATAAAATATATTTCAATTTAGTAGAAATCGAAAATTAATCTGGATTTTTTTTCTGTTTGAAAGAAAAACCCTGCAATAACTTGGTAAACTTGGTATTAGAGATTTGGCGCAAATCTCAGCAATAGCAGCTTTTTTTATTTCGCGTGTGTAAATAAAAAAAAAATCTTTGGTGTTTAAATAAAAGGTTTCGATTTATGGCATTATTTTTTGTTTTCTCTTTTTAGCATTTTAAATGGGATTAATGAAAGGCATGTATTTTAAATTAAATGAGTAAAAGGTTTATATTTAAACGAAATGAATTCAATATGAAAATGTTATAGGAACAATATTTGGCGATTTATCAACTGCGCCAGGATAACATAAAAGTACCAATATATCAAAGGGTATGTAGTGTGTGAAATGAAACAATTATATTATAATCACCCATCGTACAAGAAAAAAATTTAATATTCTGCATTCAGAGGGAAAAATCCATCTCCTGTGCCGTAAGATTTGGCGAGTTCTTTTTTGGTGATAAGTTTTTCGATGTGATTGTTGGGATCTGCAGGATTTGGCTTACTTTTTCTAATTCTTATTTTTTTGCAGATGTAGTATTATGTAACTATATTTTTTTGCAGATATTTTTCTATTTTGTATATTTGGCATTCTATTTTGTACATTTTCTATTTGGCATTTGGAAAAGAGATATTTACCTTTTTATCTGTGCCTTCGTAAATATTAAAAAATAAAAAAAGATTTACATATATCAAGCGTATAATGTTATGTTTTGCATTTTTATACGGACCACTTCTCCATTTTTGGATTTTAAATGCTATTTATTATTTACTAGCCGTTTATTAATTGTTTACAATTTACTCCCCTGATAATAACAATTATTTATCACAAAAATGCCTCTTAGGTTTGTTAAATAAGTTTGTTTATGTATTTTCATTACTTATTAAAATATCGAATATGGCGATAAAATTTTATTTTAGCATCGGGCTTAAATTTTAAAGATGGTGCAAAAACATGCTTTAATAAACGTATGTTTGTAAATATTTGAAAAACATGTTTTACCGCTCTCTTGAAAAATTTTGTAAGATGCTAAAACTACCTTTTGGCACCATTTAAAATTTTTTTCGCCAACCGACATAGGATACGAAACTTTTCCCCATTCAGATACACAGGCAAGGCTGGTCTCAAACAAAAGTAAAGCTGGCAACAATGTTGTTTTAACTCTATAAGAGTTACAATAATGATATTAAATGCTCCGATTGGCTTTGGGCCCAATTACGAAAGTTTCTCCTAAAAAAACTGTAGAAGAAGTCTTTTACATTTGTTTGAAATGAAGCTCGGTCTACAAGGTATTAGTTAATAATACAAACAACACTAATGGCATGGAGGCAAAAGTTTTAATTTAAATGTATATATTTGAAACCCTTCCCCCCTACCCCCCCCCCCAAAAAAAAAAGAAAAAAGAAAAGTCAGTTACAGTAATGAATTTAAAATTTTGTTAAGCCACGTTTTCTGACGTAAGCAATTGGCTGCAAACGCGATAACGAAACTTTCACTTAACTTAATAACACTTAGCTAATATAGCCCTCAGGGTACCTTGCAGTTATACAGACCTTGTGGTTTTTTTTAAAAAGCTTGAGACAATTCAGGTTTAAGAAGTTGAGATTTACTGTCAAATGATATAAACAACTATGAACACAAAACTGATGAATTATTATTCAGGTTTATGTATGTATTTAAAAAAAAAATGCATCTGATTACACTTATTAGATAAATTACTTCTGTTTGCATTTAATAACTGATAAACGGCTTCTGTATATTAAATGAATTGTTTAAATATTGGGTGGCGAGAGGTAGAAAGACGAGTAAACAAACGGGTAGACAGATGGGTAGGGAGACGATTAGCGATATAGGTAGGCTGACGGGTAGCGAAACGAATAGACAGACGGCTAGACAGAAAGGTAAAAAGAGGGCTGACAGAGGGGTAGCGAGATGGGTTGCGAGACGGGTAGCGAAACAGGTAGACAGGAATGTAGCGAGAAAGGTTGCGAGACGCATAGCGTGGTAAATAAAGAGACGAGTACATAGATGAGTACAGAGACGAGTTGACTGACGGGTAATGAGATTGGTAGCGAGTCGGGTACAAAAACAGACGGATAGTGAGACGGGTATACAGACGAGTAGAGAGACAGTAGATGGGTACGGAGATGGGTAAGAAGATGAGTAGAGAGGCGTATAGCCAGACGGGTAGAGAGACAGATAGACAAGTTGTGAGACAGATAGACAAGTTGTGAGACAGATAGACAAGTTGTGAGACAGATAGACAAATGGGTAGAGAAGTGGATAGAGACACGGCTAGACATACAAGTAGTTAGACGGATATACAGACGGTTAGAGAAATAGATTGGCGGGTAGAGAGACCGGTAGAGAAATATAGAGACAGGTAGCGAGACGTGTAGAGAGATAGACAATCGGTTAGAGAGACGGGCAGAAGAACGGATAGGGAAACAGACAGATTGTGGAGAGACAGACAGACAGGCAAAAGAAAAGTCTGCGGATTGGCGCAGTAAAGGCGCAGGGGGCAGAGCTTCCTAGAGAATAATCAAGAAGTATCTGTTAAGCTTAACTTTGAAATATATATAATTTTTTAATTTTGCCGATATGGAGATTTAATGTAAAAGTTATTTTACAGAAGTCATCGAAAGATTTTTTGTATACTTTAATAGTAATTTAGACTATAGTTTTGCAATCTGGTTTGTAGCAAAGCATGCTATCAATGTGGTTTGAAGTGTAAGAGTTTCTATAAACCGTTATACAAATAATAGATATACAGGGTGTCCCAAAAGTCTCCGTACAACTTCAAAAAATTATTACAAAAAATAATAGGTCTACAGCAAAAATAATCACAACAGTACATAGAGTAACTTAAAAAGTTTTTTTCTACTACCTTAGTATACTTGTACATGAGATCCTTTCGTTGCACGAAGAATATCAAGTCGACATTCCAATTCCATCCACGTGTGTTTCAGCATCATACATAAACAGTAACATCATCTAACATCTAACATCTAACATCATCTAACATCAACAGTTACAACTGTTTTATGAAATCTGAACAAAAGTTAATAGTCTCATTGAATTGCAACAAAAGATCCAAACAGCAGTAGCTACTATTGATGTTAGCAGGAAAAACGTTCGTAGATTGAATTGGAATATCGTCTTGATATTCTTCATGCTACGAAAGGATCTCATGTTGAAGTTTGCTAAGGCAGTACAAAAAAACTTTTTAAGTTACTCTATGCACTGTTGTAATTATTTTTGCTGTAGGTCTATTATTTGTTTTTGTATTAAATTTTTGAAGTTGTACGGAAACTTTTGGGACACCCTGTATAATCAAGGAAGAAAAATTTTAAATTCACACACAAAAAAAAGGTACAACAGTGAAATTAAATTTGCGTTAGCCACGCTTGATAGAGTAATCTATTGGCTGCAAATCTAATTACGTAACTTTAAAAAGCTTGGCGTTTTAAAAGATCCAGCGTTTTTTTTTTTTTTTTTTTCAAGTTTTGCGTAATGCGCGCTTAAGAAAATGAGATTCTTTGCCACATGTTAAAAAAAAATTATGACAACACATCTGATGAACGGTACTTCTTTTCTATTTTTTTAACAGTGTATATGAATTTATATATGATATTTTGTAATTCTATCATTTAATTTGCACTTTTTCTTTATATTGTAATTGTTAACCCTATGTTCTCAGCAATATCACTCAGACTAATCCCTTTGAGGGAAGTCCTAGTTATCATTTCTCAAATTCTTAAATTCTTATCAATTACATGTTGTCCATTATATCTAGGTTGTAATGAAGTATGATGTTTAAAATCCACAAGAAAAACTTCATCACCAGTATTTAAAGAAGGTTTACTTCTGCCCTTCACATATTGTTGGTGATAATTAAAATAACTCGTTTCATTTTCCTTAACTAATTTTCTAGTTTCCTGAAAATGACTTTGTAATTTTGTTAGATATGTATTATATTCTTCAGCAACTTTTGGTCTTTCAAAAATATTTAGAGGTATATTAAGTTCTCTACCAAAGAATAGTTCAGCTGGAGAGAAACAAGCGAGGGAAAAATTAGGCATTCAGGCGTGTCGTTTGCCTCTACGAGTTTTTATGTTTCTGGGTGCGTTCGCTGATATATGAAGAGATCTGCGCTGTACTGGGAAAATGGTTCTTTTTACATGTTGCGCTGTATTGTAAAAGAAGTTTAACGTCTTGTGCTGTGTTAGGAAAGGAGTTTTTTTAACAACTTGGAACTAAAAATTTCAGTCTCAACTTGAGAAATTTATTTATTTATTTATTTATTTATTCTATTATTATTTTATTGTCTATTATCCTTATATATTATTTCTCCTGTCAACATCCCTTTTACTCAGAAAATATGAAACGCAGAACAACAAATGATATACCATATGAAAGGTTTTAGAACAGGCTTCTGACATAGCCCACTTAACAATTCGTTAAAACATGTTTTTGATTAAAATTTCCTGAAATTAAAAAATTAAATCGGCATTGTTTTCATGAAAGAAATGAAAGGTTTCCATGAAATTATTGTTGCCAAAAAAAAAAATACCACATTATAAGATGCTCATAGCAATTATTATAAAAAACACCGCACGGGTTTATTTTATACTTATGATTAAAAAGCGAAATTGAAATTGAAATGTTTAGATTTATATTTAGTCCTATGGTTTTCCCGAAGCGGATGACGTCATCCTCTAATGCAGTCAAAATACGATTGTTATTATTTTTTTTTTTCTCGCGCGTGCCTTTAGCAATCTTGGATCAGTTTTTAGTCTAACTTTGATGGAATAAATTAGATGATATTCTGGCTTGACTAACAACTAAATGTTGTTTGCAGATATTTTTATCCTTGCATTTTCTTTAGAAGTTTAAACCTGCATTTAATAAATATTACATATTGATAAAAAATTATACTTCTCTATTATCCCGTCGACCACTTTTCATAACAAAAGACTATCGCCAAATAAACGGGAGAACGTTGCCATTAAAATATCAAAAAATAAATAAAATATAAGAATTTAAGGACACAATTGTTATTTTAATTAATAAAATAACTACTAAATCAGTAAAACATAATGAAAAATACACGCAAATATCGAATGTAATACCACTAGATGAACAAATACGCGTAACAAACACGCATAATAATTCTGACATCAAGTAAATCGGATTGCATTTTTGGCGTTTAATCTTACATTTTGGCGGTAGTTTTTTGTTATGAAAAGCGGTCGACGGGTTAACAGAGAAGTACCTAAAAAATATTAGATTTCAGTGCGAAATCTTCGCACGGGCCCTCTGGTCTTATATATTATTTCTCCTGTCAACATCCCTTTTTCTCAGAAAATACGAAACGCAGAACGGCGAATGAGATACCATATGAAAGGATTTTGCACAGGCTTCTGACATAGCACACTTAACATTTCGTTAAAACATGTTTTTGATTAAAATTTGCTGAAAACTTAAAATTAAATCGGCATTATTTTCATGAAAGAAATGAAAGGTTTTCTTCAAATTATTGTTGCCACAAAATAAAATACCACATTATACAGTCCCTGGCCAAATTATTAGACGCAGTTGTTTTTATTATAATTTGTTAAATATCTGGAAAGATACATCAGGAATTATCCTGAAACTTCAAGAGTGTAAACAACATGATAGATGTCATATATTTCCGTGAAGATTTTTTCCCGAAACCCCATAAGGGGCCGTCAACAAATTGAAGAAAAACGAATATATTTTGGATAACCCTGTAAAAACTAATAATTTGGGTTCATTTTTATGAAGATAGCATGTATACTCGAAGAGAAATTCAGGTTTTTATAAAAACAGACCCAAATTTTATCAAGTTTTTTGCTTATAATTTGCAGAGTTTTTAATATAAAAACAAGTTATTTTTAGAAAATATGACAAACAAAACTGTACACAACATCCTGCAATCAGAATTAAAAAATAATAAAAATTGTATGAAAAATGAGCAGGTTCACTAAATATTGTTTCACTGCGCATGCGCGAATTCAATCAAAATATACTGTACATAATATATTAGCTAAATATATAGACCAACATTTATGAAAGTCTCAAAAACATAGCTTGAAAATTCTGATAGTAATCGTCAATAGAATGAGCTCGAAATTCGCTGTTCCCAAAAGGAAGAAAAAAGATGAGGGGTTGTATCAAATATAGAATGAGAAACACTTCATTTTTATTATGTCAACTTTCATAAGCTAGTATATTTGAATACAACCCCTCATCTTTTTGCTTCCTTTTGGGAACAGCGAAATTCGAGCTTATTCTATCGACGATTACTATCATAATTTTCAAGCTATGTTTTTGAGACTTTCATAAAATTTGTTCTATATATTTAGCTAATATATTATGGACAGTATATTTTGATTGAATTCGCGCATGCGCAGCGAAACAATATTTAGTGAACCTACTCATTTTTCATACAATTTTTATTATTTTTTCATTCTGATTGCAGGATATTGTGTACAATTTTCTTTGTCATATTTTCTAAAAAGAACTTGTTTTTATATTAACAACTCTGCAAATTATAAGCAAAAAACTTGATAAAATTTGGGACTGTTTTTATAAAAACCTGAATTTCTCTTCGAGTATACATGCTATCTTCATTAAAATGAACCCAAATTATTACAATAATACACTTAATCATAATCTACAGTTTGAATGATTTTGCAATATTAGTTTTTACAGGGTTATCCAAAATATATTCGGTTTTCTTCAATTTGTTGACGGCCCCTTATGGGGTTTTGGGAAAAAATCTTCACGGAAATATATGACGTCTATCATGTTGTTTACACTCCTGAAGTTTCAGGATAATTCCTGATGTATCTTTGCAGATATTTAACAAATTATAATAAAAACAACTGCGTCTAATAATTTGGCCAGGGACTGTATGATGCTCAGCAATTATTATAAAAAACACCGCACGGGTTTATTTTATATTTATGATTAAAAAGCGAAATTGAAATTGAAATGTTTAGATTTATATTTCTATGTTCCATGTTTCTCCCGAAGCGGATGACGTCATCCTCTAATGCAGTTAAAATACGATTGTTAATTTTTTTTTCTCGCGCGTGCATTTTGCAATCTTGGAACAATTTTTACTATAACATTGATGGAATAAATTAGATGATATTCTGGCTTAACTAAAAACTAAATGTTGTTTACAGATATTTTTATCCTTGCTTTTTCTTTAGAAGTTTAAACTTGCATCTAAGAAATATTACATATTGATAAAAAATGGTACTTCTCTATTATCCCGTCGACCACTTTTCATAACAAAAAACTATCGCCAAATAAACGGGAGAACGTTGCCATTGTAATATCAAAATAAATAAATAAAATATAAGAATTTAAGGACACAATTGTTATTTTAATTAATGAAATAACTAATAAATCACTAAACATAATGAAAAATACACGCAAATGTCGAGTTAAAAACTACTTGATGACGTAACAAACATGTATAAGGCTTCTGACATCAAGTAAATGGGACTGCATTTTTGGCGTTTAATCTTACAGTTTGGCGCGAGTTTTTTGTTATGAAAAGTGGTCGACGGGATAATAGAGACGTACCTAAAAAATATTAGATTTCAGTGCGAAATCCTCGCACGGGCCCTCTGGTTATTCTTATTGTGTTATTGTATTCACACTTATTATTTGTAAGCTAAATAAATGTAAGCATGAGGATTTTAACTTTTTTATGAGTTTTAAACCAATTTTTACACTGATTTTAGCAACTAACAGGAACGACTTGTGCAATTTGTGTTTTTTATAATAAATAAGTGTCTTTGTAACTTTTTTGTATAGCAGGGAGATCTTCTTTCACGTCCATCTTTTTCTAAAATTTTAACTTCAAAATTATGATACTTCGTTATCTTTGTATGCTTCTCTTTCTCCAATGCCAGTACGAGCTCCTTTTAAACTACTTCAAATTTTTAAATTTTTTTTTCTGGCTGAAACCGCCGTTTTATGAAACAACTTGTTCAGCCTAGAGTTTTTAGGGGGGGGGGGGGGTGATAATATAATAAAATTTAAAATTTATCGCGATTTGCTAAATTATTTTCATCCCATTCTAAATTACTCTATAATTTTTATTTCCTCCGTTTATTAATGTATCCTAACTCTATTTATTCCAAAAAACCCATATCTAAGTTCAATATTTAATGGCGGCTACTAACTAACTAAATTGAGTTTTATCGTTAAATTATAAAAGCTTCCTAATATTCATTTCTTAAAAAACCCGTATTTTTTTCCTTTTTATATTTCTGAATTCCTAAAAAATCTGTATTTATTTTAATAATTTCCAATATTAAATGTAACTCTCAAAATCATAAAATATTTTTCTTAAATTAAAATGTAAAACATTTTATTTTAATTCCACTAGGGGGCTCTGCCCCCTGCTCGCTACGCTCACCAACCCCCGTTCTGATTTCACAGCCTCTTAAAACCTGGTAATGTATCCTGTTTTAAAAAGATGATGGTGATATCACGAACGGCGACTTTCTTCTGTAATCAGGTTATAATGCTTTTTCATTTAACTGGTTATAATGCTTTTTCATTTAATTCATCTTTTTTATTTTTAATATTCATGTGTAAACCCGATTTTTATGACGTAATTTTCTTATTTTTTCTGCTCACTCACCAAATTATACAAATTGATATAATTTTTATTTTAAATAACGAAAAAACAAATAAATTAGTATAACATTAATAAAAATATAAATAAAATGTCGAAATAAAAATAACTTGATGACGTAAACACGTGTTGTCAAGTGAATGTGATATTTTCGATCAACCATTATTAGCATTTAATCTTACAAGTACCTAGTAGACCAATCCTCGCTCGGTAATTTTTTTCAACAGGTATTTTTTTATTTTTTTTTATTTTTTTGCTAGCTTATTTTAATTACTTTTTTTTTATTCATGGAATTTTCCAATCGATTTTTAACACAATTCCTGATAGGCAAGAATTATATAAATTATGTTGAAAAGTGTTTTGCCGATGACAATACAACATTTTAATATTTTTACAACTTAATTATAAATTAACCAGAGGGCCCGTGCGAGGATTTCGCATTGAATCTAATATTTTTTAGGTACTTCTCTATTATGCTGTCAACCACTTTTCATAGCAAAAAACTATCGCCAAATTGTAAGATTAAACGCCAAAAATGCAGTCCCATTTACTTGATGTCAGAAGCATTATACGTGTTTGTTAAATCATCAAGTGGTTTTTAATTCGACATTTGCGTGTATTTTTCATTATGTTTTACTGGTTTATTAGTTATTTCATTAATTAAAATAACAATTGTGTCCTTAAATTCTTATATTTTATTTATTTATTTTGATATTCCAATGGCAACGTTCTCCCGTTTATTTGGCGATAGTTTTTTGTTATGAAAAGTGGTCGACGGGATAAAAGAGAAGTACCATTTTTTATCAATATGTAATAGTTATTAGATGCAGGTTTAAACTTCTAAAGAAAAAGCGAGGATAAAAATATCTGTAAACAACATTTAGTTGTTAGTCAATCCAGAATATCATCTAATTTATTCCATCAAAGTTAGAGTAAAAACTGATCCAAGATTGCTAAAAGCACGCGCGAGAAAAAAAAAATTAACAATCGTATTTTAATTGCATTAGAGGATGACGTCATCCGCTTCGGGAAAAACATGGGACATAGCAATATAAATCTAAACATTTCAATTTAAATTTCGCTTTTTAATCATAAATATAAAATAAACCCGTGCGGTGTTTTTTATAATAATTGCTTAGCATCATATAATGTGGTATTTTATTTTTTTGGCAACAATGTTTTGAGAAAATCCTTTCATATGCTATCTCATTCGTCGTTGTGCGTTTCGCATTTTCAGAAAAAAAGGGATATTGACAAGAGAAATAATATATATGATACATTCACTTGAAATTGGTTGTTCTTTTTCAATTAGGCGGTCACAGGTGATAAATCGCCAAATATATCTGTAACTCGTACAATTGTATGGGATTTGAAAAACAACGGATTTAATTATGTGACAGTAAAATGCTCGCCAAAATAGGCCAAAGCGCTGTGAAATGGCAAAAGTCAATATTTTAAAGAGTTAAAAGTAAAATATAAATTGTTAAAAAAAAATGTAACATACAGAATACGCTTTCATCAATTAATAATTAAATATCAATAAATTTACGATTACACGATGACAAATAAATTTAAAAGAGTAAAAAGATAATTTAAATAATGTTTCATTTTTCTTTCTGATTCTCTTTTGTTGATAAATAAAGAGAGCAAAAAGTATATATTTCAAATAAATTCATTATTTTGAGCTTCCTGGCAAACGTATAAAAAAGAAGTGAATTTTTCATAATAGAGGTCTTTGCCCAGGCCAAATTAATGCATTGTAATAGATATTTTACGTAAAAAATATGAATTGCGGTTAAAAAAATTCCGCGGTATTTTCAAGATGACCATTGGTTGCTTATAAAAGAGTGTTTTTAAAAAACTATTTTTGGTATTTCCGCATTATCCCGTCAACCATTTTCCATAAAATAAACTATCGCCAAAGTAATCCCCAGACCCAGACTCTAACGCCAAATAAACAAATGGGTGAATGTTGGCATTGGAATTTTAAAAAAAAAATCAGAAAAGCTACATTCACTCAAGTGTCAACTATCAATATTTTATTAAAATAAATTTTGAAATGTATTAAGGAAAACAGAAAAAAAATAATATTGGATATTTATTTATTTACAATATTTTTCATAATTATCCCTCTCGACAGGTGAATGTTTGTGACGTCAGTAGAAACTGATCTAATCTATGTAACTATGCATCACTAAATTTTTTCAATTCTTTTACCGCTTTTAAAATTTTGTCGAGTCCGTTTAAAAACACAATTGTTAGTTAAAGAGGATACTACACTCACACAAAAATACTCGCTGGCTTACTTTAGTCCTATGGGATACATTTGTTTTAATATCTCGTTTGCATTTCAATATTTATGAATGTGTTTTTCCTTTATTTCTTTTTTTGGTACATTTTGGTTCGAAAAGCACCCACTTTTTTTGGCACTGGATAGCTAAAGTCGATCTGGACAAAGAACTTCCTGTACTTTTTCGATTATGTTTCAAGACTTGTTTTTTATACCACGTCGAGTTTTAAACACAGAAAACAAGTTTTCTCGAATTAGTGACCTAGCTAGATCGATTTCTTGTGCTCGAATTAGTGTAGTCATTAATATTTGTGAAAATCGTTAGTGCCGTTTTCGATATATAGCAGCATTCTTAGTGCTGAGTTCCTTTTAATAGATCAAAATGACCTTTCCCGAATTCGAAACCTAGCTAGATTGATTTCTCGTGCTCGAATTAGTATAGGCAACACGTTTCGTGTAAATCGTTTGAGTATTTTTCCATTTAAAACAAAAAACATTTTCGGGGCTGAGTTTGTTTTACCCTGTAAAAACGAATTTTCTTGTATTCGGAACCTAGCTAGATCTTTTTTTCGTGCTCGATTTAGTACAGGGGACAATTTTCGTGAAAATCTTCCACGTCGTTTACGATATCATTCACAATCAGGAAAATCTCTTGCTCGTTTAATATATATGAATAATCGGGAAAATCTCTTGCTCGTTTAATATATATGAATTTGGCGACAGTAATTTGGTCGACAGGATAACTAACTAGAACCAATTGTATATATAGTGTTACGAATATTGTAAATAGCTAGTGTTTGTGCTTAAAAATAATGTAAATAGTTCAATTAAGCTCTATTCATAAGCTAATATTAATTTTTGTTGCATTGCAATATCTTAATTTGGTGATTTTTTGTAAGCGAGTAAACGCTATTGGATTTCAATAGGAGTCTATGGAAATTTGGCGAAATATTGGAAATAGCGTCAAGTTGGCGCCACTTTTGGCAGCTAATTTTGGTCGCCAAATTTGGCGATATATTGCCAAGTTGGCGCTAAAATTGGCGACTGACTCGGGTCTCTTCCTCTTGGTAACCCCTCTAATAGCGTCCATCCTATCTAAATTCTCTACTTTCATGTTAATTCCCCCTTTGAGAAAAGCCAGAAAGCTCTGACCAATCAGATACGTTTCGAGGTATTTGAAGGATTCATGTGTAAACACAATTTTTTTACGTAATTTTCTTTATTTCCTGCTTTCAACAAGTGATCATTTAATTATTATTTTAAACTTTCATTATTGTTTTTAATAGTCTCGCGCAAATACATTTTTTATTTGAGATAAAATATAATCATTTGCGCTTTTTTGGCAACAATATAAAAAATGACTTTTTCAATAAAAGATTTTTTACTCGATTTTTAAGGATTTTTTGAGTTTTTATTGTCCGACCGTGATAATTTTTTGAATTTCTGAAAGCTTGTTATATTTCGCGTCTGGTGGTATGATTTTCGAATCCGTAGGATGGCTAGAAAAAAAGTAATCGCTCCTCAAAAAAGTCCCTAATAAAAAAGCGATGAGACTAACCCGGAATATCTACGCAGAATTTGATTGGTCCATTTCGTTTTTGGCTCAGTGCCAGATTATTTTTTTTAATATAGAAGGATTCTGCCTTTGATCCAAGATCGATAAATCAGTTCTCTTGTTTCCTTTTTTCCTTTTCGTAAACGTAAAAATTATTCCATAGCCTTGATCCAGTAATTAACGATAATCAGTTATCTTAAAACTCATCTGGTTTACAGCTAATCTATAGAACATGATGCAATGATCTCGAAGCGTCTTTGGCGTGCTTTCAGACCAGAAACCATTTTTCCCCAAAATTCTGACGCTTCCCGTAAATATTTCGGGTCCTACATTGGCCCATCGGCCGTCACGTGACCCTTGTAGTATTTATACTTTTCTCGAAATCATAAATCGCGGTTCCGAGCTTCCGGAAGTCAGTCGAAAAGAGAGGCCCTGGGACTGTGTTTGGAGTTTGAGCTTCTTATAAATTAGAATGCTTTCCTGGTACTGGTGAATGCAGACCAGATATTTTTTCTGTTACTACTTCTCTATGGATTCTTCAAGCTAATAACATCTACTGCCATAATGCTCATTTCTAATTTGGAACCTGTCGTAAGATCGAAAACGATGGATAATGTAAAAAAAGATCTCCGCCTGATTTATTAAGCTGCCAATAAAAATATAGTTGTTGATTTGATGAAGTTTTTATTCTACCTACTCACACGACATCTGCTGTAAATATGCCGAATGCAAATTAAACCCGCAGCGAAGAAACGCCCTCGGCAGAAATTCGCGAAAAAGAACATCCAGTATCTGAAAAACCATTTATATAAAATGGAACTGCCACTGCATTCATCATCTCTCGTCCTTAATTCGTGACATCATAGAAACTCGACAGAGTTTCTCGCCAAGTATAAGAAACAGCAATGCATTGAACCGTAAATGAAAGGAATTTCCGCCAATGGATGCCAAACGATTTTACAATTTTTTTTTTTTTTAACTCTGTCTAGTTTATCATAGAAACTCGACAGAGTTTCTTGCCAAGCATAAGAAACAGCAATGCATTGAGCCGTAAATGAAAGGAATTTCCGCCAATGGATGCCAAACGATTTTACAATTTTTTTTTTTTTTAACTCTGTCTAGTTTATATTTTGCGGACGGGACAAAACGGGTTTTTGACGCATCTATATCTCGCGTTCTATTTACGATAGAAACAAAATTCTTGATTCTATGGAATGGGGCGTGCCACGGGACTAAGAATTCAAAAGTAAAGCAAAATCCGACGAATAGTTTTTCAGTAAATGCGATTTTAAAAGTGCTGTTTTTTGCCCTTTTTAAATCTTGTTCAGACCAAAAACTGTTGACAGGGCTACAGCAATGTGTAACTATCGGATTTTTACGCGGTTTACGTTATTTGAATCGTTTTTATGAGTAGTTCGGACCTTTGTAAGTTTCATGTAAAAATATTAATTAGTTTTTGATTTATATCAGTTTAAAGTTATTGATTCCTATACTTAACATAGAGCAAAAAACTGTTGACAGGGCTACAGCAATGTGTAACTATCGGATTTTTACGCGGTTTACGTTATTTGAATCGTTTTTATGAGTATTTCAAACCTTTGTAAGTTTCATGTAAAAATATTAATTAGTTTTTGATTTATATCAGTTTAAAGTTATTGATTCCTATACTTAACATAGAGCAAAAAAATAATAAATGACCCAACTCTTTTAGGAATGGTCGTATACACATAATATTAAGATATGTTATTACACTCGACCCAAGTAAGCTTCCTATTATAAAAAATCTTAACATTTAAGGTTCGTTTACAGGGTCTCACAAAAGATCTTTTGATATAGGGCTAAAGAGTTGTGTAATTATCCGACTTTTACGCGGTTTGCAGCATTTGAATATTTTTTATAAGTAGTTCAAATGTTTAATATTTCGTGTAAAAATATTAATTAGTTTTTTATGTATACCACTTTAAATTGATTTATTACTATACTTAAGATGAAGCAAACAAAATATTAAATGGTCTAACTCTTTTCAAAAAGAACGTATGCGCATGATGTTAAAATATGTTACTACGAACTACCTAAGTCAGTTTCCTATTGTAAAACAGAAGTGTAGAATTTACTGTTCGTTTACAGGGTAACTCAAAAGATTTTTTAATAAGACTTAAAAGTTGTGTAATTAGCAAATTTTTACGTTGAAGTACATGATTCCTGTACTTAACACAGAGGAAAAACAATAGTAAATTGCATAACTTTTGTCAAATTCGCTATATACACAAGATATTCAAATATGTTACTACATCCTCTCTATTGTAAAGCGGCATTGAAGCATATACGTTTCGTTTACAGAGTCTCTTAGAAGATCTTGATTTCACTACAACCGATGTATATTTACTGAGTGAGATGTATTTTAATGATTTTACACTGTTTCAATCTCTGTAAGGTTTCATTATCTTGCTTTAAAATTTAATATAAGATCATTTTGTCCGTCTGAAATCTCGTCGATGTTAAGCTCTAAATCTATTAATATATAGTATTTTCATCGATTAAAAAAACTGTGTTTATTTACAAATATATAATTCTAGCGTATTAGGAATTGATTGAAATAGCGATTACAAAATTCCAACTTTACGTTCATGCGCTGACTAATAGAATGTAAAAATTTGATACCCCAAGATTACAAGTTTTGCGTTTAAATATTTGCCGTTCATCGAATCTCCGGCTATGACGAACTTAAAATGCTAAATTTCGTATACAATAGGTGATCGGTAACTAACTGTTTGGTTTACGAACAAATCGGTTAACGAACACTTTCGCGTGAGATTTTTATGTTCGGAGAACGAACTCTTCTCGAAACAAAGCCATGATGAAGCAATGCCGTGTTTCATATTTGCCAAGCTATACTTACTGCCTCTATTGTCAACTTTGAGAACACTTTAAAAGTTGCATACATATGTCCTAATTAATTCATGGACTGCCGGAGATTGGGGACCTATATTTTAGGATCACCGAATTGGAATGAACAGACAATATGAACAGAAATCACTTTAATAGTTTTTATACTTTTGCAAACGTTGCGAATTTTATATTTTTCAAATTCTCGAAACGTTGAGTTAAAAAATTTAAACAAATAAAAAACTTCTAAGGTGCTCAGTAATTTTCAAAAATAATATATTTAATATGTTAGTATAAAAATCCCTGTAAATTTTTATACTAATAGAAATAGGTTCGTAGGAAAAAAAATGTTGATTATTCTCGGTAAAGTATGCTCTATAAACTTATCATTGTAGTTGACCGAAAAAAAGTGCTTCTTATTTTTCCACATTTTTCTGAAACTGTAGTATTTTAATTAGTTTGTAAACTAATGTAAAATTGTATAATTGTTTGTTTTTGAATGTATATAAATGGAAGAGTGATATAAACAAAAGAAAAAGGAAAATAAATATGTCATAAATAATCTGATGAATACAATGTAAGGAAATTAACATAAAAGTTTCCCAGTTGTTATGGTAGCGACATGTACATTGGAATAAGTCACTCAATAAATTGTATAATTCTGATGTATAATTCTGTTTATAGCATCACTATTATTTTTTTGCCCCTTTTATCTTTTCTTTTCTGAATAAAAATGGAATCCGTATAATTGAAATTAAATACCTTACAAAAAGGAGTGATATCTCATCAAAAACAACTCGTTGTAAATGATACCGCCAAGCCACAAACCTAAAACGTCAGTCACAAAAAGAAGTGATATCACATAAAAATAAGCGATATAGAAGTGCATACCGTGTAAAAATCTATCACCACTCATAATGTTTCCAAAGGACTCGGAGAGAGGTACAGTATGTGAAAACTGCTTGGCGACCTGCAGGCTTTTATAATGTTTGCGTTTCATGCAATTACATATGACTATATTATTTTAATTTAATTTAATTTAATTTAATTTAATTTAATTTAATTTATTTATTTATTTTGCTCCCATAAAATTGTAAAAAGTTGAAGCTTCTGTGTTTGCATGTCCTTTCTTATTTATGAGTTTGAAAAATCAATTTGTTGATTTTATTTACCATTATTTAAACTAGAAACACCACTCTTACGAAGAGGATTTTTTAAGTAAACATGTAAAGATTTTGAGTTTGTAATATATATATATATATATATATAAAGAAGGAAGTTTGTGTATCTGTCTGTCTGTTTCTCGGTTGTGTTCTGAAGAGACCGCTGCAAGTAGAGCTACAAAATTTGATGAGAAGGTGCTTATATGCATGTAGTTTTGCACCTCGAAGCCAGATTTCGGATTCTTTGAATAGATTTTTTTTAATTTATTTTTTAATGCGATTTTTAGTGTTTTTTCACGTTTCGCTGCGATTTTTCTACATTAGTAACGAGAATCCGGTTCCAATATAGTAAATTTTATCCTCTTTTCAATAAAGTTTATGCGAAATTCGTAAAGCTATTTTTTAATTTTTTGCATTTTTTTCCCTTTGACACTATGAAATTTTGCCAGAAAGCTTGATTGGTTCGGTTGTTGCGCTTCCATTTCAGCCTCAGATACGCTCAGAATCGACATTTTTTCTCCCTTTTTAGCTTGGAGAAAGTTGATGATTCTTTCCAGATAAAAAATCATGATTTTAAAAATGCGATTTTTAGTGTTTTTTGACGTTTCGCTGTGATTTACTCACATTAGTAACCAGAATCCGGTTCCAATCTTTTAGCCCAATAGAGTAAATTTTATCCTATTTTCAATAAAGTTTATGGGAAATTCGTACAGTCATTTTTAAATTTTCGGGGAATCTGTTCCTTCCACACTAAGTAATTTTGCCCAGAATGCTTGATTGGTTCGGTGGTTGTTTCCATTTCAACCCCAGATACGCTCAGAATCGTCATTTTTTTTTAACTCTTTTTAACTTGGAGAAAGTTGATAATTCTTTACAGATAAAAAATCTATATATTTAAAACGCTAAGCGATTTCTTTCGACAATCCGTTAGAACAAACTACTGCATCAAATTACACCATTCTTTTTTTAAATGAAAGATATTAGGACACAGATTTGTTATCGTGCATTCGTTTGTTCGAAAATGTAATTAATTAGCTGTAATTTTCAATTAAACATTTACTTCTGCTTATGACGTCATAAAGTTGACAACTCCCACTTTTGAGGGCATAGAGTTTTTTCCCTGAACCCTGTGGTTCGCCAATCTTTTGACATTAACTAATATCAACTAGGTAATATTTTAACATTGTAGTATAAAATCTTTTAAAAAAAAAACTTAATTAGCTAGAATATAATCATAATAAAATATCTAAACGTAAACATATCAATATGAATAACAAATCTCACGTAAAATGTTGCAATTTAAATGATTCCAATTGAAACAAGATTTGGAGAGTTATCTTTGACGCTCAGCTAACTTAAAAGTACCTATTTTATTTTATTTATTTACACACATATTCAAATTTATTATAAAACACCAGGTTGCCATACAAAGCAAAAATCGTCATTTAGGTGCCAAAAATGAACCCAGGTGCGTCTGCGATATCTGTACTGATTTAATCAAAATTATTTTGGTTGCACCGCATATTGCAAAATTAATTAAATCTATGATTATTGTTTCTTTCTCAGATTAAAAATAAGAAAATTGGTACTTCTCTATTATCCCGTCGACCACTTTTCATAACAAAAAACTATCGCCAAACTGTAACGCCAAATAAACGGGAGAACGTTGCCATTGGAATATCAAAATAAATAAATAAATAAAATACATGAATTTAAGGACACAATTGTTATTTTAATTAATGAAATAACTAATAAATCAGTAAAACATAATGAAAAATGGACGCAAATCTCGAATTAAAAACCACTTGATGACGTAACAAACACTTATATTGCTTGTGACATCAAGTAAATCGGACTGTATTTTTGGCGTTTAATTTTACAGTTTGGCGATAATTTTTTGTTATGAAAAGTGGTCGACCGGATAATAGAAAAGTACCAGAAAATTTAATGTTTAACGAAATTCAATTATTTGATGGATCGAAAATTTTGGTTCTTTTCCGTTATACCGACACCATGCCATACATGTAAATATATGCTTGGCAACAATGGTGTCCGTATAATGAAAAAGTACTCAATTTTTTCTTAGGTCGGGCTATACCAAAAACAAACATTTTACAGGTAACAAAAAAATCGCCGAAAAGGGCTGCTTCATCAGCTGTTATGACAGCAAAGTTGGATAAAATCTAATAACCTGAATTTTACAACGTTTATGCGAAACACCACAGAGAACACACGCTATTTTTATATAAGTAGGGTATATTTAAACGAATAAGAGAACTAACAACCTTCAATAATATAATGCATGAAAAAGTAAACAACTAAGTGATTCAGCAAATCATAAAAATATGTATTTCTTAATATAACTATAAAATACAGAAAAATATTCTGGTACCATAAAAAATATTCATTATCCCGTCGAAATTCCGTGCATTATCCCGTCGTCCGATTAAGAAAAAAAAACTATATGCAAATTAGGTACTTTTCGGTTAGCCGGCGCCAATAAAGTATATATATACTTCATTGGCGCCCTGCTAACCGAAAAGTACCTCAAATAATTCGCCAAACTGTAGCGCCCAATAAACAAACGGAGGATTGTTGCCATTAAATCTCAAAAAAAGAATATTATTAATAATAATAATTAAGAAAAGCCAAATTTACTAAAGTATCATTTATCAGTAACTTTTAACAATAAAATTTACAATATACTAATGAAAACAGAATCAAAAATAATCTTGGATATTTATTTATTTACGTTATTTCTCTTAATTATGGAAAAGGAATAATCATCCTGATTATGTAAAGGAATGAAGAAACCATACAAATAAATTACACTTGAAAACATTAAAAATCTCCTGTTTCTGTAGATTGATTTATTATTGTAAAAAAAATTCTTCATCTTTACATAAAAATTGATTAGCTTAAAACAATAGATGCGTTTCAGAAGATATGGATTTAAAACGAACAATGATTAAAGAAGACATTTTAAAAATTTTGATCAAAACATTTTAAAACTTTTTTTTAACGTCGAATTTCGACGGTGCGTTTGGGGAGAAGCAATGCACATGCGCATAGGAGCTCATTCGGTTGCATTATCACAGGGGGGGGGGGGAATGTGTGCCTTATTTAATATGTTCTTTTATTGACTGAATATGAGATGAACGTAGGGATATGCTATTTGTATGATACTTCATAGGTTCAGGAAATTTTCTTTCTTGCCGTGGGGAATAGGGCGGTAATGTCAAACTGATTTCCATTTTGTTTACGGATTGTTTGTTTGGAGTTTGCATCGGAAATAATAACGTAATTTAGTGGGGGAAATTTTTTTTAATAAAATATTTGAAAGATTGTTTCATAAGCACCCCTACTTATGTAATAAAGAAGCTTATTTTACTAATATTGCTATTGTAATTTTTTCCGTCAAGTTTTGATGGGTACCATCTAGGAATAATTTTAAAAGGGAAGGGCGGATTATTTATTGCCCTGATTTTTTTATTAATTTTTTTCTTTTAATTTCATTTTTTATGCGTTTTTTAACACTTATTTCATGTTTTGTAGCGTTTTTTTGTTTCAAATGACGTCACAAATCGCCCACTACAAGTCAAACACCATTGGAGGGTAGTTGTGATTGGTAGCTGATAGAATTGTAGGCACAGCTGGAAGTCAACCCAGCAGTTGTGATTGGCAGATGAAAAGGTCGTTAGCTGATTGCAATTCGAACAGCGAGTTGTGAATTTTTGCCATTTGTTTTATGCGCTTTTTAGAGTTTTTTCATGTATTTATGTATTTAATTTTAGAAATTAACAACGATAACTTACTGTTTTTTTATGTAAAAAAAGTCATTTTTTAACGCCGTTGATTTAATTCTGTGTGGGGAGGGAAGGTGAATGTTCGATGGTAGTTTAAATATCGCGTTAAAGCTCTGATCGAAACTCCGTCCTTCCCCTCCACTCTGCCTCCAAAATCAGAACTATTTAATTATTAGTCCGATTCAAACGAAACCTTTTCTCAGTTTCCCAGGTACTAGATAAATTTCGGTATCATTTTTTCAGCCCTTGGTTACCACTATTTCTGAATATTAATGACCAGCGAGTGGTATTTTCTCGGGTTCTATAGGCCCAATTTCAATGAGAATTAGTTCATTCAACTTAACACGAACTAATTAAGATATAGAATGGAACTAAAAGATTTCGCAGCTCCTGCTATACGGTGTCGTAGGCAGAAGGGACATGTGCCAAAGTTGCGATCGGAAAGAGTTTTATTTAGAACTGAGTGCACCTCTTAGCGGTGAAAAGTGAAACTAAACAATTTTGCATTTAAAATTTGTCCGATTCAAACAAAAGTCCCGATTTCAAAGACAATTAATTCATTCAATTTAACATGAAATAATTAAGATATAGATAACTAATTAAGACATAGATTTCGCGCCCCCTGGTGGTGGAAAGTGAAACTAAAACATTTTCTGTGCGTGCACAGAACGCCTTTTATACGTTGTCATAAGCGGCGGGAACACGTGCCGGAGTTTCGTTCGGAAAGAGGTTTGTTTAGAACAAAGTGCACCCCCTGGCTGGGGAAAATGTAACTAAAAGATTTTGCATTTAATCTTGGTCCGATTCAAACGAAATCTTTTCTGACATTCTTCTGATGTTTCCCAGGTACTAAATAAACTTCGGTATCATTTTTTCAGCCCTTGGTTACCACATTTATGAATATTTATATCTACGGGGGTGGTTTATTTTCTCAGGTTCTGTAAGTCCGATTTCAGTGTGAATCGGTTCATTCAACTTAACATGAACTAATTAAGATATAGTTAATTATTTAAGACATTGATTTGATACTGCCTGGCGGTGGAAAGTGGAACTAACAGATTTTTCGCGTGTGCACGGCACGCCTTCTACACGGTGCCGTAAGCAGCAGGAACGAGTGCCGGAGTTTCGTTCGGAAATAGATTTATTTAGAACAGAAAGCTCCCCTTGTGGTAGAAACTGGAAGCAAAAGATTTTGTGTCTAGCACGTCTGCTGTACACGGTATTATAGGCAGCGAGGACACGTGTCGGATAATTTGTTTAGAACAAAATGCATCCACTGACGGTGGAACTAAAAGATTTTCCTGCGCGTGCTCCAAAAATGGCTATTTTTATTGAAACCGCAAAGGAAAGTTACCGATTTGATAATCCCAGAAAACGAAAAAGTTTCATTTTCACTCATCCTCGAGTATTAAGAAAAGTATTGCATTATTTGAATCGAAACTAACAGTTTCTGATTCTGAAAATGAAAATTTTGTGAAAATCTGACGGTATTTTTTTTAAATTTTGACCCAAAACTAACCCGTTTTGAATCAAATGATCCAGATATTTGAGGGGGGTGGTATTAAATTTACTTCCGCTTCGGATCCATCTTTCTAATTAATTTTCGAAAGAAAAAGAGTTACCCGATGAAGGCTCTCGTGAGCTATTTTTAGAGTGATTTCGCGTTTCGTACTATTTTTTGACGGGACAGGGCAACGCCGGGGCGGATCTGCTAGTATATATATATAATGCTAAGGAACGTAGCGGCGAAAAAGGGATTATTTCTTTTTGGCCAATGGCAACGAGTGATTTATATTCACTAATTTGCGAATATTAAGAAAAATATTTGAAGTATCGATTTAAAACTCATTACAAATATGTAAAAAAAAATTCTGCATCCGAAAATGCATTTTTTTAAAATCAGCCTTAATTTTTTTTTATTTTTTGGAAAAACTAGCTACGTTTTGAAAAGGATAGAAAATAAAGTGAGAAGTCAAATCAAAAAACGTCCCATTTTGTTATTAATTAAAACGTTAGCTCCACAATTGTACCTTATGCATTTTAAACCCATTGTTGACTGCATCCTTGTGACGTCAATGTTACTGATGCACATACTTGTGATTTATAATATAGATAGATTGACTTTTATTAGTTTTACTTCTAAGAGTAAACACTAGAGCGCAGATGCCCTGCGCGGGATTGAAATTATTCCATAAATTTCTTCTTCCAAATTTATTATCATATTTTAGCATTTGCCTATACTTTTGAGATGGGCTGTACATACACATGTATATGACGTATGTACGTCATCTATACATCATTATAAACCTTATATATACGCTATATTTACGTCTTATATGTTATATATGCATATATATAATTGCATATATATGAGAAGATTGCATATATATGAGATATATACATCAGCATATCTGATATATATGCATCATATATGCTATATTTACGTCCTATATGTTATATATGTTTGACATATGGCGTATATATGATGCATATAAGACGCATATGACGTATATGTGACTCATATACGACTGGCGTAATCGTAAATAAGTGTGTTGCTAAAATAAGGAAGTATCGACAATTCTTACAGTTCCATGCCTCAGAGGAGAAGTTAACCATCTCTTCAATTTCAATGCATCGCAGTCACAGTTCCATGGGTTTCCAGACAGAGACACGTTTTTCAGATTCACTTGATTCTCGAGTATGGAATCCGGTAACCTCCTCAACTCGTTGTTAGCCAAATAAAGTTGGGTAAGATTCGGAGGTAGTTGAATTCCCTCAAGAGACACCAAGCTATTATTCTCCAAGTTGATTCCTAAAACTCGGTCTTCGAGGTCGAACGCAGAATATATATTCTGTTTGATCACAAGAAGACTGTGCTTGTTGGAAGTTATCGTTTTGTTACCCTAAGCAAAATTAAAATAAACTGAAATTAAACCAAACTTTGAAAGAATGCTAATAAATTAACAAAAACTTCAAACATAAGTTTCCGAAATAAAAAAAAATAATAATAATAATACCTCGTGTTTTTCGAACACAATTCATTGCAAATAATTGTTCGAAAGTCGAATCCATTTTCAGGTGCGTTCGTAATTATATAAATACGTAGCACCTATAGTCGTCGTTTGGTCCGTCCGTCTGTCCGTCCGTCTGTCTGTCCGTCTGTCTGTCTGTCCGTCTGTCTGTCTGTCCGCATATAACAACGCAAAAACTACCCAACCAAATGGTTTGCAATTTAAAATATATTATCTTTGCAGAATTTTGTCGAGACATTTCAAATTTTATTAAAATCGAATCAAAACTTTAGGAGACATTAATAAAAATATTTATTAAGAAATTTGAATTTTTTTTTTAAATCGGTGCTTTTTTGTTATAGGAGCTTCCGAAGTTTAATCGTCAAGCGACCGAGATACTTATTTTATGACAGAAATTAATCTGCAGACGATATAATTCATTTCACAGAATTAAAAATCATCAAGATCTGAATATTTATATAACTAGCTGATACATATATATCTGAATATTTATATAACTAGTTAAGATATTTGTATGAACAGTGTCATAAAATATATACTTAACTAGCTGTTTAACCCGTTCTACGCACGGGATATCATGAATTTAATTCTAAAACGTGCGTACGAACGCACCTCGTTTGTAACGTTTGACGTACAATTTCCAACTTGTTTTAACATGTGGCAAAGAATCTCATTTTCTTAAGAGCGTATTGCGCAAAACTTGGAAAAAAAAAAAAAAAAAAAAAAAAAACGCCGGATTTTTTAAAACGCCAAGATTTTAAAGTTACTTAACTGGATTTACAGCCAATAGATTATTCTATCAAGCGTGGCTTAACGCAAATTTAATTTCATTGTTGCGCCTTTTTTTGTGTGTGAATTAAAAAATTTTCTTCCTTGATTATTAAGCCTTGCGCGGTAGCGCAAGGCTTATTTATTTCTAGTGTGACATCCTAATGTTAATTTAACACAGGAAATCCCATTGAACGAGTTAATTTACTAGAGTTTTTCCGACTTTTTGTACGCGCTTCCACAAATTTTCTTCAAAACACCTAATTCTGTAAAAAAATAAATCCTCCAATCAAAAAACTCTAAATGTCGTAAACGTGGAGTCTTTAAATTAAAGTCCAAATACTGCTAAAGTGATAACAACATAACACGGAATATTTAAAATAATTAGCTAAAATTTGGCACGCGGTGATCGATAGATTGAAGAAGCAATAAAAATAAAAACAAATAATAATTTTTCACGTTTCCCAGTTTTGGCCAATTTGAGCACCTGCTAGCCTTGGACATGCGATCTCGTGGTATATGTTTACTATTTCAAAAATATGCGAGAATATTGTATTTATCTTTAAGATCCGAAGATGTCACCAATAGTTGTGAACGATCTATATTAAAAAGGTATTTTAAATATTCCGTGTTATGTTTTTATCACTTTAAGCAGTATTTGGACTTTAATTTAGATGTTACTGTCTTTATCAAAATTGGATGAATGTTCGATATTTACTTATCTAGTGATCCTGTGATGTTACGAAATGCGTTTTTAAATTTCTCTCTTAATCGATGATTACTAAAATTCAACATGGTGAAAAAATGCAAATTTTCTGGTTGCAAGAGTGATGCACGATACTTTTACAAAGACTATATGCTGGGAGTTTTGTTTTTCTCTTTTCCTAAACCACAGAAAAACTTGAGTAAATGTAACGAATGGCTTTCTGCTTGTGGTATAACAAATACAGAAACGGTGACTAGAGACTGGTATGTTTGCTCTCGGCATTTCATTGATTTAAAGGGCCCAATTGAAGAGTATCCTAACCCTATACAAAGAGTATCTCTGTCTGAACCGTTAAGTGATACATCAAATAAATATTCACGATATTATCGAGAAAATCGTGAAATTAAGTCAAGGAATGAGCCTGAATTGTGTAATGATTAACTTGGGTCCTAACATTTTTGAAAGTGGCATGTCTTATGTTGCTTTATCCAGAGTCACAAGTTTAGAAGGTTTACATCTTCTTAAATTTGATGCAAGTAAAGTTTAAGCCTCACCAAATGCTATTAAGGAATATAATCGTCTTAGAAAGGAATACAGATCTGATTTGCCACAATTAGCTGTATGTTCCAGAAAATACCCTGAGAGTAAAATGGTTGTTTCATCTGACATATCAGTAATTGTTAGTGAAAAAATAATAAAAACCACATTACTGATTTAAATTACTTTGTCTTTAAAGGCTTTACAAATACAGATCGTTCGTGTTACGCAAATGCTATGATGCAAACTCTCTTCTGTATCCCAGAATTTGTTAAAAAATTTCAGGAAATAGTTATTGATCCTGGTCCTACAATAAAAGCTTTTAAACAAATATTCACTACTTTGCAAAATCCACAGATTGAAACCGTAGATACACTTGACGTCAGAAAAACACTTCATGTAAAGTTTCATGATGGTACTGATCAAGACCCGTTAGAATTTCTTGATTACCTACTGGAAAATTTGTCAAAAGAAAATGTCAATGCCATAGATCTTTTTCAACTGAAGCAAGATCTTTGGGAGAAATGTAGTAATTGCCCAAGTTATCGAGATATATGTATTAGTACAGAACCATTTAATGCATTTATTGTGAGATTTCCACATGACTTTAATAATAGGGAAGATGCAGTTGATTTCAATGATCTCCTAACACGATGGCAGACTGAAAACATTGCCTGTGTTCATTGCAAAAACAGAACTAAAATGTGTCAAACTCGATTAAATTCTTGTGGAAAATATTTGTTTGTGCAACTAGCCAGATTTTCTTCAACAAATGTCTCCATGGGTCCGAATAAAACTTTTAAAATTACGTGCCCTATAGCAGGATTTTCAAACCAAAAGGTTTTAATAAATAATATAAACTTTAAAACAAAATCTGCTATTTTGCATAAAGGAAAGTTCATTGATTCAGGCCATTATATAACAATGGTGCATTCGGCATAGTCCTATTTCAAGCCACCATTTGGCGCTTTTTAAAAATGATGCCACATTGACGATTTCTAAATTGTTTACTTACATTTATCATATTGTAACCCACAATAAGCAAGTGGTAAAATGTTGCCATTCTTAATTTTTAAATAGTTACACATAGGAAAAGTAATGAATTTAGCGATAAAAACGTCACTGAAAAATATATTGCATTTATACGAGAGTAACAATGTAACGAATGTAAAATTTTATTCGTTCAAAACAATTTGGACAAAAGAATGATAATTTAAATACAGAATTATTAAATTATACTATACACAGTTGATTTTTTTTAGATACTGCATTTATGAGTGAAATAAAATATTTTATTTGACAAATTTAAAAAGATAGATATAAAAAAGATGATATGAGCAATAAAAAACAACATTTTATACAATTTCATCGATATTACGTAAAAGTAAACGATTAATGTGAAGTTGAAAAAACGAAAATACACGAAATTCGTTAATGCCGCGATCACTGTACTGCACGTATGATCGCTTCGCGAACACAAAACCGAAAAAAAAAACATCACTGGATACAGCAACCTCTTCGCATCGGAATCCCAAAAAATACATGAAATTAGTTAATGCCGCGATCACTGTACCGCACGTATGATCGCTTCGCGAACATGAAACCGAAAAAAAAAACATCACTGGATACAGCAACCTCGTCGTATCGGAATCTCCAAAAATACACGAAATTTGTTAATTCCGCGATCACTGTACCGCACGTATGATCGCTTCGCGAACATGAAACCGAAAAAAAAACATCACTGGATACAGCAACCTCGTTGTATAGAGATCACAAAAATACACGAAATTTGTAAATGCGGCGAACACTATACCGCATGTATGATCGCTTCGTGAACATGAGACTTCCATGAAAACTGCAATCAATTAATTTATACTGTTCTAAAGTAACAAGAGTAGCCACTCACATACATAAAAAAAAATCAAGCTTTAAATAAAGAAGCAGATGATGAAATTTTTTCAATGCTTTTTTTAGGTGCGTTCGTAATTATATAAATACGTAGCACCTATAGTCGTCGTTTGGTCCGTCCGTCCGTCTGTCTGTCTGTCCGCATATAACAACGCAAAAACTACCCAACCAAATGGTTTGCAATTTAAAATATATTATCTTTGCAGAATTTTGTCGAGACATTTCAAATTTTATTAAAATCGAATCAAAACTTTAGGAGATATTAATAAAAATATTTTATAAGAAATTTGATTTTTTTTTTTAAATCGGTGCTTTTTTGTTATAGGAGCTTCCGATGGATGTTAAATCGTCAAGCGACCGAGATACTTATTTTATTACAGAAATTAATCTGCATACGATATAATTCATTTCACAGAATTAAAAATCATCAAGATCTGAATATTTATATAACTAGCTGATACATATATATCTGAATATTTATATAACTAGTTAAGATATTTGTATGAACAGTGTCATAAAATATATACTTAACTAGCTGTTTAACCCGTTCTACGCACGGGATATCATGAATTTAATTCTAAAACGTGCGTACGAACGCACCTCGTTTGTAACGTTTGACGTACAATTTCCAACTTGTTTTTTATAATAAATAATGAAAATACGTTTAACTGATTTCCAGTTCCTAAGATGTTCCCTGCGTTTTTCTGTTTAAAAAAAAAGTACTCTACAGTTTAATAGAGTAAGATATAAAGAAGCATTATAGTGTTGTACATTACTGCGAAAAAATGAAAATTTTATAACATTTTAATAAAAGTTTAACGAAAACTGTAAGCTTATCTTTATTTGTGAAACTTTAGATGACTTGAGATTGAGTAGAGAGAGGCAGGGATTCCATTCTTTTTTCAACATAGTTGAAAATTGTTTATGAATTCGGTTTATATGTCGATCCGTGCTCTAACCGGCGCCTCTGAGATGACGCTGCGTGCTCTTTTTACCGGACCGGACCTGATTCTAAGAGCGATCCACATTTTTCCATGTACTTGTTCTTTCGTACGCATTATTTACGATGGTGTTGTGATATTATTTATGGTTTTGTTTTATAATTAATAATAGTTTTCAATGTATTTAAATTATAACTCTATAAATAACTCTTGATTGTAACTATTAAAGTAAGGGTAGATTATATCTTATTTTTATTTAATGGGAGGGGGGGAATGTTGTTCTACTGGTTTTAAGTCAAACTGCGATACGGAAAAGCAGTATACAACAGTCTTCAAATTTCCGACTGATAATGTAAAGAAGAAGTTGTGGTTAAGCAAAATTGAATCGTGATAATTTTACTTCTATTGCAACAGCAGTGGTTTGCATTAAACATTACAATGAACGATTTGTAATTCGTGAAGATAGAAATAAACGGGATGATTGTACTGAACTTCTCGTGCCGACAAAAAAAAAATCCTTACGACAAATGCCTATCCTACTATTAATGAAAATATTCCGGCCTATTTGAATGAACGTTTTCCAGTTTAGAAAATAGTGCAATGATAACATTATAACATCTTTGGAAGATTTTTCAGATAAATATGTAAATTAATTCTGTGGTGTTCAAAAATTTATTTTACCTTTCATGCTGCATACATTTTAATTCGTAATACTAAAATTCTGGCATCACCTTCTTCATCTTATTTAGGAAAATTTAGCTAATAGTACAACAGCTCATACGGAAGCCATTTAAAAGCCAACCTATCAAAAAGTTTGAATGATCACGAAAAACAATATAGAAAATGGCCTTGGCGAGAGAAGAAAATTTTAAACATATTTTCTGGAAATCTATTCACAGTTTCATATACACAAACAATGTTTTCAATATTTCCACAATTTATTTAATACTAGCAAAACCCGCGGCTTTGCTCCCGTATTTCTTGAAAAATGTCAAGTGGTATTCGTTGGCCTATTTTCATTACAGGAAATTTTACTGCCACAGATAATTCAGAAATTACTGATGAAGCCACACTAATTAAGCAAATTTCTGTAATAACTATATATCACAGAATTTGTAATTTTAAATTTTTTCTGTTCCTGCTCACATTAAAATTTCAAAATTTTTAAAAACTGTTCTGTGGATGCATTTGTGTCGCTAACGCAACAGTCATGTAAAATTTCGAAACACTTTCGTAACCTGTTCCGAAAGTGAAAGTATCGTTCTAAAAAAAATCCGCAAAGAAAATCGAAAAAGTAATCAACGGAGTAAATAGAGATTGATCTCTGCTATCCAATGCAAAAAAATATCGTTTAAAAAAATTGAAATGCAAACGAGATATTAGAAAAATAATGTGCCATAGGATTAAAATTAGCGAGCAACTTAACATCTATATATTTAAAACGCTAAGCGATTTCTTTCGACAATCCGTGAGAACAAACTTCTGCATCAAATTACATCATTCTTTTTTTAAATGAAAGATATTTGGACACAGATTTGTTATCGTGCATTTGTTTGTTCGAAAATTTAATTAATTAACCGTAATTTTCAATTAAACTTTTACGTCTGCTAATGACGTCATAATTGGATAACGCCTACTGTTCCGAAGCACAGAGTTTATTTTCTAAACTCTGTGGTTGAATAAAAGAGAAATAATAAATATTAAAAGCACGCGGTTTTAAGGCCGAATTTGTTAATTTACAAGTTAAATTTCGGTAAAAATACTTATCAGCGTGTTTTATAAGCGAATAAAAATTCATATTTATTGTGACTTCACGGGAATATTGTACATTGGGTTTATTTTATCATTATGCATTATAACTTTGTTGATGCCATTTTTTCATTACAATTAAATACAAAATATATTTATATTTGTGTGCATGGTGTTTAAGCATTAATGTAAAGTATATGAAGTACGTGTGAAAAGTTTGCGCCGGTGAAAATGACGTTAAGCTTAGCTTGAAGTGCATTTTAACATTGATCAAACTAAGAAGAAAAATGTATATGATTGTGTTAACATGACATAATTTTACTGATTTTTGCATTCATAATTATAAAGATTAGAATTGGAGCCGTCATTGATTTCTTCATCTTGATTGCATACCTTGATTACATGTTACCAATTGCTTTTTTTTTTTAAATTATAGGATAGAAGATTTCCTTTTTTAATAAAAAAAATCACAAAAGTAAATTATTTCAGGAAATTTAAAGTTATTAAAAATAGTGTTATGGTAGAAAAAAATCTTGAAATAATTATTGTATTTTTAGCTAGAATAAACAATGTAAGACTAATATTTCATAGGAATTATTTTGGTAGATTTATTATAAGTTCATTTAACAGTTCCTTATTAGCGCAAAGTCCTATTTCTTTCACTGTGAATTTCTCTTTCGACGTCAAAAAATGTTTTCCACTTTTGGACGCCAGCCAAAATACAGTGGCAATTTTTAGAAATGTACAACAGTTGTGACAACAAAGGCGCTATCGCTTTAGCTGTCATCGCGCTTACATCAATTCGAAATACTACAATTTTCTATTTTTTACTACATTTTACAATTTCAATTCTTACATCATCAATTAGAAAAAACATTAGCTTTCGATTGAAATTTATTTGAAAACTGCCGATTAATTTAACGACTTTTTAAATAATTTTCAAGCATGAAAAGTTTTTCAATTCTATCTTATCAATGACCACCAGTTTACTTCAATAATGTAAAATAGCCCCTGGGAAAGTTGCCACAATTGAAAATAGATTTCCCTAACCATCATAAAAAGTGAATAATAATTTAAAAAAAAATTGATAAATCATAAGATCAGATTATCCATAAGATAGAACATTTTGGCGCTAAACAAAAATCTGTCAGGAAAAAAAAAAAAAAAAAAAAAAAAAAAAGACTATTTTTAGTTTATGTTGAACATAATTGATATGTTGAATTCGTTGATGAATATGTTCCATCAGATATCAGGATGTGCTAGGAATTGCATTTTTTTATTTTTTTACATTTGCCAACTGTATAAGAGGAAAAATATCCCCGACTGTGATGGAAAAGGGATAATCATCCTGATTATGTCAAGGAACCGAAGAAACTATACAAATAAATTACACTTGAAAACATTAAAAATCTCCCTCATCTGCAGATAGATTTATTACTGTAAAAAACTTCTTAATCTTTGCATAAAAATTGATTAGCTTAAAACAATGGATGCGTTTTAGAAGATATGGATTTGAAACGAACAATGATTAAAGATTACATTTTAAAACTTTTAATTTAATCATTTTAAAACTTATTTAACGTTGAATTTCGACGGTGCTTTTGGGCAGATGCAATGCACATGCGCATAGGAGCTCATTTGGTTGCATTTTCCCGGGGGGGGGGGAGATGTGTGCTTTATTTACTATGTTCTGTTATTTACTGAATATGATATGAACGTAGAAATATACTATTTGTATATACTTCATAGGTCCATGAATTTTTTTTCTTGCCGTAGGGAATATGGTGGTAATGTCAAAATGATTTGCATTACACAGTTATTTACGGATAGTTTGTTTGGAGTTTGCATCGGAAATAGTACTGTATTTGACTGGGGAAAAAATTAAATAAAATATTTGAAAGACTGTTTTATACGCGCCCC
Source organism: Maratus michaelseni (assembly GCA_963931845.1). NCBI lineage: Eukaryota > Metazoa > Arthropoda > Arachnida > Araneae > Salticidae > Maratus > Maratus michaelseni. The sequence continues at coordinate 1,057,500 of OZ007597.1, read as the reverse complement.
TTCATAAATAATAAAGAAGCTTATTTTACTGATATTGTTATAGTATATTTTTGCGTCAAGTTTTGACGGGTTCCATCTAGTCTATATATTTAAAACGCTAAGCGATTTCTTTCGACACTCCGTGAGAACAAACTACTGCATCAAATTACACCATTCTTTTTTTTAATGAAAGATATTTGGACACAGATTTGTTATCGTGCATTCGTTTGTTCGAAAATTTAATTAACTAGCCATAATTTTCAATTAAACTTTTACTTCTGCTTATGACGTCATAAAGACGGCAACTCCCACTGTTGCAAGGCATAGAGTTTATTCTCTGAACTCCGTGGTTCGCCAATCTTTTGACATTAGCTAATAACAACTAGGTAATACTGTAACATTGTAATATAAAATGTTAAAAAACTTACTTAAAATTAGCTGTAAAATAATCATATCAAAATATCTAAACATAAACATAGCAATATGAATAACAAATAATCTCACGTAAAATGTTGCAATTTAAATGATTCCAATTGAAACAAGATTTGGAGAGTTATCCTTGACGCCCAGCTAACATAAAAGTACCTATTTTATTTTATTTATTTACACACATATTCAATTTTATTATAAAACACCAGGTTGCCTTACAAAGCAAAAATCGTCATTTTGTTGCCAAAAATCGAACCCCGGTGCGTCTGCGATATCTGTACCGATTTAATCAAAATTGTTTTGGTTGCACCGCATATTGCAAAATTAATTAAATCCATAATTATTGTTTCTTTCTCAGATTAAAAATAAGAAAATTTTGCACAGATGTCATATACGCACCACATTGGCACAATTTTTTTACCCCGCCAATTTGGCGAAAACTTTGCTTTTGAATATTAGTTACAAATAGCATGGAAAAATAGCACGTGATTTTCTATTTCAATATAAACAAGTTGGAAATTGTACGTCAAACGTTACAAACGAGGTGCGTTCGTACGCACGTTTTAGAATTAAATTCATGATATCCCGTGCATAGAACGGGTTAAACAGCTAGTTAAGTATATATTTTATGACACTGTTTATACAAATATCTTAACTAGTTATATAAATATTCAGATATATATGTATCAGCTAGTTATATAAATATTCAGATCTTGATGATTTTTAATTCTGTGAAATGAATTATATCGTCTGCAGATTAATTTCTGTCATAAAATAAGTATCTCGGTCGCTTGACGATTAAACTTCGGAAGCTCCTATAACAAAAAAGCACCGATTTAAAAAAAAAAAATTCAAATTTCTTAATTAATATTTTTATTAATATCTCCTAAAGTTTTGATTCGATTTTAATAAAATTTGAAATGTCTCGACAAAATTCTGCAAAGATAATATATTTTAAATTGCAAACCATTTAGTTGGGTAGTTTTTGCGTTGTTATATGCGGACAGACAGACGGACGGACAGATAGACGGACAGACAGACAGACAGACGGACCAAACGACGACTATAGGTGCTACGTATTTATATAATTACGAACGCACCTAAAAATAAAATAACGTAATCAATGAAATAGCTTCTATTATTTAAAAAAAAAAAGGAAATAAAAATAAATAAATGATAGTTTGATATAAATAAATATTGATATACATAATAAAAACAATTTATAGAATTAAAATAAAAAATAAAAGTAAATCAACAGCAATATAAACAAAATAACCGGGTTACCATGTAAGGCATAAAATTACCATTTTGTTGCAATCGCGCCAATGTGGTGCGTATATGACATCTGTGCCGAAAATTTAATGCTTAACGAAATTCAATTATTTGATCGATCGCAAATTTTGGTACTTTTCCGTTATACGGACACCGCATGTAAATGTATGTAAATGTATGCTTGGTGACAATGGTGTCCGTATAACGGAAAAGTACCCAATTTTTTTTTAGTTCGGTCTATACCAAAAACAAACATTTTACAGGTAACAGGAAAATCCCCAAAAATGACAGCTAAATACTTCAAATTATCAATTTATTTACTACATTTTACTACATTTTACAATTTTAGTTCTTACATCAGCAATTAGAAAAAAAATTAGTTTTCGATTGAAATTTATTTGAAAACTGAATTTTAAAATAATTTTCAAGCATGAAATATTTTTCAATTCTATCTCAACAATGATCATCAGTTTGCTTTAATAATGTAACATAGTCCCTGGGAAAGTTGCCCCAATTGAAAATAGATTTTCCTAACCATCATAAAAACTAAAAAAAACTAATAAAAACCCCTAATAAATCATTAGATCAGATTATCCATAAGATAGAGCATTTTGGCGCTAAACTAAAATCTGTCAAAAAAAAAACTATTTTTAGTTTATGACTAACATAAAATTGATATGTTGAATTCGTTAATGTATTATATGTTGCATCAGAATATGATAGGAACTGTATTTTATTTTTTTTTAAAGATCCGTTAGATATTTTACTGTATAAGAGGAAAAAATCCCCGACTGTGATGAAAAAGGAATAATCATCCTGATTATGTAAAGGAGCCGAAGAAATCATACAAATAAATTACACTTGAAAACATTAAAAATCTCCCTTATCTGCAGATTGATTTATTATTGTAAAACAAATTATTCATCTTTACATAGCAATTAATATATAAAAAAAAATTTAAGTCAATTCTTACTTTTTAATCATAAATATATAAAATAAACCCGTGCAGCATTAATGTCCCACGTTATCTTTATTGAACATTTTTTTTATAATCATCGTTTCGGTATTTTATTTTTGTGGCAGCACTAATTTGAGGAAAATCTTTCATTTCATTTATGAAAAACAATGGGAGGAAACTTTTTCTCCCATATAAAACTAAAATTAATTAATTAAATTTAATTAATTAATTAATATTTGAAAAAACTGTGTTAACATCAAGTGTCATCCACGACAAGTTAAAAAAATGTATTTGAACTTGAGTGGATGAATAGAAAATATTTTATTAACGATTGAAAATTTGAACAAGATATATAAATATATAGAGAGTGCGAGCTAATAGTAAGAATTGAAAAAATTGATTAGCTTACAACAATGGATGCGTTTCAGAAGATATGGATTTGAAACGAACAATGATTAAAGAAGACATTTTAAAACTTTTTTTTAACGTCGAATTTCGACGGCGCGTTTGGGGAGACGCGATGCACATGCGCATAGGAGCTTATTCGGTTTCATTATTACAGGGGGGGGGGAGATGTGTGCTTTATTTACTATGTTCTTTTATTGACTGAATATGAGATGAACCTAGGGATATACTATATGTATTATATTTCATAAGTCCAGGAAATGTTCTTTCTTTCCGTGGGGAATATGGCGGTAATATCCAACTGATTTGCATTATTACACGGTTGTTTACGGATTGTTTGTTTGGAGTTTGCATCGGAAATAGTACTGTAATTCACTGTGGAAAAAAACTTTTAAAATAATATATTGGAAAGACTGTTTCATACGCAAGCTTATTTTACTAATATTGTTATTGTAATTTTTTTCCGTCAAGTTTTGACGGGTTCCATCTAGTATTTCATTGTTTTGCAGAAGGAAGACGATAGCGAGATTACACTTACTCCATCCACCGTGAGGCCATCTCTCAAAAACTCAGGAATAACAGATACATTCTTTGATCTGCAGTCAACAGACATGAAATAATCATCTCCGACGTTGGTACATCCGCACGAGCACATGCCTGGGCAGTTTGAGATTTCGTGTGCATAATGTGTGCATATATCGATATCGGTTACAAAGGAATCTATAGAATGAAATCGAAGCAGAAATGACTGAAGGCGACAGTCACATTTCAAGGTGTTTCCTGTTAAAAGAACATATATTGATAATTGAGACTTTTATGGCAAAAACTCTGTTTTAATAAACGTATGCAATTAAAACAAGAACGAAAAATCATGCGTCAAGCATAGATTATGTAACACTTTCCAACGCTTCCAAAATAATTTTACAAATCATTACCGTTTAATAAGCTGAAAGATAACATCTAAGTAAACAATTTGGAAAACGCATAACATATTTAAAAACGTAATTTCAGGAATTTCCAACATATATTTCCAACATATACAATATTCGGAAAAATATCCGAATACTTTTATTCAGACCTGTATAGGATCTATAGATTTGTATATATACTACATAGGATGCTAAATTTTAGTTTAGTTAGGAAACGCGTAGCACAGTTTAAAATTCTCCTTCTGGAGTTTCTTTCAATAAACGGAAATGTGTTCGCGAACTTTTGTGCTGCCCTGTATAGGATCTACAGAATTTATACACACCAATTAATAGACAAAAATTAAGTTAAATTTAAAATCGCGTTCAGCAACTTGAAACGCACTTCCAGGAATTATTGTTAACAGACAGTAGAGAATTCTTTTGTGTGTCCCTGTAAGTGAACGATGACTGCTATACACACAATATTCTGTAGTAAGCCTCTTGTAATGCACCTTAGTGATACATATAAATTTCAATCCGTTTAAAATAGTGAAATATTATTTAATTAAACCGCAAACGATTTTTCTCCATACACTGTAAAAAAACTCAGAAGCGTTTCGGCACAAGGCGGAAAGGTTTCCGGAAATTTATAGTAAACTTTGTGTTCTCCTCAGTTACCTGTTATTTCGGAATCGTTACACGTATTTTCGAAAAAATATTCAAAGCTGTCAATTATTCTGAAGAAGTCAGAAACGTTACATTCCATACCGGAAATGTTTTCGAATAGGTAGTGTAAAATGATGGTTACTGAAAAATTCGGAAATGTTACACTCATTCCGTGTAAAGTTTTAAAATGGAATTCGAAATGAAGTAATATTTGCGCATGCTCATCTACTCTGACCTATTGCACATGTCATTATCACGTGATTTCTATTGTTCTTGAGAGGAAAGACAGCTTAAAACAGATGCAGATGCAACGTATTTATATGAGCTGTAAGTATTCTGTTTTATAATTTATTTTATTTGAGAGAACAATATGCTTTTTAAAAAAAATTAATATTATCAGATTCTATTTTATTGTATATTAATACTACATTTGCAGTTAATCTTTTGTTGTATACACAAAGTTAAATAACTCGTTCGATAGTTTCTTTATAATCTTGTTCCATGAATCTATAATAAATATTAGATATTTGATTGATGAATAATAATGTAGTACTAGTATTAATGAAGTACAGATAGCACCGTATATACACTCTAAAAAAAATCCGTGAAAATAGAAGAGATTTTCCGTTAAATTTTACGGAGAAGTTTCATTTCTCCAAAACAACAGTACAATTTCCGTAAATGGCATTAGTTCCGTAAAGGATATTTCAAATCCGTAAATATGCAGAAAGTTTTCCGTAAATTTAATGGATTTTTCCGTATTTCTTACAAAACTGTATAATGTCCGTATTTCTAGTGCCATTTCCTTAAATGACGTTCAGAGGTTTGCGTACAGAAATCGCCTTGTTTGAAATGCGAATTAAGATTGTTTTATTTACTAGAATTCTTCTAGGATCCAAATTCGAACCAGTCCTTCTCGAGGGCCTATTTTTTGTCATTAGACTCGGGCCAATCCTGTAACTCATTCTAACCAGGGTTGTGTCTGGGTGGCAATTTTAAGTGAAAATAAAAGTGATATTTTTATTTTTTAGTGAAATCTTTAGAAATTTATTTTATTTCCATAAATTACAGAAAAATATTTTTTTTAATCTACTTTTTTTTTTCTTTATGGTACTTTAAATTGTGAATTTTTTCACAGACGTTTTAAAATTTTATTTTAATTTTATTAACGTGAGGCAATATTAGGTTATTAAAGGTTTCATAAAATATTATCTTTGCAAATTATCGATATGTATATTGTATTGAACAAAACGGATTTGTCTTATAAATTTGTGAGTTAAACTAAAATTTAATTTTTTATAAATTGTAATTTTTTACAAAGTTTATATTTTTTTCTTTAAATTTATAAAAGTTATTAATCATTTTTTCTTTACTTTCATAAAAATGAAGTTTATGATTTTATAAAGTTTATAATTTATTTCGTTAGTTTATGATTTTATAAATTAAACTAAATTAATTTAGACTAAATTAATAAGTCCAAATTTAAACTTACTTATCCCAAGGTCATTAATTTCAAAATTTTCTCTAAAAATCTATTTTTTTTTATTTTAATATTTTTAAGGTTTCATAAAATAATATCTTTGCAAATTATCGGTATGTGGGTATTAAACTAAACTGATTTGTCTTATAAATTTGTGAATTAAACTAAAATTTATTATTTTATAAATTACAATTTTACAAAGTTCATAATTTTCTATTTAAATTTATAAAAAATAATACCTTTTTATTTACTTTATAAAATTATAAACTTCATTTTTATAAAAGTTTATAACTTATTTTATTAGTTTATAATTTTTATAAATTAAACTAAATTATTAAGTCAAAATTTAAACTTACCTATCCTAAAGTTATTAATTTCAAAATTTTCTCTAAAAAGCTACTTTTTCGTTTTGATATTTTAAAAATTATTCATTTTAATGTAACCATACACAAAAGTTCGCAGCAAAGCTTAAATATAATAATTTAATTTATTATAAATTTGTTTATTCACGTAAGTTTTTAAACTAAGAGATAAAAAATTTTACTTTAATAGCATGTAATAAATACGTCTGCTTAAGATAATTATTGATTTTACTGAAATTGATAAATAAATCAACACACAAATTATTAAAGTATATGTACTATTGCAAAAAGAAACAATCATTACTGTTAATACAATATTTTACGCATATAATACATAAAAAAATTAAATTTATATGTTATAAAGCATCAAATAATAAAACAGAATATAGAAAAATTTTGAAAAGAAAATATTAAAAACAACAGAACTCTGAAAATATCCATCTAAGAACTTCAAGTTTTTGCATCATTAAAAGCATCTCAAATAAGTTACAACATTTGAATACGTGTCCTGTCCAACCGTAGCGAAGTGGTTTGGCGCACTGTTTTAGTAAACAGAAGGTCGTGGGTTCTATACTTATCGTGGGAAATGGTGGTTGTTTATTAAAAACTCGCTCAGAAATGAACGGGAAAAAAAAGAGAGACGTATATGTTCCTTGAGAGATAATTTTTTTTTTTTTGTCCTATAAAATTTATTTTAACGATTATTTAAAAATTTCTAAAAAATACGGAAGATATCTGTTATAAAACGGAAATTTAAAAACGGATATTTCAGAAATTACGGAAATTTTCCTGGAATTTACGGAATTTTTTTTTTTCGTTAAAATACGGAAATAGTACTGGCGTCTCGATTGCCAGTACAATTTCCGTTATTTTCAGGAAAAAAATTTTACAGTGTACGTCTTTAACATCTTTTCGTTTTGATATCGGTTCCGTTTCATAACTTTTCTAATGATGTAATGTATCGTTTATATGACAGAACAAATTCCTAATTTCACCTATACTACGTTTTTCCTTCATTTTTTATGAATCAGATATTTATAAATAAATATAATTGAAAATTTGATTTATAAATCTATAAATAATTTTTTTTTTAAATCCGGTTTCGTGAATTCCATGCTGTAAACAGATACATATGCATTATGAAAATGCTTTATTTCCCAAAATAGATGTATTATTTTTAATACCTTTAAATAAATATATTTTTTAATCTTGTAAGTATAGATATTATGTCAAAAGATTTCGTATCTGTAAATAATTATTTTATTTTATGAACTGTATACTTATAAAAATATATTTATTTTCTCAGGTTATCTCAGCACTTCTCAAGTTATACGAATAAAATAATACCTTTAAATGAATATATTTAGAAGCATGATAGTTGTAAAACACTATATTAAAAATATTTACAAACAGACAAAACATTTTTATCTATATATCTATTTATAAGTGTACAATTCGTGAAAATAAAACAATTACCACAGATATAAAATATTTTCGAATAGTATAACTATTTACAAGATTTTAAAAAAATGTTGAAAGGTATTACTAAAATCTATCTATTTATAAGTATAGGGAAATTAAATATTTTCATTGAGTATCTATTTACAGGATGGAACTGATGAGGTGGCATTTAAAAAAAGAATTATTTATAGATCCGTAAATCAAATTTTCAACGTTATTTATTTACAAATATCTGATTCATAAAAACTGAGTCAAAAACGTATAGTATAAGTGAAATTAGGAATTTGTTCTGTCATATAAACGATACATTTCATCATTAGAAAGGTTATGAAACGGAACCGATCTCAAAACGAAAAGATGTTAAAGACGTATATACGGTACTATCTGTACTTCATTAATACTAGTACTACATTATTATTCATCAATCAATTCATCAATGGAGCAAGAGTATAAAGAAACTATCGAACGAGTTATTTAACTGTGTATACAACAACTTCTAAACTTATTGTACTTGTAGACTTGTAATAGGTAAACTAAAGAAGTTTCCAGACCACTCAACTCTGTTCCTACAAAGGAAAATTTGGAAGCCACTCTTCAGTAGAAGGACATACTCTCAAATTTGGAGTTATTTTAAAATGACAGAAGTATTTGTCATAGAATTAAGTTTTTTTCAAAGTTTATTTCGCCTGCATAAACAACTTTAAAGTGATATCTTGAGTAGCAGTCTAATAATGAAAGGTGAATAATAAAACGAGTTCAGAAAAATATATGTTTCACACCAGAAATTACAGAAAGTTTATAATATTGCTAATTCTAGAGTATAATTCATCTACAAGATCATACTTCATTAGCGAGTTCGCTCACCGAACTTCGCAGAAAACCCAACCACGATGATGTGGAGTGGGGTTTCGCCTCGAGCGAATGTAATATTAATTTTTTTTAAAGCATATTGTTCTCTCAAATAAAAGAAATTATAAAACAGAAATACACAGAAACATTTCCAAAACACACAGAAACATTTCCTATGTATACAAAAACATTTCCGATATATGCAGAAACCTTTCCGATGTATACAAAAACATTTCCGATATATGCAGAATCGTTACTGAATATCTGAAATATAAAGAAACGTTTCCGAAATGCACGTAAATGTTTCCAAAATATACAGAAACATTTCTGAATATCTGACCGAAGTATGCGGAAACTTTTACGAATATCTGACCGAAATATGCGGAAACACAATAGAACCGATGGGCCACATTGCTGCCCCACCAGATAGAGTAACGTTTCCGAGTTTTTTTTTACAGTGTAGACGTAATGAAACGGAATTCTTTTGACTGTCCCTGTAAAGTAACTGTAAGTGCTATGCACACCATATTCCATATTAAGCTTTTTGTAATGCACCTTAGTGATATATATCAATTACAATGTGTTTAAAATTGTGTAACATCATTAAAATAAACCGCAAATGATTTTTCCCCATAGACCGTAATATAACGGAATTCTTTTGAGTGTCCCTGTAAAAAAAACTATAAGTGCTACACTTTTCCTAGTCCAATTTTCAAGTAGGTTGGAAAGTTTTAAAAACTTTCGTGCATCAATCGCACGAGATTATTCATTTAAAAAAAAAAAAAAAAAAAAAAAAAAAAAAAAAAAAAAAAAAAAAACAATAAATTCAATAAAAACATTTTAAAGTACATAGGGTGAAACCCCCAGTACCTGACGCTTTAAGGATTCTTTCTTGTTCAAATCACTATTATAAAAATTTAAATCTATTTTATACTTACCTTTGTTTTTGAAAGGATAGTGGAGATATATTAGAAAGTTATTGTTGGCAAAATTTTGAAAAATTATACATTTTATTATTAAAAATTAATTTTATTTATAAATAGAGTCAAAAACTCCAATAACTGACACTATCCCAAATTTGAAACTCCAATAACTTACACAAAGTGAACAAGTGACTAACACTTTATTTTAAAAGATTAAAACGCTAAAAAAAACTTTATTCTTTATTATAAAAACAAAATACATTAATATTTATTATAAAAAGTGGGATTTAGTAAGCTGTACTGCATTATTAGTAATGCAGAGTATGTAACAGTAATATTTAGTACTGGATTATTAGTAATGCAGATATCCAATAACTGACATGTATGAACCAAAGCTGACATCTGGTGGCAGACACTGTTAAAACAACTTAATTTAATGATGTTTACCACAAGATAAATTTAATTTATCATTATGCATTTTTAAACAATTCAAATAATAGATTTCAACTTTCTATAATATAACCAATAACTAACACCTCTGTCAGAGACTGGTGAAATGAAATTCTTGGAACCAATAACTGGCATCCCTCATTAAGCTAAATTAAATAACTATAAAACATAATCATGTCCCTAATATATCATATGTATCTTTAAAATAATTGCTACTAGTATAACTTTTTTTTAAAAATTAAGATGGCAGCATTACAAATAGATTAGAAAAACACTTCCTTAATTCTAGAAATAAGATGGTTGCTTCAAAATGGCACTTTTTGTATTCTCAAAAGTTTCTTCCTCATTGAATATGTTCTTGTAGTCCAAGTGCTACACGACAAAAATAAGGTGAAAACTGCACATCGTGATACAGTTATACCGATTGGTCAGTATCTACTCTATATTAATACAAAGCATATAAGAAGGGGAGGCATCGCGGAAAGTGCGGGGAATTCAAGATGGCGGCCATTATTCAAAATGGCGTCATTTTCGAGAATTAGTGCAATTTCGTTTCTATTCATCGTACAAAAGCGTGTTTCATGGAAATTTAGATGTTTTGAGATAAAAAAAATTATTTGTAACACTTTACAGCACAGTCGAAAAGTATTTATGAATTCAGTTTGCCTGTTTGGCTGTCTGTCTGGTCGTCTGTCTAGTCGTGCACTAACTCAAAAAAAATTAACCGGATATCCAGATAATTAAAATATGGTATTGTAGTATACCGTAACAAGTTCGGTATTCATTTTCAAGTGTGCATTATTCATAGTTCATTTACAGGGGCAATCAAAAGTATTCGGTTACATTATGGTCTGTAGACGAAAATCGCTTGCAATGTGTTTTAATAATGTTATACTCTTTGTAACATATTCAAATTAATATACATCAATGCGGTGCAGTACAAGATACTTACTATAGAATAAGCAGTGCATAGCAGTTTTCGTTCATTTACAGAGGCTCACAAAATAATACGGTTACCCTTACATGAATGTCTCCGAGCACAGTGCCTTAAAACTTGTGTATTAATTTTATAGATCAGCTAAATCGATTGTTATTAAGGGAGGTGCTAGGTATGAAATAACTGCAATTTTTAATAATAATATCCCTATTGGTCAGTATATTCTTTATATTAAAACAATGCATATAAGAGAGGCATAATGAAATGTCTTAGGAATTTAAGATTTAGGCTGTTATTAAATTTTTTCCGTTTTCGTCATATAAAAGTGTTTTTGAGGTCATTTTCGATTTTTTTAATCAAAAATTTTCTTTTTAATATCATAAATATACTTAAAATGAAACTAGCTAAATTATTGAAGTATTTTTTATTGTATAGTGAGTAAAATGAATGGATTAAATAAATAATAAAAATGCATTTTACTAATGCCATACTTATACAACATATTAAAAAATGAATGCTACATAACAAATGAATGACACAAAATTGCAGAATATAGAAAATTTAGTTTGTAGCACATTATTTCTCATTCGCATTCGTTTTTACAGTTGCACAATAATGTGCAAGAAAGACCAACCTTCCTACAACTACACTTATTTTTGCAGATTTTGCACATACATTTTATTAGTTCTTTGCAAGAATCTGCAATCTCGGGCAGCTCCGATCATTTTAATTTCCATGAAAAATTATCCAACCACCATCCCCATTTGTTTCGAGAGGGGGGACATATTTCCCGCTCATGTGGTTGTCCCCAAATGTGTCCAGCTTGGAAAGCACTCCCTAAAATATCTTGCTCTAGTGAACCCTTGGTTGGTGGAAGATGTTCAATAGGACGATTTTTTTCATAAACAATTCCTGTCTAGCACCATTTACACTTATGCTGTTACATGTTGAACAGTACAACAATACTACGAATTTTTCTAAAATATTTAGAATATCTTCAGGTATGGAAGTTTGCGTCTTCCAATCTGACTTTTTTGTTTTTTTCTGTGAAACTAGGATTGCTGTCGCAGCCTGTGAAAGCATGGAATCCTAGTAACGACATTTCTTTTAGGTAGATTTCGTAAGAAATACTACCTATTACATTCTCACCTAAGTTGGAAATTTTGAAAAATTTTTGCAGATCTACGCCGATCATGACTCCCAGAACCCAAAACCACCCCCAGTTCAAAATCTATCTATCTATCTATCTATCTATGTCACTTTTTTCTGACCACGATAACTGGAAAAATTCTGCATTAATCTTTTACAAACTGATACATAAAATCAAGGGGCATAAAATCTCGGTCAAGTTCGTTAATGGGCAAAATCGAACCAAGGGGGGGAGGGTGGGGGGCCTTTTTGTGAAAACAGAAAACCCCCCATAATTTCTTAGTTATTATACGTATCGAATCCATTTAAAGTTATTAATACTTCTAGGAGAAGGGCCGAAAATTTATGTATGACAGATTTTTTGATATAATTAAAAATGGCTCCAAGGGGGGGAAAAAGGGGGGGTTTTAGAAGAAAAAAAATCATACCTTCGTCAATTCATAAGATATCAAATCCGCGTAAATTTATTATTAATCCTCTTATTATTATCTAAAACGTTCATATTGACAAGTTTTTTATAGGACCAACCGTTATAGAAAAAAAAATAAAAACAAAAAAAATCCCTGCCGGCTCCGCCTGCAAACAAGTTACTTTTCGAAGTAGGCGGTTCCAACTCCCGCATCTTTTCGAAACTGATACATAAAATCAAGGGGCATAAAATCTCGGTCAATTTCGTTAATGGGCAAAATCGAACCAAGGGGGGGGGGGATTGGGGGGGGTTGTGAAAACAGAAAAAAAAAACATAATTTCTTAATTATGATACGTATCGAATCCGTTTGACGTTATTATTACTTCTAGGAGAAGGGCCGAAAATTTATGTATGACAGATTTTTGATATAATTAAAAATTGCCTTAAGCGGGGGAAGGGGCGGGGGGTTTAGAAGAAAAAAATTCATAACTTCATCAATTCCCAAGATTTCAAATTCGCTTAAATTTATTATAAATCATCTTAATATTATCTAAAACTTTTATATTGACAAGTTTTTTATAGGACCAACCGTTATAGCAAAAAAAAATTAAAAACAAAAAAACCCCTGCCGGCTCCGCCTGCAAACAAGTTATTTTTCGAAGTAAGCGGTTCCAACTCCCGCATTTGATCGAAACTGATACATAAAATCAAGAGGCATAAAATCTCGGTCAAGTTCGTTAATGGGCAAAATCGAACCAGGGGGGGGATGGGGGGGGGCCTTTTTGTGAAAACAGAAAAAAACCCATAATTTCTTAATTATGATACGTATCGAATCCGTTTGAAGTTATTATTACTTCTAGGAGAAGGGACGAAAATTTATGTATGACAGATTTTTGATATAATTAAAAATTGCCTTAAGAGGGGGGGGGAAGGGGGGTTTTAGAAGAAAAAAATTCATAACTTCGTCAATTCCCAAGATTTCAAATCCGCTTAAATTTATTATAAATCCTCTTAATATTATCTAAAACTTTTATATTGACAAGTTTTTTATAGGGCCAACCGTTATACCCCCAAAAAAAAAATTAAAAACAAAAAAATCCCTGCCGGATCTGCCTGCAAACAAGTTAGGTTTCGAAGTAGGCGGTTCAAACTGCCGCATCATCGTAAAAAAGGTCATTTCTTCCGAAATTCCCGACAAACAGGCGCCCCACGGTCTGCGTCTTCGAAATCTACCTGTGCCTGTAGGCCGAGCCGTCAGGGATTTTTTTCTTTTCCAATTGCTGCAGCTACAGTATGGACAGGATAAGCTACAGTATGGACGGTGATCTTTAATTCTTCTCTGTTCCAAATGCAATCCAAACAGTTTGCAGGTGTCTATCTGACAAAGTAAAGAAATGTGCAATTGCTAAAACTAATACATCAGTATCTACAGAGCGTTTAACAATATTTTTCAATCCGTTTCCTGCCATGTCTTTGAGGTGCAAGATTATCCTTGTATCAGTTTCTTCATGACCAGGGCAAGTCATTCCAATTAAGGAACTTAGTGCAATATTATTTCTTTTAACTTCTTCACCTAAAGTGGTTATAACTTGTGTATTTTTTATGGTATTTATAGCTAGTGTTCCAAGCAGAATAAATAACTACTCTTTATTACTCGAATTTCTTAAGAAATCTTGCCAAATTTTAGGTAGTTTGACATGCGATAGCACTTGCCACCTGGTTCCTGTACCTCTTTTTGTTATTGGTTTCACTTTTAATGCTTGGTGTAGTGTAGCTATCCCATATAAAATCTATTCTTTGGCAGCTAAAACTCTCAATGTCGTTACATAAATGGGGTTAAAATGTTTTATTGTAGTAATCATTAAAGGTTTTAGAAGACTGGTGAGGCTTTAAAATGTTAATAAGAACTGGCCTATCATAAATTAAAGCATCGCATGTTCCTGGAAAGGTGACAATTTGCAATTCTTTCATATCTAGCAAAGTTCAAAAACACATTATAAAATTAAAAACGCGCATAGACAGCATTGTTTTTATTGAAAGTCCTGTGACCGTATTATTTTGTGAGCCCCTGTAAATGAACGAAAACTGCTATGCACTGCATATTCTACAGTAAGTATCTTGTACTGCACCGCACTGATGTATATTAATTTGAATATGTTACAAAGAGTATAACATCATTAAAACACATTGCAAGCGATTTTTGTCTACAGACCATAATGTAACCGAATACTTTTGATTGCCCCTGTAAATGAACTATGAATGATGCACACTTGAAAATGAATACCGAACTTGTTACGGTATACTACAATACCATATTTTAATTATCTGGATATCCGGTTATTTTTTTTTTGAGTTAGTGCACGACTAGACAGACGACCAGACAGACAGACAAACAGGCAAACTGAATTCATAAATACTTTTCGACTGTGCTGTAAAGTGTTACAAATAATATTTTTTATCTAAAAACATCTAAATTTCCATCAAACATGCTTTTATACGATGAATAGAAACAAAATTGCACTAATTCCCGTAAATGACGCCATTTTGAATAACGGCCGCCATCTTGAATTCCCCGCACTTTCCGCGATGCCTCCCCTTCTTATATGTTTTGTATTAATATAGAGTAGATACTGACCAAACGGTATAACTGTATCACGAATTGCATTTTTTTCACTCCTAGTACCTGGACTATTGGGCTTCTAGTGGTGAATAATTTGACTCCAAAATAAAAATAAGTGTCTAATTTACCGCTAGATGACATCACATTGCAGAATTTTACAATAAAAAGCTTATTTTAGTTAGAGTTTTGCTCAAGTGTCAGTTACTGATTAGGTGTCAATAACTGTTATATATCAATAACTGTCATAATTACTGCATAAAAATTACATGTAATGTTAAATACCGAGTGATTAAATATATAGGTAATGGCGATAACGGCCTTTTATAAATAGCTGAAGATAAAAACTCACTTCCAATTATAAAAATTATACAAATGAAGCATAGTTTTTAGACATGGCATTTATTTTACAAAGAGCTGTATAGATATTATAAAACAAAACAAAAAATAATTATACGCCCTCCCCTTCCCATTTTTTCCCTATAACTTTTTTTCATAAAAATGTTGCCGTGCTTCTAAAAAGGACGTTAAATATATTTTATTATTTTAAGGCTAAATCTTGCCGCGTTATGATACTTTAGATTTTAGAATTTTTCAGTGTTTTCCGGTTGATTTGAAAAAAGAAAAAATAAATAAATAAATAAAAAACCTTGAAATTTTTTTTAGCGTTGTATCAAGATTCACGATTTCTTACTGTTTTATTCAACCCCCCCCCCCCCCACCCTTTTCTTCCAACATTCTAATCACGTGGCATGCTATAACGGAAAACAATGACGTTTCCTGTGCATGAGATGGGAAATAAATGCCTTTTAAACTTGGCTCTCCCATGAAAAATTCGATAGAAGAGAAAAATCACTGCTTGCCGCGCACAAGTAAAAGTGGGGTGGGTGGAAGGGAAACCGTTATATATATATATATATAAGTAAAATAAATAAAATATAAATAAAAAGCCAGAACACTTGGTGAGCAGATAGAAAAACTTGGTCGCCAGTGGGTGACCTGGCGACCGCATTTGTTAAGCCCTGATGTAAAAAGAAATATTGTATATTTTTGTAACGAATGAATCAAATGTAACTAAGAAGTATACCGCTAATTCCGAGTACCTACCAAAAATCAAGCTAATCGGATCATTTTTGCGGCAGTTATTGCGAAAGAGACAGACGGAAACCAATAACTTTTCGGGTTTCGGCAACAAGTAAATCTACAGATGAGAGGCCTCTATAAATCATTGTTTATTAATGTCACTAGTTTTTAATATAATATTTAACATTCTATGATTTTTTAGTTTCCGGAAATGAGCATTAAACAAATTTTATGCAATGATAGGATAAACAACTTATTTTTGTATTTTTTAAGAGTAACAAGTCATTCCTTTCAAACCCCCGTCACATTCATTTTATCTTCTCAATTTCCAGTCATTGTACTGCTTCATTATTTGAGTATACATCTGAATGCATTCACTATTGTAATTTCATTAGACTATCCATTTCCTTATGCAGCATATTTTAGCTTATTCGTAAAAAGAATACTTATCTTTCAACCACTAAAATATCATAATATATTGCTGAAATTGAATAAAATGCCGTGTAAGAAATATACTTATACAAATGTAAATTCCTCTTATGACACTTTTATTCAATTTACGCATTCAACGTTTTTAAAATTTTCGTTTAGAAAACCGATTTTGCCATTTTTCTTTAGTAGTTAAAATAAATACTCATCTATTTCATTAGAAAAAGTATATTAAAAATTAAAATCACCTGAAAACTATCTATTTTGTTAATAAAATTTTACGTCAGAATAATGTGATTCACTTGAATTTTATTTTGTTGATATTCTTTGAAATACAGTTGATTGGCAATCTAAAGAAATTAGAATTGTAAAGCACATCCATACCATATAATTGAATCCTGAAATAGCACAATTGATGGAAATTGAGAACATAAAATTAAAGTTGACAACGCCAGCAGAGGGGTTCCAACCTCTGAAGAAATGTGCTTTTCATTCTTACAAAATTATAAGAATAAGCAGTTTATGGGAATATCATTGCATAAAAGCATATTTAATGATCCCCTTTTAAAATTTTCGTAAGATTTGAGAACTTAAAACAATTAAATTGCGTATTGTACAATATTAAGTATTATGTAAATTTAGGTTTATAAACAGTGACGTCTAGAGCTGACGTTGTGGCCCCTGATCAGCAGATTTACTAGTTTATAATTCATTTCTAAAAATATCAAATTGCTGTAATGACATCAGAAACACATCTGTGAACATCATGTTTATAATTCTAGCCTATGAAGAAGTAAGTGAAAATTCGATTAGAAAGTTGCTTCTTTACAAACAAAATCCAAGTTGAGTTAACTAAAAGAGTGTAAAAATGAATATGGATAACAATCAAATGTTGCCCACAAAAAAACATTATGTTGTGCCAAACCAATACCAGGCAATTACGCCAACTGGCGTGCAATAAGTATGTGGAAGTTAAATAATTTAAGTAATAATAGTCGGTTTTATTTATTTATTTATTCTTAAAACGACTAATTTCATTCTTAAATGTAATTTATAAGGCCTTACCTGCCAAATATATGCCCTTCAACTTCTTAGGCATTTGGACTGATGTTATTACTTCGATATTGTTGTGGGTGAGATCCAGGTATTGCAGGCTAGGCAACTGCTGGAACTGCCACAGAGTCTTAATGCGGTTGTGTTGCAGGTCTAGCTCATAAAGTTCGTAAAGGCCCGTAAATTCATCTCTCGCAAATGACTGTTGAAAGAGATATTTCACAGTTTGATTTTAATTTCAGAAAATTAAACTAAAGTCTGTTGTTCAAATTTTGTAACATAATCAATGGACAAGCTACTTATTAAGGGTTCAAGAATCAAATATGCATTATTTTACATCATTTCTGGCCTGACATTTTTAACCTCGTAACTTATCCTTCACTTATATTTCACACTGTTTAAACTTTTGACTACGGACCGGCACATTTCCTGCCACTTGAGACTATTTTTATATTCTACTAGCTGTTACCCGTGACTTTGTTCACGTAACATTTAAAGAAAATTAATGCATTAATTAAGCAAAGCAGCATATACAATTAACAAACTCTTTATCACATTTAATAGTAGAAATACTTATGATAATCACAATTTGCGTATTTTTGTTTTTATATAGATGAGCATTTTAATTTCTTTCATGAGCGTGAAATTTCATACTCTTTCACTAATATTAAGTGTGCGATAAAAAAAATTTCTTTGTTATTCTGTTATAGCATTTCTAGTTATTCTATTTTAATTTTATTCCACTCATGGAAATTGATTTAATATCAGTTTCGTTTCGAAGAATGGTTTTTTTAAATGATTATATTAGTAAATATTTTTGAGGAAATTTGTTAATTAACATGTCACTTTAGATATGACTTTTATTCGATTAGAATAATCAAAATGTCAACATAAATTATGTTTATATTCAAGAACACTTCACATCTCAAATGAAATTTTACAGTTATATGATATTTTAAAAAGCAATTAAAACGTGCTGGAGCATAAAAGTTTAAAAATAAATAAAACAAGTAGAAAAAATACCTTTAACCCTCATATATTTATTGTATTTTTATTTCACAGTGCCACACTTTTAACAGCTGTAGATCTACCAACAATATCAAAATGTTTACCACGCTCCAAAGACTTTCAAAACCTAAATGCTTATTTGTTAAGCAATAGAGTTGCATATTTATTTCAATGACGAAAATTATCTGAAAACAAGTGGGTAAGTGTGATCGAAGATCGCTCAAAGGGTTTCGTTTAATATTCCTTTCAAAACACTTTATCCTTTCTTTAATAAAGCCAAATAAATTTCATTTAGCAACCAAAAAAAAAAAGTCCTGTTTTATATAAAGTAAAAATTTACCGGTCTATTTTTCTCGTTTTTTCGAATATCTAAACCAGCCCGATAGCGGGCGAAGCCCGCTATTATATTCTGTGATAATAATATCTGTCATGTGGACTAAATGCGATATTTAAAAAAAATTAATTTCAAAATTAAACATGTTGTACACCTTCAAAATGTTAAAATATGCGAATATTTCCATAATCGGGTTTTTATCATGTTTCAATACGTTCCTCAAACTCATATATTTATTATTCTCTATTACTCGTATTGATACTCGCTTTGTATTATTCTGAAATATTTGAAAAATCCGTTAAACTTCCGATAAGATTTTCTTTTTAATTCTCTAATGACGTGATATTAATCTGTTTTGTGTACATACACATACTCATACGCCTTGTATTATTGAGAAATCTTTCCGTTTTATTACCACTATGACGTCAATCAATTTTATTTCATATTAATCTTTTTTTCAATGGGTGAAACTTTTTATTTCATTTTCATTTTTTACTTGGAAATCGTCTGATAGAAAATTAATTATTGTAGAAAGAATTTCATCGTGGATTTATAATTTTTAGCATCTGCTATAACAAAAAATGTTTAAATTTAATAGGAAAAGGCTGTTAAAATTTTGGTTTTTTATCTCTATTTATTAAAATAATACGAATTTTTCAAATTTTAATATTTTGAGCTCTTCATAGCTAGTATTCAGGTATATACATAAAGTTTCAACTCTGTAAGTTGCACAGTTTTTGAGAATGGCTTTGTGACAGACAGACAACGGAGCGGGAGTAATAGGGTTTCGTGAGATGAACAAAACCCTAAAAACACCACAACTATGGATAAACATTGTCATATTGATTGTTGTGTTGTAGCTTATGATTAGGGGAAATTCGAAATCTGACAGGAGTATCTATCTACTTTTATTATACACTGATATTCATGCTCCTTGTAATATTACGAATATTTGAAAATACATGTTTTATTTATGACGTCATAATTGTTCAAGGCAAGGAGGATGTTTTTCATAGTTCATGGTCCAAACGAAATCTTTTTTTAATAATATAATTATTATTCATTTTTCCTTCTGATTATAATGCAGTTTTTGACAGAAAATATCTTCTCAACGTAACTGATATTCATACTTCATGTATAATAACAAATATTCCATATTTTTGTTTCAACTATCACGGAAACTCATCTTCTTTTGAATTATTTTTAATTTTTCCTTTTCACGTAAAAATCGTTTAATTGAAAATTAACTCTCGAGGAAAAATTATTTTTCCGCGTTTTCATTTATTGGCAACGATCAAAGCCCTAGCAAAGTAAAATGGTTAAATTTTATGGAAAAATGTTCATTGATTCGCTATGAAAATAATCAAATCTTGAATTATTAAGAAAAATATTTGAAAACAATAAGCAAAATCTGGCCTATGTTCATTTCTGGGTTATAATCCATCTATATGCAAAGATGCAGGGCAATTAAATACTCAATTTTGATGTTTACTTCAGCCAAACTTTCAAACATACAACCAGATTTATAATATGACTAGCTGTTACCCGTGACTTCGTTCACGTATCATTAAAAGAAGAATAAATGCATTAATTAAGCAAAATATTTCATTCTCGATAATTAGAAACGTAAATAATTAACTAACTCTTTATCACATTCCATAGGAGACAATACAGTATTTTTATATTATAGAGGCCTTGACATAACTAAGTTTTAAAAAAGTGAAATTTTGTGACAAATAATCACGAAAAGGAAACTGCAACCAATGAAAAAAGGCGGGCCAAATAAAATTGCAGAAATCGGCGAATTATGTAAGAACAAATGTCAAGTTTACCTGGTAAACCATTTTATTTTTAACGCCTTTGTGAAACGTTTTAATAGCATCTTTCAAAGATAATGGAAATAGTATATTCTTTTTCATTAAATTCAATTCTTGTGAATAGGGAGCAATAATTGTAGATCTAAATGCAAGGAACTTAAATTTGCCTCCTTGATTTAATCTATAACGGAAAAAAATCTTTATTTGTAAATGAAAATATGTTGACAGTCGATTTTTGTTCTCCAGAATAAATTGATTCATGAAGTTTGAATATGTGAAAATACGTTTTTATTTTTTAAAAATTTTACTGTAATCAAGATTTTTTCTTTCTTTCACCATCTATTCAAATTGAAAATAAATTCCTTTTTTTTTTCAGTTTTAATGAGAAAAAATATATTAATCCGTTTTATTTCTTCTTTTTTATCCACAAAAATGGAATAATTTAGTTGCCATTTTTAAAGAAACTTCGTTAAAATTTACAAAAAATAAATAAATTAATTAATTTATTTAAATTTAAATTTAAATTAAAAATAATAATAATATCTCGGAATTTAAATATATATATTTTTTTAATTCTGAGAGTTTATGACATCCTCGGATGAATGATAACCGGTGTTAAGTAAATCGCGTTGCTATCGACAATCTGAAAAGAGTAGTTGCGAAATACAAACAGGCGGTCAGATTTTAATATAATAGATTCGTATTTATTTTTCTTTTCCTAATAATCATGGTGTGGTTTTTGGCAAAAAACTCTCATCTGTATGTAACTGGTATTCATGCTTAATAATCGGTATAGATAACAAAAAAATTTCAATTTTTCGTTTTAAATATGTCGTGAAACTAATATACTTTCTATACTTACTGATCCTTGTATTATTAATGTACGGAATTAATTACCGCTCCTTGTAAAACACATTTGAAAATTCCCGTTTTATTTCAAATATGACGTCACAGTTTCCTCAGAGAAATATCTTTTTAATGCCATAATTCTTGTTAATCTGGAGGCACGGCAGTGCCTCCGCCAAGTCGAGAGAGGACAGCCGTAAGCATACTTTACTGGAAGCAACTCAGGGCACTTTTGACCCCCCCATATCTCCGCGCTGGAGTATCCCAAAAATTTTAAACTTCAATTATAGAGAGTATTTGGCCCACAGGACCAAAATTTAAAATTACAACTTT
Source organism: Maratus michaelseni (assembly GCA_963931845.1). Classification (NCBI taxonomy): domain Eukaryota; kingdom Metazoa; phylum Arthropoda; class Arachnida; order Araneae; family Salticidae; genus Maratus; species Maratus michaelseni. The sequence continues at coordinate 1,035,343 of OZ007597.1, read as the reverse complement.
CTGTCTTTTCTAGTTCAGGCGATATATGAACTCAAACATTCGATTTTTTGTCACTTCTTACTCACTCGTTCACGCGTCATCAAAAAGATTGGGTAGATCTCGTAGCCCCAGAAACTTGACCTTTGGAAAAAAGGTAGTGTTTAGTATACAAAGAAAGGAAAAATTATAAAATCCAGAAAATTCGAAAAAAAAACTTTCGAAAATTCAACAAATTCCATCAAAATTGAAAATTGAAAATAATACGATCTTGTAGTCTTGGAAACTTAAGATTTGGTGTGAAGGTAGTGTTTAACATCCAGAAAAAGAAAACATCAAAAACACCAAAAAAATCGAAAGCAAAAGTGAAAAAATCGAAGAAATTGAAAAAAAAACCGAAAATTTGAAGACAATCCGATTTTGTTGCGCTAGAAAATTCAAATTAGGAATAAAGGTAGTATTTAGGATACAGAAAAAGGAAAATTAAAAAAATCCAGAAAATTCGAAAAAAAAATAAAAAAAATTCGAAAAAAATTGAAAAAATGAAAATAATTTGATACGATAACACTCGTATTTATAAATTAATTTGGATGAAACTAATTGTGTGTATTAAGCTCACCAATGCCTCGACCGAGTTCGTTGGCCAGCTTGGTCCGCCATCTTGTTTCAAGATGGCGGCCACGGAAAATTTTAAAACTAAAATAAATATACAAAAAAGTTAAAAAATCAAGTTTATTTTTTAATTAGGTGTTAGGACTTGATACAAGGATTCCAGAGCATTTTTTGTTTTACCTCTATCTTAAAAATTGGCTGAGATAGAGCAGTTTGAAATTCTAGGGTGGCTGACATTTTGAAACAAAACAGCACATTACAAAAAACCAACGATAAATTTATGGTCAATAATGGTCAAGCAGGTGCAATCCCGAATGAATACTCCGTGTTATTATAACTGTAACTTTGACTTCGAAATTTTGATACGTTGCATTTTCTATTTGTTGATATTTTTGAACTATGATTTACGCTAAGTGAAATGTTGTTGTTGAAGAGGGATTTTCCATGTAAATCCGAAACGTCCAATTTTAATATGTTTTTAATGTTTTATGAAAGTGTATTGTAATGTCTGTAATTTTAATGATTTTAATATAAATTTATAAGTTTAGTGAACGCGATTTCTCGCAAATTATTTTCTTTCATTGTTGTAATGATTTTCGCAATCATACGCATAAAACTATATATTCATATCCATTAGCGCCAAATTCTCGCCAAACTTGGCGACAATTGGCGAAATCTCGCCAAATTTGGCGACCAAAATAAGTCTTCATAAATGAAGCCAACTTGGCTATAGCTCAATAATTTGGCGAATTTCTTATTCAAATTCAGTGTAAACGAATATTTTGTAAACGGTTTCTTTGCATTTTAACTTGCTGTTTTCGAGTAACATTAGCTAAAATTTTAAAACGAAGATATAGGAAAGCTACCTTTTCCTGCCGGTACAGGCCGGAGGACTTTTTTATGAGTTGTCGGATGCAATCTATGTTTTGCATTAAATAAAGTAAAACATTGAAAAACAAATCCCACAGGATGGGGATAGTTTGTTTTAGATAGATTTTAAGATAATTGTCCTATTAGCTAAGTACACCTTCCGTTATTGTTTTGTGTTATTTTCCCCGGATTATGCTTTTCTTTTCTTTTGTTTACGAATTTTGTAATAGAAAAGTTCCGCTATAGACTGGCTACGTTATAGACCTTTTTTTTTTATAGACAGGTTCATTTTCTTTCACAGGCTTTACTCTATTTAATTTATATATGAAATATTTGTTGTTAAAAGATGTTGGTCGCACAAAAATTTTCACATCTCTCCCTCCCTCCCGACATTACTGGTTGGTTATGGCTTGATAGTCCTTTCTAAATAAAATCATGGTGATTCTAAGATTCTCTTGATTTATCTCTAAATTGAACATAAACGATCCTAAGAAAACGGATCAATGAATTACTATATTGGCATGAGGAAATTTAGTTGCAGAAAAATGGAGCATATAGCTAACATTAAGTCTAATAGGAAAACCACAGCCTTGGAAAGATCTGGAGGCACGGCAGTGCCTCCGCCAAGTCAAGAGAGGACAGCCGTAAGCATACTTTTCTGGAAGCAACTCAGGGCACTTTTGACCCCCCCCATGTCTCCGCGCTGGAGTATCCCAAAAATTTGAAACTTCGTTTTTCTAGAGTATTTGGCACACAGGACCAAAATTTAAAATTACAACTTTCTGTCTTTTCTAGTTCAGACGATATATGAACTCAAACATTCGATTTTTTGTCACTCACTCACTCACTCGTTCACGCGTCATCAAAAAGATTAGGTAGATCCCGTAGCCCTAGAAACTTGACATTTGGAAAAAAGGTAGTGTTTAGGATACAAAGAATGGAAAAATTATAAAATCCGGAAAATTCGAAAATAAAACTTTCCAAAATTCAACAAATTCCATCAAAATTGAAAATTGAAAATAATACGATCTTGTAGTCTTAGAAACTTAAGATTCGGTGTGAAGGTAGTGTTTAGTATCCAGAAAAAGAAAACATCAAAAACACAAAAAAAAATCGAAAGAAAAATTGAAAAAATCGAAAAATCGAAGAAAACGAAAAATTTTAAATAATTCGATTTTGTTGCGCTAGAAACTTGGAATTCGGAATAAAGGTAATATTTAGGATGCAAAATAAGGAAAAATTAAAAATTCCGGAAAATTCGAAAAAAAAATTCAAAAATTCGAAAAAAATTGAAAAAATTAAAATAATTTGATTTTTTAGTCTTAGAAACTTAAAATTCGCAGTAAAGATAGTGTTTAGGATTCAGAATACGTTAAAATAAAAAACGCAATAAAATTCGAAAATAAAATCAGAAAATCGAAAAAATCGAAAAATAAGGAAAATTTGAAAATAATTCGATTTCATCGCGCTAGAAACTTGAAATTTGGAATAGAGGTAATATTTAAGATACTAAATAAGGAAAATTTTAAAAATATGGATAATTCAAAAAATACCCATAAATTAGTGCAGACGATATATGAACTCAAAGTTTCGATTTTCTGTCACTCACACACTCACTCACTCTCGCATCATCAAAAAGATTGGGTAGAACCCGCAGCCACAGAAACTTAAAATTTGGAATAAAGCTAGTGTTTCGTATACAAAGAAAGGGAAAATTATAAAATCCGGAAAATTAAAAAAAAACATTCGAAAATAAAAAAAAATTGAACAAAATTTAAAATTGAAAATAACACTATCTTGTAGTCTTAAAAACTTAAAATTTGGTGTGAAAGTAGTGTTTAGAATTCAGAAAAAGAAAACATCAAAAACACAAAAAAAAAAATTGAAAATAAAATCGAAAAATCGAAACAAATAGAAAAATTTCAAATAATCCAATTTTGTTACGCTAGAAACTTGGAATTCGGAATAAAGGTAGTATTTAGGAAGCAAAATAAGGAAAAATTATAAAATCCAGAAAATTAAAAAAAAAAATCAAAAATTCGAAAAAATCGAAAAAAATTAAAATAATTTGATCTTTTGGTCTTAGAAACTTAAAATTCGCGGTAAAGATAGTGTTCAGGATTCAGAATAAGTTAAACTAAAAACGCAATAAAATTCGAAAATAAAGTAAAAAAACCGAAAGAAATCGAAAAATAAGGAAATTTTGAAAATAATTCGATTTCATAGCGCTAGAAACTTCAAATTTAGAATAAAGGTAATATTTAAGATACTAAATAAGGAAACATTAAAAGATATGGATAATTTAAAAAAAATCGAAAAAAAAATAGAAAGAAAGAAAGAAAAAGAGAGAAATTGAACATAATATGATCTCGTAGTCTTAGAAACTGAAAATTTGGTGTAAAGGTAGTGTTTAGAATTCAGAAAAATAAAAAAATAAAAACACAACAAAAATTGAAAATAAAATAAAAAAATCGAAAAAAAAATTTGAAAATAATTTGATTTTGTAAAGCTAGAAACATAAAATTTGGAATAAAGGTAGTATTTAGCATACAAAATAAATAAATAAATAAATAAATAAAAAATCTGTAAAATTCGAAAAAAAAATTCGAAAATTCGAAAAATTGAAAAAAATTCGATTTTGTAGCTTTAAAACTTAAAATTCGGCGTAAACTTATCGTTTAGGATACAGAAAAAGGAAAAAATAAAACACAATAAATTCGAAACTAGAATAAAAACTCGAAAAGATCGGAAATTTCAAAATAATTCGATTTTGTAGCGCTAGAAACTTGAAATTTGTAATAAAGGATACAAAATAAGAAAAAAATAATAAATCCAGAAAATTATAAAAAAAAATTCGAAAAAAATCAAAAATTGAAAATAATTTTATCTTGTACTCTTAGAAGCTTAAAACTTGGTGTAAAGGTAGTATTTACTATTCAATAAAAGGCACAATTAAAAAATTCGTTAAATTCGAAAATAAAATCGAAATATCTTTAAAAAATCGAAAACAATTTGATTTTGTACTGCTACAAACATTAGTTTTAAGATAATTGTCTTATTAGCTAGTACAACGCCCCTAATTGTTTTATGTTATTTCCCCCGGATTATGGTTTTCTTTTCTTTCGTTTACGAATTTCGTTATAGGAAAGTTCCACTATAGACAGGCTACGTTATAGGCGATTTCTTTATAGACAGGTTTGTTTTCTTTCACAGGTTCTCTATTTACTTCGCACATGAAATATGGATTGTTAAATGATGTTAGCCCCACAAAAATTTTCACAGCTCCCCCTACCCTCCCGACATTACTGGCTGGTTATGGTTTGATAGTTCTTTCTAAATAAAATCTTGGTGACTCTAAGATGTGACTTGATTTATCTCTAAATTGAACCTAAATGATCCTAAGAAGACGGATCAAATAATTACTATATTGGCATGACAAAAGCTGAAAAATTCGAAAACAATGTGATTTTGTACTGCTAGAAACATTAGTTTACTTAGGTCAGGTTTACTTACACCAGGTAACTTAGAATTAAAATTGAAAAATCAATAAATTTATAAAAAGTTGAAAATTTGAAAATAATTCGATTTTTAGTCCTAGAAGCTTGACATTTGGCAGAAAGGCAGGGTTTAGTACACAAAGTAAGGGAAAATTAAAAAATCCGTAAATAATAAAAAAAAAGACTAAAAAAACGAAAAAAAAAACCCATCGAAAAAAGGAATATAGTTTGATTTATTGGAAATTTCCGGAAATTTTAATTTTGGCTTTCTTTTTATACTAAAAAGTTCTTTTATGTTAAATATCAAGTATCTAGTGCTGCGAGTAATATCTCAGATGGATAGCACCTATCCTGGAAGCAATTGAGAGTACTTTTGACACTCCCCCTCCCATAACTTAGTGCTTGCCTAGGAACCTGAAATCTTTTTTATCTACTGTACTTTGCAAACGAAACTAAAGCTTCAAATTTTGATACCTGTAAATAATAGGGACGGAGTGTGGGCTTAGCGAAAATCAGTGGATGATCTCCAAAAAGAACCCAAAATCAAGAAAAAGAGGATTACTTACAAAAAGAAGTGAAATCTCATCAAAAAGTCACCTGTAAAAAATGCAGCCAAGTCTCGTAACTCATTTACCGTAAAAAGTACTGAGATCGTATAAAGCCAAGTTTAACTATCTTATTAACTCTGAAATTTTCATTCACAAATCACTCCTAGTCTCTACATCTTTAGTTAATTATTATTTTGTGACTTGGCAATTACGCAGCACAGGGAAGTTATTACACCTTACTATGTTATGGGACGGGATGAGATAATATGATTAAGGCTAATTATATACGCACAGGGAAGTTATTACACCTTAATATGTTATGGGATGGCATGGTGTTATTTGATTAAGACAAATTATATACATCACATTCTCGTGCTACGTAATTGCCAAGTCACAAAATAATATTTAACTAAAGATGTAGAGACTAGGAGTGATTTGTGAATGAAAATTTCAGAGTTAATAAGATAGCTAAACTTGGCTTTATACGATCTCAGTACTTTTTACGGTAAATGAGTTACGAGACTTGGCTGCATTTTTTACAGGTGACTTTTTGATGAGATTTTCTTTTTCTGGCAATCAGGACGTAAATTTTAGCGGAAAACTGACATTTGTATGTAACTGGTACTCAAGCTAATTATTAATCAGTATCGATAAAAAATATTTCAGTTTTTCATCTTAAATATTGCGTCCATTATCTATCTACTTTCATTATACATTGATACTCATGCTCCTTGTATTATTACGACTATTTGAAAATACATGTTTTATTTATGACGTCATATTTGTACAAGCCGAGGAAGATCCTTTTCATAGTTCCATGGTCCAAGCGAAATCTATTTTTAAAAATATAATGATTGTTCATTTTTCCTTCTAAGTATAACGCAGTTTTTTGACAAAAAAAGATCTTTTTAATGTAACCGATATTCATACTTCATGTATAACAACTAATACTCCATATTTTTGTTCCAAATATCACGGAAATTAATCTTCTTTTGAATTCTATTTCATTTTCATTTTTCACGTGAAAATCGTTCAATTGAAAATGAATTGTTGAGGGAAAATTATTTTTCCAAGTTTTTATTTATTGGCAACGATCAAAGCCCTAGCAACGATAAATTAAAATGGTTAAATTTTATGGGAAAATGTCTATTTATTCTCTATGAAAATAACGAAATTTTGAATTATTAAGAAAAATATTTGAATAAAATGAAGAAAAACCAGCCTATATTCATTTGAGGGTAATAATCAACGTATATGCAAAGATACAGGATCATTAAATGCTTCATTTTGACGCTGGCTTCAGCCTAACATTTGCACACAATCAGATTTATAATATTACTAGCTGTTACCCGTGACTTCGTTCACGTATCATTAAAGAAGAATAAATGGATTAATTAAAAAAAATATTTCATTCCCGATGATTAGAAACGTAAAAAATTAACTAACTCTTTATCATATTCCATAGGAGACAATACAGTATTTCTATGTCTTGACATAACTAAGTTTTAAAAAAGTGAAATTTTGTGACAAATAATCACGAAAAGGAAACTGCAACCAATGAAAAAAGGCGGGCCAAATAAAATCGTGGAGATCTGCGAATTATATAAAAACATATGTCAAGTTTACCTGGTAAACCATTTTACTTTTAACGCCTTTGTGAAACGTTTTAATAGCAATCCTTCAAAGATAATGAAAATAGTATATTCTTTTTCATTAAATTCAATTCTTGTGAATAGGAAGCAGTTAATGTAGACCTAAATGCAAGGAGCTTAAATTTGCCTCCTTGATTTAATCTATAACTGAAAAAAAATCTTTATTTCTAAATGAAAATATGTTGACAGACGATTTTTGTTCTCCAGAATAAATTGATTCATGAAGTTTGAATATGTGAAAATACGTTTTTATTTTTCAAAAATTTTACTGTAATAAATTTTTTTTTCACCCTCTATTCAATATATTGATCCGTTTTATTTCTTCTTTTTTATCCACAAAAAAATGGAATAATTTAGTTGCCATTTTTAGAGAAACTTCGTTAACATTTACAAAAAAAATAACTAAATAAATAAAAAATAATAATAATAATATCTCGGAATCTAAATCATTTTTTTTAATTCTGAGAGTTTATGGCATCCTCGGATGAATGATAACCGGTGTTAAGTAAATCGCGTTGCGTTCGACAATCTGAAAAGAGTAGTTGCGAAATACAAACAGGCGGTTAGATTTTAATATAATAGATTCGTATTTAGTTTTCTTTTCCTAATAGCCATGGTGTGGTTTTTGGCAAAAAACTCTCATCTGTATGTAACTGATATCCATCCTTAATAATCGGTATAGATAAAAAAACATTTCAATTTTTCGTTTTAAATATGTCGTGAAACTAATATACTTTCTATACTTACTGATCCTTGTATTATTAATGTACGGAATTAATTCCCGCGCCTTGTGAAACACATTTGAAAATTCCCGTTTTATTTCGAATATGACGTCACATTTTCCTCAGAGAAATCTCTTTTTAATGCCATAATTCTTGTTAATTTTCTTTTTCTGGCAATCGGGACATAAATTTTAGCGGAAAACTGACATTTATCTGTAACTGGTACTCAAGCTAATTATTAATTAGTATCGATAAAAAATATTTCAGTTTTTAATCTTAAATATTACGTCCATTATATATCTACTTTCATTATACATTGATGTTCATGCTCCTTGTATTATTACGACTATTTGGAGATACATGTTTTATGTATGACGTCATATTTGTCCAAGCCGAGGAGGATCCTTTTCATAGTTTCATGGTCCACGCGAAATCTATTTTTAAGAATGGACTTTACCCATGTCACATGATCTGCGGGTATATAGAAGAAAAACACCAATAGGCCTGAAGAACAGTTTAACACGGCTTCCCTTTGTCCAATAAACAGTCTATTTCTGAGGGCATATACCCCCAGATGCGTGGCTGTTGCCACTCATGGGTAAAGTCCATATAATTATTGTTCATTTTTCCTTCTAATTATAACGCAGTTTTTTCACAGAAAAAGATCTTTTTAATGACCGATATTCATACTTCATGTATAATAACAAATACTCCATATTTTTGTTTCAAACATCACGGAAATTCATCTTCTTTTGAATTCTTTTTCATTTTCATTTTTCACGTGAAAATCGTTCAATTGAAAATTTTATTCTTGAGGAAAAAATATTTTTCCGTGCTTTTATTTATTGGCAACGATAAAGTAAAATGGTTAAATTTTATGGGAAAATGTCCATTTATTCTCTATGAAAATAACGAAATTTTCAATTATTAAAAAAAATATTTAAATAAAATGAACAAAAACCGGTCTATGTTCATTTGAGGGTTATAATCAACGTATATGCAAAGATACAGGATCATTAAATGCTCCATTTTGACGCTGGCTTCAGCCTAACATTTACACACAATCAGATTTATAATATTATTAGGATTAGGATTAGGATTAGGATTAGTAGTTAATTTATATTGAGTTTCAGTAATTGCCTCACTTGTGTAGTTGAATTTATTGCCAATTTATATATGTATTTATATGGATTTTAATTACATTTTAATTAGATGCTTTACCTAAGCGTTCAGGATAACAAATGTACTAAAAGTTACTTAAACACATATTTCAACGATTTTAAAAATTCAACTGCTAAGAGGGTTAAATGGGGTGGTCAAAATTTTTTAATCATTTCACGTTTTCGCCATATCTCAGCAGCAGTTTTGTTTTAGGTAGGAACGTGAAATTCAGGCTAACAAATCTACTAAAAAAATAATTATACACATATTTCAGCGATTTTAGAAATTCATCCATTATGGGGGTTAAATGGGGGGTTAAAAGTTTTAGGTCACTTTGCCTGTTCGCCATATCTCAGCAGCATTTTTAGTTAGGAGCTCGGAATTCGAGATAACATATCTGTAAAAAATATAGACAAACATGTATTTCAGCAATTTTAGAAATTCAGCAACTAAGGTGGGTTAAATAGGAGGTCAAATATTTTAGGTCATTTTACCATATCTCAGTAGAAATTATAGGCAGAATCATGAAACTCATGATAACAAATCTACTAAAAAAATAGTTAAACATGTATTTCAGCGATTTTAGAAATTCAGACAAAAAGGGGGGTTAAATGGGGGTCGAATGTTTTACGCTATTTTGCATATCTCAGAAGAAGTTATAGTTAGGAGCGTGAAATTCGGGATAACAAATCTACTAAAGAATAGTTCAACATGCGTTTCAGGCGATTTTAAAAATTCAACTACAAAGGGGGTTAAATGAAGAGTCGAAAATTTTCAGTGATTTCACCTTATCACAATACATTCGCTGTGTACGTCGATAGCTCTGTTCTCCAAGCGGTGGACTGTAGATGACGAAGTAGTCAGAAATCCATAGGTCGTTGGTTCAAATCAGGCTCGACAAAATTTCTTTTTTGGTCAATGATATATAATTAAAAAAATATTACTTATGTATCTCATTTTATTTCTCATATATATGTGAGAAATAACATTGAGAGAAATTGTAAGAAAACGCTTAAAACTAAAAGAGTTTCATTTGGAATTTTATGTAATGTGTTAAACGAATCAAAGGCTGTGTCCATCGATAGCTCAGTTGGCAGAGCGGTGAACTGTAGATGACGGAGTAACCAGAAATCCATAGGTCGCTGGTTCGAATCAGGCTCGACGGAATTTCCTAATTATATGCATGAGAAATAAAATTAGACACATATGTACTATTTTTATTATATACTAGCTGTTACCCGTGACTTCGTTCACGTATCATTAAAAGAAGAATAAATGCGTTAATTAAGCAAAATATTTCATTCCCGATAATTAGAAACGTAAATTATTAACTAACATTTTATCACATTCCATAGGAGACAACACAGTATTTCTATGTTATAGAGGCCTTGACATAACTAAGTTTTAAAAAAGTGAAATTTTGTGACAAATAGTCACGAAAAGGAAACTGCAACCAATGAAAACAGGCGGGCCAAATAAAATCGTGTAAATCGGCGAATTATATAAAAACATATGTCAAGTTTACCTGGTAAACCATTTTACTTTTAACGCCTTGTGGAACGTTTTAAATGCCATCCTTCAAAGATAATGGAAATAGTATATTCTTTATCATTAAATTCAATTCTTGTGAATAGGGAGCAATTATTGTAGACCTAAATGCAAGGAGCTTAAATTTTCCTCCTTGATTTAATCAATAACTGAAAAAAATCTTTATTTCTAAATGAAAATATGTTGACAGACGATTTTTGTTCTCCAGAATAAATTGATTCATGAAGTTTGAATATGTGAAAATACGTTTTTATTTTTCAAAAATTTTACTGTAATCAAGATTTTTTTTTCTTTCATCATCTATTCAAATTGAAAATAAATTCTTTTTTTTTTTCAGTTTTAATGAGAAAAAATATATATAATCCGTTTTATTTTTTCTTTTTTATCCACAAAAATGGAATAATTTAGTTGCCATTTTTAAAGAAACTTCGTTAAAATTTACAAAAAAAAAAATAATAATAAATAAATAAATAAATAAATAATAATAATAATATCTCGGAATTTAAATGATTTTTTTTAATTCTGAGAGTTTATGACATCCTCGGATGAATGATAACCGGTGTTAAGTAAATCGCGTTGCGTTCGACAATCTGAAAAGAGTAGTTGTGAAATACAAACAGGCGGTCAGATTTTAATATAATAGTTTCGTATTTATTTTTATTTTCCTAATAATCATGGTGTGGTTTTTGGCAAAAAACTCTCATCTGTATGTAACTGATATTCATGCTTAATAATCGGTATAGATAAAAAAAACATTTCAATTTTTCGTTTTAAATATGTCGTGAAACTAATCTATTTTCTATACTTACTGATCCTTGTATTATTAATGTACGGAATTAATTCCCGCTCCTTGTAAAACACATTTGAAATTTCCTGTTTTATTTCAAATATGACGTCACACTTTCCTCAGAGAAATCTCTTTTTAATGCCATAATTCTTGTTAATTTTCTTTTTCTGGCAATCAGGACGTAAATTTTAGCGGAAAACTCACATTTCTATGTAACTGGTAAAGCTAATTATTAATCAGTATCGATAAAAAATATTTCAGTTTTTCATCTTAAATATTGCGTCCATTATCAATCTACTTTCATTATACATTGATATTCATGCTGTGACGACTGAAGGAAATTATGGCCTAGCCTGCCTTGTGAGTTGCTGGCCTGGAGTTGTCCAGTTTTGTCCATGACTTTTCCGCCTAGCTTCGGAGGTGGATCACCATGTAATCGAGTCGAAAGAACTTTTTCGATAGGCAAAGAGACTGTGAGAGATGTTGGTCGGCGAATAAAGAGAAGTGAACCGAAAAAGCTGGGAGATGCAGAGAGAGAGTTGGACGGACGATGTTGAAAAGAAAAGTGTGATATATGTTTGAAAAAAAAAGGTATGAAGTTTTTTTGGTGCGCTGAGTATTGCAGAGGATGGTAGTGGTTTTAGATGTTTTTAAATTGTTCAGTTTTTTTAACTTGTGTATCAACGCTGCCTATATAAAGTGCTAGATGTTAATCATCGCCTTGGATCACTGGATTTCGTCAACTCATTACAGTCTAAGAAGTTTTAATGGAGGCTCCACTCGAGATTAGTGTTTGTGCATGTGAAACCAGAAGGGGTTTTATGAGAGGTATGTCATTTCTCCCTTTTATCCATCGCAGCATGCCTTTGGTTTTAGTGGTTTTATATGATTATATTTAAGTAGTTTATATTTGGGTTTTGTGTTAAACTGGTGAATTGAAATATTGTATGTATATAGTGTAAACCAAACTGGTTAAAGTTCTTAAACTGAGTATAAGATAGTATATTGCAACACCAAACTGGTGAATAGAATTATTGTATGTATATAGCGTAAACCAACTGGTTAAAGTTCTTAAACTGAGTATAAGATGATATATTGCTACACCAAACTGGTGAATTGAATTATTGTATGTATATAGTGTAAACCAAACTGGTTAAAGTTCTTAAACTGAGTATAAGATAGTATATTGCAACACCAAACTGGTTAAAGTTCTTAAACTGGGTATAAGACAGTATATTGCTACACCAAACTGGTGAATTGAATTATTGTAGGTATGTAGTGTAAACCAAACTGGTTGAAGTTCTTGAACTGAGTATAAGACAGTATATTGCTATACCAAACTGGTGAATTGAATTATGGAATGTATATAGTGTCAAAGCCAAACTGGTTTAAATTCTTAAACTAAGAATAGACGTTGAAATAAGGATAGAGAGTTGGTGATTTTAGAAATTGAAAACTTGTTTAAAAGTCTGGTATTGGTAACATTTATGCAGTATTTTGAAAGTAAAGTGATATTGTAATTTTGCATTTAATGTGTTTGGTTTAAACCTTGAAACTTGAATTTAAAATTAATTTTTAGAAGTTAGAACTTTGAGTTTTGGAAATTTATCTGATTTTAAATTGATGGTGTAGATTTTGGAGAAGTAATGTAATATTGCTGTTTGAAATTTATGTTGTCCAGTTATGTCATGATATATACTTGTAAGTGTATAAAAATAATTTATAGATGTGTTGAACTGTTTTGAAAGTTTGATAGAAAGATATTGTGGGGAATACATTTAGTTACTGAGTTAGTAAAATTCATTCCATTGAATAAATAGGTTGAAAGTATCAAATTAAATTTAGTTAGTTGGTTGGGTGTCTGCGGCTCTGAGAAAGTGTTTGAACTACGCACTAGAGTGCTTAAATTGAACTTTGAGATGGTGTATTTTCGAAGAGGCCGAAAGGAGGACATGAGAGTTCTTGCAGTGGAATTGGGAGAGGTGGTTGATGATGACATGAGAATAATTGATTTGCGTAACTTAATTATGAAAAGTGATAATTATGAGGAAGAGTTTGTAAAGGAAATGTTTATGTCAGTTGTAAATGAGAGAATAGGGCGAGAAGAGGCAGAGGAGAAGGAGAGAGTGAAGAAGGAGAGAGTGAAGAAGGAGGGAGAGAGGGTAGAAAAGGAAAGGTCGGAGGAAAGAAGTTTTCATTTGGAAAAACAGAGATTGGAATTGAAATTGAGGGAGAGCAAGAGTCCTGACGATTCGGTTAAATCTAGTATGGGTTTTGAATCGAGAGTGGAGATCCAGAAATTGATGCCGAAATTCGATGCGAAAGAGGATGATATTAGTTTATTTTTGGAACTTTTTGAACGACAAGCGAAGGTTCTTAAGATTTCCCCTGAAAAGTGGGTTACTCAATTAATTGGTGTTTTGCCATCTGAAATATCTCAATTGATAGCTCGTGAACCTGTGGAAAATGCTAGTGAATATAAGTATGTTAAGACATTGTTGTTGCAACGTTTTAAATTGAGTCCAGAAAAGTTTCGTCAGAACTTTGTGAAAACTCAAAAATCACCCGATTGTACTTGGTATGATTTTTACTATGAAATAAAAAATTATCTAGAGGGTTGGATGAATGGTTTGAAGATAGAGACGTATGATCAATTAAAAGATTTAATGATTGTGGATCAGATAAAAAAGAGGGTACCGTCTGAATTTAAGGAGAGTTTTTTGGATCAATGGACAACTATAATTTCGCCAGTTGATTTTGTGACTAAGATTGAAGAGTTTGAAGATGTAAGAGGGTGTGTTCGAAATAAAGCTTCGATGAGTTATAAGGATCGAAATGAGAAGAAATCATGGCAACCGAGATTCTGGAGGGGAAATAGCCAGTGAAATGAAACTACACAGGATGTAGGGGGAAGAGAAAATTACTTTAAAGGTAGAAAACCTAATCCTAATTTTGATAGAGGGAAACCTGATTTTAATTTTGATAGAAGGAAACCTGAGCCTAATTTTGATGGAAGGAATCCCGATCCTAATTTTGAGAGAAGGAAACAGTTCCGTTGTTACGAATGTGGGGATTCAACGCACTTCAGACCTGATTGCCCCAGGCTTAAAACTAGAAATGGTTTGGGAGTTGTGTATCATGTTAAAAATAAAGTTGATGAGGATTTATTGGCACCATATACGATTTCGGGAACGATTAATGGGACTAGTATTCCTATTCTACGAGACACTGGAGCAACGGTCGATGTGGTGTGTCAAAAATATGTTTCACCTGAAAGTATGACAGGAGAATATATGTGGGTGCAGCATTTGTTGAACCGGCTGAGGTCATGTTTGCCTATGGCCGAAATTGAGATTGATTGTGAATTGGGCCATGTTACCACTAAAGCAGCGGTTCTTCGAAATGAATTGGATCAGGGGACATATATATCCTTGGAAATAAAACAGGCCGAACTATTAAAAGAGATTGAGAATGATTGTGAGAGGAAAAAAGAAATTGTGAGTGCTGTATTGACACGAGCGCAGAGGCGGATACAGCTTAGTGAGGAGCTAGTGAATGGCCGGGAAGAGAAATTGGAACTGACTGAAAAGTTGAGGGAGGAGAGAGATGAGTGTTCTGGTGCAGCTTGTGAACTTTTGCCGAAGGTAGTGGAAACTGAAGCCATTCTGGATTTGGTAAAAGTGGATTCGAATAAAGTTGCTAAAGAGCAACAGAAGAGTGAAGAATTGGTTTCATTGGTTACATTGGCCAAAAAGATTGAAGCAGAATCCAAGGAAGTTGGAGTGGTTGAAGAAAAATTATTTGTTAAGAGGAAAGTTGATAAGATGGAAAAAGAGGTGGATTTGTTTGGGGATCCTGATCAAACTGAACAAATATTACTAGACATTGCTCATTTGTTTAAAAGTGTTCCTGTGAATGGCGAAAGAATATGTGGCATGGAAAATATTGCTAAGGTAAATGAAAAAGAGAGTGCGAGTGAAGAAAGTCTTAATAACGATTTGAGAGTTTTGGACTTTACTTTAGTTGAAAATCAGTCATTGGCTGAGAAACTTTGTGAATGTTTTAAAGTTGAAACTGATAATGTTGCAAAAGAGAGAGAGGAGCTTGAATTATCTAGATTTGAAGAGGAGGAAGGTGAACAAGTGAAAATGATGAAAGAGGGAAGCGAAACGCAGGAAATGTTAAGCTTAAAGCAGATTAATGGAACTGATGAGTCAAACATTGAAGAAGATATAGAACTATTCAAGGTATCGCAAGTTAGAAATTCTGTAAATTTTGATGAAGTTGGTAACGAGACTAATTTTGAATTCAATGTTGGACTTTCTCAAACTGATGTTAATGAATTCTGGGGAGATGGTTGTCCTTTTGGTTTGAAAAATAAGGAGAATTCAGAAATAGATGATGAGGTTCCGAAAGAGGAGAATTTTAATCCTAATGGAGATGAATTATGTGAAGATCATGAATTTGAAAGTAATGATGAGATAAAGAGTGAGATTGCTGAAATGACTGAGGAAATTGTGGAAGGTTATCAAAACCCTATTATGGCTGATTAGTAAATGAGGCGAAAGATGAAATTGATGGAAAGATTAATAAAGAGAATTATGCTAATGAACAAAATGATGGAAATCTTGAACCTGATTTGTGGGTTGAAAGATGTGAGGAAAGTGTGGCAGCGAAAAGAAATACTGAGGTAAACTTACCTAACATAGGAAACGCATATAATCAATGCGCATCAAAAGATGAAAATCTTTGTGAAACAGAAAATGGAATCGCCTGTGGAGTGGTCAAGGAAGATGCGGGTAGAAATGGGAGCTATGTTAATGTAAAGAAATGTTGCAGAATGGGTGACAAAGAGATGGAGCGAAAAGCAGTGGTAAAAGTAAGGAAAAATAAAATGATGAAGAATCATAAGAAAAGAAGGAAGAGATCACCTGCCGAGTTAAAGATGCATGCAGTTAGGGAGTTCCTGAGAGAAATTTTGCTGCAAATTGATGCATCGGATACTAGTCTGGATATAGTTTTGGTGCAGATTAGCGATCAAGGGAAGGAGAATCCTATTTTATACATTAGAGGGAAGCTAAGGCAATCAGAGCAGATATATTGTACCACTGAAAAGGAGTGTGCCGCTATTGTGTATGCAGTGAAGAAATTAAGGTGCTATTTGGATGGCCATTTGCCATTTGCGATACAAACTGATTACAACCTTTGGTGTGGCTTAAAACTCATGCGGGATCTAATTAGAGACTTTTACGAAGGGCCCTGCCATTACAACAGTTCAATTATAGGATTGAGCATAAAAGAGGAAAAGATCACTGTAATGCAGACACTCTGAGCCGGCACCCATACACTGAGTATTAATTATTGGGTTTATAAATTCTATATAGTAAAATGGTATTATTTGTGTGAAAAAAAAAGTGTATATTTTCATGTTTAGATATTGTCTGTATTGGAATAAGAGGAAAAGATACAGAAATAGCTTTTAAAATGTTAAATTATGATTTAGAATTTTGGTTGCAAATTTATAGATATTTTTTGAAATTGTGTTAATTCATATGAAAAGTTGTTTCATTTGGTAGAGAGAAAATGTCATATATTTATTTGGTTTTGTATCATGTTAAACTTATATAAAAGAAAAAAAATCTGTTGGTATTTGTGTAAAATTGCATTGGTTATAATTTTGAAGAGAAGTTATGGAAAAATTTGGTGTATATTTAAATTGTAGTAAATTTGTGTAAATTTTGGATAATATGAATTTTGTTAGTAAGAGGTTAAAATTTAGGAATTTTAGTTAAGGTGGCACATTGCTGTGATGGATTAGGAAGGGGGGAGAGATGGCATGTATGTGAAAACGTAACAGGTTAATCCTGAACATTATGAATTAAAGAAAAAACTTTTGATGTTGAATGGAACTTGTCACAAATTTAAATTTTCGTCAAGGACCCCGTTTGGACATGTCCAAAATTTGGAGGGGGGAGGAGTCTGTGACGACTGAAGGAAATTATGGCCTAGCCTGCCTTGTGAGTTGCTGGCCTGGAGTTGTCCAGTTTTGTCCATGACTTTTCCGCCTAGGTTCGGAGGTGGATCGCCGTGTAATCGAGTCGAAAGAACTTTTTCGATAGGCAAAGAGACTGCGAGAGATGTTGGTCGGCGAATAAAGAGAAGTGAACCGAAAAAGCTGGGAGATGCCGAGTGAGTTGGACGGACGATGTTGAAAAGAGAAGTGTGAGATATGTTTTTGTAAAAAGGTATGAAGCTTTGGTGCGCTGAGTCTTGCAGAGGATGGTAGTGGTTTTAGATGTTTTTAAATTGTTCAGTTTTTTTAACTTGTGTATCAACGCTGCCTAAATAAAGTGCTAGATGTTAATCATCGCCTTGGATCACTGGATTTCGTCAACTCATTACAATGCTCCTTGTATTATTACGACTTTTTGAAAATACATGTTTTATATATGACGTCATATTTGTCCAAGCCGAGGAGCATCCTTTTCATAGTTCCATGGTCCAAGTGAAATCTATTTTTAAGAATATAATTATTGTTCATTTTTCCTTCTAATTGTAACGGAGTTTTTTGACAGAAAAAGATCTTTTTAATGTAACCGATATTCATACTTCATGTATAATAACAAATACTCCATATTTTTGTTTCAAATATCACGGAAATTCATCTTCTTTTAAATTCGTTTTCATTTTCATTTTTCACGTGAAAATCTTTCAATTGAAAATTAATTGTTGAGGAAAAATTATTTTTCCGTGTTTTTATTTATTTTCAACGATCAAAGCCCTAGCAACGATAAAGTAAAATGGTTAAATTTTATGGGAAAATGTCCATTTATTCTCTATGAAAATAACGAAATTTTGAATTATTAAGAAACATATTTGAATAAAATGAACAAAAACCGGCCTATGTTCATTTGAGGGTTATAATCAACGTATATGCAAAGATACATGATCCTCAAATGCTCCATTTTGACGCTGGCTTCAGCCTAACATTTGCACACAATCGGATTTATAATATTACTAGCTGTTACCCGCGACTTCGTTCACGTAACTTTAAAAAAAAAAGAATAAATGCATTAACTTAGTAAAACATTTCACTTGATAATTAACAATATATATAATTAACCAAAGCTTTATCACATTTTATAGGAGACCATACGGTATTTCTTTGCTATAGGGGCCTTGACATAACCCAGTCTTAAAAAAGTGAAATTTCATGCCAAATAATATATACAATCGCGAAAATGAAACTGCAACTAATGAAAAAAGGAGGACCAAGTAAAATCGTGAAAATCGAGGAATTCCTCTTCGTAAAACGAAAAACAACACTGGCAGAATTCTTCTATACAACAGTGCATTTTAGGTGGTATTTGGTGTACAATTTGTATATGCGTGCATTGCTAAATGGGCATTATTATATTGTTTATTTGCATAGACATATGTTATATATTCTTGCTACATTATCTTGTTTATGTATATATTAAATTAAGTGCTTCACGCTAAGTGGTGTAAATAGTGAACAAACTGCTTGTGGATTTTATAAATTTATAGATATTTCACAAAGATATAACAATCTGATGCGATTCTAAAATGTAAATAAAGGTTGCTAGAAAGTACTTTAAATTCTGCCCAATTTAACCTCGATATTTTCTCTATCGCGTCAAGAACACTATAAGCAAATAAATACCGACGACACAAATCTGATAATTTAAATTTACATATTTTTGTTAGTATATATAGGATTATTTTGATTTATTTCATGCGCTTGAAATTTTGTACGCTTTCTCTAGGGTTAGGTGTCGCATAAATGTACTTTCTTGTTATTTTATTTTGCCATTTCTATTTATTCTATTTTCCATTCATTCCATTTATGGATATTGATTTCATTTACATATTCGTGTCAAAGAATATTCTTTAAAGTTATTATCAGGATTAGGATAGGATACGGTTAGGGTTAGGATTAGGAATAAAAATTGAACGATAATGGCATGACCGATTCAGGTTTAAAGTATGAACCAGGAAGTCTATTTACATCATGAAGCAATAAGAAAATTAGAAAATTATCGGCTAATATTTTTTAATATGTTTTACAGTCATAGTTGGCATCAAAGGTGAGCGGGGAAATGATCATCTAAAATACCATTAAGTGTTTACCACTCAAAAAACAAATCTGGTTACAACAATGTATTTAATTTTGCGCCAAATTTCACCTGATAAAAAAAAAAGACAAATTGACTATGGACCTAATTACAGACCCTTAACCTTCCTATTCTCAGAAATGTTCTACCTATATGTAAAAAAATTCTACTATATAGAACGCGCTTTCACGTTTATAATGTTGTGAATTGGCACGATCGGCTTGTTCAAGTTTACACAATTTGGCTGGAAGAAAAGATTCATTACTTTTTGATTTCTTCTTTGCTTTTGCATTACGCGAATTTGTTGGTAAAATCGATTTTCTTTTCGATAACATTGTTGTTTTTTAAGTGTAAAAAATATTGTAATTTTACTTAAACATTGCTTTAAAATCTATGCAATTTTTCTTATCCTACAAGACTTTACAAAAATCTATTATGAATCAACTTTAAAAAAAGCTATATTTAAAAACGACAACAAAGTTTTTCCTATTTTAAAACTAAAAGAAATGTAATATTAAATTCCGGTTCGAAACGACGATTTACAAATGTGTTTCGATTGTGGGAAAATGATAGAGGAAAAATGCTGTTACTTCGACACAATCATATTAAATCTTTAGCTTTTATGAGAAAAGCAACTTTTTTTAAAAAATTATAGTTATTTTTATTAAGATTTTCTGATTTTCGATACGGATAATTTTGCGATACATATCATTGACATTTGCCATCCAATATTTTTATTTTTATTTTATTTTTAATTTTTTTAACTTTTTAAAATTTAAATTAAAAATATGGTAACTTTATGTTAGCCGTGTGCAGACGATAAATCGCCAACCTATCCCATCATTTGTATTGAATTAATTAAAAATATAAATATTTCACTCATTTCATTTAAAACACAGAACTTTAATTTACAACACATACATTTAAAATACATATATTACGTACATTTAAAAAAATTCCTTTCATGTGAAAAAGAAAAAGAAAAAAATAAGAGAAATTATTCACAAATAATTTGATAACCAAAGATCATTTTATTTTAACATCAAAACAAATCTGTTTTATTTTTCTATATATGACATCATATTCGCTTCTTTTCCATACTTACTCGTATTTATGCACTTTGTATTATTATCAAATATTTGAAAACGCACGTTTTATTTCTAATATGACATCATTTCATATTCTGTTTAATTCTTAAATAATTCATTTCCTTTTCATTTTTCACATGGATATTTTTCACGTGAAAATAAATTGTTGATTAAAAATTATTACTCAGGGGTTTTATTTTATATTGTCAACGATAAAGTATTAGCAACGGTAAAATAAAAATAACCATTTTAAAAAAAGCTGCAAAACCGGGCCCTTTGGGCCAAACCAACCAAACCAACCAACCATTTTAAAATATACGAAAAAATGTCCATTTATTCTCTATGAAAATAATGAAATTTTGAATTATTAAGAAAAATATTGAAATAAAATAAACAAAAACCAGCCTATGTTCACATGAGGGTTATAATAAACTTATATTCAAAGATACAGGATAATTAAATGCTTCATTTTGACGCTGGCTTCAGCCTAACATTTGCACACAATCAGATTTATAATATTACTAGCTGTTACCCGTGACTTCGTTCACGTAATATTAAAAAAAGAATAAATGCATTAATTTAGCAAAACATTTCACTTGATAATTAACAACATATATAATTAACCAAAGCTTTGTCACATTTTATAGAAGATCATACGGTATTTGTTTGCTATAGGGGCCTTGACATAACCCAGTCGTAAAAAGTGAAATTTCATGCCAAATCAAGCAGGGCGGTCGCTCTGCCAAGCCAAGCTTTAAAAAAAAAACGCCACACAAACAACGCCAAGAACTGAACTAGACCGCTACTGCTTATTTACAGGAATCAACTTCGCAATGTTAAATCGACAAAACATGCCAGATTAAATTATCAGATATATAATAAACCAAGCTTCGCAGAAATAAAAAACGAAAACTAGAAGAATCTAATGAAGAATTTCTTCAATTTAAAACCAAACTCATCTTCATAAGTGATTTATAAACAGAGATATAGATTTTTTTTAAAAACGTCGAGTTACTTAAAATGATCACTTTTTTCTTCGTCAAACTTTTTTTTTCAAACAACCTACAGACCTTAATATTTGGCAGAATAAAAAAAGAATTGCATTTTTGGACAAGTAATTACGTAATCTGTGTGCTTTTATAAAATTCAGTGTAAAAAATATTATTTTCTATCCTTAATTAGCAAAAAACTGTTAATTAACTTGGCGATTAAAAAATTATGCCAAAACAGATACAAAACCCGCCAACGACCATGTACCATCTCTATAATAATAAAACCGTATGTCATGTGACTGTCCTCAACAGTTCCGGGATGCCGCATCGCTTTTTCATATGCCAGGCAGCCATTTTTATTCAAAATTATTTTTTCTAATAAAACTGCATAAAAGTTACATTTTTAGAAAGATCGTTCAAAATAAATTAATATTTGAGAGATGACTTGCGTTCAATTATGTATATATTCTGCAATAACTTCAGTCGAAAGATTCGCAGTTCAAATTCTCTATTCATAAAAGTAAACAAAAAAAAGATTGATTCGTCGTGAACATTTAAAATATTAAATCATGGAGGTAATCATTCGCAAAGCAAGTTCTCCGCGAATGAATTTTTGGACCGCTGCCTCGCGTCAAAAAAATAATTCGCACCAGTGAGACAATCAAAGTTTACCACAATTATGTGCTATACAACTCAACTTTCGGACCTTTTCTTGACGTAAATTGAACTCATGTAATAATATTTAATGAATCAGATTTTTAGCATTTTTAAAATCGCTAATACAGCTTTTATTTATCGCGTGTACAAATTAGAAATGATACTTTGATTTTGAAATCAAATGTTTTGATTTATGATATTATTTCTTATTTATTTATTTATTTTCTCTTTTAAATGAAAAGTGTGAAGTATTTTAAATTTATGTAATATAAGCATTTTAGATTAAAGTTAAGTATTTTAAATGAAATGAGTGACAGGTTTATAATTTAAAATTAAATTAATTGTAGTATGAATGACGGTGATGGGAACGATATTTGGCGAATTATCATCTGCTCCCGGCTAACAAAAATACTCATAATTAAAAAAAAGAATAAAAATAAATAAATGATAGTTTGTTGTAAATAAATATTGATATACATATCAAAAATAATTTATAGAATTAAAATAAAAAATAAAAGTAAATAAACAACAATTTCCATAACAAAGTTTTCGCCAAATTGGCGGGGGAGGGGGAGGGAATCGCGCCAACGTGCGTATGTGACATTTGTGCCCAAAAAATATGCGAAATGCTACCATGATCGCAAAAGTTCATGATTTGTCTATTAGAATCTTCCGATTTGGCGAAGGATTAAGGGAAAATTAAATTATGAATAAATGTAACGTGTTGCAATGTTTAACATACATTTAAGGGAGACCAAACTGGTCGCCAGTGGCGGCTAGTCTATATAATAAAACCGTAAGTCATGTGACTGTCATCAACAGTTCCGGGATGTCCGTTTCACTTTTTCATATGCCAGTCGGCCATTTTTATTCAAAATTATTTTTGCAAATAAAACTGCATAAAAATTACATTTTTAGAAACATCGTTCAAAATAAATTAATATTTGAGAGATGACTTACGTTCAATTATGTATACATTCTGCAATAACTTCAGTTTAAATTAGGTTCGCAGTTAAAATTCTCTATATATGAAAGTAAACAAAGAAAAAAGATTCATTCGTTGTGAATGTTTAAAATATTAAACCATGAATTTTTGGATCGCTGCCTGGCGTAAAAAAAATAATCCGCACCAGTGAGACAGTCAAAGTTTACCTTAATTCTGTTCCATACAACTCAATTTCCGGATCTTTTTTGACGTAAGTTGAACTCATGTAATAATATTTAATGGATCAAATTTCGAAAAGAATTGTCAGCTTTTATTTTTTGCGCGTGCAAATTAGAAACGATACTTTAATTTGAAATCAAATGTTTTGATTTATGATAATTATTATTTTTCTATTTTCTATTTTAAATGAAAAATGTGAACGTCATGTATTTTAAATTGAAACAGCTGTCACGGACGCACCGGGGCTGACGCGATTTTTGTTTTGCGCCAAATATGTTTAAGAATCTCCGCATTAGCGAGCATATTGCAAGTGATAAGCAAACGGACATGAAGCATAAATTCTTAAGTGGGTTAAGCGGTTTTTGTCAAGAAAGATGAAATACATAACAACAAAAAATATGCGAAATGCTACCGCGATCGCAAAAGTTCTTGATTTATCTATTAGATTTTTCCAGTTATGCGAGGGCTTAAGGAAAAAAATAAATTATGAATAAAAATAATTTGTTACAATGCTTAACATACAATTAAGGGCGACCAAACTGGTCGCCAGTGGCGGCTAGTCTCTATAATAAAACCGTAAGTCATGTGACTGTCATCAACAATTCCGGAATGCCCGCTTCACTTTTTCATATGCCAGGCGGCCATTTTTATTCAAAATTATTTTTTCGAATAAAATTTAATAAATGTTACATTTTTAGAAAGATCGTTCAAAATAAATTAATATTTGAGAGATGACTTACGTTCAATTATGTATATATTCTTCAATAACTTCAGGTGAAATTAGCCTCGCAGTTCAAATTCTCTATCCATGAAAGTAAACAAAAAAAAAAAAAAAAAAAAAAAAAAAAAAGAATCATTCGTCGTGAAAGTTTAAAACATTAAACCATTAAACCATGGAGATAATCGTTCGTAAAGTAAGTTTTCCGTGAAAAATTTTTTGGAGCGCTGCCTGGTTTCAAAAAAATAATTCGTATCAGTGACACAATCAAAGTTTACCATAATTATGTGCTATACAACTCAACTTCATTCTTTATCTTTTCTTGATGTAAGCTGAATGTAAACAAATACAACTCATGTAATGATATTTAATGAATCAAATTTCGAAACAAATTGTCAGTTAATTTGGTATTTATGTATTATACGTGAAAGAAAGAGAGACCACCGAAAATGATTGTTAATCACCAATCATATTTACCATTATTAATGACCAATCGCTTTCAAAACAGTAATTTAATATACATTTACAAAATACATAACATCATTAAGTACTTTTGTGTTATTTGGGCGCAAATCTCGCCAATAGCATATTTAAAATCGCCAATACCAGCTTTTATTTTTCGCGTGTGCAAATTAGAAACGATACTTTGATTTTGAAATCAAATGTTCTGATGGAACTGCTGTCGTAGACGCACCGAGGCACTATATTAACTATAGAGTTGCAATATAGAGAGAAAAAACGGGTTGCTGTAATTAGAATTATAGGCGGTAATGTTGGCGTGGCGTATTTACAAGTTACGGATCTTAATAGTCAGTAGACATTAAGCAGAAATGCCAAAATAAGGGAATTATGCAGTTATGAAAACTCCTGAACTATATCAAAATAGGAGAGCAGAGAAAAACAGAGTCGAACAGAGACCGGCATCTAGAAGGAAGTTCGTGAATTTTAATCAGATTCTACGCCACGGGTCAAAAGTGCTGATAGCAAATATGGTTTAAAAGGAATGTGATTATCAAAACTGGCTTTCAAAAGTTCAATGTTTCACCAAACCATACTCGAAAATTACGTGTTATAATATGCACCCCGATTATGTCACATTATTCAAGACGTTTTAAATGAGAATAATGATAGATTTTCTAATCTTCCGTAATCAAGTCTACAGCCAAAGTTAGCGAGAAACAAGCAAACAAACAAAAGAATATTGGCAACAAT
Source organism: Maratus michaelseni (assembly GCA_963931845.1). NCBI lineage: Eukaryota > Metazoa > Arthropoda > Arachnida > Araneae > Salticidae > Maratus > Maratus michaelseni. Next base: position 1,010,003 of record OZ007597.1, on the reverse strand, counting down.
ATGGTTCAGTGTAAATGTGGATATCATTAAAGACTTTCACAAAATACACTTCAATGCACCAAATCGTATTAACTAAAATACGCAATTTGGCAATGGATCCAATTACAGAAAACTACTTAATATGTTTAAGAATCTCCTCATTAGCAAACATATTGCGACTGATAAGCAAACGGATATGAAGCATAAACGCTTAAGTTGGTTAAGCGGTTTTTGTTAAGAAAGACGAAATACATAACAACAAAAAATATGCGAAATGCTACCATGATCGCAAAAGTTTCTGATTTGTCTATTAGAATCTTCCGGTTTGGCGAAGGATTACGGAAAAAATAAATTATGAATAAAAGTAACGTGTTACAGTGCTTAACATACATTTAAGGGAGACCAAACTGGTCGCCAGTGGCGGCTAGTCTGTATTATAATAGCACAAATCAGTTACAAGTTATAACAACATCAAATTTCATCTGCAAGTCAGCCATTTTCTTCTGAAGATATTTAAAAAAATAATAAAACTTCATAATTATAAGAACACACATTTTTTCAAACAATTAAATATGACTGCAAACTGTGGCAAATGACTGTTTCCAACAAGAATAAGTATGAGAAATTCCCGTAAAGCGTATTGATCTGGGTGGCTCAGTCGCAGAGAGTCGGCACGGTATGCGTAAGGTCCCAGGTTCGAGTCCTGGCCCAGGTCAATTTTTCACTCGTGTTTGTTTAGTGCATTTAATTGTCTGATAAAATGCGTGTTCTTAAAATATTGTAAAATAAAGTAATCAGACGTAGTGTTTATGCTTTAAAAAATATTTTAAATATATAATATACGTTTTTGAAATATCTTTAAAAATAAATTAGTTTTTGAGGGAAGATGTACCGTACCTTCTAAAATGTGTACATTAAGAGTTATCGGTATTTAAAATTTCTTTCCAAACGTAAACAAAATTTTTGAAATGAATTAAATGTGATTCATTTATTTCTTAAAAAAAAAAAAAAAAAAAAAAAAACACATAAATTAGTTTTTGAGGGAAGATGTACCGTACCTTCTAAAATGTATACATTAAGAGTTATCGGTATTTAAAATTTCTTTCCAAACGTAAACAAAATATCTTTTATATATCTTTCGTATATCTCAATTACAATCTAAAGGAGGGTTTATTTTTATATTATTCTACATATAATAGTAATTTCAGCAAATATATTAAATTCCAATGCGATCTGTTTTAAACTTTAAGATAGTTTATAACACATGATAAAAAATTTATAAAAAAGAATGGCGCGTCACAGTTCGGGGAGAGGATGGGGAGGAGCGTGAACAAAATTAGGAAGTATAATAAGGCTATCTGTTTGAAACTTTACGATATTTTATAACACATAACATAAATTTTAAAAATAAAGCTGCGTCAAAAATTATAGGGAGGGGCGGAGCGCGTTTTGCCTACACAAGGGGGGGGTGACACTTTTCTAAATTTTAACGATATCCGTCATGTCACATATCGTTACAAAGGACTGTGACCACTTATTCATGTTATGCACCACAGGTGAAACCCCCACATTTTGCGCCCCCCCCCGACACTAATCATGTGATATATTGTTCGATAGGCCTGTGACCGCTTATTCATATAATGTATCTTCGGGGTCCATCCTCCCACTTTCACCCCCCTCCCCAAAGGGGGCACTTTTCTAAATTTTGCCGGCACCTCTCATGTGATATATCGTTGGAAAGGTCTGTGAATGCTTAATCAAATTATGCAGGTGGAGGGGGGGGGGGGTATTTTCTGAATTTTGCACATATCCCTCATGTGATACATCGTTGGAAAAGTCTGTGACCGCCTAATCTTATTACGCATCTCCGGTGTTCATCCCCCACTTTGCTCCCCAAACGCGATTAGCTTTCACCACCAGTAGGCGCTTTCCTATCTCTGTTTCTATGGGTCGTATCACGACGGGGTATGGCTCATTCGACTCGACATCTATAGAGCTTTCCGATTTTAGTTCGTTTTTTCACCACCAAGGGGCACTTTCCTATCTCTGGTTCTATGGGCTAGATCACGACGGGGTATAGCTCATTCGACTCGACATCTATAGCCTTAACGATTTCAGTGCCCGAGGTTTGTATAGAACAGATTGCGCTACCTGGTGGTGGAAGATAGAACTTGAGCGTGCGCAGCACGACTGCTATACGATGCCGAAGGCAGCCGGGACCCGTGTCGGAAGTTCGTTTGTTTAGATGTTTATACAATTCGATGTGCAAATTAAGGGATTATCCGGTGCCGAAAGCAGCGTGGAACCAGGTCAGAGGTTCGTGGTTTATCTTATTCGAGGTTTTAAAAGGATTGAGGCCCCGGTGTAAATTAGGGGACCGCTAGCGGGCGAAGCCAGCTAGTGCTAATAATAAAAGAGCGTGATATCACGTTTGATTTCAAATGCAGCGCTGACACGCTATGTACGTATTCCATTTTTATTCATTTAATGAAAGCTTAATTAGCTTTCACCACCAGTAGGCGCTTTCCTATCTCTGTTTCTATGGGTCGTATCACGACGGGGTATGGCTCATTCGACTCGACATCTATAGAGCTTTCCGATTTTAGTTCGTTTTTTCACCACCAAGGACAGGCATTTTGTTCGCAGGAATACCTTTCACGTCATTTTTCTATAAATTGATGAAATCCAGTTGTTAAATTATTTTTGTTTTAGAAGTGAAATTTCCATTTAAATTTATTGTAACAGTACAATGTTTAATTGAATAAAATAATGTAAATCTAAGAAATTGCTAAGAAATTCCAAACATGCACAGGGCAATGCAAATAAATAAATAAATAAACAAAAAATAAATAAATAGATAAATAAATAAATAAATAAATAAAAATCAGCTTTCATAAATTCTAAAAATTGTTCATATATCTCAATTACAATCTAAAGGAGGGTTTATTTTTATATTATTCTACATATAATAGTAATTTCAGCAAATATATTAAATTCCAATGCGATCTGTTTTAAACTTTAAGATAGTTTATAACACATGATAAAAAATTTATAAAAAAGAATGGCGCGTCACAGTTCGGGGAGAGGATGGGGAGGAGCGTGAACAAAATTAGGAAGTATAATAAGGCTATCTGTTTGAAACTTTACGATATTTTATAACACATAACATAAATTTTAAAAATAAAGCTGCGTCAAAAATTATAGGGAGGGGCGGAGCGCGTTTTGCCTACACAAGGGGGGGGTGACACTTTTCTAAATTTTAACGATATCCGTCATGTCACATATCGTTACAAAGGACTGTGACCACTTATTCATGTTATGCACCACAGGTGAAACCCCCACATTTTGCGCCCCCCCCCCGACACTAATCATGTGATATATTGTTCGATAGGCCTGTGACCGCTTATTCATATAATGTATCTTCGGGGTCCATCCTCCCACTTTCACCCCCCTCCCCAAAGGGGGCACTTTTCTAAATTTTGCCGGCACCTCTCATGTGATATATCGTTGGAAAGGTCTGTGAATGCTTAATCAAATTATGCAGGTGGAGGGGGGGGGGGGGTATTTTCTGAATTTTGCACATATCCCTCATGTGATACATCGTTGGAAAAGTCTGTGACCGCCTAATCTTATTACGCATCTCCGGTGTTCATCCCCCACTTTGCTCCCCAAACGCGATTAGCTTTCACCACCAGTAGGCGCTTTCCTATCTCTGTTTCTATGGGTCGTATCACGACGGGGTATGGCTCATTCGACTCGACATCTATAGAGCTTTCCGATTTTAGCTATACGATGCCGAAGGCAGCCGGGACCCGTGTCGGAAGTTCGTTTGTTTAGATGTTTATACAATTCGATGTGCAAATTAAGGGATTATCCGGTGCCGAAAGCAGCGTGGAACCAGGTCAGAGGTTCGTGGTTTATCTTATTCGAGGTTTTAAAAGGATTGAGGCCCCGGTGTAAATTAGGGGACCGCTAGCGGGCGAAGCCAGCTAGTGCTAATAATAAAAGAGCGTGATATCACGTTTGATTTCAAATGCAGCGCTGACACGCTATGTACGTATTCCATTTTTATTCATTTAATGGATTAGTCAGTGATATTTTTTAACGGAGGATAACAAGTATTATAACAAGCCACATTTAGTATGTTGTTTTTAAGAGTGTAATTAATTTAATTGAAAAATCTACTGCTATTTCTAGTTAACCCTTTAAACAATGACTGAAAGTAAAATGTAATTTTGAATTATTTCTCATGTTTAGATTATTTAAATTATGTTCAATATATTTAAAAAAAAGAAATGATATCTACAAAAACAACTTTTCAAAAGTAAAAAAAAAAAAAAAAAAAAAAAAAAAAAAAAAAAAAAAGTTGTGGCTAAAAAATGGTGTGATATCAAATTTCCAAGCTATTATATTGCTTATTTAACTTTTTTTCCATTCAATAAGTTATCATATATATAAGTCGAGTGCCTACGTATATGTTAATAGAAATCGTTTTCTCCTGTACTAAATACATCCTAACGAGTTTCTGAAAATTAAATTTTTTTCAAATTATGCATGATGGGCTTGGCGGCCATCTTTCCAAGCACCCAAATTTCTAAAATAAAAGCGTAATATGTTTGCAATGTAATATTTTTATAAAAATTTCGAACTTCAGATTCTAACTACGGACAGATAAATTAGATAAGACTGATATTTTGATAAATTGATTTTTACTAGTTTGAAATTAATAATTACTCTAAAAAATAAATCATAAGATGAATCTTTAAGATAAGTCATCATTATCTTAAGACACAATTTTCAGAGCATACAAGTCTATAAATGAAACTCTTAAATATTTGCTTAAATAACAATTTTGAACTTCGGATTTTAACTACGGATTTGGGTGGTTAGAATTTTGTGAATAATATGCAAAGATGGCCGCCAAGCCCATCATGCATAATTTGAAAAAAATTGAATTTTCAGAAACTCGTTAGGATGTATTTAGTACAGGAGAAAACGATTTCTATTAACATATACGTAGGCACTCGACTTATATATATGATAACTTATTTAATGGAAAAAAAGTTAAATAAGCAATATAATAGCTTGGAAATTTGATATCACACCATTTTTTAGCCACAACTTTTTTTTTTCTTTTTTTTTTTTTTTACGCTTGGCCTTTTTTTACTTTTGAAAAGTTGTTTTTGTAGATAATATATACAATCGCGAAAATGAAACTGCAACTAATGAAAAAAGGATTTTTGCGATGCATATCATTGACATTTGCCATCCAATATATATATATATATATTTTTTTTTTTAATTATTTTTTTTTACTTTTTAAAATTTAAATTAAAAATATGGTATCTTTATGTTAGCCGTGTGCAGACGATAAATCGCCAACCTATCCCATCATTCGTATTGAATTCATTAAAAATATAAAACTTTCACTCATCTGGAGGCACGGCAGTGCCTCCGCCAAGTCGAGAGAGGACAGCCGTAAGCATACTTTACTGGAAGCAACTCAGGGCACTTTTGACCCCCCCCCCCATATCTCCGCGCTGGAGTATCCCAAAAATTTGAAACTTCGTTTTTCTAGAGTATTTGGCGCACAGGACCAAAATTTAAAATTACAACTTTCTGTCTTTTCTAGTTCAGACAATATATGAACTCAAACATTCGATTTTTTGTCACTCACACGCTCACTCGTTCACGCGTCATCAAAAAGATTAGCTAGATCTCATAGCCCTAGAAACTTGACATTTGGAAAAAAGAAAGTGTTTAGGATACAAAGAAAGGAAAAATTATAAAATCCGGAATATTCGAAAAAAAAAACATTCGAAAATTCAACAAATTCCATTAAAATTGAAAATTGAAAATAATACGATCTTGTAGTTTTGGAAACTTAAGATTCGGAGTGAAGGTAGTGTTTAGTATCCAGAAAAAGAAAACATCAAAAACACCAAAAAAATCGAAAACAAAATTGAAAAAATTGAAAAATCGAAAAATTTCGAAAAATTTCAAATAATCCGATTTTTTTGCGCGAGAAACTTGGAATTCGGAATAAAGGTAGTATTTAGGATGCAAAATAAGGAAAAAATAAAAATTCCGGAAAATTTGAAAAAAAAAATTCAAAAATTCGAAAAATTCGAAAAAAATAAAAAAAAAATAATTTGATTTAGACTTAGAAACTTAAAATTCGCAGTAAAGATAGTGTTTAGGATTCAGAATAAGTTAAAATAAAAAAAGCAATAAAATTCGAAAATAAAATCAAAAAATCGAAAAAATCGGAAAAATCGAAAAATAAGAAAAATTTGAAAATAATTCGATTTCATAGCGCTAGAAACTTGAAATTTGGAATAAAGGTAATATTTACGATACTAAATAAGGACAAATTCAAAAATAGGGATAATTCAAAAAATACCCATAAATTAGTGCAGACGATACATGAACTGAAAGTTTCGATTTTATGTCACTTACACACTCACTCACTCTCGCGTCATCAAAAAGATTGGATAGATCCCGCAGCCACAGAAACTTAAAATTTGGAATAAAGCTAGTGTTTCGGATACAAAGAAAGAAAAAATTATAAAATCCGGAAAATTAAAAAAAAAAAAAAAAAAAAAAAAAAAAAAAAAAAAACATTCGAAAATTCAAAAAAATCGAACAAAATTGAAAATTGAAAATAACACGATCTTGTAGTCTTAAAAACTTAAAATTTGGTATGAAGGTAGTGTTTAGAATTCAGAAAAAGAAAACATCAAAAACACAAAAAAAATTGGAAATAAAATCGAAAAATCAAAAAACATCGAAAAGTTTCAAATAATCCAATTTTGTTGCGCTAGAAACTTGGAATTCGGAATAAAGGTAGTATTTAGGATTCAAAATAAGGAAAAATTAAAAAATAAAGAAAATTCGAAAAAAATATCGAAAAATCGAAAAATTCGAAAAAATAAAAAAAAATGTATCTTTTGGACTTAGAAACTTAAAATTCGCGGTAAATATAGTGTTTAGGATTCAGAATAAGTTAAAATAAAAACGCAATAAAATCAAAAAATCGAAAAAAATCAAAAAATAAGGAATTTTTAAAAATAATTCGATTTCATAGCGCTAGAAACTTGAAATTTGGAATAAAGGTAATATTTAAGATACTAAATAAGGAAACATTAAAAAATATGGAAAATTAAAAAAAAAAATAGAAAATTAAAAAGAAATAGAAAGAAAGAAAGAAAAAGAGAGAAATTGAAAATAATTTGATCTCGTAGTCTTAGAAACTGAACATTTGGTGTAAAGGTAGTGTTTAGGATACAGAAAAAGAAAAAAATTAAAAACGCAACAAAAATTGAAAATAAAATCAAAAAATCAAAAAAAAAAAAAAAAAAAAAAAAAAAAAAAAAAAAACATTGAAAATAATTCGATTTTGTAAAGCTAGAAACTTAAAATTCGGAAAAAAGGTAGTATTTAGCATACAAAAAAAGAAATAAATAAAAAATCTGTAAAATTCGAAAAAAAAAATTTCGAAAAATTGAAAAAAAATTCGATTTTGTAGCTTTAGAACTTGAAATTCGGCGTAAACTTATTGTTTAGGATACAGAAAAAGGAAAAATTAAAACACAATAAATTCGAAAATAGAATAAAAAACTCGAAAAAGATCGGAAATCTCAAAATAATTCTATTTTGTAGCGCTAGAAACTTGAAATTTGTAATAAAGGATACAAAATAAGAAAAAATTAAAATATCCAGAAAATTATAAAAAAAATTCGAAAAAATCAAAAATTGAAAATAATTTTATCTTGTAGTCTTAGAAACTTAAAACTTGGTGTAAAGGTAGTATTTTCTATTCAATAAAAGGAACAATTAAAATATTCGTTAAATTCGAAAATAAAATCGAAAAATCGAAATATCTTTAAGAAATCGAAAATTCAAAAACAATTTGATTTTGTACTGATAGAAACATTAGTTTTAAGATAATTGTCCTATTAGCTAGTACAACGCCCCTAATTGCTTTATGTTATTTCCCCCGGATTATGGTTTTCTTTTCTTTCGTTTACGAATTTTGCTACAGAAAAGTTCCTATATAGATCGGCTACATTATGGGCGGTTTCTTTATAGATAGGTTAGTTTTCTTTCACACGTTATACTCTATTTAATTTGCATATGAAATATGGATTGTTAAATGATGTTAGCCCCACAAAAATTTTCACAGATTCTCCTCCCCTTCCGTCATTACTGGCTGGTTATTGCTTGATAGTCCTTTCTAAATAAAATCATGGTGACTAAGATTATTTTGATTTATCTCTAAATTGAACCTAAATGATCCTAAGAAGACGGATCAAATAATTACTATATTGGCATGACAATCAGGTAACTTAGAATTAAAATCGAAAAATCAATAAATTTATGAAAAGTCGAAAATTTGATAATAGTTCGATTTTGTAGTCCTAGAAGCTTGACATTTGGCAGAAAGGCAATGTTTAATACACAAAGTAAGGAAAAATTAAAAAATCCGTAAATAATAAAAAAAAGACTAAAAAAACGAAAAAAAAAAACATCGAAAAAAGGAACATAGTTTGATTTATTGGAAATTTCCGGAAATTTTAATTTTGGCTTTCTTTTTATACTAAAAAGTTCTTTTATGTTAAATATCAAGTATCTAGGGCTGCGAGTAATATCTCAGATGGATAGCACCTATCCTGGAAGCAATTGAGAGTACTTTTGACACTCCCCCTCCCATAACTTAGTGCTTGCCTAGGAACCTGAAATCTCTTTTTATCTACAGTACTTTGCAAACGAAACTAAAGCTTCAAAATTTTGATACCTGTAAATAATAGGGACAGAGTGTGGGCTTATCAAAAATCAGTGGATGATCTCCAAAAAGAACCCAAAATCAAGAAAAAGAGGATTACTTACAAAAAGAAGTGAAATCTCATCAAAAAGTCACCTGTAAAAAATGCAGCCAAGTCTCGTAACTCATTTACCGTAAAAAGTACTGAGATCGTATAAAGCCAAGTTTAACTATCTTATTTACTCTGAATATTTTCATTCACAAATCACTCCTAGTCTCTACATCTTTAGTTAATTATTATTTTGTGACTTGGCAATTACGCAGCACAGGGAAGTTATTACACCTTACTATGTGATGGGATGGAATGGGATAATTTAATTAAGGCAAATTATATATGCACAGGGAAGTTATTACACTTTAATATGTTATAGTATTATTTGATTAAGACTAACTATATACATCACATTCTCGTGCTACGTAATTGCCAAGTCACAAAATAATAATTAACTAAAGATGTAGAGACTAGGAGGGATTTGTGAATGAAAATTTCAGAGTTAATAAGATAGTTAAACTTGGCTTTATACGATCTCAGTACTTTTTACGGTAAATGAGTTACGAGACTTGGCTGCATTTTTTACAGGTGACTTTTGATGAGTTTCATTTAAAACACAGAACTTTAATTTACAACACATACATTTAAAATACATATATTACGTACATTTAAAAAAATTCCTTTCATGTCAAAAAGAAAAAGAAAAAAAAAGAGAAATTAATAATTTTATAACCCAAGATCATTTTATTTCAACATCAAAACAAATCTGTTTTATTTTTCTGTATATGACATCACATTCGCTTGCTTTCCATACTTACTCGTATTTATGCACTTGTATTATTATCAAATATTTGAAAACGCACGTTTTGTTTCTAATATGACATCATTTCATATTCTGTTTAATTCTTAAATAATTCATTTCCTTTTCATTTTTCACGTGGAAAATTTTCACTTGAAAATAAATTGCTGATTAAAAATTATTACTCAGGGGTTTTATTTTATATTGTCAACGATAAAGTATTAGCAACGGTAAAATAAAAATAACCATTTTAAAAAAAGCTGCAAAACCGGGCCCTTTGGGCCAAACCAAACAAACCAACCAACCATTTTAAAATATACGAAAAAATGTCCATTTATTCTCTATGAAAATAATGAAATTTTGAATTATTAAGAAAAATATTAAAATAAAATAAACAAAAACCATTCTATGTTCATTTGAGGGTTATAATCAACTTATATTCAAAGATACAGGATAATTAAATGCTTCATTTTGACGCTGGCTTCAGCCTAACATTTGCACACAATCAGATTTATAATATTACTAGCTGTTACCCGTGACTTCGTTCACGTAACATTAAAAAAAGAATAAATGCATTAATTTAGCAAAACATTTCACTTGATAATTAACAACATATATAATTAAGCAAAGCTCTATCACATTTTATAGGAGAACATACGGTATTTGTTTGCTATAGGGGCCTTGACATAACCCAGTCTTAAAAAAGTGAAATTTCATGCCAAATAATATATACAATCGCAAAAATGAAACTGCACTAATGAAAAAAGGAGGACCCAGTAAAATCGTGAAAATCCAGGAATTCCTTTTTGTAAAACGAAAAACAACACTGGCATAATTCTTCTATACAACACTGCATTTTAGGTGGTATTTGGTGTACAATTTGTATATGTGTGCATTGCTAAATGGGCATTATTATATTGTTTATTTGCATAGACATATGTTACATATTTCTTACTACATTATCTTGTTTATGTATATATGAAATTAAGTGTTTCACGCTAAGTGGTGTAAATAGTGAGAAAACTGCTTGTGGATTTTATACATTTTGATAGATATTTCACAAAGATATAACAATCTGATGCGATTCTAAAATGTAAATAAAGGTTGCTAGAAAGTACTTTAAATTCTGCCCAATTTAACCTCGATATTTTCTCTATCGCGTCAAGAACACTATTAGCAAATAAATGGCGACACAAACCTGATTATCTAAATTTACATATTTTTGTAAGTATATATAGGATTATTTTAATTTATTTCATGCGCTTGAAATTTTTTACGCTTTCTCTAGGGTTAGGTGTCGAATAAATGTACTTTCTTATTATTTTATTTTGCCATTTCTATTTATTATATTTTCCATTCATTCAATTTATGTATATTGATTTCATTTACATATTCGTGTCAAAGAATATTCTTTAAAGTTATTATCAGGATTAGGATAGGATACGATTAAGGTTAGGATTAGGAATAAAAATTGAACGACAATGGCATGACCGATTCAGGTTTAAAGTATGAACCATCATGAAGCACTAAGAAAATTAGAAAATTATCGGCTAATATTTTTTAATATGTTTTACAGTCATAGTTGGCATCAAAGGTGAGCGGGGAAATGATCATCTAAAATACCATTAAGTGTTTACCACGCAAAAAACAAATCTGGTTACAACAATGTATTTAATTTTGCGCCAAATTTCACTTGATAAAAAAAAAAAAGAAGCAAATTGACTATGGACTTAATTACAGACCCCTAACCTTGTTATTCTCGGAAATTTTCTACCTATATGTAAAAAAAATTCTACTATATAGAACGCGTTTTCACGTTTATAATGTTATGAATTGGCACGATCGGCTTGTTCAAGTTTACACAATTCGGCTGGAAGAAAAGATTAATTACTTTTTAACACTTTCCAACCTAGTTGTAAAGTGTTTATGACTTCGGTTTGTCTGGCCGTATGGCCGTCTGCCGTCTGGCCGTCTGTCCGTGCTCTAACTCTCGTAAATATGCTCGGATTGCTTTGCAATTGTTATATGTTATTGTCGTCATCTGTAGCATGTTCCCTATTTCAACGGAAGTGTGTGGCACTTATAGTTTTTTTACAGGGACACTCAAAAAATTCCGTTGCATTGCGGTCTATGGGGAAAAATAATTTGCAGTTTATTTAAATAATGTTTCACTATTTGAAACGCATTGAAATATATATATATCACTAAGGTTCATTACAAGAAGCTTAATATGGAATAGGGTGTGCATAGCACTTATAGTTATTATACAGGGACAGTCAAAAGAGTTCCGTTACATTTCGTCTATGGAGAAAAATCGTCTGCGATTTATTTAACTGATGTTTCACTATTTTAAACGCATTGAAATTTATATGTATATCACTAAAGTGAATTACAAGACGCTTACTACAGAATATTGTGTCTATAGCAGTCATTGTTCATTTACAGGCACACACAAAAGAATTCTCTACTGTTTGTTAACAATAATTCCTGGAAGTGCGTTTTAAGTTACTGAACGCGATTTTAAATTTAACTCGCTTTTTGTCTATTACGTGGTGTGTATAAATTCTATAGATCTTATACAGGGAAGCACAAAAGTTCGCGAACACATTTCCGTTTATTGACAGAAACCCCAGAAGGAGAATTTTAAACTGTGCTACGCGTTTCCTAAATGAACTAAAATTTAGCATCCTATGTAGTATATATACAAATCTATAGATCATATACAGGTTTGAATAAAAGTATTCGGATATTTTTCCGAATATTGCATATGTTGGAAATACTTGAAATTACGTTTTTAAATATGTTATGCGTTTTCCAAATTGTTTAGTTACATGTTATCTTTCAGCTTATTAAACGGTATGATTTGTAAAATTATTTTGGAAGCGTTGGAAAGTGTTACATAATCTATGCTTGACGCATGATTTTTCGCTCTTGTTGATTTCTTCTTTGCTTTTGCATTACGCGAATTTGTTGGTAAAATCAATTTTCTTTTCGATAATATTGTTGTTTTTTAAGTTTAAAAAATATTGTAATTTTACTTAAACATTGCTTTAAAATCTATGCAATTTTTCTTATCCTACAAGACTTTACAAAAATCTATTATGGAACAACTTTAAAAAAAGCTATATTTAAAAACGACAACAAAGTTTTTCCTATTTTAAAACTAAAAGAAATTAAAAATTAAATTTCGGTTCGAAACGACGATTTACAAATGTGTTTCGATTGTGGAAAATGATAGAGGAAAAATGCTGTTACTTCGACACAATCATATTAATCTTTAGCTTTTATGAGAAAAGCAACTTTCTTTTAAAAAATATAGTTATATTTATTAAGATTTTCTGATTTTCGATACGGATAATTTTGCGATGCATAACATTGACATTTGCCATCCAATATATATATATATATATGTAAAAATTCTAACATATCCTTGTCGACTAATGTAAAAATTCTAACATATCCTTGTCGACTAATGTAAAAATACCGTGGCGATTCGACTTTTATTACCATACTTTTTGTCGTGTCATACTAAAGGCAAGGGATTTCTCCGAGGAAAATTTCAGTCGTGCACCAAGATTTACTTCGTTGTGTACGTAGAACTCAATAGAAGAGGCAGTTCGTTCCAGTTCACATTTTATTCAAAAATCACAAAGAGAATTGGTTATGCTTTACTTCAACGTAGCTAAATTTATCCATGCTGATTTTAAGACAGTGAAGAAGACTTGATGATTTAAGTTATTATATTAAAGAGATACGTTGGTTCTTATAGGCAGTTACTCTTTGAAATCAATCGGCGGCCAAGGAGAACATTCGAAGATTAGGAAGTACATGACGAGCTGCATCCACCACCGAATCCCGGAACCTTCTGCTCTAAACGCGGGAAAAAATCCGTATATCATTTCCCGAGCGCGCCAGAATACATTCTATCTAAAAAGCCTCTAGGCCAATCAACGCTCACGGCTTAATTTCTTCGGCGAATTAATATCGAAGGGAACTTACTGAAGCTGGCAAAAGCGCGCCAAAAAAAAAACTTCTAGAACAATCTCGAAATCTAATTCCATCGAATAAATAAAAGCAGAGAGAAAAGGAGTACATATGTTTTATCAAGTATGGAAATATGCCAAAATAATTTTTACATTGAGATTAAAATCTTTCAGAATTTGAAAAGTAATATTTTGTCAGGAATCGTAGGGAAATAAAAAATAAAGAAAAGAAATTCATAGGTTGTTATTTCAAAAGAGTAAAATGTTTTTAGCTGGGAGATGGGTATTTTTTTGGAAGAATTAAATTCTAGGATGCTTTTTATTTAAAGAAAATAAAAGTGCGTAAATTTAATAGAGCATTCTATCAGCGCCATTTTTTAAGAGAATGAATTCGGAATAAACTATATTTCGCTAGATGTAATTTTGCCAATCGAAATACTGGAGCGAGAAAATAATTTATAATAATGGGATTTACACAGAATTGTAGTTTTAATGAGGTCAACGGCGAAAAATTATTTAAATTGTTACATATATATATATTTTTTTTACTTTTTAAAATTTAAATAAAAAATATGGTATCTTTATGTTAGCCGTGTGCAGACGATAAATCGCCAACCTATCCCATCATTCGTATTGAATTCATTAAAAATATAAATCTTTCACTCATTTCATTTAAAACACAGAACTTTAATTTACAACACATACATTTAAAATACATATATTACGTACATTTAAAATAATTCCTTTCATGTCAAAAAGAAAAAGAAAAAAAAAGAGAAATTAATCACAAATAATTTGATAACCCAAGATCATTTTATTTCAACATCAAAACAAATCTGTTTTATTTTTCTATATATGACATCATATTCGCTTGCTTTCCATACTTACTCGTATTTATGCACTTTGTATTATTATCAAATATTTGAAAACGCACGTTTTGTTTCTAATATGACATCATTTAATATTATGTTTAATTCTTAAATAATTCATTTCCTTTTAATTTTTCACGTGGAAATTTTTCACTTGAAAATAAATTGTTGATTAAAAATTATTACTCAGGGGTTTTATTTTATATTGGCAACGATAAAATATTAGTAACGGTAAAATAAATTTAACCATTTTAAAAAAAGCTGCAAAACCGGGCCCTTTGGGCCAAACCAACCAAACCAACCAACCATTTTAAAATATGCGAAAAAATGTCCATTTATACTCTATGAAAATAATGAAATTTTGAATTATTAAGAAAAATATTGAAATAAAATAAACAAAAACCATTCTATGTTTATTTGAGTGTTATAATCAACTTATATGCAAAGATACAGGATAATTAAATGCTTCATTTTGACGCTGGCTTCAGCCTAACATTTGCACACAATCAGATTTATAATATTATTAGGATTACGATTAGGATTAGGATTAGGATTATCGACTAAAAAAAAAATCCGTCGAGCCGGATTCGGACCAGCTACCTGCGGATTTCTGATTACGCCGTCTTCTACAGTCACCGCTCTGCCAACTGAGCTATCGACGGACACAGCCTTTGATTCGTTTAACACATTACATAATATTGCAAATGAAACTCTTAGTTTTAAGCGCTTACTTACAATTTCTCTCAATGTTATTTCTCTCATATATATGAGAAATAAAATGAGACACATAAGTAATATTTTTTAATTATATATCATTGACTAAAAAAGAAATTCCGTCGAGCCTGATTCGAACCAACGATCTATGGATTTCTGATTACTCCGTCATCTACAGTCCACCGCTCGGCCAACAGAACTATCGACGGACACACCATTTGTTTCGATTAACACATTAAATAAACTACCAACTGAAACTGCTATTTTTTAACGCATTCTTACAACTTTTCTCAGTGTAATTATTTGCATGCGAAATAAAATTAGACACATATGTAATATTTTTATTATATATCATCGACTAAAAGAGGAAATCCATCGAGCCGGATTCGAACCAGCGATCTACGGATTTCTGATTACGCCGTCTCTCTACAGTCCACCGCTCTGCCAACTGAGCTATCGACGGACACAGCCTTTGATTCGTTTAACACATTACATAAAATTCCAAATGGAACTCTTTTAGTTTTAAGTGCTTTCTTACAATTTATCTCAATATAAATATATATGAGAAATAAAATGAGACACATAAGTAATATTTTTTATTAGTATATATCATCGACCAAAAAAAGAAATTCCGTCGAGCTTGATTCGAACCAGCGATCTATGGATTTCGGATTACTCCGTCATCTACAGTCCACCGTTCTGCCAACTGAGCTATCGACGGACACAGCGTTTGATTCGTTTAACACATTGCATAAAATTCCAAATGAAACTCTTTTAGTTTTAAGCGCTTTCTTACAATTTTTCTCAATATAATTATATATATGACTAGCCGCCACTGGCGACCAGTTTGGTCTCCCTTAAATGTATGTTAAACATTGCAACACGTTACATTTATTCATAATTTAATTTTCCCTTAATCCTTCGCCAAATCGGAAGATTCTAATAAACAAATCATGAACTTTTGCGATCATGGTAGCATTTCGCATATTTTTTGGGCACAAATGTCACATACGCACGTTGGCGCGATTCCCCCCCCCCCCTCCCCCGCCAATTTGGCGAAAACTTTGTTATGGAAATTGTTGTTTATTTACTTTTATTTTTTATTTTAATTCTATAAATTATTTTTGATATGTATATCAATATTTATTTACAACAAACTATCATTTATTTATTTTTATTCTTTTTTTTAATTATGAGTATTTTTGTTAGCCGGGAGCAGATGATAATTCGCCAAATATCGTTCCCATCACCGTCATTCATACTACAATTAATTTAATTTTAAATTATAAACCTGTCACTCATTTCATTTAAAATACTTAACTTTAATCTAAAATGCTTATATTACATAAATTTAAAATACTTCACACTTTTCATTTAAAAGAGAAAATAAATAAATAAATAAGAAATAATATCATAAATCAAAACATTTGATTTCAAAATCAAAGTATCATTTCTAATTTGTACACGCGATAAATAAAAGCTGTATTAGCGATTTTAAAAATGCTAAAAATCTGATTCATTAAATATTATTACATGAGTTCAATTTACGTCAAGAAAAGGTCCGAAAGTTGAGTTGTATAGCACATAATTATGGTAAACTTTGATTGTCTCACTGGTGCGAATTATTTTTTTGACGCGAGGCAGCGGTCCAAAAATTCATTCGCGGAGAACTTGCTTTGCGAATGATTACCTCCATGATTTAATATTTTAAATGTTCACGACGAATCAATCTTTTTTTTGTTTACTTTTATGAATAGAGAATTTGAACTGCGAATCTTTCGACTGAAGTTATTGCAGAATATATACATAATTGAACGCAAGTCATCTCTCAAATATTAATTTATTTTGAACGATCTTTCTTAAAATGTAACTTTTATGCAGTTTATTCGAAAAAATAATTTTGAATAAAAATGGCCGCTTGGCATATGAAAAAGCGATGCGGCATCCCGGAACTGTTGAGGACAGTCACATGACTTACAGTTTTATTATAGAGATAAATAAAATGAGACACATACGTAATATTTTTTTATTATATATCATTGACCAAAAAAGAAATTCCGTCGAGCCTGATATAAACCAGCGACCAATAGATATCTGATTTATCTGTCTTCTACAGTCCACCACTCTGCCAACTGAGCTAACGACGGACACAGCGAATGTATACTGATAAGGTGAAATCCCTGAAAATTTTTGACCCTTCATTTAACCCCCTTTGTAGGTGAATTTCTAAAATCGCCTGAAATGCATGTTTAACTATTCTTTAGTAGATTTGTTATCCCGAATTTCACGCTCCTAACTTTAACTTCTACTGAGATATGGCAAAATAGCGTAAAACATTTGACCCCCATTTAACCCCCTTAGTGTCTGAATTTCTGAAATCGCTGAAATACGTGTTTAACTAATTTTTGAGTAAATTTGTTATCCTGAGTTTCATGATTCTGCCTATAATTTCTACTGAGATATGGTAAAATGACCTAAAATATTTGACCTCCTATTTAACCCACCTTAGTTGCTGAATTTCTAAAATTGCTGAAATACATGTTTGTCTATATTTTTTAAAGATTTGTTATCTCGAATTCCTAGCTCCTAACTAAAAATGCTGCTTAGATATGGCGAACAGGCAAAATGACCTAAAACTTTTAACCCCCCATTTAACCCCCATAATGGATGAATTTCTAAAATCGCTGAAATATGTGTTTAGTTATTTTTTTAGTAGATTTGTTATCCTGAATTTCACGTTCCTACCTAAAACTGCTGCTGAGATATGGCGAAAATGTGAAATGACTAAAAAATTTCGACCCCCTATTTAACCCTCTTAGTAGTTGAATTTTTAAAATCGCTGAAATATGTGTTTAAGTAACTTTTAGTACATTTGTTATCCTGAATTTCCCGCTTTTAATTAAAACTGTTGTTGAGATATGGCGAAAAGGCAAAATTACCTAAAACTTTTGACCCCCATTTATCCCCCCTTAGTGGTTGAATTTCTAAAATCGCTTAAATGGGTGTTTAATTATTTTTTTAGTAGATTTGTTATCTTGAATTTCACGCTCTTACCTAAAACTGCTGATGAAATATGGAGAAAATGTGAAATCACCGAAAATTTTTGAACCCTCATTTAACCCATTTGATAGTTGAATTTCTAAAATCGCCTGAAATACATGTTTAGCTATTCTTTAGTAGAATTGTTATCCCGAATTTCACGCTCCTACTTAAAACTCCTGCTGAGATATGTCGAAAAGACGAAATTATATAACACTTTCGAACCCCCATTTGAACCCCTTAGATTGCGAATTTTCAAAAATCCTTTCTTAGTACGCGCCTACATTATGACAAGAACACGACTTCCAAATTTCATTCTTCTAGGACAAACGGTTGAGGCTCGGCGTTGATTAGGAGAAAATCAAGCTACTCCTTTTTAAGTATAGCTTACATTGAGAGAAATTGTAAGAAAGCGCTTAAAACTAAAAGAATTTCATTTGGAATTTTCTGTAATGTGTTAAACGAATCAAAACTTCTGTCCGTCGATAGCTCAGTTGGCAGAGCGGTGGACTGTAGAAGACGGCGTAGTCAGAAATCTATAGGTCACTGGTTCGAATCCGGCTCGACGGAATTCCATTTTTAGTGGATGATATATAATAAAAATATATACTTTATGTGTCTCATTTTAGTTCTCATATATATAACTCTGCCGGTCTTCGCCCGTCTAGCCGGACAATTCCGAGTGGGGCCCAGATACAAAGTACTACTTGGGCCCCACCCCTAGATAATCACAGGTAGGACCCAGTATTACTTTGTCAGGGTGTTCATGAAAAAAAAAATATTTATGTCGCGAAATCTTTATTTAAGTACTTTTTTATATTCATATTAGTTATTTTCGTATACTTTTAATTTAAAGTATTTTATTTATATTTTTCTGGTTGCATGTAAAATACACTTTCTGGGCCCCAAGTGAAGTCAGGGCGGTACACTGCACTATCTGGGTCCCCACTCGGAAGCGACCGGGTAGACGGGTGAAGACCGGCTAGTATATATATATATATATATATATATATATATATGTCACGTTTTTACTTGAATCACCGTATTTTTTTGTAAATCAAATTGTCCAGGTGAGGGTTTTCCACCGAGGAATTTGTAGTCGTGGCGCCGAGCATCCAAATTATGGTGTGTATATTGAAAGAAAATAATAAGCAGTCGGTTCCACTCCATATTTTATTAGAATCCATTGAAAAGTTGAGGCCATGCTTTACTATTTTAAGATGATAATTCCGTAAATGATGATTTTTAATACCGTGGAGAAACTTGGTGAATTAATTCGATGTTTGAAGAAGACATTTGTTCTTAACAGACAGTCGTCTTTTCTATCGGCAGCCTAGAAGATTATTCCACCGTCACGAAGTACGCGCCAGGGTTACATCTACACCGGGCTTCAGGAACAATCTGCCGCTACGCGGGCAAAATCAGCGTATAACTATTATCTAACGCCCCAGAATACAGTGTCATTAAACAGTCTTTCGACCAATCAGCGCTACGGAACTAAATTTTCTGGCTCTATGATTTTGAAGCAATCAGACCGTAAGCTGAAAAAGTGCGGGAAAAATATTTCTAGAACATTACGGAACAATCTAATTCCTTCGAACAAATAATAAGAAAAAAAAATACGTAGGTTTTACCGAGTATGAGCAAGATGCCAAAATAAGATTTTACATTGAGACTGAAATTAGCTTTTATATTTTTGAGAAAGAATATTGTTTTGTCAGAAAACATAGGGAAATAAAAATAAAAATAAAAAGATATAGGTTGTTATTTAAAAGAGAATTAAAATATTTTTAGCTGGGAGATTGATATTTAAAAGAATTAAATTCTAGGATGCATTTATTTAATGAAACAAAAAGTGTGCTATTTTAACAGAACAGCGCACAGAGCCATTTTTTTAAGAGAATGAATTTAGAATAAAGTATTTTTAGCTAGGTGGAATTTTGACAATCGAAATACTAGAACGGGAAAATAATTTAGAATAATGGGATTTATACAGAATTATAGCTTTGATGAGGGAAACGGCGAAATTTTTTTTTAATTTGTTTCATATATATATATATATATATATATATATATCAATATTTGAAAGGAGGATGATTTGGGGTCTGGGGGGGGGGGGGGGGGGTCATGATAGGTGAAAATATACCAAACTTTTTTGGAATGGCCTCCGAACGGAATTCCTCCGAACGGCTGCAATAGGTAGCTTTTTGTAATGAAAGCTACCTAAAAGCTTGATGTTTGGAATGAACATTAACGGAAAGAAAATCATATAACGCAAAATATTACTCTTTAGGAAGTGTTCTTTAAACGCAACCAGACTGAACCACTTTTGAAAAAAAGTGATAATTACTTACGAAAAATAGTCTGTGTACAGTAATGTTCAGTGAAAACAAAATACTAATTCACGTGCAATGAATTAAATCAAACACTGTCCACCGTGATATTCATGGTCAGGTTTTTAATATGAGGGATAACAAGGGAATTGTCTGTTTTGAAGCTGTTATTATCTATCAAACTGACAAACTCTGATCTATACAGTTTCTAATTAACCCAACTGGAAGCTTTCTTGCAGCAAAAACATTTTAGATTTGATAAATCGCAAAGCTATTATTGTATTTAATGATGATAAGACAGAGCCTCATCCTCATATTACTTTTTTAGACACTTTGCAGAAATACTGGAACTTGATTCGGATGTGATCTCACACCCACTATATATCCATGCATATTATCATCGTATTATTATCCATTTCAGTTTATGTAAAACTCTTTGGATGGAAAAATCCTTTCAGCAGACTGCATTGTAAAATGCACCGGGAAGATTTTTTTTTGCTGAAAAGAAAAGTTTCATGAAACAAAAAGCATACAATTACTTGAAAAATACCAATTCATTGTCTAACAAAATGGCTAATAAATTGCACATTACATGCGTAAATGTATATTATTATTCATCATTAAAAAAAAATGGGAAAGCTCTACAATTTGGAAAAGGAAGAACATACATCAAGAAAAAAAAATGTTACCTGTATTAAGTTATCTCCTAAGTATAACTCTGTTAATTCAGAGAGATAGGTTATGCTTCCGTTAAGCGATGTAATTTTATTGGAAGTCAAATACAAAACCTCCAGGCTCGTACTGATGGGTTTGAAAGTGTTTGTATCGATTCTTCGTATTTGGTTTTCTTGAAGCTCTAGATGCTCTGCCTTGTGAACAATGAAGTCTTCATCGCTAAGATATTGGATTTCATTTTCCGATAAGAAAAGATCAACGATTTGTTTGTATTTCAGAATCTTGCTTAGACTTCTCAGTTTGTTTCCAGCCAAAAAGAATGATTCCAGTTCTAAGACACTCATACCTAGAATGCAAGAACATCTTACTTTAGTATTTAAAATAAAATTTCATTTTTTTATATATATTTACATGCAGAATGTGTATTTAAAAATTTCTACATTAAAATTAATTTATTGTGTCTAACATGGAAAGTCTCCATCAGCGCATGCTCGAAAATGTTTGGGGAAAATACTGAAGATAACCCTCATGTGGATATACAGATATATAAAATCATTTGGGGCGGAATCGTCTTAAAAACTTACGTCCGGGTCACCACATGCAGGATTTAAGGGTAAGCTGTGACTATGCATAAGCCATGTGTCACAGTACAAGACTTTATTAAACTGTAACAAAATATATAAATAACTCAACATATTCAAATAATAAACATAACTAATAAATATGAGTTATCGAAGCTGTCCAGCAGCCGTTCTCAAAAACCACGCTTCAGGGGCCTCCGTGGCCGAGTGGTTAAGACACCATTCCGCTAATCGCTTGACAGCGTAGGAGTCAGGTCGGCGGGTTGGACTCCCGCCAGCTCCATTGCACACACTTTGTGGAGCTCCGGCATGTAACTCTCTGGTGTTGTAAATTTCCTTGTGGCTATCTCGTCCCTGTATATTGACGATGACTTATAAGCGGGCACTTGATGTCAAGCACACAAGTCAGATGTATGTTCTCAATAAAACAAACAAAAAAAAAACACGCTTCATTGATGACTGCCGTAAACAAGTATGTCGAAGGCTTTGACTTGACGAAACCACGCCCAAACAGGAGAACGCTATTTTGCTCCGCTGAATGAACTGAATTTTGCTTCAGCTTCCACTTCCGGCTAAGACAAATTAACGTCGCGACAATTGGATGTTTGAGATCAGTAAAGTTGATTTTGTTAAATGGTGTATAAATTACTTTAAAATCGAATCTTATCAAAATTTTGGGTATTTGATGCCTAATTCTCAGTGCAATTAAATTTTCATGGCGAACATTGTTAACGTTGGAATGTGTACGTTTAATGTGTACTCGTTTCAAACCACTGCTTATCGTACACCATTCGCAGTTTCATATCGTACGGTGGGCCCCTCCAGGTGGTCCGGACTCGGCCCATTAAGTGGGGAAGATGACCGGGAGCCTGGCTTTGCGAGATGTTCTCCGACACGACGGGGGCAGGTAAGCTGACGAACCACCACCTCAACGTGGTGCGCCGGTGTTAAAGTGGTGTCTGATTAGAGCCCACTTCACTGGAGGCTGGGTAGATGACCTGCCCACACGACCTCGGGTTGTCCCCTCCTTTGGGCCGGTTCTCGGCTTCAGGAGGTTTGCGGCTTTAGGTTGTCCCTTGAGATCTCATGTGCAGAGACTCCCTATTTCGAACCGGTAACGCCAGCCGATGTGGGACTTAGGTTGATGTCTCCGCGGGAACTCGGGATGGTCGGGTAGTAAAAAAACACCACGTAGGCCAATCCATAGCACCTAGGTACTTTGTGCCAAGGATGGTGACACTAGGGCAACGTCGAGCTAACGGTGGTAGGACAGCTTTAAAATTTATCTAAGGCGAGACGAATGCAAGGGCGGACTTCGTATAACAAGGAGCGCAGGAGGTTCCGTTGTAAAGTCTGTCCAGTGGTTATGTCGCAACCTTCGGTGCTGGCAGGCGGCGGAACGTAGGAAGTGTCGTGCGGAAAGAGGCCTGGCAAAACTGGTGCCAGGTCTTAAGGCTCCCCGCACCTCACATGCCCACTGTGACTTCCCCCTGTAGCTGGAGTAGTTGTGAATAGAGTCCTGCATCGGGTTGGGTTACCCGCTTTTAACCGCACCGGGTCGTGTTGGCACCATATTTTTTCGTTGCGGTTCGGGTTCAGGTCAGGTTGACTTCTACTTTTTTGTTTCGGGTCAGGTGGTGGGTTGAGGTATCGCGGGTTTGGTATGACCCGTTTTTCCAAAAGAAAGTACATAATATTGTTGCAGGTTAAAAATATGTATACAATAAGACCTCCATAACGGACACTCTCGTAAATCGACCTGATACGCTACTTGGAAAGAAGGAAAAAATGCCATTCTACTTATCACTTGATCATAACTCGCTTTTTTTTACAAGCTGTGTTCTGTGCAACAATTTGCGGATGTCAGCGACAAATCTCAGTTGCAGTGCCATAGATTTTTCCATTGACTCTTGCTTATAAAACAAAACAAATTGATAACTCACGAAAATAATAAATTTTCTTGTGGTTAACCCTACCCTTTATATACTAACTCTATTATATCTAATGTTTTAATACCGGGTATCTTCTTGGTGGACTACTTTTTCATAATTGTATTGAAATATGGATTAATTTTCTGTTCCTTCGGTTTCGGGTCGGATTCGGGTATAAATATTTTGTTTGTTCGGGTCGGTTTCGAGTTCACTTTAAGCAAAATTTTCAAGTTCGATCGGATACACAACCCGACCCGTGCAGAATTATAATTCCTTGCCTTCAATTTTGAGTGTACATTGAATCTTTCGACAAAATCTAAAAGTAGCGAAATAGTGACTGCTTTTGAAAAGTAGTTTGTTGTCGCTACTTTTTAAAACAAGTAGTTGTAGTTGTAGTTAACTACATTTTTGATAAGGTAGTTGCAGTTGTAGTTCGCTACTAAAAAAGTAGTTTTTCAGACCCCTGACTTATTCTCATTCAAATACGTATTTATTTTCATAGTTCTGTTGAAACGTTTTGTGAAAATCTCAACAATTTGACATGCTAAAACCTAAATATGAGCCGGAAGAATTATTCAAGGTTGAACCTGACTCGCAGAAAGAAAATAAGTCATCCCTACCCGAAAAAATAAATAAAAGCAACCCGACCTGCTGCAGGACTCTATTTAACGATCACGAGGTGTCCGCTATTCCGAGGTTTCACTAAATTTGAATACTAGCAGATCCGCCTGGCGTTGCCCGGTCCCGTCAAAAAATAATACAAAACGCGAAATCACTCTAAAAATCGCTGCACAAAACTTTTCCGCTGGTAACTCTTTGTCTTTCGGAAATTAAATAGAGATATTTACCCGAAGCAAAAGTAAATTTAATACCACCTCTTAAAATGTCTGGATCATTTGGCTCAAAACGGCTCAGTTTTTGGTCTAAATTTTAAAAAAACCGTTGGATTTACCGTTGGATTTTCGCAAAATTTGCATTTTTGGAATCAGAAACATAAAATGTGAGTTTCGATTCAAATAATGAAATACTTTCCTTAATACTCGAGGATGAGTGAAAATGAAGCTTTTTCGTTTTCTGGGATTATCAAATCGGTAAATTTCTTTTGCGGTTTCAATAAAAAATAGTAATTTTTGGCGCACGCGCAGGAAAATCTTTTCGTTCCACCGCCAGGGGATGCATTTTATTCTAATCAAATTATTCCACACGTGTTCCCGCTGCCTACGATACCATGTATAGCAGACGTGCTAGGCACGCGCTGCAAAATCTTTTACTTCCAGTTTCTACCACCAGATGGAGCATTCTGTTCTAAATAAACCTATTTCCGAACGAAACTCCGGCACTCGTTCCTGCTGATTACGCGCAAAAAATCTGTTAGTTCCACTTTCCAACGCCAGAGAGTACCAAATCTATGTCTTAAATAATTACCTATATCTTAATTAGTTCATGTTAAGTTGAATGAACCAATTCCCGTTGAAATCGGACTCACAGAACACGAGAAAATAAATCACCCCCTGGATATTAATATTCATAAATGGTCGTAACCAAGGGCTAAAAAAATTATACCGAAGTTTATTTAGTACCTGGGAGACCTCGGAAGAATGTCAGAAAAGATTTCGTTTGAATCGGACCAACTTTAAATGCAAAATCTTTTAGTTACACTGTCCACCGCCAGGGGTTCACTCTGTTCTAAACAAACCTCTTTCCGATCGAAACTCCGGCACGTGTCCCTGCTGCCTATGACACCGTATAGCAGGTGTGCTGCGCACGCGCTGCAAAATCTTTTAGTAAATCTGTATCTTAATTAGTTATCTATATCTTAATTAGTTCGTGTTAAGTTGAATGAACTAATTCTCATTGAAATTGGGCCCATAGAACTCGAGAAAATACCCCTCCTTGGTCATTAATATTCAGAAATAGTGGTAACCAAGGGCTGAAAAAATGATACCGAAGTTTATCTAGCACCTGAGGACCTGAGAAAAGGTTTCGTTTGAATCGGACTCATAATTAAATAGTTCTGATTTTGGAGGCGGGGGAGGGGGAAGATGGGCGTTTCGATCACAGCATTAACCTGATATTTAAACTACAACCGAACACCCCCCCCCCCCACACACACACACACTCAAAGAGTTAAACCAACGGCGTTAAAAAATTAGGAATTATCATTCACTTTTGAAACAGAAACAAAATGACTTTTTTTACATACAAAAACAGTAAGTTATTTTTGTTAATTTCTGAAATCAAATACATAAATGATGTATACATGAAAAAACTCTAAAATTCGCATAAAACAAACCTTCAACTGATACACTGAAATGAAGTGTGTGAATTTCATAGTTCTTTTGAGCTGAACTTAACTGTATACGGTAGTTCAAAGTGATTCAGTAAAGAACTTAATATCTGTTTCATGACTACATGTTGTTTTATGACTACAAATTGAACTTTGAATAACTGTCACAGGAAATTTACTTTGAACACTTGTGTGCCAATTTATAAAGAATTTATAAATTTTTTGGCAGTTATGAACAGGCTGTATTTTTGGGGAAGTCTTCTGTTAGTTGACTTTTCATTTTCACAGTATTTTATTTTAATTTTTAGTGGTAGACCCTTGTAGTTGTCCTCATTTATTTTAGTTTTAGGCTAATAGTTTTAGTTAGTAGTTTTTTTAAGGCAGGCGATGTCTTCATGGTACCTATGTTCTGACCCAGTGTGGGTTGTTTTGTATTAATTATTTTTTTAATAAATGGCCGTTGACCATGCCTGTTCACAGGCAGGGTTCGCTGGTTGTCGGGTGGGGGGTTTTCCACCAGGACATTATCCACCAAAAACCTCACGGTTGGTGTCCTGGTTGGTTGTTCCAGCCTGGCTGGCCCGATCACCTGATCTTAATCTGTGTGATTTCTGGCTGTGTGGTTATCTGAAAGATGTTGTGTTCAGCACTCCGATTGTCAACGTAACTGAATTGAAGACACGCATTGCGCAACACCCGGTGACACTTCGGTGGATTGTGGAACACGCTGTCTCCCGATTTAATCTTGTTGCACACAACGGTGGACAGCATATTGAACATGTTTTGCGCCAGTCTCGCGAAACTTAAAAACCGATTGGATGAATGCTTTTTTATGCGGTTTTTGGCTTCCGGACAATTAAAAACCGATTTTCCCATCCGATGTGATACGACCTTGCCGTGGTGGATGGAATTACGTAATTAACAGTATCACCCCTGTACAGTCATGCACACTGAACAGTACAGTTGGTTTATCCTGTAACTTACGCCTTAACCGTTGTTTTACGATTTGTCACTTGTAGTCGAAATTCTGACGCTTACAGCGCTATCTGTCGCTAAAATTTTAAACATTTTTTTTTTAATGTTTTTTCTACCTTCTTCAATAATACGCCGTTCAATTTTGACGTCATTCTAATCAGTGGTTCGTTTTTTAAAGCGTTTTGAAACTTAAACTTTAATTATAATCACCCTGTATATCAATATAAACATAGTGCAGTATAAATAAGATACAGAAATGTAACAAACAAGAAATATTAAAAATCCAAAAGTATGATTGTACTGATTTCTTTTTCAAATGTAAAAATGTAAAATTGAAACAATTTATGACCTTCTTTTGCCAGTGGAGCACCACTTCCCTGAACCTGTCGCTAAAGAATGTTTTTAAACACATGATCGTAAAAAGAAAACACAGAACTAAAAGTTGACTTCAGTGTAGGATTCAGGGGGGCATGAAACATATTAATGTCATAATACATAAATACATACCATAATATCTCTCTGTAAATCTTTCAGAATATGCATTCGAATCTTCTTGAATCAAATTGTAACTCAAATCCAATTCTTGTAATTTTGTAAGCTGAATAAAGTATTCCCAACTGAAATTTTGAAGTTCGCAATGGCTTAGGTTGAGATGTGTTACTTCGTCTATTTTTCCATTAAAACTGTCAACTGTGAGATATTTAATTGGGTTT
The DNA here is from genome assembly GCA_963931845.1 of Maratus michaelseni. Classification (NCBI taxonomy): domain Eukaryota; kingdom Metazoa; phylum Arthropoda; class Arachnida; order Araneae; family Salticidae; genus Maratus; species Maratus michaelseni. The sequence goes on along the minus strand of OZ007597.1, from coordinate 982,309 downwards.
TCTGAGAGATCCAAGTAATGCACTTTATCCATATCAAAACACAGGAGAGATTCGACGTCTGTGATGTTGTTGGAAGACAACTCAATGTCCTGCATTAAGAGAAATAGTTGAATAAAATTCTAGTTTTATTTTATAAAATATTTTTTTTTAAAGTTAAGAAAATGTTTAGCATATCAATTGATATTACTCTGTTTGAAAATACATAGAAGATAAACAAGGAAGGAATGAGGATTCAGAAGCTTCCTTCCCTACCCCCTCCAAAAAACAGAATGTAAGAATATAATTTGTTCCACATATAATGATTGAACGGTTTTAAATTGAATGCTAGTACTTCCAGGTTAAAGCAATATTTTTACACAATTAGCGGGATTTCGGTATCGTTAAAAATCCTGCAATCTCAGTGCTACCCATTCGGTTAGGATGGATGATCTGTCAAACGCAAAGGGGTCCCAAACCGCAATCATGCGGCCAAAAATCCTTTCTGGCTTTCGCAGTGTTTGTATAGGACTCATTTTTTATTTTACAATGTTCTAAATGATATTACATTGTGGATTCAAATTAAATGTAATTGAGGGTGCTGGGAGAAGGACTGGTGGAGCAAAAGACGGGGTAGTTTTTTATTAAATTATAACTTTCTTTTTCTACAACATATTCTTTTTACAGGCATGAGAATTCTCTCTTTTTATTCTGGTGACTATTTCTTCTTTTTAAAAACAAATCATCTAATTCCGCCGTCCCCTCTAACTTTTTTTAACTACTTCTTAGGACTTCCAGCTACTACATGAATGACAGAAAAATTTCTCGGACAAGACCCGGGCCCCCTGGCCTAATTTACGTTCCTGTGGCCTAAATTTATAATAACTTGTCCCCTTTTTATACAATCTTCTTCGTTTTGGGGCTCCTTTCTCCATTTAGTTAGTCCTCCATTACCACATTCCAGTTAAGACCCTGGGTCCCGACACAGGGCCCTTTAAAATTTTTGCTTCCTAAATTGCTAATAACTTGCCCCATTTAAATCCAAACTTCTTCGTTTTGGGGGCCTTTTCTCTATTTAATCATTCCCCCATTTCTACATTTCAGTTAGGATCCTGGCCCCCTGGGCCCCTGTCCGGGGTCCTTAAACTTTTTGTGCGCCATACATTTCTCCCCCCGCTCCTAATTGTGTCACCATCTCAATGCATAACTTTAATGTTGAATCTTGGACTTCTCTCCCCGGGCAACCACCCTCATACTTTTATTGGGGCCCTAGGGCACCTTTTTAAGCATTGGCCAATACTTAAATAAAAAGCTCGTCCCTAACTCTTAAGCTCTCCCTCCCAAATTAAAAATACTTTAAATTTACAGTGTTCTGTTAATTAAAATGTTGCATTATATAAAAAAAAGACAATTTTTGGTCAATGCGAAAACTGGAAAGATGTTAAGCCCGATTATTGATTTTGTACCAATATCGCAATATCCAATGTCCAACTTCAAACTACTGGTTCTAACACAATCGCAAAAAATCGCAATAGATGTCTTGAGATATGTTTATATTAGGTTTATTCTACATTTTGTGCTATGAAAGTTTGAAGGACTCCGAAAGACCTTTTTTTATAGATAACTTTTTTATGAACAAAATGTCTTGAAACTGTGTATATTTAAAAAAAATCCTTTTTTGTAACTTTCGAGATATTTTTCAATTCAAAAATCAAATAAAAGATATAATTTAATGTTGTTTTAGAGACGCATGATGAAAAAGCAAACAAACTATGCGAAAACGGCTTAATTTGCGTGTGAATGCAGCTAATTTGCCTGAAATTCCCGCCACAAAAAGAATCTTTCAAAACTTCCAACTTCGCAGAAACAATGCTAATTTATGTGTGCTTATAAAACCAAAATATTTAAGAGTATAAATCTTCAGATATTTCTGAATACTGTGGAATGTATTTCATTTCGAAATTCGATTTTTCGTTTTTTGGCTATATAATCGCGAATTGAGACAACTGTGAAAGGTCCCCATGCCTTTACCGGCACTTTACGAGACCATAAAAAAAATCCTATCCATTATTTATTTTTTGATGCAGTTTCAAATTCATTATGAAATGCTAGCCAAAAGCAAAAGTGCAAATTCATTCACCTGTTGTAATCGTGCTGCGGTGAAATTCGACGGTGAAAAAATTGAAATTGTGCGAAGTTTAGATATTAAAAAAATTGCAGTAAAAGTGAAATTTATGGGTCAGTTGTTGCAACTTTCGTCATGACGTCAACGTTACTCACGGATGTATTTTTCCTTTATAATACTGATTACTTAAGGGTGTATTCAAATCCAAACTGCTTATTTTGAGACACGTTTTTAAATTCATTTTTGCTCTAAAATGCATCCAATTGACCGGTTTTCTTATTCAGAAACTTTATAATGTCCGTATTGTCTCGATTTTTGGATAAAGGCAGAATATATTTCAAAAAATGCTGTCAAAGTGGACATTTTGAACCGAATTTCCCGAAGCGATAACGCTGGAAACAAAAAACAAGTGGGTAAGTGTGATCGAAGATCTGCTCAAAGGGTTTCGTTTAATATTCTTTTCAAAACACTTTATCCTTTCTTTAATAGATTCAAATAAATTTCATTTAGCAAAAAAAATTTTTTTTTTTAAATAAATAAATAAAGTCATGTTTTTTATAAAGTAAAAATTTACTGGTCTATTTTTCTCGTTTTTTCGAATATCCAAACCAGCTCGATAGCGGGCTAAGCCCGCTATTATATTCTCTCATAATAATATCTGTCATGTGGACTAGATGCGGCACTTAAAAAAATTAATTTCAAAATTAAACATCTTGTACACCTTCAAAATGTTAAAATATGCGAATATTTCCATAATCGGGTTTTTATCATGATTCAATACGTTCCTTAAACTCATACATTTACTATTATCTGTTACTCATATTGATACCCGCTTTGTATTATTCTCAAACATCTGAAAAATTCGTTAAACTTCCAATAGGACGTCAGGTTTTCTTTTTAATTCTCTAATCACGTGATATTAATCTGCAATGTATACACACACATATTCATACTCCTTGTATTATTGAGAAATCTTAGACCTTTTATTACCACTATGACGTCAATCAATTTTATTTCATATTTATCTTTTTTTCAATTGGTGAAACTTTTTATTTCATTTTCATATTTCACGTGGAAATCGTCTGGTAGAAAATTAATTATTGTGGAAAGAATTTCATCGTGGAATTTTAATTTTTGGCATCTGCTATAATGAAAAATGTTTAAATTTAAAAGGAAAAGGCTGTTAGAATTTTGGTTTTTTATCTCTCTTTATTAAAATAATACGAATTTTTCAAATTTTAATATTTTGAGCTCTTCATAGCCGATATTCTGCTTTCTACACAAAGATTCAACTCTGTAAGTTACATAGTTTTTGAGAATGGCTCTGTGACAGACAGACAACGGAGCGGGAGTAATAGGGTTTCGTGAGATGAACGAAACCCTAAAAATGATCGTACTGTGAAAATAATTGTTTGTAAATCAATTTCTAATTAATTGATCGAAAAATAAAAACATGGGTCCCTTATAAATCTCTTCATAAATCACGCCGCCAAGTTTCATGTTTTTACTTTAGTTTTCCTCCCGGTACATGCAGAAATAACTTTTTTTCTTTCGTCCTAAATTATTTCTTTTGTCTCCCCTCTCCTCCTATCCCAATCATTTTATTTTTGAAAAGCTCGTTCAGACATCAACAGGTATCGTGAAAACTTTGAAAGAGGAACTCACCCTGGGATGTGTAATGGAGAATAGATTGTCTACGTGAAGTAGGTTATTGTGCCTGGCATCAAATGTCCATAGCTCCTTCATGGGATCCAACAGGTTCGGTGGAATAGACGTCAATAGATTCCAAGAGAGTATCAGTGTATCGACATTCTCCGTACCCTGCAAGAATAATAAGTCAGTAGATTTGAAGTATTGCAATTTTTGCTCAATGATTTAATTAAAGTAGTGCCAAGTGTCCCATGTGCATGTGGTGTAAAAAAAATTTTAAAGCTGAGGACAGGCGCTTCGTTTCAAAACTTTCTCAAAAGAGGAGGAGCAGAACTTTCTTTTGATGCTGTTCTGCAAAGCTGAGAAGCAACTAGTACAGTTATATGCATACTCTTCTGTTCTATCATGTATTGTTAAAATTAGCCCAAATACTCATTAAGGATAAACATGTCTCAAATTGAGAATGTCGCAATAGTAAAGGCATTGCCAAATATCATTGATAATTATTCTCTTGCACAGTTAAAGTATTTATTTAGTGATAATTTTTATACTTTAATCAAGTCTGACACATTATTTCAGTTTTTGTGCGAGAACTGAAAAATGTTTTTGAGTCTAACTTGTCGTAACTGTCGTACATTCTGAAATATCAAATTATTTGAAGGCAGTGTTGGTTTTTTCCCCGGGAGGAATTTCTGCAGTTCCGAGAGGAACTCTAAAGTTTCAGGGGGATTGGTAGTTCTAGACTTTCCTCTCATCCAAACATCAATTAGCAACCGGCCAACTAAGGAAAAGCAACTTAAGCAACAAGAAGCACTGAAACCACGTCGCCCTAGAAATTTGTCAAACAGATCTTTGCTATGTGGAAATCAGGCGAATTACTCGCCCCGTTGCCAGGCATCGACCCGTTAAGCTGGGCAAAAGCCCGGCAGGAAGGGGGCCTAATCAGCGGTCTAAAAAAAGTATAAAATCTCACAGCTTTCGGGATGGGGCAAGTTCGTTGCTTCAGGTTAATGTCCCCCCGATCCATACACAAAATTCAACACTGATTGAGGGGGCAATTGCTCCCCTTCTTTTGCCGTCTCCAAATGAAACCCCTGTTAAGAAACATGTCTTAAACTGATACTTGGTGTAAAAAAGAGAAAACAAATTAGAGCAATATGGCTAAATGATTGGCTAAACTATTTTCTATAACTAGGCCAAGCGCATTAAAATGACAATAGGCCATAGAAGAATATTTAAAGATGTTTGAAAAAGATCGCATTCCAACAATGTAAGGAAGACCCTGTCTTTCAGAAAAATTGTAATCCGATGACGATTGCAGCATCATCTGTACTATTATATAAAAAGGAAACAGTGACTAACTGACTGACTGACTGACTCATCAACGCCCAACCGAAACTACTAAAGTCAGGGTCACGAAATTTGGACTGTAGATTGCTGTTATGGCCTAGGCAAGCAATAAGAAGAGATTTTTGAAAATCCCCCTCCCGAAGGGTTTTAAAGGGGGGTCCAATGTTTTAGGTCATTTTGCCATATCTAAGCAACAATTTTAGTTAAGAGCGCAAAAATCAGGAAAACAAATCTACTAAAAACATGATTAAACATGTATTTCGGTGATTTTGGAAATCCCCCCCCCCCGAAAAGGTTAAAGGGGAGTGGTCGAATCTTTTAGGTCATTTCGCCATATCTCAGCAGTAGTTATAGGTCAAAGTGCGAAAACCAGGAAAACAAATCTACTAACAAATGATTAAACACGTATTTCAGCGATTTCTGAAATTCCCCCCAGAAGGGGGTTAAAGGGGGTGGTCGAATGTTTTAGGCACACTTCGCCATATCTCAGCAGCAGTTATAGGTGGGAGCGCCAAAATCAGGAAAACAAATCTACTAAAAAAATGATTAAACATGTATTTCAACGATTTTAGAAATTCCCCACCCAAGGGGTTAAAAGGGGGTGGTTGAATGTTTTAGGCACACTTCGCCATATCTCAGCAGCAGTTATAGGTGGGAGCGCCAAAATCAGGAAAACAAATCTACTAAAAAAATGATTAAACATGTATTTCAGCGATTTTAGAAATCCCCCCCCCGAAGGGTTTAAAGGGGGGTGGTCGAATGCTTTAGGTCATTTCGCCATACCTCAGCAGCAGTTATAGGTAGGAGCGCAAAAATCAGGAAAACAAATCTACTAAAAAAATGATTAAACATGTATTTCAACGATTTTAGAAATTCCCCACCCAAGGGGTTAAAAGGGGGTGGTCGAATGTTTTAGGCACACTTCGCCATATCTCAGCAGCAGTTATAGGTGGGAGCGCCAAAATCAGGAAAACAAATCTACTAAAAAAATGATTAAACATGTATTTCAGCGATTTTAGAAATCCCCGCCCCCCGAAGGGTTTAAAGGGGGGTGGTCGAATGCTTTAGGTCATTTCGCCATATCTCAGCAGCAGTTATTGGCAGGAGCGCAAAAATCAGGAAAACAAATCTACTAAAAAAATGATTAAACATGTATTTCAGCGACTTTAGAAATTCCCCTCCCGCAGGGGTTTAAAGGGGGGGGGGTCCAATGTTTTAGGTCATTTTGCCATATCTCAGCAACAATTTTAGATAAGAGCGCAAAAATCAGGAAAACAAATCTACTAAAAACATGATTAAACATGTATTTCGGTGATTTTGGAAATCCCCCCCCCCGAAAAGGTTAAAGGGGAGTGGTCGAATCTTTTAGGTCATTTCGCCATATCTCAGCAGCAGTTATAGGTAAGAGCGTGTAATTCCAGAAAACAAATCTACTAAAAAAATGATTAAACACCTATTTCAGCGATTTTAGAAATTCCCCCATAAGGGGATTAAAGGGGGTGGTCGAATGTTTTAGATCATATCGCCATATCTCAGCAGTAGTTATAGGTCAAAGTGCGAAAACCAGGAAAACAAATCTATTAAAAAATGATTAAACACGTATTTCAGCGATTTCTGAAATTCCCCCCAGAAGGGGGTTAAAGGGGTGGTCGAATGTTTTAGGTCATTTCGCCATATATCAGCTGCAGTTATAGGCAAGAGCATGAAATTCCAGAAAACAAATCTACTAAAAAAATGATTAAACACTTATTTCAACGATTTTAGAAATTCCCCCATAAGGGGGTTAAAGGGGGTGGTCGAATGTTTTAGATCATATCGCCATATCTCAGCAGTAGTTATAGGTCAAAGTGCGAAAACCAGGAAAATAAATCTACTAAAAAATGATTAAACACGTATTTCAGCAATTTCTGAAATTCCCCCCAGAAAGGGGTTAAAGGGGGTGGTCGAATGTTTTAGGTCATTTCGCCATATATCAGCTGCAGTTATAGGTAGGAGTGCGAAAATCAGAAAAACATATCTACTAAAAAAATGATTAAACATGTATTTCAACGATTTTAGAAATTCCCCACCCAAGGGGTTAAAAGGGGGTGGTCGAATGTTTTAGGCACACTTCGCCATATCTCAGCAGCAGTTATAGGTGGGAGCGCCAAAATCAGGAAAAAAAAATCTACTAAAAAAATGATTAAACATGTATTTCAGCGATTTTAGAAATTCCCCCCCGAAGGGATTAAAGGGGGGTGGTCGAATGCTTTAGGTCATTTCGCCATATCTCAGCAGCAGTTATAGGTAGGAGTGCGAAAATCAGGAAAACAAATCTACTAAAAAAATGATTACACATGTATTTCAACGATTTTAGAAATTCCCCACCCAAGGGGTTAAAAGGGGGTGGTCGAAAGTTTTAGGCACACTTCGCCATATCTCAGCAGCAGTTATAGGTGGGAGCGCCAAAATCAGGAAAAGAAATCTACTAAAAAAATGATTAAACATGTATTTCAGCGATTTTAGAAATCCCCCCCCCCCGAAGGGTTTAAAGGGGGGTGGTCGAATGCTTTAGGTCATTTCGCCATATCTCAGCAGCAGTTATTGGCAGGAGCGCAAAAATCAGGAAAACAAATCTACTAAAAAAATGATTAAACATGTATTTCAGCGACTTTAGAAATTCCCCTCCCGCAGGGGTTTAAAGGGGGGGGTCCAATGTTTTAGGTCATATTGCCATATCTCAGCAACAATTTTAGATAAGAGCGCAAAAATCAGGAAAACAAATCTACTAAAAACATGATTAAACATGTATTTCGGTGATTTTGGAAATCCCCCCCCCCCGAAAATGTTAAAGGGGAGTGGTCGAATCTTTTAGGTCATTTCGCCATATCTCAGCAGCAGTTATAGGTAAGAGCGTGTAATTCCAGAAAACAAATCTACTAAAAAAATGATTAAACACCTATTTCAGCGATTTTAGAAATTCCCCCATAAGGGGATTAAAGGGGGTGGTCGAATGTTTTAGATCATATCGCCATATCTCAGCAGTAGTTATAGGTCAAAGTGCAAAAACCAGGAAAACAAATCTATTAAAAAATGATTAAACACGTATTTCAGCGATTTCTGAAATTCCCCCCAGAAGGGGGTTAAAGGGGTGGTCGAATGTTTTAGGTCATTTCGCCATATATCAGCTGCAGTTATAGGCAAGAGCATGAAATTCCAGAAAACAAATCTACTAAAAAAATGATTAAACACTTATTTCAACGATTTTAGAAATTCCCCCATAAGGGGGTTAAAGGGGGTGGTCGAATGTTTTAGATCATATCGCCATATCTCAGCAGTAGTTATAGGTCAAAGTGCGAAAACCAGGAAAACAAATCTACTAAAAAATGATTAAACACGTATTTCAGCAATTTCTGAAATTCCCCCCAGAAAGGGGTTAAAGGGGGTGGTCGAATGTTTTAGGTCATTTCGCCATATATCAGCTGCAGTTATAGGTAGGAGTGCGAAAATCAGAAAAACATATCTACTAAAAAAATGATTAAACATGTATTTCAACGATTTTAGAAATTCCCCACCCAAGGGGTTAAAAGGGGGTGGTCGAATGTTTTAGGCACACTTCGCCATATCTCAGCAGCAGTTATAGGTGGGAGCGCCAAAATCAGGAAAAAAAAATCTACTAAAAAAATGATTAAACATGTATTTCAGTGATTTTAGAAATTCCCCCCCGAAGGGATTAAAGGGGGGTGGTCGAATGCTTTAGGTCATTTCGCCATATCTCAGCAGCAGTTATAGGTAGGAGTGCGAAAATCAGGAAAACAAATCTACTAAAAAAATGATTACACATGTATTTCAACGATTTTAGAAATTCCCCACCCAAGGGGTTAAAAGGGGGTGGTCGAATGTTTTAGGCACACTTCGCCATATCTCAGCAGCAGTTATAGGTGGGAGCGCCAAAATCAGGAAAACAAATCTACTAAAAAAATGATTAAACATGTATTTCAGCGATTTTAGAAATCCCCCCCCCCGAAGGGTTTAAAGGGGGGTGGTCGAATGCTTTAGGTCATTTCGCCATATCTCAGCAGCAGTTATTGGCAGGAGCGCAAAAATCAGGAAAACAAATCTACTAAAAAAATGATTAAACATGTATTTCAGCGAATTTAGAAATTCCCCTCCCGCAGGGGTTTAAAGGGGGGTCCAATGTTTTAGGTCATTTTGCCATATATCAGCAACAATTTTAGTTAAGAGCACAAAAATCAGGAAAACAAATCTACTAAAAACATGATTAAACATGTATTTCGGTGATTTTAGAAATCCCCTCCCCGAAAAGATTAAAGGGAGGTGGTCTAATCTTTTAGGTCATTTCGCCATATCTCTGCAGCAGTTATAGGTAAGAGCGTGTAATTCCAGAAAACAAATCTACTAAAAAAATGATTAAACACCTATTTCAGCGATTTTAGAAATTCCCCCATAAGGGGGTTAAAGGGGGTGGTCGAATGTTTTAGATCATATTGCCATATCTCAGCAGCAGTTATAGGTCAAAGTGCAAAAACCAGGAAAACAAATCTACTAAAAAATGATTAAACACGCATTTCAGCGATTTCTGAAATTCCCCCCAGAAGCGTGTTAAAGCGAAGGTGGTCGAAAGTTTTAGGTCATTTCGCCATATCTCAGCTGCAGTTATAGGTAGGAGCGCGAAAATCAGGAAAACAAATCTGCTAAAAATTTATTAAACATGTATTTCAGCGATTTTAGAAATTCCCCTCGCGGAGGGGGTTATAGGGGGGGGTCGAATGTTTTAGGTCATTTCGCCATGTCTCAGCAGCAGTTATAGGTAAGAGCATGAAATTCCAGAAAACATATCTACTAAAAAAATTATTAAACACCTATTTCAGCGATTTTAGAAATCCCCCCAGAAGGGGGTTAAAGGGTGGGGGGGTGGTCGAATGTTTTAGATCATATCGGCATATCTCAGCAGCAGTTATAGGTCAAAGTGCGAAAACCTGAAAACAAATCTATTAAAAAAATGATTAAACATGTATTTCAACGATTTTAGAAATTCCCCCCCGAAGGGATTAAAGGGGGGTGGTCGAATGCTTTAGGTCATTTCGCCATATCTCAGCAGCAGTTATAGGTAGGAGCGCAAAAATCAGGAAAACAAATCTACTAAAAAATGATTAAACATGTATTCCAGCGAATTTAGAAATTCCCCTCCCGCAGGGGTTTAAAGGGGGGTCCAATGTTTTAGGTCATTTTGCCATATCTCAGCAACAATTTTAGTTAAGAGCGCAAAAATCAGGAAAACAAATCTACTAAAAACATGATTAAACATGTATTTCGGTGATTTTAGAAATCCCCTCCCCGAAAAGGTTAAAGGGAGGTGGTCGAATCTTTTAGGTCATTTCGCCATATCTCTGCAGCAGTTATAGGTAAGAGCGTGTAATTCCAGAAAACAAATCTACTAAAAAAATGATTAAACACTTATTTCAACGATTTTAGAAATTCCCCCATAAGGGGGTTAAAGGGGGTGGTCGAATGTTTTAGATCATATCGCCATATCTCAGCAGTAGTTATAGGTCAAAGTGCGAAAACCAGGAAAACAAATCTACTAAAAAATGATTAAACACGTATTTCAGCAATTTCTGAAATTCCCCCCAGAAAGGGGTTAAAGGGGGTGGTCGAATGTTTTAGGTCATTTCGCCATATATCAGCTGCAGTTATAGGTAGGAGTGCGAAAATCAGGAAAACATATCTACTAAAAAAATGATTAAACATGTATTTCAACGATTTTAGAAATTCCCCACCCAAGGGGTTAAAAGGGGGTGGTCGAATGTTTTAGGCGCACTTCGCCATATCTCAGCAGCAGTTATAGGTGGGAGCGCCAAAATCAGGAAAAAAAATCTACTAAAAAAATGATTAAACATGTATTTCAGCGATTTTAGAAATCCCCCCCCCCCCCGAAGGGATTAAAGGGGGGTGGTCGAATGCTTTAGGTCATTTCGCCATATCTCAGCAGCAGTTATAGGTAGGAGTGCGAAAATCAGGAAAACAAATCTACTAAAAAAATGATTAAACATGTATTTCAACGATTTTAGAAATTCCCCCCCCGAAGGGTTTAAAGGGGGTGGTCGAATGTTTTAGGTCATTTCGCCATATCTCAGCAGCAGTTATAGGTAGGAGCGTGTAATTCCAGAAAACAAATCTACTAAAAAAATGATTAAACACCTATTTCAGCGATTTTAGAAATTCCCCCATAAGGGGGTTAAAGGGGGTGGTCGAATGTTTTAGATCATATCGCCATATCTCAGCAGCAGTTATAGGTCAAAGTGCGAAAACCAGGAAAACAAATCTACTAAAAAATGATTAAACACGCATTTCAGCGATTTCTGAAATTCCCCCCAGAAGGGTGTTAAAGCGGGGTGGTCGAAAGTTTTAGGTCATTTCGCCATATCTCAGCTGCAGTTATAGGTAGGAGCGCGAAAATCAGGAAAACAAATCTGCTAAAAATTTATTAAACATGTATTTCAGCGATTTTAGAAATTCCCCTCACGGAGGGGGTTAAAGGGGGGGGGGTCGAATGTTTTAGGTCATTTCGCCATGTCTCAGCAGCAGTTATAGGTAAGAGCGTGAAATTCCAGAAAACATATCTACTAAAAAAATTATTAAACACCTATTTCAGCGATTTTAGAAATCCCCCCAGAAGGGGGTTAAAGGGTGGGGGGGTGGTCGAATGTTTTAGATCATATCGGCATATCTCAGCAGCAGTTATAGGTCAAAGTGGGAAAACCTGAAAACAAATCTATTAAAATATGATTAAGCACTTATTTCAGCAATTTTTGAAATTCCCCCCAGAAGGGGGTTAAAGCGGGATGGTCAAATGTTTTAGGTCATTTCGCCATATCTCAGCTGCAGTTATAGGCAAGAGCGTGAAATTCCAGAAAACAAATCTACTAAAAAAATTATTAAACACCTATTTCAGCGATTTTAGAAATTCCCCCAGAAGGATGTTAAAGGGGGGGTGGTCGAATAATTTAGACCATATGGCCATATCTCAGCAGCAGTTATAGGTCAAAGTGGGAAAACCTGAAAACAAATCTACTATAAAATGATTAAACACGTATTTCAGCAATTTCTGAAATTCCCCCCAGAAGGGGGTGAAAGCGGGATGGTCAAATGTTTTAGGTCATTTCGCCATATCTCAGCTGCAGTTATAGGTAGGAGTGCGAAAATCAGGAAAACAAATCTACTAAAAAATTGATTAAACACGTATTTAGGCGATTTTGGAAATTCCCCCAAGAAGGTGGTTAAAGGGGTATTCAAATGTTTTGGGTCATTTCGCCATATCTCAGCAGCAGATTTAGATAGGAGCATGAAATTCAGGAAAACACATTCTACATGAACACATATAGTTGCTATGTCCTTCCATGGTCCGTGTATTATTTATTAGTTTCAATATGTACATAAACAGAAAAAAAATTATCACATTTTTAAAAGCTTTTAATTAAATTTCAAAATTTCTAAGTTCTGCAATTTTGTCTAAATTCTACTTTCATCCAATTTAGAACAACTTTTTTAAAGTACCTACACTTCTCTGCCCTACATTGTAGTCAACACATTGTCTACCCGTGCAAAGCCGAGAAGGGCAGGTAGTTAGCGATAAAGAGAAAGAAACTTCTCATTTTTTAGGTTTGTTTAACTTTTCATAGAAACATATGTATTTTTCTATTTTTTGAAAAAATATTGAGTAACCAATATCAGTGCAAAAAAAAGGGGGGATGCTAAACAGGAAGGAAAAATTATCCGTCATGCATAGATTATGCACATTCCAACATTTCTAAAATACTTTTACAAATCTTTACTGCTTAATAAAATGAAAGATGATTATGAAGAAAATCTTGTGTGGAAAAATATACACTAAAAACACCAACGTTTAACACACAATATCGAACTATAGTACAATGGACAGACGTACGTTTCGCTATTAGCTATATTTCGCTATAATTAATGGCTACTAGCAAGGTATTAAACGGTTGGTGAAACAGCAGGACAATTGCTTGTGTGTCTTTGAAGATTATGTTTGAAACAAACTATGTCATTTCATTATAGGAACCTGTTCTGTTTTCGTTTGATCTACTTTAATAAAGTTTTTTTCACTCCACACAACATTACATTTCACTATTAATCAAGAAAATATCTTTTTTTTTTAATAAAATTTACAAAAATCCATAATTAAAGAGGGGTCCAAGGTACCGCACTTCCCCTAGATGTGAATATGTTTTAATATATTTATTTTTTTAAGCAAATATTTACCTTAAAAACATCTGGATCTATAAATCGAATAGAATTGTTGCTGAAGTACAAACGCTTTACCATAGTCAAGTTTTGAAGGTGTTTCCCTTCTAAAGAAGTGAGGGGACTTGAACTGATACTTATTTCCTCTATGGAATCTTTTACAATCCTAAAGTCGGGAATAACCTGGAAAAAAGTCAATAAAAAGTCAATACTTAATAAATCAGGAATTGTTTACGTATTCTATGAAAGTGCAGGGTAAATTAATCATCCTAAATGAAAAAGTTATTCCGTTTTCAGGCAAAAACAACGTGCCATTTATACAAAATAGATAAAAACCTGATAACATACAACTTCAATGCTAGTACGATGAAACTGTTCAGATTAAAACAACACAAAGCAAATCCAGGTAAGTCTTTTTTTTTTTTATCATCTTCTAAAACCTTTAATAATGCTGCTGAATATAGGTCTACACTCATTATATAACGCTTAATAAAATACTGTGGTGTTTTAAGCACTATAATGATCTACAGCAGACATTTCAGCAAGCAGAGGTGCATTTCAGGATTTCGTAAACAATGAAGGGCTCTCCATTATTCTTATTAGTCAAAACATGCAACAATATTGTTTCGCAGCAATAGTAGCGGTATACACATATTATACGATGCAAATGCATCTCACACTGGTAGACTTAAGACTCCTATGGCTGCAGGAGCTATAAAATGATTTTTTTTAAAAATCGCAGTACATTTAGAGTAATACAATTTTTTGCGGCCGACCTATCTCAAAAACTTTTGTAGGGGAAGGTAAAGTTTTAATCTTGCCTATAATGAAAAAATAATAAAAATCATGAAAATCAGAGATATTGCTAAGATTTTTTAGGACATGCAAATTCTCCTTGACTTATTTTGGAGGCGTTAATTCAGCTTTATAAACAGACAGACGTGGTCGTAACAAATAAAGTTCAAGAACGATAGTCCGGAAGATAATGAAATTGTACGGCGCGGTTTCACTGACTTTTCTAAACAAAAAAAATAATAATAAACTAGTTGGATGTGCCAATCCTAAATTTATCTTCTAACTTATACATGTTAACACTTCAAAATTCGCTCTCACAACGTCAAAAGATCAATATTTTTACTTTCTTCAATCTATAATAGAATTTCAACGGATTTACACGTTTTAGGGGTCACAGATTCCGAAAAACATGTTTTTACAAAATGTTTGTCTGTCCGTCTGTCCGTCTGTCCGTCCGTCCCGTCTGTCTGTTATCATTGTATCATCGAAAAGTGTATGAAGTTATGCTTCAAATTGTACCAAATTTTTTGTATATGTTTTTGGCTATGGCCAGCAGGTCCTACTTTAATTTGGGGATATTTCGACGAAAGGGGGCGCTGTGACCCCGATTTCACTCCTCCACTTTCACTATCGTATCATCGAAAAGTGTATGAAGTTATGCAGATAATTGGACCAAAATATTTTTCTACGTTTTTGACTATAGCCTGCAGTTCCCAGTTGAATTTGGGGATATTTCGACAAAAAGGAAGGCAGCGTTCGCGATTTTTTTTTTTCAATTTCACTAATGTATCATCGAAAAGTATATGAAGTTATATAGATAATTGAACCAATTTTCTGTACATGTTTTTGACTATGGCCAGCAAGTCCCACTTGAATTTAGGGATATTTCGACAAAAGGGGGCGCTGTGATCGCGATTTTTGTTCCACTTTCACTATTGTATCATTGAAAAGTGTATGAAGTTTTGCAGATAATTAAACCAAATTTTTTCTATATGTTTTTGACTATATCCTGCAGGTCCCAGTTGAATTTGGGGATATTGCGCCTGTAGGGGACGCTGTGATAGCTATTTAAAGATTTCAATTTCAAAAAGTTGTACAAAAAAATTACAAATCCTAAAAACTTTTTGCTTTAAATATTCGGCCTTGATCCAAGTTTTCCAGAACATTTTTTGTTAGCGGTTTGTTAGCGAATTTTGAAGCATTAACATGTATGAGATAGAAGAAAGTTTTGGGATTGGCACATCCGACTAGTTCGTACTGATATAAGACAGCTGCTTGCGAAGCTCCGGGATTCCTGGATGCTAAGCACTCTTCGCTGCACGAGCAAACGATGTACAACACAACTACGAAAAGTCCTTCTGACCTGTACTGGCAGAAAAAGATAGCCTCCCTATTCCTTCACTTTAAAATTTTAGCTAGTTTTAAGGGGAAACACGAAGCTAAAATGCGAACTCGATTACAGAGGATCCATTCCCAGTTCTCGTCAATATTGAATTTGAATGAGAATATCGTCAAATTAGTCAGCTGTAGCGAAGTTAGCTTCATTTATGACAATGAAGCTAACTTCATGTCTATTGGCTATCATGTTTATTGGCATGAAGCTAAGCTGTCATGCCAATCGGCATGACATTGTGTAACCAGAAAACATGTTCACTAACACTCATAAATTAAACTCGTTTATGGAGGAATCCTGCTGTCTTGTTTCAAAATGTCGACCATCCTAAAATTTCAAAATGCTACATCTCAGCCATTTTTGACCAAACAAAAATTTCTTTCTCCGTAATCCTTGGATCAAGGCCGAACAGAAAACAATCACAAACAGTTACAATAAACAGTTCAATAATAGTAAAATAGTGTATTCACCAGGTGTATTACAAGATTTATTTAGTGTGAAAACCAACCCTCAAGGAAAACTCTCTCAAAATATTTCCTGCACCCCATTTTGACAATAGCTGCACTCACAATTTGCGGAATATGGTCCGTCTCCAGAGCATGTTGTACAATTTTTGAATTCAATTTTCCTTTCCGAAATGCAGATATGTGCTCACCAATTCTAGTCTCAAAAGATCGGACGGTTTCGCCGATATACACGGAATTGCTCTTGCCGCAAGGGATCAGATAAACTACACCGCTGCACTTGGATTTCTCATATCGAAATGTATAATTAGTGATAAATGAAGCTAAATTTCTATACGATTTATATGAAGTAGCAATTCTAAATGTTCTAAAAAAATCTTGAAAGTTTTTCAGACAGATTGTTGTAGTGAAGAATGGAAATAAATAATGTAGGTTTGACGCGATGAAACAAGGGCGGGGTTGAAAGAAACGACTCCTGTACACGCTTAAATACTTTTTAACGCATTTCATAGGGTAATCATTTTGTTTCAAATCCATAAAAATTATTTCCTTTTCCATAATCAAATCAACCTCCGTATCACATTGTGATAAACGAATCCTGTAATATACCTGGTGAATATACTATTTTACTAAATGCTTAACTGTTTATTGTAACTGTTTACTGTTTGTGATTGTTTCCTGAGTCGACGGCAGATGTTTGTACTGATGAGGTATCGCAATGCAATGCGATACGAAACGTCTATTTTATATTGTAATTTAAATGTTGTTTTTTTATATATATTTAATTTTATTAACTGTATTAAAAATCTAATTTAATTTTTTTGCTTTATTATTCAGTATACAGTGTGATTCATAAATATCGAAACAATAGGCTATCTCCTTAAATATTGCCCCTAGGCACATACTTCCAATTGCAAATTTTCATAAAAAAAAGGTGCAAAATTTGATGAGATAAGTTGCAACTCCATGGGGGTCTATTTGAGAAAATACAGAAATTAAATTTTTATACGGCCCCCGTAGGATCAAATTTCCAATTAGGAAATTATTCCTTATCCAGTCCTTAATTAAACAAAAAGAATTCCATCTTGTTATCTGCAAAATTCACAGAGATATTAAAATCCAAAATTCGTGACTTACACCACTTAAGCATACCTCTGAGAGACGCGATATCAGCTCATTTGCAATGCAAGTTAGGGATCGACCATAAATTTACACATTATTAAAAGTCGATCTAAGACAATGCCTTAACTTTTAGATATAAAATAATAGCGTACAGATTTTTATGTTAAACTTGCTTGAGAAATATGCTAGAGGTCTGCATGAGGCCGAGATTGGCCCCAGCGTCGTAATCGGCATGGCCCGCTGGCCGGCCCGTGTCTTTATTGTTCTTAGGACGTGTCGGGAAGGCAATAAGTTTTATAAAAATAGTAATAGGGATAATGAAACTTCTGTTAACGGAATCATTGGAAATATATTTTATAAATTACACAGAAATATTTTCGAAAATCTGTTTTTTGTTATACAGCTTCAAAAGTTATGATGTTTTTAAACCTATTTTTCATTTATTCCAAACGACATTGTTTTTTAAAATAAATCTTTATTTGAATTTAACAGTCTAATAGTATAAATAATCATTAACGTTGCTATTGCGTATTTTTTAATAGCTGCCAAGCTCCCACTAATATTTCGTTATAAGTGTGTTTATTTGACCCAGGTTCAATACGTTTGAACCAGAAACTCTTTTAAGAAATCAATTGAATGAAGTAATGATTCGACTTAAAACGTTTAAATTAAATAAGTCAAAGATTCATTAAATATTTTTTCTAATTTTAAAGTGGTTAACAGGTTTAAATTAATCTACATATTACGGAGGATTAGTGGGAGGTTTGGCAGCTATGTTTTTGTCATGCGAAAACATAGTAATCTAAAATATATTGTAAAATTTTCTTATAAATATGTATGTAGTATTCTTTAAAATAATCTTAATTGTATCTTAAGATAAATTCAAAATTTTTTTTTAATTTTGGCTTGTGCAGAAAAAATAAAATTAAGTACATCGCCCTTGAAAATGGTTTTCTTTCGCATCATATCAATAAACCCATCTATGACCTGAAATATAACGTGTATAAAAGAAATTTATATCTCCAATAAACTTAAATTTTGTAAATTTCGCTGTATGGCAGATTTGTATGAGAGACTAAGGTATGCGTTAAACAAATTTAATATCTGTACCCGAGAGCCAAACTATCGTAATCAGAAATTGAAGATACAGGAAGGAGTTACTTATTCACCTGGAAGGTTTAAAAAGCATTTAAACGTTCTATTAGGACCCAATCTTTGTTTAAAACTTTAAATGCATTTTTCGGCATCATAAGTTATTTTCAGCATTTCTCATTTAAATTTATATAAGTCAATAATCTCTATAAAGGGTTCAAACTTGTAATATATATTTTTCAAATATTTTACTTAAATTTTAATTCAGCAAATTTGAAAAAAATTATTCACTTTTGAAAATATGATTTGTTTAAAATAAGTTGCATCTTTTTTTTTAATTGCTATTTTAAATATATATTTTTTTTAATTAATACACTACTGGCCATTAAAAACGCTACACCATGAAGGAATGCAAATAACAGAATGATATTTATTGGACATATACATTATAATGGGAAGGACAAGTGATTACATTTTCAGAAAATTTGGAGGTATAGATCCCGAGAAAACACTACCCAAAGCAGCCACCTCTTGCCGCAATAACAGCATTTATCTGCCTATCCATGGAGTCGAACAGAGATTGAATGTCATGTACGGGTACATCAGTACATGCAGCTTCAACACTATGCCACAGTTCATCAACCGTATTGAAGGGCGTGTGGTGGCGGGCCAGTCGCTCAGAAGCCATTGACAGGACATTTTCAACTGGTGAAAAATCATGAGAACGTGCCGGCCAGGGCAACAGTCGAAAATGTTCTGTATCAAGGAAGGTCAGGATAGTACCAGCAACATGCGGTCGTGCATTGTCCTACTAAAACGTAGAGTTTCGGAGGCATCGAAGATAAGGCAGAACCACGGGCCGTAACACATCAGAAATGTAACGGCTGCTCTTGAAATTGCTGGCAATGCAAACAAGAGGTTACCGAGACGTGTATCCAATGGCAGTTCATACCGTCACTCCAAGTGATATGACAGTATGACTATTCGAATGCAAGCTGGCAATGTGCGTTTTCCACGATGCTGCCAAACATGGATGCTAGCATCATGATGCTGCATACAGAACTTGGATTCATCAAAGACGACGTGAGACGCCATTCCTGCTTCATATACAGCATCATGATGTCAGCATCCATATTTGGCGGCAACGTGGAAAACGCACATTGCCAGCTTGCATTCGAATCGTCATAGTGTCATATCACTTGGAGTGACGGTATGAAATGCCATTGGATACACGTCTCGATAACCTTTTGTTCGCATTGTCGGCAATTTCAACAGCAGCCGTTACATTTCTGATGTGTTACGGCCCGCGGTTCTGCCTTATCTTCGATGAAACCGCAACTCTACGTTTCAGCAGGACAATGCACGACCTCATGTTGCTCGTACTATCCTGACCTTCCTTGATACAGAACATGTTCGACTGTTGCCCTGGCCGGCACGTTCTCCTGATTTCTCACCAATTGAAAATGTCCTGTCAATGGCTTCTGAGCGACTGGCCCGCCACCACTCGCCCGTTACTACGGTTGATGAACTGAGGCATAGTGTTGAAGCTGCGTGGAGTGATGTACCCGTACATGACATCCAATCTCTGTTCGACTCCACGGATATGCAGATAAATGCTGTTATTACGGCCAGAGGTTGCTGCTTTGGGTAGTGTTTTCTCAGGATCTATACCTCCAAATTTTCCAAAATTTAATCAATCGTCCTTCCCATTATAATGTATTTGTCCAATAAATATCATTCTGTTATTTGCATTCCTTCATGGTGTAGCATTTTTAATGGCCAGTAGTACATTTTTCAAAATGCTGAATGAAAATTAAAAATTATATATTTCTGTTTAATTAAAGGAAAAAAAATCAATTCCACAAATAATATTTCGAGTTATAACAATTTTATATTACTCTGCATTTTTTTTAATATTTTTTTTTTGATTTTGTAAGAAGTTTTTGATGTGACTCTGTTTACAAATTATATGGCTAATCATCACAAAAAATTGAAAATTCTAACTCTATAAATAAATAAATAAATAAATAAAATGTTTCCCGGACACCTTACAGTAACATTGTTTCTTGAATTACACAATTATTTGTGTCTGATCCCTTGAAACCTCACGAATTATTAAAAACGGACTCCCTGAATTTTGCATATATCAAGATGGATTTTTTTTTGTTTGTTTGTTTAATTCAGGAATGGATAAGGAAAATTTTCCTAATTGGAAATTTTATCCTAGGGGGCCGTATAAAAACTTAATTTTTGTATTTTCTCAAACAGACACCCCCCCCCCCCCATGGAGTTGCAACTTATCTCATTAAATTTTGCACCTTTTTTTATGAAACTTTCCAATTGGAAGTATGTGTCTAGGAGCAATATTTAAAGAGATAGCCTATTGTTTCGATATTTATGAATCACACTGTATATATATATACTAGGGGGCCTACCACCTGCGAGCTACGCTCGCCAACCCCCGCTCATACTTCGAGGCCTCTAAAAACATGACAGCGTGCTTCGTTTTAATATTATTGGTAAATCTGTAATTGGGTTGCCATGCTTTTAACGTTTTAATGGGGCATTTTTTTATTATCATGGCCTCATACACAGCTGTTGCGACAACTGACGACTGTTTTAGGGATTGGTAAGTAAATTCAATTGCACCTTGAAAACCAGCTTATATAAAATGGTTAGGTTTAAATTGTGGCTACCTCTCGCACTTTTATAACAACGATCTGTATTCTATTCTTCCTTTGCGTTTAAGGATGAGAAAAATTCCATCTGCTTGTGAATAACATTAAGAACCACGGTATTGAAAAGTACTATGTTATAGACATTTTCAGTAACAGGTTTTAATTTTCTCTGTATTTTAGTGCACCATCATGCATATTTTCATGTTATTTTAAATATGTAAATTATTTATTTTAATTAATATGTATATACGAATTTTCTAATAATTATTTATCATACAAAATTAATTAAATATTTTGTGCATGCATGCCTGCATTTATTCGGCATCAATTGATGAGAGATTTAAACAAATTCGCTATCCGCGATAATTTTACACCATGTTATGTCACTTGAATATTGTCCATAAGACCATTATAGGATCCTTTGCTTTTAGGTTTGTCGTAATTCGAGTTTCAAAAACGAATAGATTCGTTAATATACATATATTTGTTGCCAAAAGTTATGAAAACAAACCCAATGAACTTTTGGTGCTTTTCTATTATAGGGGTCTTGTCGCTTTTTTAAAAAGCTTGGCGCAATTCGGGCATCAGAAAGTGAGATTTGGTGCCAAATGACATAAACAGCCATGGAAACAAATTCGACGATTTTTTTGTTTATATGCGTATTTTAATTATACGTATATTATTATTGTTTTTTCTATACAAATTACTTCTGATTATATACAAAATAGGATAAATGACGTTTTACGCTAAACAAATTGTATAAATATTGAAAAAATGCTTCTGTATACGAAATGACAAAGTGAATAGGTTGACAGAAAGTATGTTGTCAAATTTCCTTTTCCGCCAAGGCTATTTTCTCTGTTTCGTCAAGGCCCCATATACTGGAAAAGCACCGAACTTTTATGCTTGTTTATACATGCATTTATATGTATATATACAATTTATTTATAATTGTCTTTCAATTTACCTCTTTTTGTACATAAAAATAGATAAATGGCTTCTTTATATTAAATAAATTGTATAAACATAAATGACGTATTTACATAAATCACGTCATTTGGACGAATTTATTCAAAATATTTTCAGTTTATAAATTAAATTAAATGCTGACAGACGATTGAATCCTGACGATAGAAATATGATTTTTTTTTTTTTTCAAATTTTCGTGAAAAACATAATTTAATCACAATCTTGTCTTCATTATCGATTGAAATAAAAGATAAATTCAATTTCAATTTGAAAATGACGAATAAAAATAAATCAATAATCCCTATCGGGATACTTTTTTATTTTTTTCCCTTTTTTGTCACAAAAAAACTGAGTAATTAGTTGCCATCATTACAGAAATGTCATTAAAATTAGAAAAAAATTAATATCTCGAAAACTAATTCCAATTTTAAAATTCTATTACCAGTTTTGACATCCGCGGATTTTTATGCACAATTGGTATTAATTTCACCATCAAGCGTTTAATATTTTATTAAAAATAGCCCTGAAACATAATCAGTCGTTTAATCAGTCGTTTCATAAAATCGTTTCATAAAATCGTTTCACAAATTCGTTTCATTAGGATTTTATGTATATAGGGTAGATATCTAAAGACGGAATGATTGCAAATACACTGTAAAAAATTTCCTGAAAAAAACGGAAATTGTACTGGCAATCGAGACGCCAATACTATTTCCGTATTTTAACGGGGAAAAAATTCCAAAAATTCCAGAAAATTTTCCGTGATTTCTGAAATATCCGTTTTTAAATTTCCGTTTTGTAACAGATATCTTCCGTATTTTTTAGATATTTTTATGTCGTTAAAATAAAATTTATAGGACCAAAAAAGAAAAAAAAGTTGCTTCGCAAGGACAACCTTATAAGGAATAGATATATTTCTGCTTATTTTTTCATTGATTCCTGAGTGAGTTTACAGTAATTAACCAACCCTTGCCATGAGCGGAATCGAACTCGTAATCTCCCGTATACTAAACTGACGACCTAGACCACTGCGCTATGAGCGGTCACGCCTCCTTCTCAAATGTTGTTAGTTATTTTATGATGCAAAAACTTTAGGTTTGATCTGTAGATGGATTTTTTCAGTACCAATGTTTTTAATATTTTCTTTCCATAATTTTCAATATTTTGCTGTATTATTTAATGGCTTATAACAGATAAATTTAAATTTATTATGTATTATATGCGTAAAACATTACATTAAGAATACTGATTGCTTCTTTTTGCAACAGTACCAACATTTTCTTTTTTCAAACATATACTTTTTTAAATTATTTGCCTGATTATCTATTTATTAATTCCAATAAAAACAACAATTATCCTAATGAGACGTGTTTATTACATGCTATTAAAATAATTTTTTAATCTCTTATTTTAAAAAAATTATGTAAATAAACAATTTTATAATAAATTAAATTATTATATTTCAGCTATGCTGAGAGCTTTTCCGTACGGTTCTGTTAAACGGAATAGTTTTAAAAATATTAAAACAAAAAAAAAATACTTTTAGAGAAAAACTAGCAAGCTACGCCCGCTACGCTGATCAATTTCTTTTAACGAACCTTTAATCAAACAAAATATTGACATTTCATAATTCACTTTTATATTTTAACAGAATAATAAGGCTACTATAATTTGTGACTCGTGCTATAGCCAATATACACGTCAGGACACGTCGCCCTTATCATTATCTTTTTACACGTGAAGGTTTCGCTATGGTACTCCATTGGGAAATTTGGTAATTTTTGTAATTTAATATTTGAAAAATGGCCTAATCATTAGATTTGAAATTTATATCAAGAAATATACGCTTTTTTACCTTTCAAACGCAGTTTGTCTAACAATTTTCTGACTAATACTTTTCGAGCTATTATTTTTTTCAGTAACTTCAAATGTTTCATGTTCCGAGATTAATCTGTGGCAAAGATTAGCAAAAAACTCAGTGGTCAGCAAAAATGCATAGCTTTATATTAAAGAGGATGTTGAAGCAGGGATTGTCACCATCACTTTTGAAATCAGTTCTGTAGTTCCAGAGATTCCATAGGAATTGTAATTTAGAATGTTTTTAGAATGCTTTTAGCTCAACTCACCCTTTTAAATTTCGAATTTTTTTAGTTTTTTTTTTCTTAGAGAGCATCAACATCTCATAAGTAACAACCATGCTAAATTTCATGTTTCTAACACTTTCAGTTAAAAAAAAATCGAAATTTTAGAACGTTTTTCGCTCTTGCATCCCCCCCCCCCCTGGGATGAGTGGCACCAACATAAAATATAGCCTATGTTGGAGCAGGGAGTGTCACCAACGCCCCCTAGAGATAATGCCTAAGAGCTCAATTTTGACGTCACGGCAGATCAGCTAATGATTCAACTGATAACATCCTACCATTCCTGCAACCACAATAAAACAAAATTCTAAATGACTTTTTTTTTTTTTTTTAACTTCCATAATAAAATTGAAGATCAACTAATTCAAAACAGATACTATTTGCTTTTCATTTTCACACCCGCGCAAAAAAAAAAAAAAAAAAAAAAAAAAAAAAAACTGTAGGATTTAGTATCAAGAAAATTTTGTTTTATGTAACAAAATTTAAATTACAAAATAGTTATTTTTATTGAAAAATAAAAGCTATCTTTTGAGGTTTCATTAACACTTTATTTTTGTTAATGTGCTGTGAAAGCTCATATTTGAGTTCTAGCATAATTCCATGAAAATTAATAATATTTCGATTAAAGATAGGATTGCTTTCAATTAAAGTAAATACTTATTTACAGTATATATGTGCATTTTTATCAATATTAACAATGCTAATCATTATCTATTAAAATATGTTTACTTTGTCACTGCTGAATATTTGATTGAATATTTGCATTTGATAATTACAAATTTCATTTATTTTGCCATATATGCAGTGTTTTTTATAATCACCAGTAGTAGTTTACTATTATTAGAAAATATTAAACATAAATTTTAGTTATGTGCAATTGAAAAGATATAATTTTGTTTTGGTTTATATTTAAATATTTTGTTTTTGTTATGCAAAACATGAAAAGATAAAAAGTAACTTTTAATTAGTTTTTTAAATATTTTTAACACAAAAGTAATTACAAAATTTAAATGA
Organism: Maratus michaelseni; assembly: GCA_963931845.1. Classification (NCBI taxonomy): domain Eukaryota; kingdom Metazoa; phylum Arthropoda; class Arachnida; order Araneae; family Salticidae; genus Maratus; species Maratus michaelseni. The sequence continues at coordinate 957,272 of OZ007597.1, read as the reverse complement.
TAACTCTAAAAAATTTTCTAGATATTTGCATTTTATACACAACACACACACATATGTATGTAATATTTAATAAATATTTTTTTTTTTCAAAATGTAACCAAAAATGTTTTATTATGTAATATAATAATTATTCTAATTATAAAATAATTATTATAAATACCTAAAAATGCATATAATGTGAATGTAATTATGTATTCATCGTAGTCATCTAAATAATGTGATTATTATATTTAGATAAACTAAATATAATACCAGAAAAATAATAAATATAAAATATAGAAAAATAAAATAAATTGTAATCAGAATTATGAGGTTTTAGACCTTATTTGAATAATGTGATTATATTTAGATAAACTAAATATAATCCCAAAAATATAATAAATTAGGTATAATAAATATAAAAATAAAATAAATTGTAATCAGAATTATGATGTTTTAGACCTTATTTGAAGAGGGTGTAATCAGTGTGGTATACATGTAACATGCATTTATATAACAAATAAGTAATTAAAAAACATTTTTTAGCTAAGTGAGTATATTTAAGGCAAAGGCAGATTTGAATACTAGCCGTAATAATTTCATTTGAACATTAGTAAAAATATATATTTAATATTTTCTAATAATAGTGCAATATCTCTGGTGATTTTTATTTGGTGATTATAGAAAAACTGCATGTAAGGTGAAATAAATCAAATATATAATTATCAAACGATAGTCAGTACATTATATTAAGTTTTATCTTACACTTTTCACTAACTGATATAATTTTGCATATGAATTAGTGACAAGAGAAGCATTTAATTAAGTTAATAAATTTATAATTTAATCTCTGTATGAAAAAATATATCAATATTTTAGCGATAAAATACATTAAACATGGGGGGAAGGGGAGGAGGAGGAGCATCAGAATGAAACAATCGTGAATTTCTCAAAACTTATTTTTTATGAGAAACAACTCAGGGATCTGTTTAGGAAAAAATTGGGTCCTTTAAAGGACCCTTCACAAAATTTCTCATTTCAAAACAGGACCCTTCACAAAATTATTTTCCCTAAAATAAGACCCTTCACAAAATTCTTTGTCTTAAAAATAGGTTTTTCACAAAAAATTTCCATCTTTAAACCGAACATTTCACATATTAATCATTTAAAAGTAAAATCTGACCTGTCACTTTTACATATATAAGGAAAATATATGTATTTTACATCCATATATCTTCTTAAAAATGTATAAACAAGAACCTGAATATAACGATCATTTCAAATTCACAAAATTATGTCTAGATTTTTCACAAATATGAAAAGCTGTTCACAATTTCGCAAAAACAGGAGCCTGGGAAAAAAGTCGGAACAGACCCTGGTAAATGTCTCTTGAATTTTTTTTTTTTTTTTTAAATTCATAGCAGCATTAAAAATATTTGCATAAATCGAAGTCTTTACAAAGAATTGCATTGAAAAATATGAAAGCTATCATAGGCGAACAAATAGGAAATTATTTATTATGCACAATTTTCTATTCATATGCATGAAAAGAATGGCAGTTTTTAACTAAAAAGTATTGCATTTACAAATAAAACAAATTCATATTGAATACAAAAATTGTTGCACGAAATGTTAGTTATTTACTAAATAAACAAATAGTGCAAAAGTAATGCGATATTTTTCATATCACCAGCTTCAATAAACTATGGGATTAAGCCTACTCGTGGAAGAAGGACCAAAGTAAACATATTTTAATAGATAGTGATTAACATTGTTAATATTCATAAAAATGCACATATATACTGTAAATAAGTACTTACCTTAATTGAAAGCAATCCGGTCTTTTAGAATTAATTAGACGACAAGAACTTTCTGATTACGAAGCACGTTGCCGCTACAACGTGCATGGCTTGACTCTCCGTCTCCTTATGCTGCAGCACAAGGAGGGAAGGGCGAATGAGCTGACGCATATCCATTCTGTTGCCCAAAATAACCGCCATATTGTGACCTAGCTCAGCATTAGGAAACCGCCTGAGCAGGTGTTCGCCGTCCTCGTTACTGTCACTCGCCGTCCACTAGTACGGTAAGCTAACCGGTTTTAGCTTGGTTTTTGGTCCGCTGGGTCATTAAATGGCGGTATGATTCAGCCTGTATTATAGGAGCTCTAGGGCGAATGGCCGATCTGAAAATACGTCATTCAATCCAGTGTTGTCAGGTCCTGAGGCATTATCTCTAGGGGGGCGTTGGTGTCACCATCAATTTGCCCCCATCACTTTTGAAATCAGTTCTGTAGTTCCAGAGATTCCATAGAAATTGTAATTGAGAATGTTTTTAGAACGTTTTTCGCTCATTTCAGCCTTTCAAATTTCGATTTTTTTTATTTTGATCTTAGAGAGCCTTTACATCTTATAAGTAACTACAATGCCAGATTTCAAATGTCTAGCTCATTCAGTATAAAAAAAAAACGAAATTTTAGAACGTTTTTCCCTCCTGCACCACTCTGAGATTAGTGGCACCTACGTAAAATATAGCCTATGTTGGAGCAGGGATTGTCATCAAAAATTTGCCCCCATCACTTTTGAAAAGGGTTCGGTAGTTCCAGAGATTCCATAGAAATTGTAATTTAGAATGTTTTTAGAACGCTTTTTGCTCATCTTACAGTTTTAAATTTCGAATTTTTTGAGAATTTGATCTTAGAGAGCATTTACATCTTATAAGTAACTACCATGCCAAATTTCTTGTTTCTGACACCTTCAGTATAAAAAAATCGAAATTTTAGAACGTTTTTTGCTCAGGTACTCCTCTGGGGGTAGTGGCACCGACATGAAATATAGCCTATGTTGGAGCAGGGACTGTCACCATCAATTTGCCACCATCACTTTTGAAAAGGGTTCTGTAGTTCCAGAAATTCCATAGAAATTGTAATTTAGAATGTTTTTAGAACACGTTCCGCTCATCTGACCATTTTAAATTTCGAATTTTTGTATAATTTGTTCTTAGAGAGCATTTACATCTTATAAGTAACTACCATGCCAAATTTCTTTTTTCTAGCTCCTTCAGTATAAAAAAAATCGAAATTTTAGAACATTTTTTGCTTCTGCACCCCCCTGGGGGTAGTGGCACCGACATAAAATATAGCCTATGTTGGAGCAGGGACTGTCACCATCAATTTGCCACCATCACTTTTGAAAAGGGTTCGGTAGTTCCAGAGATTCCATAGAAATTGTAATTTAGAATGTTTTTAGAACGCTTTTTGCTCATCTTACATTTTTAAATTTCGAATTTTTTGAGAATTTGTTCTTAGAGAGCATTTACATCTTATAAGTAACTACCATGCCAAATTTCTTGTTTCTGACACCTTCAGTATAAAAAAATCAAAATTTTAGAACGTTTTTTGCTTCTGCACCCCCCCCCCGGGGGTAGTGGCACCGACATGAAATATAGCCTATGTTACAGCAGGAACTGTCAACATCAATTTGCCACCATCACTTTTGAAAAGGGTTCGGTAGTTCCAGAGATTCCATAGAAATTGTAATTTAGAATGTTTTTAGAATGCGTTCCGCTCATCTCACAATTTTAAATTTCGAATTTTTTTAGAATTTGTTCTTAGAGAGCAGTTACATCTTATAAGTAACTACCATGCCAAATTTCATGTTTCTAGCTCTTTCAGTATTAAAAAAATCGAAATTTTAGAACGTTTTTCGCTCTTGCACCCCTCCCCAGTGGCGTAGCTACGTTTTCTGGCGCCCGGGGCAAGAAAAAATTCTGCACCCCTCCTCTCCTAAATAATAATAATAAAAAAAACCACATTACCTTTTTTCAAGCACGGAAAAAAAAATCTTCCATCTTTAGCTTACCTTTTCCCTGTTTTTAAGAATTAAACTAATTTTACTCAAACACACGAAGATAAAATTCGTGGAACATGATTATAGAAGATTCCTAATTTTCGTCAATATTGAATTTGAATGGGAATTTCAAAAAATTAGTCAGCTATCGTCAATTCGACATTTTCATATACGAAATATTTTCTGTATGGTGACCTACTTTTATTTCCAAGATGTTTAGCCAAATATCACCACCTCGATGAGAATTTAATGTTAGCGGATATAACTAAGTAGTTTTAAGAGTATGACGGTAGCAACAATTGTTACAGCAATGAAAATAAATTTGCTAGAAATCACGCTTGCGAAAACTCATAAATTAAACCCGATTATGGAAAAAAATCTGATCCCTTTTTTCATTTACAAGGTGCGTACACTCTTTGGAACAGTGTTGAATTCAGACACATTTTTCTGGGAGGGATTTCTGTGGCTCCGGGGGCGACATTTCAATGCTTCGGGGGGAATTTCCACCCCCAGGCTACCCCCTGAATTCAACACTGCTTTGAAAATTCTAAGAAGTTCCATATGTCCTAAGTGAGAAAACTGCAACAAATATTTTTCAATTGACTCCAGTTTTTCGGAAATCCTTAAGGTGCATTTCATAAAATTAGAAATACGATATAAATAGTTTATTTTCTAAAAAAAAAAACGGTTTAGTAAAAAGTCATTTTTATTGTATCTTAAATTTTTGTCATGACATTTTAACTAATTAACATTTGTCATGACATTTTACCTAATTGAAAATGTTGTCCTTACAGTTATAGAACAGATTTGTACGGAAAGTATGAAAAACTAGTTGTATGTGTCAATCTCAAAATTTTCTTCTATCTCGTACAGGTTTCACATACACCAAAAACAAATCAGCATGAATTTATATCAAGGTCTGACCGAATCTGAAGTTTGATGAAATTCCGTGCATTATTTCTTGAAATATGACTATCGCTAAAATCATGTAAATCCTGAAAAATGCAGCATAGCAGCGCCACCTGTTAGTAGATTTACACCAAAACCTAATCAACAACAATTTATGTAAACGTCTAACTGAATCTGATGTTTGGTAAAATTCTGTGCATTATTTCTTGAGATATAGCTAACGTGAAAATCATGAAAAAAGTAGCATAGCAGCGCCACCTTTTGGAATATCTACACCAAAACATAATCAGAGTATATTTATGTCAAGGTCTAACAAAATCTGAAGTTTGATGAAATTCTGTTCTTGAGATATAGCTATCATGAAAAATACAATAAATAAAAGTGTTTTTAAATAAAAATATATCACGTTTATTTTTTCTTCACTGTATTCAATTTTCTACAACTTTCAAAGTGCATTTAATACTTCACATACTTTGAATGTTTGTTTTGGGCTAAATGAGCATTTAAATGATCTTTGGAGGCTGGCATGCCGCAAACGATTTTTTAAATTGTTAAACCCTTCTGAAGATTACATATTATTATTTACATTTAACAGGTAAACAAGACCAACATAATAATTTTTATTTTTCTCCGTTTTCGGGCAGCCATTTGTACAGGCCGTACTTGAAAGCCTGAAAAGGTCTGCTTTGATTTTTATACGTTTTGAGAAGGAAAAATTTGGGAGTAGATCGACCACATTTTATTATTTGACTTTTCTTAATACCAGTTCGACGGAAAAATATAATTTCCAATAAAGGAAGACTAATATATTTACTTAGTTCCTCCAGCTAAATCCATTTTGCACAGAAACCTCTATTACAGGAAAAACATTTATATGGAATGCTAAGAATACAAAAATGAGCGTGAAAACCAACATAGAAATTTAAAAAATGCTCTTTTGATATCAGAAATGTGACATCAGCAAAGTGCTTTGTTTTATAAGCTGGAGGCTAGATAGTGAGGAGCCTCCATCTGTGATTGCACTTGTGGATCTTTCCATGCCCCCCTCCTTTGCCGAATTTCTTCAATGCATTCACACAGAGAAAAACGCTCAATGATTCTTATTTATTGTCAAAATGTGTGCTTTAATTTCGCAAAAAAAAAAAAAAAAAAGATTGTTATTTATTGTCGAAATATGTGAGATAATTTCGTTAGGAATCTCTCTCAATTTGGCGCCCCTTATCAGCGGCGCCCGGGGCGGACGCCCCCCTTGCCCCCCCTTAGCTACGCTACTGCCCCTCCCCACTATGGTAAAGACACCGATATAAAACATAGCCTATGTTACAGCAGGGACTGTTACCATCAATTTGCCACTATCACTTTTGAAAATGGTTCTGTAGTTCCAGAGATTCCATAGAAATTGTATTTAAGAATGTTTTTAGACCACTTTTCGTTCATCTCACCCTTTAAAATTTCGAATTTTTTTAGAATTTGTTCTAAGAGAGCATTTACATCTTATAAGTAACTACCATGCCATATTTTAAGTTTCTAGCTCCTTCAGTATAAAAAAAAAACGAAATTTTAGAATGTTTATCGCTCTTGCACCCCCCCCCCCCTGTGGAGGTAGCACCGATATAAAATATAGCCTATGTTACAGCAGAGACCGTTACCATCAATTTGCCACCATTACTTTTGAAAATGGTTCTGTAGTTCCAGAGATTCCATTGAAATTGTAATTTAGAATGCTTTTCGCTCAACTCACCCTTTTAAATTTCGAATTTTTTTAGAATTTGTTCTTATAGAGCATCAACATCTCATAAGTAACAACCATGCTAAATTTCATGTTTCTAACACTTTCAGTTAAAAAAAAAAAAATCAAAATTTTAGAACGTTTTTCGCTCCTGCACTCCACTGAGAGTAGTGGCACCGACATAAAATATAGCCTATGTTGGAGCAGGGACTGTCACCATCAATTTGCCACCATCACTTTTTAAAACGATTCTGTATTTACAGAGATTCCATAGAAATTGTTATTTAGAATGTTTTTAGAATGATTTTCGCTCATCTCACACCTTTTAAATTTCGATTTTTTTTTTTTTTTAGAATTTGTTCATAGAGAGCAGTTACATCTTATAAGTAACTACCATACAAAATCTCATGTTTCTAGCTCCTTCAGTATAAAAAAAAAATCGAAATTTTAGAACGTTTTTCGCTCCTGCACATACACCCCCCCCCCCTGGGGTTAGTGGCACCCACATAAAAATATAGCCTATGTCAGAGGAGGGACTGTCACCATCAACTTGCCACCATCACTTTTGAAAACGGTTCTGTATTTCCAGATATTCCATAGAAATTGTAATTTAGAATGTTTTTAGAACGCTTTTCACTCATTTCACTGTTTTAAATTTCGAATGTTATTAGAATTTGTTCTTAGAGAGCATTTACATAAGTAACTACTATGCCAAATTGCATGTTTCTAGCCCCTTCAGAATTTAAAAAAATCGAAATTTTAGAAAGTTTTTCGCTTCTGCACCCCCTGGGGTTAATGGCACCGACATAAAATATAGGCTATGTTGGAGCAGGGATTGCCAATTTGCCACCATAACTTTTGAAATCGCGTCAGTAGTTCCAGAGATTACCCCTACAAACCAACAAACAAACAATCTTTACTATTTTATAATATTAGTATAGATTTGATATTAATGACCTTGAGATAGGTAAGTTTAAATCTGGGCTTATTGATTTAATTTAAATTAAATTAGTTTAATTTATAAAAATATAAACTAACGAAATAAATTAAAAACGTTATAAAGTTAAAAACTTTATTTTTATAAAAGTGAAGAAAAAATATTAACTAATTTTATAAATTTATGGAAAAAATTATGAACTTTGTAAAATTATAATTAATAATAGCGTAATTCATAATGATTCATCAATTCATCAACGATGTTAGCGTAATTCATAAATTTGTAAGCCAAATCAGTTTAGTTTAATATCAATTTACATAATAACACAATATTGCCTCACGTAAAAAAAGTTTTTTTTTTTTAATTAGTGGGGAAAAAAATCATAATTTTAAAGTATTATCAAGAAAAAAAAGTAGATTTTTAAAAAAATTTTATATTTTTCTGTAATTTATAAAAATAAAATAAATCTCTAAATATTACTATTCTTTTCACAATAAATTGACATGGCCTCGGTTAGAATGGGCCAGTCGGTCGAGGCGGGACAGGCCTGTATCCTAGAAGAACTCTAATAAATACAACAATCTTAATTCGCATTTCAATGAAGGCGATTTCTGTACTCAACCTTTAAACGTCATTTACGGAAATAGCACTGTTTTGGAAGAAATACTGAAAAAATACATTAAATTTACGGAAAACTTTCTGCATATTTACGGATTTTAAATCTCTTTAACGGAACTAATGTTATTTACGGAAATTGTACTGAAGTTTTGGAAAAATGAAACTTCTCCGTTAAATTTTAATGAAAATCTCTTGTAATTTCACGGATTTATTTTAGAGTGTATGGTCTCATCTTTTCCTGCCTGCATGTTTACTGTCTTCCTCCTTTAAAGTAACATGCTTATTTAATTTAATTCTATTGTTTTCTCACCAAAAATGTTCAAGACCAAATGAACGAATTCACTTTGTGCTGAGTTATTGTTCTTGTTTACGATCACTCAGTAATGACAATATTTAATTACTAGGGGGCCTACCCCCTGCGAGCTACGCTCGCCAACCCCCGCTCAGACTTCGAGGCCTCTAAAAACATGACAGCGTGCTTTGTTTTAAAAATATTGGTAAATCTGTAATTGGGTTGCCATGCTTTTAACGTTTTAATATGGCATTTTTTTATTATCATGGCCTGATACACAGCTGTTGCGACAACTGACGACTGTTTTCGGGATTGCTAAGGAAAATCAATTACACCTTGAAAACCAGCTTGTATAAAATGATTAGGTTTAAATTGTGGCTACCTCTCCGACTTTTATAACAACGATCTGTATTCTATTCTTCCTTTGCGTTTAAGGATGAGAAAAGTTCCATTTGCTTGGTGAATAACATTAAGAACTACGGTATTGAAAAGTACTATGTTATAGACATTTTCAGTAACAGCTTTTAATTTTCTCTCTATTTTAGTGCACAATCATGCATATTTGCATATTATTTTAAATATGTAAATTATTTATTTTAATTAATATGTATATACGAATTTTCTAATAATTATTTATCATACAAAATTAATTAAATATTTTGTGCATGCATGCCTGCATTTATTCGGCATCAATTGATGAGATATTTAAACAAATTTGCTATCCACGATAATTTTACACCATGTTATGTTACTTGAATATTGTCCATAAGAAAATCGGGTACTTTTCCAGTATAGGGTCCTTTGCTTTTAGGTTTGGCGTAATTCGAGCTTCAAAAAAGCGATAGATTCGTTAATATACATAGATTTGTTGCCAAAAGTTATGAAAACAAACCCAATGAACTTTTGGTGCTTTTCTATTATAGGGGTCTTGACGCTTTTTTAAAAAGCTTGGCGCAATTCGGGCATCAGAAAGTGAGATTTGGTGCCAAATGACATAAACAGCCATGGAAACAAATTCGACGATTTTTTTGTTTATATGCGTATTTTAATTATACGTATATTATTATTGTTTTTTCTATACAAATTACTTCTGATTATATACAAAATAGGATAAATGACGTTTTACGCTAAACAAATTGTATAAATATTGAAAAAATGCTTCTGTATACGAAATGACAAAGTGAATAGGTTGACAGAAAGTATGTTGTCAAATTTCCTTTTCCGCCAAGGCTATTTTCTCTGTTTCGTCAAGGCCCCATATACTGGAAAAGCACCAAACTTTTATGCTTGTTTATACATGTATTTATATGTATATATACAATTTATTTATAATTTTCTTTCAATTTACCTCTTTTTGTACATAAAAATAGATAAATGGCTTCTTTATATTAAATAAATTGTATAAATATAGAAATAATTGCTTGTGTATATCAAAAAGCAAATAGATTGTTAGAAAACATGTTGCCGAATTTCAATTCATCGCCAAGGTCACTTTCTGTATCTCGCGAAGCCCCTAAATTGGAAAAGTAACGAAAATCATTTTAATATATAAGGTAATTTACACCTTAAGTGTGTTTCGAGTATAGTAATTTAATTATTTGTAGTTTTTTCTTCTATTTGTTATTTATGTGTAAACTATTAACATATAACTATAAACATTATTAAAAAAGTAATGCTACTGAAATGTTAATTTGTTTTAAACTTTAATAGCATAAAGGGCGAAATAAAAGAGAGAAAGGAGTAAAATTCATTTTACCATAATTGATGTCATACTCTTATTAAAATTGGAAAGAAAACCAAGCAGGATATTTTATTCTCCTTGCGTTCAGTTGGGCAATTATTATTTTATATATTCGTTTCAAATATCCGAATTAGTGATTTTATAAATTCGTTTAATTAAATTTTACAAAAAATATAACAAAATGATATCAATAAATAATAATTACTATTAATTCCTCCCCCCCTTCCTTTTGCGTTTACATAAATGACGTCATTTGGACGAATTTATTCAAAATATTTTCAGTTTATAAATTAAATTAAAAGCTGACAGACGATTGAATCCTGACGATAGAAATGTGATTTTTTTTTTCAAATTTTCCTGAAAAACATAATTTAATCACAATCTTGTCTTCATTATCGATTGAAATAAAAGATAAATTCAATTTCAATTTGAAAATGACGAATGAAAAGAAAAAAAAATAATTCCTATCGGGATCCTTTTTGATTTTTTTCCCTTTTTTGTCACAAAAAAACTGAGTAATTAGTTGCCATCATTACAGAAATATCATTAAAATTAGAAAAAAATTAATATCTCAAAAACTAATTCCAATTTCAAAATTCTATTACCAGTTTTGACATCCGCGGATTTTTATGGACAATTGGTATTAATTTCACCATCAAGCGTTTAATATTTTATTAAAAATGGCCCTGAAACATAATCAGTCGTTTAATCAGTCGTTTCATAAAATCGTTTCATAAATTCGTTTCATAAAATCGTTTCACAAATTCGTTTCATTAGGATTTTATATATATAGGGTAGATTAGGTTATATTAACCCATTCACGACGAGAATCTTTTACACTTTTTTAATTCTTCAACACCAGTTGACACCAGTTTTTCTATCCTGTAATTTTGACTTATTTAGTCTGTAAAAATTTCAGATTAGATAAGTGGAAAATTTCCGTGTTAAAATACTGGTTTCCATATTTAACTGTTTCGTGCACCTTAAGTGGCAAGTTTTCTTGCCAACCGGCGTTAATGAGTTAAACAGCAGAATTTATTAAAACAGCAATTTTGCAACATCCACCAACTATATATTATTAAGGCCACACAGGCCAGGTAACAAAAGCACACAGAACTATATATGAGGCACCCACTGGGCTATAAAACTGGTGAAACAATAGAAATGCCTTTTTTGTGGGAAGTGTTATAGTTTCTGGCACGTGCATCGTGCTACTGTCTGTTCTTTACAAAATTCTTGAATTTTTATATCTTCTGTAATTTTGGGGTTATCCGGTTTATTTTACTCAGTTTTATAGGTTCTGTCTGTATTTAAGAAACATAACTTAAGGTAATTTATTTTCCTTCTGGGCACTTTTTTAAAAAAATATGAAATGTTTATCAAGCACATGTGTTTTTACTTAAAACAGAGAATATAACTAAGAATTCAAATAAAATTTTAATGGAATTTTAATTAACTTTCGATAATTAGGCAATTTTTAGTCACATTTTAGTAAAAAATAACGTTTTTGCCAAACTTTCTATGACAAAATCTAACCAATATATTTCGCTTTTTATTTCCACAATATATTAGTAAATCACTTACCTGTGTTAAGAAGCAAAAGATTTTCACTACCTCATAAATTTATTAATATCTATATATATATATATTTATCTTATGTGGCGCGGAAAAAGGGCTGAATTTCCAGATTATCGTTTGGCAACAACCGTAGTTTCCAGAATCTCCATCTCCAATATGGCGTCCAGCGTAAGAGCTGTGAAACTCAAAGTAGAAATTATTAAAAATAAAATACGAGGGCTATCCAGAAAGTAGATTACGTTTTGGAATAAAAAATAAACAAAGTATAGGAAACAAATTTTATTATATACAGATGAAAGCCACACTCAAATACTACTTTTCTACATAGTCACCATACAAATTAAGGCATTTATCGTAGCGATGTACGAGCTTGGAAATGCCTTCGTCGAAAAATTCGGCCGCCTGCGCCTTCAACCAACAGTTCACGTGTTTCACACATGTTTCGTCACCAATAACGATGCGATCGAGTAAAGAGTCACCATCCTTATGGTAAGCGTCCAAAAAGTTCAACGCTGCAGCCATTCGCTGATTTTTGTGGTCCTCTGTCAAGATTTTTGGAATCCATCTTGCACAAAACTTGTGGTAACCAAGCTTTTCGCTGATGATTTCGTGCAACAAACTTCGCGAAATTTGTGGAAAACTCAAAGAAAGTTCCGTTATTGTGAACTTATTACTGCACGCACCTCGCAGCTCGCGGGATTTTCAATTAACGCAGACATTTCAAACCGTCACAGTATCTGAACGGAGCACAGCACGAACCTCTCACTAGCACGGCTAGATGCCGACTGAGCTGCGCAACGCTCTGACCGCAAGATGGCCGCGCTAGCCCCGCCCCTAGCGGACACAGACGAAAACGTAATCTACTTTCTGGATAGCCCTCGTATGTGCGTAATCCAAAGCGTTTGAGATGATTCCTCATTTTAATTATGAGTAATATCGTTAATTTCAAATGAATTCTCAACTCTTATTTAGAATTTATTTATGAATTTAATTCACACGGAAATCGGAGAGAATAAAAATATCAACTGTCTAGATTGCACCTTCTGCCATCTGTTGCTGTCTTGATGAAATAAAAAATAATTTCTGTCGCAAATATCTATAATCATTTAGAATAGTTCTACGAAATTTAAACAATGATTGATGATATATATAAACTATCTTCCTATCACGTAGTGGTTTTTTTTTATGAATTTAAACCGTGCTGTACAATATTAGAGGTGCAATGAGTTTTAAACTAATTGTGTTTTCAAGATCTTTTTTTCATAGTATTTAAATGATTTATGCCCATTGATAGCACCATCTAAATGCATTTTTAACAATGTTTTCAACGAAGTTTACAATTATTTTTTTTATTAAAAAAATTGTCAATTTTATGGGGGATTTATGGTAGTAATTATTCCGGCTAGAATTGCTGCAAAAATGAAAAGGGGCGAGCGAGCGAAGCGAACTGTGACCGCGTAGCGGTCTCAATGTGAATTGCTTCGTAATTCACAGGGGTTGGCGAGCGTTAGCGAGGGGGCTGAGCCCCCTAGGGCTATACTAGGGCTATACTAGGGCTATACCTACTATACTAGGGCTACCCCTAGGGCTATACTAGGGGGCTGAGCCCCCTAGTATACCAAATTTTGTATACACAACACGATTTTTTTATTATATATACTTTTAATAACAATAGCTCTTAAATTAATAAATACAAACTTAGAAGCCATATTTTGCTTCATAACAACCAATAGATGAACAGATCTTTGTAATATTTTTTTTTCTTCATTATCTTCAATGAGATTTTTAGTGATTTTTTTAGGTCTGTTCCAGTTTTAAAAAGTTCAGTTCCGATTTATAATTTTAGCTAGACCTTTGCTTCTAATTATCGCTGAACCAAAAGATTTTTCGGACCCTAAATGTTTTAACTTTAAGTTAAAATAATAAAAAAAAAGAAAAAGAAAAAAAAAAAGAAAAATATTTCTTAAAAAGATATTTGGGGGTAGGCCCATACTTTAAAAAAATTAATATACAATGAATGCGACAACAGGGTCTGGGACTTTTCTGATATACTTTAATAAAATAGCTTATTCATACTCTCCCCTCCCCCCTTCCCTGAATCAACACCTTTGTAGTAAATCAACAATTGTAGAGAGATTCTTTGTTTCCTGTTCTGCTTGTTCTTTTGTTATCGAATACACAAATACAATGACAACATTCATAAGCCTTATTAAAAATGCTCCAGCAGTAGAGAGAAAATAGGGCTCCGGCCTCAGAGGTGGTGTGTGGTGCAGGAGGAGAAAGGAGGGCTCCTCCTCCCGAAGTGCAGCACCTGCACCTCACAACTCCTCCCAAAGTACCCTCCTCCTCTCAAAGTGCCCTCCACCACCTAAGATAAGAGGGTTAATGATAATTAATTTTACTAGAGTACGAGATGTGTTTCAATGGATTTATTTTAGCGAATTAGAAATTTAATTAATTTTAATTGGAGAACTTAGAAATTTTTCGAAGCAATTTTTTTTTAACTAGAGAAGGGTATTCGATATACATGTTAGAGGAGAAATTTAAAAGTCAATAATGGTTTAATTAAAAATGGTCATTCATTTTAATTGGGGAACTTAAGAAAAAAATTTTTCAACTACAGTAGGGTGGGAAATATTTTTTCAGTTTGTGAATTGTATTTAAAAATAGTAATTAAAAATGGTCATTCATTAATTTTAATTAGGGAACTTAAGAATTTTCGCAAGACTTTTTTTTTCAACAAGAGTACGCAGTTTGAATATGAGTGTATGCAGTAGAAGTGAATGAATAATTAAAAATAATAATTAAAAAGGGTCATTCATTAATTTTAATTGGGGAACTTAGACATTTTTTTCTTTTAAACCAAAAGTAGAATTTTTAGAGTTAAAAAGAGAATTTTTAGTTTTAAAAGACGCCAAAAGTAGGATTTTCAGTTGAAAGTAATCTAAGATATAAACTGTCATCTAAAACGAATTTTGCCTTAAGGTGTGAGCGTTTGGCTAGAAGTGACCTAGAGTCAAAACTTCCTGGTCCCACGAATCACCACGGGGGTTATAGTAAAAAATACAGGGTCCCGTATGAATTATACAGCACTAAATTTAACAGCTCACCCTCCCCCTCCCACCCCTCCCTTTTTTTACCCAGAGGGGCCTAACAATACACACTTCAAAAAATACAGAGTGCTACAAAAAGAAGAATTTTAACGTGTACATAAAATAAACAAGAATGAAAAATCTTGCCTAGCGCCATAATTCATGAATCACTTTCCAACATTAACGAAATGTTATGTGAACAAAATATAATTTTACCAGCTAGTACATAGTTAATTAAAATAGTGAACATATCCCCTTTAGAATAAACAAGAACGAAAAATCATGCGTCAAGCATAGATTATGTAACACTTTCCAACGCTTCCAAAATAATTTTACAAATCATACCGTTTAATAAACTAAAAGATGACATCTAAGTAAACAATTTGGAAAACGCATAACATAATTAAAAACATAATTTCAGGAATTTCCAACATATACAATATTCAGAAAAATATCCGAATACTTTTATTAAGCCCTGTATACGATCTATAGATTTGTATATATACTACATAAGATGCTAAATTTTAGTTCAGTTAGGAAACGCGTAGCACAGTTTAAAATTCTCCGTCTGGAGTTTCTGTCAATAAACGGAAATGTGTGCGCTAACTTTTGTGCTTCCTTGTATAGGATCTACAGAATTTATACACACCACGTAATAGACAAAAAGCGAATTAAAATTAAAATCGCGTTCAGTAACTTAAAACGCACTTCCAGGAATTATTGTTAACACACAGTAGAGAAATCTTTTGTGTGTCCCTG
Source organism: Maratus michaelseni (assembly GCA_963931845.1). Classification (NCBI taxonomy): domain Eukaryota; kingdom Metazoa; phylum Arthropoda; class Arachnida; order Araneae; family Salticidae; genus Maratus; species Maratus michaelseni. The sequence continues at coordinate 941,793 of OZ007597.1, read as the reverse complement.
TAAATGAACGATGACTGCTATACATACAATATTCTATTGTAAGCCTCTTGTAACGCATCTTAGTGATATAGATAAATTTCAATGCGTTTAAAATAGTGAAACATTATTTAAATAAACCGCAGACGATTTTTCTCCATAGACATAATGTAACGGAATTATTTTGACTGTCCCTGTAAAGTAACTATAAGTGCTATGCACACCCTATTCCACATTAAGCTTCTTCTGATGCACCTTAGTGATATATATAAATTTCAAAGCGTTTAAAACAGTGAAACATTATTTAAATAAACCGCAAATGATTTTTCTCCATAGACCGAAATGTAACGGAATTCTTTTGAGTGTCCCTGTAAAAAAACTACAAGTGCTACACACTTCCGTTAAAATAGGGAACATGCTATAGATAACGACAGTAACATATAAAAATTGCAGAGCAATCCGAGCATATTTACGGGAGTTAGAGCACGGACAGACAACCATACGTCCAGACGGCAGACGGCCAGACGGCCAGACGGCAGACGGCCATACGGCACACAAACCGAAGTCATAAACACTTTTCAACTAGATTGGAAAGTGTTAAAAAGCATCCTTCACAAAAAATCCAATTATGCATAAGATCCCTTCCTAAATTCAGATAATTTACACTTTCGCCTATTTGTGCAATTCAAGTTAGGCTAAAAGTACAGCTTGCGCATCGATATGTTCAAAATACGTAGTTATAGATATTTAACTACCTTCACAAAATAATGGGACTATTTATGTCCCAGAATCCTTCACAAATAATGTAACCCTATTTGAATCCCACACCCTTTCACAAAATAAATCCAATAGATTCAAGTTATATTAGGGCGACAGAAATACAAGGGACATTGACCTTTCATAAAAACCCAGGATCACTGTTTTGAATGAAAAGGCCCCTTCGCAATGTACCCTGTAAAAATATTTTAAGAAATAGACCGCTATTTTCAAATGAATTACGTATTCATGCAATGTAAAAATAATTTTTATACGAATGCCTTTTTAGTTTAACGTTTAAAATATATATATTTTAGAATCGAAACTAAGAAATGAGTGTTATCCCCTCAACATACATGTCGCTGAATCATAATGAGTGATAGCAGATAAGCGAAGATCTTGCTTTGACTTGATTCCTTTCTTAGATTATGAATCACTCACGATAAGAAATATCTGATGCTCGAGTTTCTGACACATTTTTTGTAACCAAATGTTTAAAATGAGCTATTTAAAACCGTAAATGTATACGAATTATTTCGTGTAGTCCTATATAATTATTAATCTGTTAAGTTTTAAAATGCTTCAATGAAAAATAATAACTAAGAAATAGCCATTACGAGGTACCCTTAAGAATTTTGGGACAAAAAGACAGGTTTTAATGAATTCGATACAGGTTATGGTAGAAAAATACAGGGTCCCTTATAAGATATAGGAATTAAAACGGTTCTGTATTTACAGAGATTCCATAGAAATTGTTATTTAGAATGTTTTTAGAATGATTTTCGCTCATCTCACACCTTTTAAATTTCGATTTTTTTTTTTTTTTTTTAGAATTTGTTCATAGAGAGCAGTTACATCTTATAAGTAACTACCATACAAAATCTCATGTTTCTAGCTCCTTCAGTATAAAAAAAAAATCGAAATTTTAGAACGTTTTTCGCTCCTGCACATACCCCCCCCCCTGGGGTTAGTGGCACCCACATAAAAATATAGCCTATGTCAGAGGAGGGACTGTCACCATCAACTTGCCACCATCACTTTTGAAAACGGTTCTGCATTTCCAGATATTCCATAGAAATTGTAATTTAGAATGTTTTTAGAACGCTTTTCACTCATTTCACTGTTTTAAATTTCGAATGTTATTAGAATTTGTTCTTAGAGAGCATTTACATAAGTAACTACTATGCCAAATTGCATGTTTCTAGCCCCTTCAGAATTTAAAAAAATCGAAATTTTAGAAAGTTTTTCGCTTCTGCACCCCCTGGGGTTAATGGCACCGACATAAAATATAGGCTATGTTGGAGCAGGGATTGCCAATTTGCCACCATAACTTTTGAAATCGCGTCAGTAGTTCCAGAGATTACCCCTACAAACCAACAAACAAACAATCTTTACTATTTTATAATATTAGTATAGATTTGATATTAATGACCTTGAGATAGGTAAGTTTAAATCTGGGCTTATTGATTTAATTTAAATTAAATTAGTTTAATTTATAAAAATATAAACTAACGAAATAAATTAAAAACGTTATAAAGTTAAAAACTTTATTTTTATAAAAGTGAAGAAAAAATATTAACTAATTTTATAAATTTATGGAAAAAATTATGAACTTTGTAAAATTATAATTAATAATAGCGTAATTCATAATGATTCATCAATTCATCAACGATGTTAGCGTAATTCATAAATTTGTAAGCCAAATCAGTTTAGTTTAATATCAATTTACATAATAACACAATATTGCCTCACGTAAAAAAAGTTTTTTTTTTTTTAATTAGTGGGGAAAAAATCATAATTTTAAAGTATTATCAAGAAAAAAAAGTAGATTTTTAAAAAATTTTTATATTTTTCTGTAATTTATAAAAATAAAATAAATCTCTAAATATTACTATTCTTTTCACAATAAATTGACATGGCCTCGGTTAGAATGGGCCAGTCGGTCGAGGCGGGACAGGCCTGTATCCTAGAAGAACTCTAATAAATACAACAATCTTAATTCGCATTTCAATGAAGGCGATTTCTGTACTCAACCTTTAAACGTCATTTACGGAAATAGCACTGTTTTGGAAGAAATACTGAAAAAATACATTAAATTTACGGAAAACTTTCTGCATATTTACGGATTTTAAATCTCTTTAACGGAACTAATGTTATTTACGGAAATTGTACTGAAGTTTTGGAAAAATGAAACTTCTCCGTTAAATTTTAATGAAAATCTCTTGTAATTTCACGGATTTATTTTAGAGTGTATGGTCTCATCTTTTCCTGCCTGCATGTTTACTGTCTTCCTCCTTTAAAGTAACATGCTTATTTAATTTAATTCTATTGTTTTCTCACCAAAAATGTTCAAGACCAAATGAACGAATTCACTTTGTGCTGAGTTATTGTTCTTGTTTACGATCACTCAGTAATGACAATATTTAATTACTAGGGGGCCTACCCCCTGCGAGCTACGCTCGCCAACCCCCGCTCAGACTTCGAGGCCTCTAAAAACATGACAGCGTGCTTTGTTTTAAAAATATTGGTAAATCTGCAATTGGGTTGCCATGCTTTTAACGTTTTAATATGGCATTTTTTTATTATCATGGCCTGATACACAGCTGTTGCGACAACTGACGACTGTTTTCGGGATTGCTAAGGAAAATCAATTACACCTTGAAAACCAGCTTGTATAAAATGATTAGGTTTAAATTATGGCTACCTCTCCGACTTTTATAACAACGATCGGTATTCTATTCTTCCTTTGCGTTTAAGGATGAGAAAAGTTCCATTTGCTTGGTGAATAACATTAAGAACTACGGTATTGAAAAGTACTATGTTATAGACATTTTCAGTAACAGCTTTTAATTTTCTCTCTATTTTAGTGCACAATCATGCATATTTGCATATTATTTTAAATATGTAAATTATTTATTTTAATTAATATGTATATACGAATTTTCTAATAATTATTTATCATACAAAATTAATTAAATATTTTGTGCATGCATGCCTGCATTTATTCGGCATCAATTGATGAGATATTTAAACAAATTTGCTATTCACGATAATTTTACACCATGTTATGTTACTTGAATATTGTCCATAAGAAAATCGGGTACTTTTCCAGTATAGGGTCCTTTGCTTTTAGGTTTGGCGTAATTCGAGCTTCAAAAAAGCGATAGATTCGTTAATATACATAGATTTGTTGCCAAAAGTTATGAAAACAAACCCAATGAACTTTTGGTGCTTTTCTATTATAGGGGTCTTGACGCTTTTTTAAAAAGCTTGGCGCAATTCGGGCATCAGAAAGTGAGATTTGGTGCCAAATGACATAAACAGCCATGGAAACAAATTCGACGATTTTTTTGTTTATATGCGTATTTTAATTATACGTATATTATTATTGTTTTTTCTATACAAATTACTTCTGATTATATACAAAATAGGATAAATGACGTTTTACGCTAAACAAATTGTATAAATATTGAAAAAATGCTTCTGTATACGAAATGACAAAGTGAATAGGTTGACAGAAAGTATGTTGTCAAATTTCCTTTTCCGCCAAGGCTATTTTCTCTGTTTCGTCAAGGCCCCATATACTGGAAAAGCACCAAACTTTTATGCTTGTTTATACATGTATTTATATGTATATATACAATTTATTTATAATTTTCTTTCAATTTACCTCTTTTTGTACATAAAAATAGATAAATGGCTTCTTTATATTAAATAAATTGTATAAATATAGAAATAATTGCTTGTGTATATCAAAAAGCAAATAGATTGTTAGAAAACATGTTGCCGAATTTCAATTCATCGCCAAGGTCACTTTCTGTATCTCGCGAAGCCCCCTAAATTGGAAAAGTAACGAAAATCATTTTAATATATAAGGTAATTTACACCTTAAGTGTGTTTCGAGTATAGTAATTTAATTATTTGTAGTTTTTTCTTCTATTTGTTATTTATGTGTAAACTATTAACATATAACTATAAACATTATTAAAAAAGTAATGCTACTGAAATATTAATTTGTTTTAAACTTTAATAGCATAAAGGGCGAAATAAAAGAGAGAAAGGAGTAAAATTCATTTTACCATAATTGATGTCATACTCTTATTAAAATTGGAAAGAAAACCAAGCAGGATATTTTATTCTCCTTGCGTTCAGTTGGGCAATTATTATTTTATATATTCGTTTCAAATATCCGAATTAGTGATTTTATAAATTCGTTTAATTAAATTTTACAAAAAATATAACAAAATGATATCAATAAATAATAATTACTATTAATTCCTCCCCCCCCCTTCCTTTTGCGTTTACATAAATGACGTCATTTGGACGAATTTATTCAAAATATTTTCAGTTTATAAATTAAATTAAAAGCTGACAGACGATTGAATCCTGACGATAGAAATGTGATTTTTTTTTTCAAATTTTCCTGAAAAACATAATTTAATCACAATCTTCTCTTCATTATCGATTGAAATAAAAGATAAATTCAATTTCAATTTGAAAATGACGAATGAAAAGAAAAAAAAAATAATTCCTATCGGGATCCTTTTTGATTTTTTTCCCTTTTTTGTCACAAAAAAACTGAGTAATTAGTTGCCATCATTACAGAAATATCATTAAAATTAGAAAAAAATTAATATCTCAAAAACTAATTCCAATTTCAAAATTCTATTACCAGTTTTGACATCCGCGGATTTTTATGGACAATTGGTATTAATTTCACCATCAAGCGTTTAATATTTTATTAAAAATGGCCCTGAAACATAATCAGTCGTTTAATCAGTCGTTTCATAAAATCGTTTCATAAATTCGTTTCATAAAATCGTTTCACAAATTCGTTTCATTAGGATTTTATATATATAGGGTAGATTAGGTTATATTAACCCATTCACGACGAGAATCTTTTACACTTTTTTAATTCTTCAACACCAGTTGACACCAGTTTTTCTATCCTGTAATTTTGACTTATTTAGTCTGTAAAAATTTCAGATTAGATAAGTGGAAAATTTCCGTGTTAAAATACTGGTTTCCATATTTAACTGTTTCGTGCACCTTAAGTGGCAAGTTTTCTTGCCAACCGGCGTTAATGAGTTAAACAGCAGAATTTATTAAAACAGCAATTTTGCAACATCCACCAACTATATATTATTAAGGCCACACAGGCCAGGTAACAAAAGCACACAGAACTATATATGAGGCACCCACTGGGCTATAAAACTGGTGAAACAATAGAAATGCCTTTTTTGTGGGAAGTGTTATAGTTTCTGGCACGTGCATCGTGCTACTGTCTGTTCTTTACAAAATTCTTGAATTTTTATATCTTCTGTAATTTTGGGGTTATCCGGTTTATTTTACTCAGTTTTATAGGTTCTGTCTGTATTTAAGAAACATAACTTAAGGTAATTTATTTTCCTTCTGGGCACTTTTTTAAAAAAATATGAAATGTTTATCAAGCACATGTGTTTTTACTTAAAACAGAGAATATAACTAAGAATTCAAATAAAATTTTAATGGAATTTTAATTAACTTTCGATAATTAGGCAATTTTTAGTCACATTTTAGTAAAAAATAACGTTTTTGCCAAACTTTCTATGACAAAATCTAACCAATATATTTCGCTTTTTATTTCCACAATATATTAGTAAATCACTTACCTGTGTTAAGAAGCAAAAGATTTTCACTACCTCATAAATTTATTAATATCTATATATATATATATTTATCTTATGTGGCGCGGAAAAAGGGCTGAATTTCCAGATTATCGTTTGGCAACAACCGTAGTTTCCAGAATCTCCATCTCCAATATGGCGTCCAGCGTAAGAGCTGTGAAACTCAAAGTAGAAATTATTAAAAATAAAATACGAGGGCTATCCAGAAAGTAGATTACGTTTTGGAATAAAAAATAAACAAAGTATAGGAAACAAATTTTATTATATACAGATGAAAGCCACACTCAAATACTACTTTTCTACATAGTCACCATACAAATTAAGGCATTTATCGTAGCGATGTACGAGCTTGGAAATGCCTTCGTCGAAAAATTCGGCCGCCTGCGCCTTCAACCAACAGTTCACGTGTTTCACACATGTTTCGTCACCAATAACGATGCGATCGAGTAAAGAGTCACCATCCTTATGGTAAGCGTCCAAAAAGTTCAACGCTGCAGCCATTCGCTGATTTTTGTGGTCCTCTGTCAAGATTTTTGGAATCCATCTTGCACAAAACTTGTGGTAACCAAGCTTTTCGCTGATGATTTCGTGCAACAAACTTCGCGAAATTTGTGGAAAACTCAAAGAAAGTTCCGTTATTGTGAACTTATTACTGCACGCACCTCGCAGCTCGCGGGATTTTCAATTAACGCAGACATTTCAAACCGTCACAGTATCTGAACGGAGCACAGCACGAACCTCTCACTAGCACGGCTAGATGCCGACTGAGCTGCGCAACGCTCTGACCGCAAGATGGCCGCGCTAGCCCCGCCCCTAGCGGACACAGACGAAAACGTAATCTACTTTCTGGATAGCCCTCGTATGTGCGTAATCCAAAGCGTTTGAGATGATTCCTCATTTTAATTATGAGTAATATCGTTAATTTCAAATGAATTCTCAACTCTTATTTAGAATTTATTTATGAATTTAATTCACACGGAAATCGGAGAGAATAAAAATATCAACTGTCTAGATTGCACCTTCTGCCATCTGTTGCTGTCTTGATGAAATAAAAAATAATTTCTGTCGCAAATATCTATAATCATTTAGAATAGTTCTACGAAATTTAAACAATGATTGATGATATATATAAACTATCTTCCTATCACGTAGTGGTTTTTTTTAATGAATTTAAACCGTGCTGTACAATATTAGAGGTGCAATGAGTTTTAAACTAATTGTGTTTTCAAGATCTTTTTTTCATAGTATTTAAATGATTTATGCCCATTGATAGCACCATCTAAATGCATTTTTAACAATGTTTTCAACGAAGTTTACAATTATTTTTTTTATTAAAAAAATTGTCAATTTTATGGGGGATTTATGGTAGTAATTATTCCGGCTAGAATTGCTGCAAAAATGAAAAGGGGCGAGCGAGCGAAGCGAACTGTGACCGCGTAGCGGTCTCAATGTGAATTGCTTCGTAATTCACAGGGGTTGGCGAGCGTTAGCGAGGGGGCTGAGCCCCCTAGGGCTATACTAGGTCTATACTAGGGCTATACCTACTATACTAGGGCTACCCCTAGGGCTATACTAGGGGGCTGAGCCCCCTAGTATACCAAATTTTGTATACACAACACGATTTTTTTATTATATATACTTTTAATAACAATAGCTCTTAAATTAATAAATACAAACTTAGAAGCCATATTTTGCTTCATAACAACCAATAGATGAACAGATCTTTGTGATATTTTTTTTTCTTCATTATCTTCAATGAGATTTTTAGTGATTTTTTTAGGTCTGTTCCAGTTTTAAAAAGTTCAGTTCCGATTTATAATTTTAGCTAGACCTTTGCTTCTAATTATCGCTGAACCAAAAGATTTTTCGGACCCTAAATGTTTTAACTTTAAGTTAAAATAATAAAAAAAAAGAAAAAGAAAAAAAAAAAGAAAAATATTTCTTAAAAAGATATTTGGGGGTAGGCCCATACTTTAAAAAAATTAATATACAATGAATGCGACAACAGGGTCTGGGACTTTTCTGATATACTTTAATAAAATAGCTTATTCATACTCTCCCCTCCCCCCTTCCCTGAATCAACACCTTTGTAGTAAATCAACAATTGTAGAGAGATTCTTTGTTTCCTGTTCTGCTTGTTCTTTTGTTATCGAATACACAAATACAATGACAACATTCATAAGCCTTATTAAAAATGCTCCAGCAGTAGAGAGAAAATAGGGCTCCGGCCTCAGAGGTGGTGTGTGGTGCAGGAGGAGAAAGGAGGGCTCCTCCTCCCGAAGTGCAGCACCTGCACCTCACAACTCCTCCCAAAGTACCCTCCTCCTCTCAAAGTGCCCTCCACCACCTAAGATAAGAGGGTTAATGATAATTAATTTTACTAGAGTACGAGATGTGTTTCAATGGATTTATTTTAGCGAATTAGAAATTTAATTAATTTTAATTGGAGAACTTAGAAATTTTTCGAAGCAATTTTTTTTTAACTAGAGAAGGGTATTCGATATACATGTTAGAGGAGAAATTTAAAAGTCAATAATGGTTTAATTAAAAATGGTCATTCATTTTAATTGGGGAACTTAAGAAAAAAATTTTTCAACTACAGTAGGGTGGGAAATATTTTTTCAGTTTGTGAATTGTATTTAAAAATAGTAATTAAAAATGGTCATTCATTAATTTTAATTAGGGAACTTAAGAATTTTCGCAAGACTTTTTTTTTCAACAAGAGTACGCAGTTTGAATATGAGTGTATGCAGTAGAAGTGAATGAATAATTAAAAATAATAATTAAAAAGGGTCATTCATTAATTTTAATTGGGGAACTTAGACATTTTTTTCTTTTAAACCAAAAGTAGAATTTTTAGAGTTAAAAAGAGAATTTTTAGTTTTAAAAGACGCCAAAAGTAGGATTTTCAGTTGAAAGTAATCTAAGATATAAACTGTCATCTAAAACGAATTTTGCCTTAAGGTGTGAGCGTTTGGCTAGAAGTGACCTAGAGTCAAAACTTCCTGGTCCCACGAATCACCACGGGGGTTATAGTAAAAAATACAGGGTCCCGTATGAATTATACAGCACTAAATTTAACAGCTCACCCTCCCCCTCCCACCCCTCCCTTTTTTTACCCAGAGGGGCCTAACAATACACACTTCAAAAAATACAGAGTGCTACAAAAAGAAGAATTTTAACGTGTACATAAAATAAACAAGAATGAAAAATCTTGCCTAGCGCCATAATTCATGAATCACTTTCCAACATTAACGAAATGTTATGTGAACAAAATATAATTTTACCAGCTAGTACATAGTTAATTAAAATAGTGAACATATCCCCTTTAGAATAAACAAGAACGAAAAATCATGCGTCAAGCATAGATTATGTAACACTTTCCAACGCTTCCAAAATAATTTTACAAATCATACCGTTTAATAAACTAAAAGATGACATCTAAGTAAACAATTTGGAAAACGCATAACATAATTAAAAACATAATTTCAGGAATTTCCAACATATACAATATTCAGAAAAATATCCGAATACTTTTATTAAGCCCTGTATACGATCTATAGATTTGTATATATACTACATAAGATGCTAAATTTTAGTTCAGTTAGGAAACGCGTAGCACAGTTTAAAATTCTCCGTCTGGAGTTTCTGTCAATAAACGGAAATGTGTGCGCTAACTTTTGTGCTTCCCTGTATAGGATCTACAGAATTTATACACACCACGTAATAGACAAAAAGCGAATTAAAATTAAAATCGCGTTCAGTAACTTAAAACGCACTTCCAGGAATTATTGTTAACACACAGTAGAGAAATCTTTTGTGTGTCCCTGTAAATGAACGATGACTGCTATACATACAATATTCTATTGTAAGCCTCTTGTAAAGCATCTTAGTGATATAGATAAATTTCAATGCGTTTAAAATAGTGAAACATTATTTAAATAAACCGCAGACGATTTTTCTCCATAGACATAATGTAACGGAATTATTTTGACTGTTCCTGTAAAGTAACTATAAGTGCTATGCACACCCTATTCCACATTAAGCTTCTTCTGATGCACCTTAGTGATATATATAAATTTCAAAGCGTTTAAAACAGTGAAACATTATTTAAATAAACCGCAAATGATTTTTCTCCATAGACCGAAATGTAACGGAATTCTTTTGAGTGTCCCTGTAAAAAAACTACAAGTGCTACACACTTCCGTTAAAATAGGGAACATGCTATAGATAACGACAGTAACATATAAAAATTGCAGAGCAATCCGAGCATATTTACGGGAGTTAGAGCACGGACAGACAACCATACGTCCAGACGGCAGACGGCCAGACGGCCAGACGGCAGACGGCCATACGGCACACAAACCGAAGTCATAAACACTTTTCAACTAGATTGGAAAGTGTTAAAAAGCATCCTTCACAAAAAATCCAATTATGCATAAGATCCCTTCCTAAATTCAGATAATTTACACTTTCGCCTATTTGTGCAATTCAAGTTAGGCTAAAAGTACAGCTTGCGCATCGATATGTTCAAAATACGTAGTTATAGATATTTAACTACCTTCACAAAATAATGGGACTATTTATGTCCCAGAATCCTTCACAAATAATGTAACCCTATTTGAATCCCACACCCTTTCACAAAATAAATCCAATAGATTCAAGTTATATTAGGGCGACAGAAATACAAGGGACATTGACCTTTCATAAAAACCCAGGATCACTGTTTTGAATGAAAAGGCCCCTTCGCAATGTACCCTGTAAAAATATTTTAAGAAATAGACCGCTATTTTCAAATGAATTACGTATTCATGCAATGTAAAAATAATTTTTATACGAATGCCTTTTTAGTTTAACGTTTAAAATATATATATTTTAGAATCGAAACTAAGAAATGAGTGTTATCCCCTCAACATACATGTCGCTGAATCATAATGAGTGATAGCAGATAAGCGAAGATCTTGCTTTGACTTGATTCCTTTCTTAGATTATGAATCACTCACGATAAGAAATATCTGATGCTCGAGTTTCTGACACATTTTTTGTAACCAAATGTTTAAAATGAGCTATTTAAAACCGTAAATGTATACGAATTATTTCGTGTAGTCCTATATAATTATTAATCTGTTAAGTTTTAAAATGCTTCAATGAAAAATAATAACTAAGAAATAGCCATTACGAGGTACCCTTAAGAATTTTGGGACAAAAAGACAGGTTTTAATGAATTCGATACAGGTTATGGTAGAAAAATACAGGGTCCCTTATAAGATATAGGAATTAAATTTTAAATAATATAAAATTACATTCGTTTATGCTTTTTGTATTGCAAAGTATAGAAAATTCTACTAAATTGAGTTTTTAGTATTTTAACTTAAAAAATTTTTTTGAGGAATGTATAGGATAACTAACCTTTTGACTTTGTTATTATAAAATATATATATTGTACTATTTAGTTAGGGCATTATTTAAAAAAATTTTGTTTTTAATATTGAAAAAATATATATAAAAATGTATCTTACCTATAGAGTTTAACCATAATGTGCTGGACTTCATCCAAACTCGAATGTATGCTTGTCTTACAACAACTGAACGGTAACGTATTCGCTTATCTCTTAAAACCACAGGATGTTGTGACGTCATTGATAAGGAATATGGTAGAATACAGAATGAATAGGTATTATAAAGCAGAATCATAAATTTTGCATACTTCATACAAACACTTACAGTATGAGAAATGATTGCTAATATTAATAAAAAAGAAAACTGCCCAGTTAAACTGAGGGCATTGAGCTCACAGGCTATTCACACTCATTGTATATTGTACTCTTATTTCAAAGAATTTGAAATATGCCCCTCTAAAAATAAAGAAATCAACAATATATTAAGGGGGGTCATCCCCCCGTTACCCCCCTCATAGTTAACTAATGAACCCCTTAAACTAATCAGGGAAGTCTCTAATTACAATGGATATACATACAAAATATGAAGAAAATCGGATAATTCTGCATGAAAAACTCATTTATCCAAATTAAGGGGGGATTAGCCCCCCTTTCCCCCTTTATACTTAACCAATGAACCCCCAAAACTTTTCAGAAAAGCGCATTATCACAATGAACCTATATACAAAATTTGAAGAAAATCGGATAATTCTGCATGAAAATCCCATTTATCTAAATTAAGGGGGGACTAGCCCCCTCTTTCCCTCTTTATACTCAACCAATGAACCCCCAAAACTATTGACAGAAGCGCATTATCAAAATGAACCTATATACAAAATTTAAAGAAAATGGGATAATTCTGCATGAAAAACCCATTTATATAAATTAAAGGGGGGATTAGCCCCCCCTTTCCCCCTTTATACTTAACCAATGAACCCCCAAAACTATTCAGAGAAGCGCACTATCACAATGAACATATATACAAAATTTGAAGAAAATCGGATAATTCTGCATGAAAAACTCATTTATCTAAATTAGGGGAGGTTACCCCCCCTTTCCCTCTTTATACTTAACCAATGAACCCCCAAAACTATTGACAGAAGCACATTATCAAAATGAACCTATATACAAAATTTGAAGAAAATGGGATAATTCTGCATGAAAAACCCATTTATCTAAATTAAGGGGGGATTAGCCCCTTCTTTCCCCCTTTATACTTAACCAATGAACCCCCAAAACTATTCAGAGAAGCGCATTATCACAATGAACCTATATACAAAATTTGAAGAAAATCAGATAATTCTGCATGAAAAACTCATTTATCTAAATTATGGGGGTTACCCGCTCCCCCTTTCCCCCTTTATACTAAAACAATGAACCCCCAAAACTATTCACAGAAGCACATTATAAAAATGAACCTATATACAAAATTTGAAGACAATCGAATAATTATGCTTGAAAAACCCATTTATCTAAATTATGGGGGCTTAACCCCCCGTTTCCCCCCTTTATGCTTAACCAATGAACCTCCAAAACTAATCAGGGAAGCGCCTTATCACAAGGAACCTATATACAAAATTTGAAGAAAATGGGATAATTCTGCATGAAAAACCCATTTATCTAAATTATGGGGGGTTAGTCCCCCGTTTCCCCCTTTATGCTTAACCAATCAACCTCCAAAACTAATCAGGGAAGCGCCTTATCACAAGGAACCTATAAACAAAATTTAAAGTAAAACGGTTAGTTCTATCAAGAGTTATCGCGTTACGTACATACGTACGTACGTACATACAGAACCGGCGGGCACATAAGCTCTCAAGTTTTGATAGCCTGTGAGCTAACAATATGAGAAAATGAATCATTAGCTAATCTTATTAGTGTATGTCATATTTAACTAACAGGCTCGAACATGCGTGAATTTTGACTAGAATTATTCACTGAATGTAAAAAAATGATTTATATTTAGATCTAATATTTATATCGTTTAACATTTTAAAATCCTATTACAAGTATATACATTAGTATGCTTGTGAAATGTCTATTTTTAAGACGAAACATTGTGTGAAGTGTCCTGTTTTAGGGTTAAAAGTTTCATGAAGGAGTCTGTTTGAAGGACCCTGTTTTGAAATGACTTAAGAACGCACAATTTATTCCTAAACATATCCATAACTACAAATAGTATAGTTTGTATGCATCATGAAAATACATGAATATATTTATATATTATACTATAGTTTTCGAAATATTTTTTCAAAGTTAGATTCATATAATAAAGCGAGATTGATACCGTTAATGTATACGAATTCCTTCCTGTTTTCCTTTATAGCTTCAACTCGATTCGTTATATATGCTTCATTGTGTATTCAATGAAAAATAATAACTAAAAAATAAAATTAAAAATAGTAATTAAGAGGTAGCCTTAAGAATTTTTGGGATAAGAGATTGGTTTTAATTAAATAGGTTAATAAATCTAATTCGATACAAGTCATACTAAAATAGAAATTGCACTAAAAATACAGAGTCCCCCGCAATATATATCAATTATGCTCCACTAAATTTAATAGCACCCTCCACTATTTTCATAGAAATGGCTTCAATATAATTTAGGCTAACAATATACAATTCAAAAAATACATAGTGACCACAAGAAGGATAGGAATTCGATATATACTACTACTTAAGTAAAATATAATTTCTCTTATCGCATAAAATATATTAACAAGTCCTGTTCAAATATATTGACAAGACATGAACAATTAATATATGAGTTAAAACATATTGGTTATACAAAACATATATATAGAAATATATATATATATATAAATTTATCATTACCTAAAAATTTCAAGCACGATTTACTGGACTTCACCTAAATTCAACTAGATTCTTCACCACGTGGTTTGATGACATCACTGATCGTGATAACATTCTAGATAAGATTCACTGATAAGAACACATTTCAATTCATTTCTTCTAAAGAAAGTATACGAGTTGATTCTAAGGTCTAGTTATGTAGATATATAGTAGGTTAGTAGTAATATATTTTTAAAGTACTTTTTATTTTGTTTTAAAAGAAATGGTTATTTTTCTCTTTACGTAGGGTAGTCAAAATTAAAACATAAAATATTAAATTTAATCTTTAGTAATACAAAGACTTACACATACAGAAACGTATGTGGTGAAAAGTTATAGATATTAAACCCTGCTCATAAAATAATGCGACTATTTATATATTTTTTTTTCATTCATGTGCATCACATATAATTATAAAATTCAATATTTTTTGTTGTTTTTAAAGGTAATCCAAAAACTCATGCAATAAAACGCTTGTGAAACCGAAAATTGGATATCATCTGTGTTCTAATTGTGAAAAAGTATTAGGTTGGAAACGCATACATGATTACAATCATCTAGCAGAGATGTATACAGGGGAGTTGTACATATGGAATGTAACTTGAACTATAAGCAGTGTAAAACAATTCCTGTTATATTCCATAACTCGAAAAACTATATTAGTCATCATATTATGACAAAGCTAGGAAAGTTCAAAGATCATGAAATCGACGTGATTGTCTCTTCTTCTATGAAGAATTATATAACCTTTAAAATCAGAAAGCCAACATCTCTTATTTATAGGGCCTTCATATATTATTTTAGTTTGTGCTGGTTTTGAACCCGCGAACTTCAGCTTGGACTTATTATTGATACGCTAACCATTGGGCTGTCCGTGCCCTGATGCTTTCTTGCTTTCTTATAAATACTATCTATTACAATCACACTTTTTTCGACTCGTGATATATCATTTGAATCGACCTATATATATGTTGGGTTTGCTATACTAGAGGTCTCTAAGCTTTGCATATATGACTTTCATTATAACTTGATATAGAATACGTAACTTACCATATTCAAACACACAATATTTATAAGGATATTGAACAATGTCGTGATTTCCTTAACTTCTCTAAGTATTCAAAACAACATCGTCTAAACCGCACAAGTTTCGAACCCACAAACATATAATCATACTTGTCATTTTATACCCAGGACGCTGACCACAGGGCTAAATGAACCCCCACTTACTTTATAGTCACCACGCTGACTATTGGGCTTACCCATATAGCACCAAAGCTCCTGAAAACCTCCCCAGGAGTTCCAATTCATCCCAAATTCCTCCTGAAACTGTAATGACGCTATCAGGCGTTCCTGGGGAAGATACTTTAATCACTTCCCCAGGACTGATCTCCCAGATCCCTCCCAGGGAGCAAGCTCCTCAGGACTGATCTCCCAGATCCCTCCCAGGGATCAAGCTCCTCGGGATAATATTCCCAGGGAAGTACCTAGGAAGAGACGGTGTTGGTGCCATCTCATGGGTGATTTTGACACTAAAATAACTTATTATAATTTTTTACAAAAAAAAAATATTTGATTTGATTTGGTTCGATTTTTTAATTAATAAAGTTTATATTATTATTGGATTTATTTTATTTCCTAAGCACATCTGGTTATTGTTTAACTTTTAATTATTATAATGTTTAATTATCCTTATTTAGATATATTTTTAATTTATAAAATGCAATCAAAATGTAGTTAAATAAATAATTAAAATAAATTAATCTTTAAATATAAATTGAAAATTTATTATTTATTTTATTTCTGATCTTTTAAAAATTAACTTATATATTAATTCATTTTATCATTACATTCATTAATTATTTTTTCTAAACTTTCAACAATTACTTATATATTTTTACTGTTACTTTTTCATCTAACTAATAATTTTACATTGATTTCACTTATATACTTTATTAGTTTCTATAGAAATAATTTAATTTTAAATAAAAAATTGATTTACTTTCTCCTAATAAATTATTTTTCTTTTCAATTATAAGAAATTAGAATTATTTTTTCTCGAAACACGAAGTTTAATATATATTTATATATTTGTATAGAACCATATTTTATAAATTAAGGATTAGAGATACCTAGTAAAAATTATTTCTTCTGATCCTTTAAATATAGTCTTATATATTGAATTATTATTATTATTTGTATTAAATAATTAATCATTTCATATTAATTTGAGTTATATATATAAATAATTGTCAGATCAATATTTAATTTTAAAATATAAATTAGATTTTTTTTTTTCGCTGACCATTTTAAATTATCATATATATATATATATATATATATATATATATATATATATATATATATATATATATATATATATATATATATATATATATATATATATATTATTATTATTATTATTATTATTATTATTATTTCTAATAAATGAGGGTTTTTTTCCGTAACCGTAAGAAATCAAAAGGAATCAAAAATTTGTTACAAATAACCCAACAAACACGAGATTTTTGGCCACATGTCGTAAACGTTGTGGCCAAAAAAGTTTGCGGCAATTTGTATCCAGCCATTAATGTATTTCAACTGACGCGCCCGCACACCGGATGTCTATCGCCAAATCGTTAACGGGCAAATGGCGGGGAAACTTAATGCAATTTCAGTGCCCAATAGCGATCGACAGATCGACGAACTTTGCATTTTTCCCGCAACAGATCGACGAACTTTGCATTTTTCCCGCAACAGATCGACGAACTTTGCGTTTTTTCCACAACTGATCGACGAACTTTGCGTTTTTTCCACGACTGATCGACGAACTTTGCGTTTTTTCGCGATCGATCGATGAACTTTGCGTCTTTTCCGCGATCGATCGGTGAATCTCAATCAAGTAAAATCTAAAGTCAGAAATTTATTTAACAACCTAATTGTTAAGAGTCCCTAACACATTTAATGGAACTTGAAAAATACACTGCATATATAAAACTTAACTTTCTTCCCTTTTTTATAATAAAAATAAACATTTTACATAATCATTCTCAGTTGACTTAATTTTTTCAATGGTATTTTGTCATGTCTGCATTAATGTAGTTCTTTAAATAGCACGTAAAATAATAGTGGGGTTTAAAGATTTTTTTTCTCCCTAACAAACATTACAACTCCCCTCCATTTAAAAATGTTGGTAGGGAGACTCCCCTCCTTGGAAAAATTGAATTTCAAGCCCTGGTCAATAACTTTACAAAAGATATATTTTGGGATATCACCTTTATGGAGAAAAAGTCTTTGGAAATTTGCTCCATACATAGTTATAACTCCAGCTTTTAGAACTTTTCTAACAGATTTATATCCAGGCGGTGTCCCATGTGCTTTTCTTTTGGTACTGAATACATGTCATTAGTAATATATGTTGTCGCAACTTCACTGTACATGAGATTTAAAATTTTTTGTTAGTAATGAATATAGTGTTAACTCTAGAACTAAAGGGTAGCCGGAGGGAAATATTTTTAAAAAGGTCACACTGTTCTCTAAAAGAGCACTCTTGCATCCTGTTCAAAAGATATATTTTGAACTGGTTTGTTTATTATCCCCACTTATCAATAGAATTTTGCGATATTTTCCCGTGACCAATTGACTAATTTTGCGACAGACTGACAAATGGGATTTTTTTTCACGACCAATTAACAAATTTCACAATATATGAGATTTTCCACTTGATCGACTGGCGAATTTCATCATTTTTTCTCGCAACCGATCAATATAAGTGAAAACTGGGAAATCGGATTAGTAGCCAATTGCCAATAGACTCGGTTTCATTAATGGCCACTTTTTAAAGTACTGACTAATGTTTCAAATTTTCTAGATAAAGTATAATCATCATATAGAAACATATTTTTGTATAAATCAGTTTTATACCAGCGAAGTGCTCATGATAAGAATAGGGAAAAAGTCAAAATTCAGGAAAATTTTCTAAAAATCAGTAAGTCTATTATCACATTAATTTTTTTAGAATATGATCATGGATTATTTGTCAGGGGTGATTGTGTTCCAGTTATGTACCGGAATTGCAGTATTTTTTTCTTTTTCAATACCAGAATGCCTTTTTTTTTCGTATAGATCGGTTGTAGGGAAAAAAATCTCAAAATTCGTCAGTTGGTCGAAAAAAAAAACGCCGTAAATTTTG
This sequence comes from Maratus michaelseni, assembly GCA_963931845.1. NCBI lineage: Eukaryota > Metazoa > Arthropoda > Arachnida > Araneae > Salticidae > Maratus > Maratus michaelseni. The sequence goes on along the minus strand of OZ007597.1, from coordinate 922,912 downwards.
TCAGTTAGACGCGGGAAGAATATCACAATGATCGTCAATCGGTTGCAGGAGAATATAACTAAATTTGTTAATCAATTGCATGAAAAAAATCTTGAAGTCTGGAAATTCTTTAGTCCGCATGAAAAACTCCTGCAAATTTCGCTAGTAAGCTGCAGGGAAAAAACACGTAAATCTGCTGATTGGTCACAAGAAAAAACTGAACAATTAGCCAATTGATAGCAGGAAAAAAAAGCATGAAATTTGTCAATCGGGTAGCACGGAAAATTTTAGAAATTTGTCAGTCAATCATAAGAAAAAAAATCATGAAATTCTTCTGTCGTTTATGAGGTGAAACTTGTCAGTTGATCAGGGGGAAAAAATCGTGCAATTTGTTGATCCATCATGGAACAAACCTGCAAAATTTGCCAGTTGGTCAAGTGTGAAATTATCATGAAATTAGATAGTCAGGGGTGAAAAAAATTGTGCTATTCGTCAAACAAATGGGGGGGGGGGGACGAAATCGCAAAGTTCTTAACACATTCTTGGTAAAAAAAATAATCGTAAAATTCGTCAGTTGGTCAAGGATTATAATGGAATGTGTAACTGGGAAGTGACCGCGTAGGGGTGGCAATCAATGACAATTTTTTAATCGCCACTTTTACAACTTTAATTGTCACATGGCGAGTGGCAATTAAAGTTTCGCAATTTTTTTTCCACGACTTAGAAGAATTTTGCGATTTTTTCCTGTGACTGATTGAAGAATTCTGTGATTTTCCTCTCGATAGACTGACGAATTTCACAATAATTTTTAGATTTTTCCCTTGATTGACAGGTGCATTTCGTAATTTTTTCTTGCTACCGATGAACGATTTTTGTGATTTATTTACCGCGTCTGGTTGAAGAATTTCTCGATTTTTTCTGACAATCCACTGACGAATTTCATATATATTTTTTTTCTCAAGCACCTGAAGAATTTAAAGATTTTTTTTTTTCATGATTGACTAACAAATTTCGTGATTTTTTTCCGTGACTGATTGTAGAATTTTGTGAATTTTTTTTTTCTTCGGAAATCCATTGACTAAGTTAAAGATTTTTTACCACAATCGGCTGACAAATTTGGCGATATCTTTTAAACGGCCAAAAAATTATTTTATAAACTTTTTCATATTAAAATTTAGTTAGTAATATTTTAACAAAACTGTATTCAAAAAGTTATCATTAAAAAAAATCTTAGTCTGTTACCAATTGCATAGGAATTGTTCATTTTTAATAAAATCCTTTTATTCAAAACTGTTATTTTACAGTTTTTTAAAACAGTTTAGCAGAGTTTCATGAAATGCAAACATCTTGTACAATGGGTCCATCAAATTACTGGAAATTTTGATGCTTCAGCTCATGTGCTTAAAAAATGTTTGCTTTAAATGTTTTAATATTTGTTTCAAGAGTGATGATTCAGTTTTGTGATTATTGTAATTGTGACACCTCTGGAAATATAGTGAATCTAATCTGGACCTACATTTAATAAAAATTAAATTAATTTAAATTTATGAAATGCAACATTTAATAGAAAAAGATTGTTTGAATATTTTTTAATGTTTTGCTGAAATGTGTCAAATAATTTTTGTTAACGGGGTTTTCAACTTTCATGAACTTTGACAATACTTAAGATTACACAGATTTATGCTAAATAATTTTTTTTAATTTAATGGTATGTATCTAGAAGAGGAGGGGAGAGGGTGATAAAATTATTTGATCTTGTGACCTCTAAATTAAGGATTTTTTTTTTTTTTTTAAATGCCGTCATATAAATTAATTTTGATTTTGATTATATGTATAATTTTTAACAAATTAAAAATAAAGCAGGTTCTTTAGAGAAAGGGACCTTCTTTAATACTTTCTTTGACCCTTTTTTTTAAGAAACTTTAAAAATGATATTTCAACTTAAGGTATTTTTAAAACATTCTTATGTTTTGCCCAAAATATTTTGCAAAAGATGTAAGATTCTGGAGAGGAGCTGAAAGCTCGAATCCATGTTTTTAAAATTTCTTTTAAATCAAATATACAGTAATAAAAATATGGATTTTTTCATTGCTTAACTAAGCGTAAAACCGACTGCGGTAAATTTATTATTAGTTGTTGCATACTTTACCATTCCAGATATATGGACTTTCATAGAGAAAGGTAATCAGCACCACACAGTTTATTATAAAATTCCATTAAAAATTCATAATTATCAAATAATTATTTAAAAGTAAATTAATAATTATTGAATTTAATTTTTTTTATTAATATTTTAAAGAAATTATCAAAGTCAATAATGGTTATCTTAATAAGTACTGCTTTCGATATATTTTTGTTATTCAAAGAATCTGTGTGAAAGGGGGGGGGCATACACATCTGTGCCCAGAGCCCCCAAATTTCTAAATCGGTCCCTGGTCACGAAAGAACATTTATTTTTCTTAGAAAGCTGTATTGAAATTTGTGAGAAAAAGGGACTAATTTGTGTTCCAGAATTTTTTTTTTTTTTTTTTTTTTTTTGGAGATAGTAAATATTAAGATATTTTTTAGTAAATTGTTTTAAAGAAAAATGTTCCTGAAATAAATGGCTATTTTTTAGTTAGGCAGCATAGAAATGCATGAAAAAACTTCAGTGTGCAAATTGATCTCAAGGAAATGTCTTTTGGAATAATAAATATTTTTTAAAACAAAATTTTTGGGTAAAAAAAAAAAAAAATTAAATATCAAAATCTGTACATTATAAGCTTTATAGGATCAAAAACTATACATAGCAATTTAACCATTTTTTGCCGGCACATACTTAACTATTGTAGTGTGCAAAGTTCAATAATTTTTTTTTTAATTCGACAAATTTTGTAGAGTTTGTAGGATCTTTTATTCAGAATTTCATTAGCTGAATAAAGTTTTAATTCATAGTTTGAACTGGCCGATTTTTTTTTGCCAAATTTTAAAAAGGCCTAATAATAAAATTTACAAATACTTTTTAACAGAAAAATGTTTATATGTAAATATTAAAATAGAAAGAAGACTTTAAAATAATTAAGCTATTACTTACGAAAAGCACTAAAAAGCCCTTTTCATAAAAAAGTGCCCATTTTTTCAGCTGAAGTGTCTCTTTTTTGAAGGAGCACCCTGCCCTTTTTCATTCTGAGGGAAACACTATGGCATAATATTTTTTTCATTCTGAAAAGAACTTTTCCTGTAGTATTTTTATTTAGTATCCAAAACATAATTGTGTAATTATTCATTAAAAATTTGTATAATTGAAAAAAAAAATATTTGTAACGAAAAAAGATAAAGAAAATCATTTAATGTTGTCGAGTGAACAACCAAAAACAATATTAAACAATGCTTTTTTCATGGGTCGGCAATAATAATCATTCAAAATATGTTAAGTATTCAGTGGCAGACGTGTTACCCTTCTGGGAAACAAAAACCGTATGTAAAATGCCATTGTTTTATGAGTGATGATATCAGATTTATAGCTTGGAGGTACACAATGTATTTTCCTACTTTACGAAGCCATTTTCAAGTAAAAGTTATATGTGAAAAAATAAAGAACTGCTGGTTTCTAGCAATGCAAATTCTAGAACATTTCCCAAAGTGGGCAATTCGACTTTTATGAAATGAAAGAAGAGCACCCATAGCTCATTCAAGATGATAATTTGATGCTATGCACCATATGTAAAGAATTTGAATTTATATATTTGAAGTTATTCAAAAGAATTTATAGAAAGCCTGTTTTTATTTTGTTTTAGTGATTAACACAGAGATAAAGTGTTTAATATACAGTGTAACTCCAGATGTACGTTACCTGAGTTGTACGTTTCCCTCAGTTGTACATTTCCCTCAGTTATACGTTTCCCTCACTCAGGGTTCTTAAATGCCTGGGTTTTTTCAGAAAAAACCCAACCCACCGGGTTTTATCAGTGTTTTTGGGGTTTTATCAGGGTTTTTTGGGTTTTATCAGAGTTTTTTAAGTTGGAGGTGGTTCAGAATGTTTGAAAAAAATGTACTTACTACTAAGTACAGTTTAAAGTAACTATTTGATTACAAAAATATATAAATGAATGACAATCAAAATTATGTTTTGCTTTTAGATAAATTGATTATTAGTAATAGTTTTAACAATGAAATTATAGAAGTACTATACTAATACCAGTGCTGAATCAGACTAGTATACTTTTACTTAGTTTTTATTATTAGTTTTAAACTAATATTTTGTTAAGGATAAAGTATCTTTATTCATTTTAATTGAAGTGATTGCCTATATATAATAAATATTTTCTGTAGAAAAAATTCATTCTGAAACATATTGATTAATGATGGATTGAATTTTTTTTTTTTTTTTTTTTTTTTTTTTTGAGTTGTTTGTATTCCAAAATTTCCTCAGCCCGAGGTAAATAGGAAATTTAGGTTTTCCCTTAGTTTATGTTGTTATTGAATTAAGTTGGGTGGTAGTTTATATTTAATTCAGCAAAATTTTTGCTATTGAAACTGGATATAACAAAATTCGCAGAAATGGGGAAAAAAATATTTGCTGTAAAGTATTTTTTATTATAACTAATTAATAGAATATACCAAATAATTCTACATGTCTACATCATTAAATTAAGATTCTCAGCATATGTGGTATTTTGTTATGAGTTTCAACTGTAGGATTATACATCAAAGTATTTTTTTTAATGGGAAAAAAATTAGTTTTTGCGTTTGTGATAGTTACATATACTTATAGAAAATTAAGTTACAGTTATTTGTTTTAAAAATTGTCATTGGAAGAATTAAGACTTTTTTCCCTTGGGGTGGTTGGTGATAAACTTTACTACTGGTGTACTGACATTAAGAAATATATTACCTATATAATTTAAAGTTGAAATTTTGGGTTTTTTGGGTTGGGATAAATCATAACAACCCTGCCCTCAGTTATACGTTTCAACTCAGCGGTCCCGGGCGCTTGCTATTAAAAATTAGCTGAGTTATACATTTTGAGTTACACATTTCCCTCAGTTATATGTTACGTTTTTGCGTCCTCTGACAAAATTTTGCCTCATTTATACATTTTGTAACCGGAAACACCGACGACGCGTCGGATGAGTCTGATTTGAAAGATCCCTCTCAAACTTCGGGGCTGCTCTGAGGGCTTTTGAAAAGCTGTTCGACAGTAGTAAAAGCAGTAACGATAACAGGGCTGCATTGTTAACCAAAATGCAAAGTTTGCTGTTCAATGTCAGCTCTGCCGAAAAGAAACAATCGAGGATTCGTGATTATTTCAACAAGATTCAGTAAACTACTGAAATGTGTTTTGATAAATGATTTACATGTCAAGGCGATTTCAATGATCTCTTTTAAGTACTCTATGTGTATTAAAAATATTTCTATTAAAGCTTTTATGATATATTAATTTTATGTACCTCTTTTCTACTCTGTTCCATTTCCAAAAATTTATGTCATGGATGAATTAATACTTATGAAACTTCCCTTTTTGTTATAAAAGGTAACTGAAACACCTCAGTGGAACAAAATTTTTGCAATATATTAAAAAAAAAAATTTGGTAGACCATCGATTGAGTTGTACGTTTTACTGAGTTATAAGTTTTGTTTTCCGGTCCCGGGCAAAACGTATAACTGGAGTTCCACTGTATACAGCACCTCCCCCCCCCCTGCTCTTAACACATAAAAATAGAAACAATATTATTGTTAACATGGGTGCAAAAAGAAATAAAAGAATATGATATAACATAAAATTGCCACCATGAAATGCAGTTTCGTACCTAGAAGGGGGGGGGGGAAAGGTGTCATTCGACAACCCTGAAATATAGGTATACTGCAATAAAACAGTTTCATGGTGTACAAATAACTTAAACTACAAAGCTTTTTGTAAATAGTTTTTTTAAATTATAATTTCTGTTCCGATTATATTTATAAATGGCTGATTAATAAGTGGTGTTTTTAAAGTAAGGCATTTAAATTTTGTTTTGTAAAATTTATTTTTTGTTTTTCAGAAGAAGAAGAATAAAAATCTGGAAATAAAAAAGTTCTATGAAGATGACTGTAGATTTTCAGCTGTCCTTTCTCAACTTAAATTAAGAAACATCAGAAATTTAATTGTAACAGGATTAAATTTTCTTGTAAAATATTTCTGATAAATTTTGAGCATCTTGTAAATACATAAATAAATAAATGCTTTTTTGGTTGGTTTGTTTTACATTTGTGAAAAATAAAATTTATATGAAAAAAAAAAACCAGTTCTATTGTTTATATATATATTTATTTATTTATGCAAGTGATGTTAAAAAGGATGTACTATATATATTTTCCTCTTCTTTCTTGTTCTAAGAACATTCTCCCTTCTTTTTACAGGTTAAGATATAATTCAATAAAAATGTTTTATGTAGGCTAAATTTTTAAAAACTGACAGCCTGATAAACTGTTTATACTAATTTGTTGGTTGATTATAAATTAGCATTGCTTGGAGATCAGGTATTAAAAATAATTTGCTGTATAAAAACTTCTGAATATTTTAATAAAAATTTTGCCATAATGTTATTAAAAGTTGAGATTAAAATTTTAATGCACATAATATTGTATAAATCAGTTTGAAATTTTGTTAGTCAAAAGGTCACATACCTCCTGCTGGAAAGAAAAATATTTTAAAGATGTCTTTATTGGTAATAGATTAAAAAAAAAATAATAATAATTCAGTACTCATTACTTGCTAATCTTTAAAAAATAAAAACAATGATATATTATTATTTATGAGCAATGTTTTAGTCCATTAAAAAAAAAAAAAAAAAAATGTATGAATGGCGAACTTGCCATGTTCTAGAAGATCTACTGCCACTACTGTTTTGAAAAAATATTAAACTAATATTAAAATTCTTAAATTCCAATGATCAGTAATGTCAACATTTTACCAATTTTATAAAATAAAATTCCTGGATTTTTGTTTTTATTTTATTTTCCAGCTGGATAATTGGAAGAAACATCCCCGTAAGAAATTGTATTATAAAAGCACCAGTGGACCCGTGCGAAGATTTCACACTGCAGTCTAATACTTTTTAGCAATATCTAATACTCTTTAGATGCAGGTTTAAACTTCTAAAGGAAAATTAATGACTGAAACTATCTTTAAACAACGTTAGTCGAGCCAGAATATCATCTCCTTTATTCCATCACAGTTACAGTAAAAACTGATCGAGCATAGCAAAGACAAAATATATATATATATCTATATATAGCTAATTAACTGCTTTAGAGGATGACATCATCTGTTTCGGAAAAAACATGGGACAAAGAAAAATAAATTGAGCATTTCAATTTGGCTTTTTAGTCATAAAATAAACCCATGCAACAACTATGTCCCATTTTATCTTTTTTGTAGTATTTATTTTTTATAATCATTTTCAGCATTATATAATGTGGTATTGTATTTTTGTGGCAACACTAATTTAAGGAAAACCTTGCATTTCTTTTAAGAAAACAATGCGGATTTAATTTTTAATTAACAGCAATTTTTAATCAAAAAATGTTTTGCCGAAATGTAAGTGCACTATACAGAAGCTGGTTCAAAATCCTTTCTTATGGCATCTCATTCAGTGTTGTGCATTTTGTATTTTCTGAGAAAAGGGGATGTTGACAACAGAAATAATATATACTAGTGGGCCTGTGTGAAGATTTTACGCTGCAGTCTAATATTTTTTAGATGCATGTTTGAACTTCTAAAAAAAAAATAAAGCCAGAATATAATCCCATTTATTCCACCAAAGTTACAGTAAAAACTGACCGAAAATAGCAATATATATATATATATAAATATTGCATTTTAACTGCATTAGAGGGTGACATAATATGTTTTGGAAAAAAAAAATGGGATAAAGAAAAATAAATTGAGCATTTGAATTAAAATTTTGCTTTTTTATCATAAATATAAAATAAACCCATGCAGCAACTATGTCCACTTCATCTTTATTGAAATTTTTTTTTATAATTATTGTTGCAGTTATTTAATTTTTGTGGCAACAGTCATTTGAGGTAATCATTTCATTTCTGAAAACAATGCCTATTTAATTTTCAGTTACTTGCAATTTTAACCAAAATACACGTTTTAAAGAAATGTGAGTGTACTATGTCAGAAGTCGCTTAAAAATCATTTCATATGGTATCTCATTTAACATTCTGTGTTTCTTATTTGCTTTGAAAAAGGGCTGGACAATCCACCTGGTGAATTAGCTTGAAGAAACATGAGTTGAAACTATTTAAAAATTTACTCCTTTGAATAGAATGGTTAAACCTATAATTGAATTAAAAATTGAAGAAAATAAGTTTTTTTCCTTATTCTCACCATCATTGGTAATTTAACGTTCAATATATATTTTACACCTTGTGTTATCAACCTTTTTTTATTAATTACAAATATGGCTTTTGCAACTTTTTCAGAATAATATTAAAAACTAAATCATAACCATATGGCATTTTATTCCGATCTAATGAGATGAGTGGATAAGGCCAATTTTTGTCTCCATTGGGACACTTTTTTTTTTTTGCTTGCAGATTGAAAATATGCTATACAAGATCTGAAACACTTTCGATTTTATTTATTTTGACCTTTTTAATATGGGGTGCTTATAACACCATTGTAGTTTTTAACTGAAAAATATAATAATAAAGTGAAACATGTATGTATAAAAGTCAGGCTGGTGTTATGAGCTCTTGTTAAAAAAAAATATTCAAATAGATTATTATTTTTTTTTTTTTTCAAATTTTGAATTTTAGAGTTTTCAGACAAAAATTAGGGACCAGTAAATTTAGATTCTGAAGTTCAAAATATCTTTTAAAAAAAAAAGAAAAAATTGTCCCTGCCAAAGGAGTAAAAATGGGCCTTTCTTGCTCAACTTTACTTTTTTGAGGACCATAAAAAGTATAATTCTGCCCAGCTTCCATCATGATATCCAATAGTGGCATGAATATGGCTAGCTTTGGGCTATCATTCATTAGTGTTGCCCATTGATGGCGAGAAAGTGGTTAGCTTTCGGCATGCATTCTTTAATGATTACCATTGATGGCAACAAAGTGGCTAGCTTTCGGCTTGCATTCATTAATGATGCCCATCAATGGCAACGAAATGGCTAGCTTTCGGCATGCATTCTTTAATGATTACCATTGATGGCAACAAAGTGACTAGCTTTCGGCTTGCATTCATTAATGATTGCCATTGATGGCAACGAAGTGGCTAGCATTCGGCATGCATTCATTAATAATTCCCATTGATGGCAACAAAGTGGCTCTCTTTCGGCATGCATTCATTAATGATGCCCATTGATGGCAACAAAGTGGTTAGCTTTCGGCTTGCATACGTTAATAATGCCCATTGATGGCAACAAAGTGACTAGCTTTCGGCTTGCATTCATTAATGATTCCCATTGATGGCAACAAAGTGGCTCTCTTTCGGCATGAATTCATTAATGATGCCCATTGATGGCAACAAAGTGGTTAACTTTCGGTTTGCATACATTAATTATGCCCATTGATGGCAACAAAGTGGTTAGCGTTCGGCTTGCATTCATTAATGATTCCCATTGATGGCAACAAAGTGGCTCTCTTTCGGCATGCATTCATTAATGATGCCCATTGATGGCAACAAAGTGGTTAACTTTCGGTTTGCATACATTAATTATGCCCATTGATGGCAACAAAGTGGTTAGCTTTCGGCTTGCATTCATTAATGATGCTTATTGATGGCAACAAAGTGGCTAGCTTAAGGCTAGTTTACATTTATGATGTCCAATAAATTAACATTTATGGCCAGCTTTGGGATAGCTTTTATTCTTAACAAACGCAGGTGGCATGGCTGTGGCGATCTTCTGGCTAGATTTTATTCACGATGATCGTTAATGGCCAAACTGTGGCTAGTTTTCATTAATAATTGCCACTTAAAGTATAATTGTGGCCAGTTTTAGGCTATCTGTCAGTTATGATTAACCACTTGTGGCACAGTTATGGGCATCTTAATGTAGTTATGGCCAATTCTATTGCGGCCTCATTGTGGCCGGCGTGACAGTTTTTTTAAGTTGCCGTAACGGCAAACGATAGCGGCCCCTCATCTCCTAGTTTGGGCCAAAGCTAACGTAGCCATCAGCGGCCCGCAAGTTCTGTGTTAGTTGGGAAGGGTTTTATCAACAGTTTAATATATATTTACGTATTTGTATCTATTCAGAATTTGATAGTTAATAGATTAGAGATAAGCATTTTTAAATTAAACAATCTATTTAAAAAATCTTATTTCGATTGTAAAAGTTAATTTTCATGTAAGTTTCAAAATTGAATCATATTTAAGTCATATCGAGCATATTTACTTTTATTATTATTCTTCTATTAATATTTTTTCTGATCTTTTTAAAAATTACATATATATTTATGTATTTTATTATTACATTTTCAACTAATTAATAATTTTATATTTATCGTCATTATCAAATCAATAATTTACTTTTAAGTCTAAATTATAACACCAACTTAGAGATTGCATGCTCTATTGAAATGGCACATTTGGTTTTAAAAAATACAAACATACCCCCCCCCCTCCCCCCTGAATAAGAGTTTTGCTTGAAAGATTTTTTTTTTTAAATATACATTCTTACAAAATTGGGTTAAAGATATAAATTCGTGCTGATTATTATCACGGACCTGGTCAATACCACTTGTCTCATTTAATATACTTTATATATGTGTTGGTAATGAGCATATGTTCGCTAAATGATGTCAATTTTTAATTATGTATGAATTTTTATGAAGCGTCTGTTCTGGAGGTTTTACCATATTAATTTAATTTTATTTTTTAAATACAAATTAGTTATTTTCTATTACCTCTTTCAAATTACGATACATGGTATATATTTTTTAATTCTTAATAATGAAGGTGAAATCTCAATTTAGTGAACTTAAGAAATATTAACAACATACAGATTCAGAAAATATAAATAAATTTTTATCTTTCTAAATAACAAATATTTCTCCAGAATTTAAAACTGAGTTGTGTTTTGCTTTAGTTGTTAAAACTTTCATTTAAGAAACCTATTTTATATTTGGCAAACTTTTTAGTTTAGGATATTTATAAAAGATTATTTTTCGTGCAAATTCTTCACTCCTGTTAATATACGGCTATTATTAGTTATGTATCTTAGGGTGTTTCTCAAATGCAAGGAAATACTTCTATTCAGATGTCAAGAACGGTTATATAATCAGCTGCAAAAGTCCCATAATGCAAATATGTTTAGTCAGGTAAAGGTAGAATTTTAACTACAATAAGAACATGAATAGTACTGAGCAACCTCCAATTCCTTTTGATGGATGAAGAATGGATATGTATGCTTACTGGAATGCATGCAATACTTGCAAAGAAAAGTAGTTGAAAGCATGGAACTTAGTTCCATGGTTGAAAGGAGAGAAACGTTCTTCTTCCCAGAATAAGGAGTAAGCTATTTCAAATTTAGCTTTGATATAAATAAAATAAACAATTGTCGGTACAATAGAAAAATAATCTTTAAAGAAGTCGACCAATGATTCTATAAAAGACAAAAGTATTGCTTTTAAAGGATTTCCTTGTTTAGAATTTTTACACAATACTTCGTTGACAATCATAACAAAGAACTCAAATTTTATGTCAAAGTATCCGTACATTTAGGCATTTTAAATCTCCTGAAATATTAGTTTTGTTAGCTAAAATGAAATTATATTTCAATGAAAAATAGTGCATAATGAAATTTCTATGTATTGAATGCTTTCACAGGATTTCAAAAGATCACTAAATGGAGATTTAATTGTAAACTAGTTTTATTTATTACAATAAGAAAAAAAAATATTTCTGTTACAGACACAAATTTTATTAACAGTACTTTTTTTCATATTTAACTAGTTACAGATATAGAGTAGAAATGCCCATACTTTAAAAATTAAGAGCTAAAGAAATATTATTGTCATTTTAAACAGCAGTTTCATGTAGGTAATTGAAAATTAAACGATGTATTTATGTATCTTAGGGTGTTTCTCAAATGATCTGCTCAACAACGTGAAACTTTCTGACACATCTTTTGACTTATTTTTAAACGCAAAGACATAAAATTGGCTGGCCTGACTATTGAATTGATTTGAGATCGAAATGAATTTTCCATTTTTTGATAAATAAATTACTTATCGGGTTATAAGTGATTCATGTTACATGACGACACGTTTTTCTCCTTTCTCGTGTTACGGCGTCGAAAATTCAGCTCAAAACACCGACTTTGACGGTATTTTCTGAAAGATCTTCTGTCTTTACAAAAAAAATGGAAAACATCTTTTGATTACAAAGTTTATAAATAAGAACACCTGCCAATTTCAAGCGTTTTCGAACAAAAATAAACTAAAAAATATGTCATAAAGTAGCCAATTTGAATTTGAGAACAGCCTAGCTTGCATAAACTCAGAAAAGCTTTTATAGATATATCGTTTAGCAACTTGTAATATGGTAATATCAATATTAGAAATCAAATTGAGTTTTGCTTATTCTAATTCTAAATTTAAAATTATAATATTTCTAATTTTAAAAAAAGTGCATTTTGAATTTGTCTTTCAATTTTTGGTTCATAAAAACGTCAATTTTTCTCTTACTTTGTTTAATTGTGATTATTTATAATTTATAATTTAATTTATTTAATTTTAAATATTTTTATTTAATTGGCCCCTTTATCATAGACCCCTGACCCTGATATATGTGGCTCCTAACTAAAATGATAAAACGTATTGTTGTTGCAAATGATAAAACACCCCTTCTCTTTTCCCTTTTATTGTGATGCCGCGTGGGGAATTCGGGTCAAAACGATGACTTTCACAATATTTTCTAAAAGATCTGCGTTTACAAAATAATAATAATAATAATAATAATAATAATAAATAAAAATAAAAAAAAGGAAAACATTTTTCTAGTATTACATAGTTTCTAAATAAGACCACCTGCCAATTTAATGCATTTCCGAACAAAAACGAGTTAAAAAATGTGTCAAAAAACAGCTCCTTTGGGTTTGAGAACAGCATTAAATAACTGATACGCTATTTTTCTATTATCAATTTAATATTGTATTGAATATATATCAAAGGGTATGCATCTTTATTTGTAATAAAAGTTACAGAATTCCTGCTATACGAAGCATAAAAATATGTATGTTTTCTATTTACTGATTTTCATAAGAAGAGAAAGAAATACATGAATACCGTATAAACGATTCAGGTACAACGGCCGTGTAGCGTAATCACTAGAGCGTGTTTCTCGTATGCGTAAGTACCCAGGTTCAAGTCCAGTCGGCGGTAAGAAAGTTTATTCCGTAAAATCTGTATCATAACTGTCATGTGATTCTGTGTGCGTGATTAATAAAAGTAATGTGTATTATGTAAATTTTTAAAAGATAATGTTCGTATTTATTAATTTAAAAAAAAATAAATACTTTTTACATTACGTCGAATAATAATAACTTCGGTTGTTTTTTGTGCACATTAAGTGACCCTGAAGTCTCCCAAATTCCTCCGGTATTACTTCCTGAAATCTTCCCTAAAACAACCTGAGGAGGAACCTGAAGGAGGTCCTGGGGAGCTCCCTGGGATGCTATGAGGCGGACATTTTCGGTTCCTGAGGACCTCCTGATGACAAATTTTTGCATCCTCAGGGATGCCTGGAGGATGAATGTCAATCTTCCTGGGGACGTTCTAGGGAAGCACATGTGCGCTAACTTATACCCACCACGCAAACTATTGAGCTTAGTGAACCCCCGCTTATTTTATAGCCACCATGCTAACCACAGGGCTAAGTGAGCCCCCGATTATTTTATAGACACCATGCTAACTATTAGACTGAGTGAGCACCAGGCTATTTTATACCCACCACGCTAACTACTGGGCTGAGTGAGCCCCAGGCTATTTTATACCCACCACGCTAACTACTGGGCTGAGTGAGCCGCAGGCTATTTTATACCCACCACGCTTACTGGGCTTAGGGAGCCCCTGCTTATTTTATAGCCACCACGCTAACCACAGGGCTAAGTGAGCCCCCGCTTATTATATAGTCTGAGAAAAGTGAATGCTTGTTCAGGGCCTTATCAGCTAATATAATCACTGATAAGATTTGATCACGTGACATGTGACGTCACTGTTTAAGTGATATCACGTGACCATGTGGTATCATTCAATATGTCACCAGTGACGTCAGAGATCACGTGACTAGGTCATAAAAGAACCAATTACTAATTGCAATTAACAATTTACCTTTAATTTATTTGTATAATATATATAGATAAATTAATACAAGATTTATATATGTATTATTTCGTAATACATAGCACATGTACTATGTTTTACGAAATAATAGAAAAATCATCCTGGGGCTCACTCAGCCCAGTAGTTAGCGTGATGGCTATAAAATACCTGGGGCTTAATCAGCCCAGTAGTTAGCGTGTTGACTATATAATAAGCGGGGGCTCACTTAGCCCTGTGGTTAGCGTGGTGGCTATAAAATAAGCGGGGGCTCACTAAGCCCAGTAAGCGTGGTCGGTATAAAATAGCATGCGGCTCACTCAACCCAGTAGTTAGCGTGGTGGGTATAAAATAGCCTGGGGCTCACTCAGCCCAGTAGTTAGCGTGGTGGGTATAAAATAGCCTAGTGCTCACTCAGCCTAATAGTTAGCTTGGTGACTACAAAATAATCGGGGGCTCACTTAGCCCTGTGGTTAGCATGGTGGCTATAAAATAAGCGGGGGTTCACTAAGCCCAATAGATAGCGTGGTGGGTATAGGTTAGCCTGGGGCTTACTAAGCCCAATAGTCAGCGTGGTGACTATAAAATAAGTGGGGGTTCATTTAGCCCTGTGGTCAGCGTCCTGGGTATAAAATGACAAGTATGATTATATGTTTGTGGGTTCGAAACTTGTGCGGTTTAGACGATGTTGTTTTGAATACTTAGAGAAGTTAAAGAAATCACGACATTGTTCTATATCCTTATAAATATTGTGTGTTTGAATATGGTAAGTTAAGTATTCTATATCAAGTTATAATGAAAGTCATCTATGCAAAGCTTAGAGACCTCTAGTATAGCAAACCCAACATATATATAGGTCGATTCAAATGATATATCACGAGTCGAAAAAAGTGTGATTGTAATAGATAGTATTTATAAGAAAGCGAGAAAGCATCAGGGCACGGACAGCCCAATGGTTAGCGTATCAATAATAAGTCCAAGCTGAAGTTCGCGGGTTCAAAACCAGCGCAAACGAAAATAATATATGAAGGCCCTATAAATAGGAGATGTTGGCTTTCTGATTTTAAAGGTTATATAATTCTTCATAGAAGAAGAGACAATCACGTCGATTTCATGATCTTTGAACTTTCCTAGCTTTGTCATAATATGATTACCATTATAATTTTTCGAGTTATGGAATATAACAGGAATAGTTTTACACGTGTTATAGTTCAAGTTACATTCCATATGTACAGCTCCCCTGTATACATCTCTGCCAGATGATTGTAATCATGTATGCGTTTCCAACCTAATACTTTTTCACAATTAAAACACAGATTATATCCAATTTTCGGTTTCACAAGCGTTTTATTGCATGAGTTTTTGGATTATCCTTAAAAACAACAAAAAATATTGAATTTTATAATTATATGTGATGCACATGAATGAAAATATATATATATAAATAGTCGCATTATTTTATAAGCAGGGTTTAATATCTATAACTTTTCACCACATACGTTTCTGTATGTGTAAGTCTTTGTATTACTAAAGATTAAATTTTATATTTTATGTTTTAATTTTGACTACCCTACGTAAAGAGAAAAATAACCATTTCTTTTAAAACAAAATAAAAAGCACTTTAAAAATATATTACTACTAACCTACTATATATCTACATAACTAGACCTTAGAAGCAACTCGTATACTTTCTTTAGAAGAAATAAATTGAAATGTGTTCTTATCAGTGAATCTTATCTAGAATGTTATCGCGATCAGTGATGTCATCAAACCACGTGGTGAAGAATCTAGTTGAATTTAGGTGAAGTCCAGTAAATCGTGCTTGAAATTTTTAGTTAATGCTAAATATATATATATTCTACCCTATGCCTCATCCATGACGTCACAATATCCCGCGGTTTTAAGAGATAAGTGAACATGTTACCGTTTAGTTGTTGTAAGACAAGTATAGCAGACGATTAAATTTGACTGAAGTCTAGTACATTATGGTTGAACTTTATAAGTAAGATACATTTTTATATATATTTTTTCAATATTAAAAACACAATTTTTTTAAATAATGCCCTAACTAAATAGTAGAATATATATATTTTATAATAACAAAGTCAAAAGGTTAGTTATCCTATACATTCCTCAAAAGAATTTTTTAAGTTAAAATACTAAAAACCCAATTTAGTAGAATTTTCTATACTTTGCAATACAAAAAGCATAAACGAATGTAATTTTATATTATTTAAAATTTAATTCCTATATCTTATAAGGGACCCTGTATTTTTCTACCATAACCTGTATCGAATTCATTAAAACCTGTCTTTTTGTCCCAAAATTCTTAAGGGTACCTCGTAATGGCTATTTCTTAGTTATTATTTTTCATTGAAGCATTTTAAAACTTAACAGATTAATAATTATATAGGACTACACGAAATAATTCGTATACATTTACGGTTTTAAATAGCTCATTTTAAACATTTGGTTACAAAAAATGTGTCAGAAACTCGAGCATCAGATATTTCTTATCGTGAGTGATTCATAATCTAAGAAAGGAATCAAGTCAAAGCAAGATCTTCGCTTATCTGCTATGACTCATTGTGATTCAGCGACATGTATGTTGAGGGGATAACACTCATTTCTTAGTTTCGATTCTAAAATATATATTTTTTAAACGTTAAACTAAAAAGGCATTGGTATAAAATTTATTTTTACATTGCATGAATACGTAATTCATTTGAAAATAGCGGTCTATTTCTGAAAATATTTTTACAGGGTACATTGCGAAGGGGCCTTTTCATTCAAAACAGTGACCTTGGGTTTTTATGAAAGGTCAATGTCCCTTGTATTTCTGTCGCCCTAATATAACTTGAATCTATTGGATTTATTTTGTGAAGGGGCGTGGGATTCAAATAGGGTTACATTATTTGTGAAGGATCCTGGGATATAAATAGTCCCATTATTTTGTGAAGGTAGCTTAGTATCTATAACTACGTGTTTTGAACATATCGATGCGCAAGCTGTACTTTTAGCCTAACTTGAATTGCAAAAAAAAGGCGAAAGTGTAAATTATCTGATTTTAGGAAGGAGTCTTATGCATAATTGGATTTTTTGTGGAAGGAATCTTTTTTATTCTAAAGGGTATCTGTTCACTATTTTAATTAACTATGTACTAGCTGGTAAAATTATATTTTGTTCACATAACATTTCGTTAATGTTGGAAAGTGATTCATTATTTATGGCGCTAGGCAAGATTTTTCATTCTTGTTTATTTTATGTACACGTTAAAATTATTCTTTTTGTAGCACTCTGTATTTTTTTAAGTGTGTATTGTTAGGCTATCGAAGGGCCCCTCTGGGTAAAAAAAGGGAGGGGTGGGAGGGGGAGGGGCGGAGCTGTTAAATTTAGTGCTGTATAATTCATACGGGACCCTGTATTTTTTACTATAACCCCCGTGGTGATTCCTGGGACCAGGAAGTTTTGACTCTAGGTCACTTCTAGCCAAAAGCTCACACCTTAAGGCAAAATTCATTTCAGTTGACAGTTTATATCTTTTGGCGTCTTTTAAAACTAAAAATTCTATTTTTAACTCTAAAAATTCTACTTTTGGTTTAAAAGAAAAAAAATGTCTAAGTTCCCCAATTAAAATTAATGAATGACCCTTTTTAATTATTATTTTTAATTATTCATTCACTTCTACTGCATACACTCATATTCAAACTGCGTACTCTCGTTGAAAAAAAAAAATCTCGCGAAAATTCTTAAGTTCCCCAATTAAAATTAATTAATGTCCATTTTTAATTAATATTTTTAAATACAATTCACAAACTGAAAAAAATATTTCCCACCCTACTCTAGTTGAAAAAAAAAATTGCTTCGAAAAATTTCTAAGTTCCCTAATTAAAATGAATGAATGACCATTTTTAATTGCTATTTTTAAATACAATTCACAAACTGAAAAAATATTTCCCACCCTACTCTAGTTGCAAAAAAAATTTCTTAAGTTCCCCAATTAAAATGAATGACCATTTTTAATTAAACCGTTATTGACTTTTAAAATTCTTGTCTAACATGTATATCGAATACCCTTCTCTAGTAAAAAAAAAAATTACTTCGAAAAATTTCTAAGTCCTCCAATTAAAATTAATTAAATTTCTAATTCTCTAAAATAAATCCATTGAAACACACCTCGTACTATAGTAGGAAATTCGCCGCGAAAAAAAAAATTGCTTCAATAATTAAATTTAATTATCATTAATCCTCTTATTTTAGGTGGTGGAGGGCACTTTGAGAGGAGGAGGGTACTTTGGGAGGAGGTGTGAGGTGCACTTTAGGAGGAGGTGTGAGGTGCAGGTGCTGCACTTCGGGAGGAGGAGCCCTCCTCCTGCACCACACAGCCTCCTGAGGCCGGAGCCCCATTTTCTCTCTACTTCCAGCAGTATCTAGGTTAAAACATTCGTTGGATTAAAGCTAGACTAAAGCGCTACAGACTGTATTTTAATAAATTGTACAAAAGTAATAAATGGAGTAGTATTTAATTTTGAGTAAACCTTACTCGTCGACCGAGCTCCCCCTCAAGGCGCATTTAATATCATTATTGTAACTCTCATACAGTTAAAACAATAATGTTTGTTGCATTATTTTTATTTGACGCCTTGATTGAGTTGTCTGTGTTGTGTATCTGACTATGCAAAATTAGCTATTTTCCCTGTACGAAGAACGGGTTTCACATGATAACGAATTTCCCTGGCGATGATGCCTTGAACGAGTTATTGACACAAAGAAATCTAATGCGTTATTTTCATGAAAATCGTTCGAGCCCGAAGATTTGAAATCCGAACCCGATATCGAAAATACGCAGTAGATTGTTAATAAGAAGATTTAATTTTCTCATTTAAAAATCTCTTCTTAAATAGAAATAAATATTAATCCTAAACACTCCCCCATGATGACGTTTTATTATTTTTATGCACCCGAAAATCTGTTTAAAATAGCGGATATGTTATCTATATTACTAGATATGAGACGGACTCAAACCGAGCCGAGCCCGGGATCGAAACACCATCGAGCTTAAAGGGAAAATTCTCTTTACTCTCAAAATGAAAAAAACAAGAACGAAAAATCATGCGTCAAGCATAGATTATCTAACACTTTACAACGCTTCCAAAATAATTTTACAAATCATACCGTTTAATAAGCTGAAAGATAACATCAAAGTAAAACAATTTGGAAAACGCATAACATAATTAAAAACATAATTTCAGGAATTTCGAACATATACAATATTCGGAAAAATATCCGAATACTTTTATTCAGCCCTGTATAGGATCTATAGATTTGTATATATACTACATAGGATGCTAAATTTTAGTTCAGTTAGGAAACGCGTAGCACAGTTTAAAATTCTCCTTCTGGAGTTTCTGTCAATAAACGGAAATGTGTTTGCAAATTTGTGTGCTTCCCTGTATGTGATCTACAGAATTTATACACACCACGTAATAGACAACAAGTAAGTTCAATTTAAAATCGCGTTCAGTAACTTAAAACGCACTTCCAGGAATTATTGTTAACAGATAGTAAGAGAATTCTTTTGTGTGTCCCTGTAAATGAACGAAGACTGCTATACACACACTATTCTGTAGTAAGCCTCTTGTAATGCACCTTAGTGATATAGTATATAAATTTCAATGCGTTTAAAATAGTGAAACATTATTTAAATAAACCGCAGACGATTTTTCTCCATAGACGTAATGTAACGGAATTCTTTTGACTGTCCCTGTAAAGTAACTATAAGTGCTATGCACATCCTATTCCATATTAAGCTTCTTGTAATGCACCTTCGTGATATATATCAATTACAATGTGTTTGAAATTGTGTAACATCATTAAAATAAACCGCAAATGATTTTTCCCCATAGACCGTAATGTAACAGAATTCCTTTGAGTGTCCCTGTAAAAAAACTACAAGTGCTACACACTTCCATTTAAATAGGGAACATGCTATAGATAACGACAATAACATATAAAAATTGCAGGACAATCCGAGCATATTTACGGGAGTTAGAGCACGGACAGGCGGCCAGACGACCAGACAAACCGAAGTCATAAACACTTTTCAACTAGGTTGGAAAGTGTTAAAAAGGATGAAAAATCATGCGCGAAGCATAGATTATGTACCACTTTGCTACACTTCCAAGATACCTTTACAAATCTTTACCGTTTTGAAAGGTGAAATATATTGTCTAAGCAGAGAATTTCGGAAACACATAAAACATTTTAAAACCCAATTTCAGGAATTTCGAACACTATTCGGAAAAATACCAAAATTCTTATGTGAAGCCCCGTATATGATCTATAGATTTGATTTGTATATATACTAATACATAGAATGCTAACTTTTAGCTCAGTTAGGAAATGTGTAGCACAGTTTTAAAATTCCCATTCTGGAATTTCGGTGAATAAACGGAAATGTACTAGATATATTTTGTGATGCACTGTATATGATCTATAGAATTTATAAACACGAAGTAATCGGCAGAAAATTAGTTAATTTAAAAACGCGTTCCGCAACTGAAAACGCACTTCAAGAAATTATTGTTAACAAACAGTACATTAACCGAATTTGTTTGTATGTCCCTGTAAATGAATAATGAATTCTATATACAATATATTCTATAGTAAGCCTCTTTTAATGCACCTCAGTGATATATATCAATTTCAATATATTTTAAATAGTGAAACATTATTTAATAAATAAAAGAAAACTGCCCAGTTAAACTGACGGCATTGAGCTCACAGGCTATCCACACTAACTGTAAATTATATTCTTATTTCAAAGAATTTGAAATAAGCCCTCGAAAAATGAAGAAATCGACAATATATTAAGAGGGGGGAACCATCCCCCGTTTCACCTTCTTATAATTAACCAATGAACCCATAAAACTAATCAGAGAAGCGCCTTACCACAATGAACCTATATACAAAATTTGAAAAAATCGGATAATTCTGCATGAAAAATCCATTTATCTAAATTAAGGGGGGTTAGCCCCCCGTCCCCCCCTTTATACTTAACCAAAGAACCCCCAAAACTAATCAGAGAAGCGCCTTATCACAATGAACATATATATATAATTTGAAGAAAATCGGATAATTCTGCTTAAAAAACCCATTTATCTATATCAAGGGGGGTTAGTCCCCCCCGTTCCCCCCTTTATACTTTACCAGTGAACCCCCAAAACTAATCAGGGAAGTGCCTTACCACAATGAGCCTATATACAAAATTTGGAGTAAATTGGATATTTCTGCATGAAAAACCCATTTATCAAAATTAAGGGGGGGGGGGGTAGCTCCCGTTTCCCTCCTTTATACTTCACCAATGAACCCCCAAAACTAATCATGGAAGCCCCTTACCACAATGAGCCCATATAGAAAGTTTGAAGAAAATCGGATAACTCTGCATGAAAAAAATCATTTATCTAAAATAAGGGGGGAGGATTAACCCCCCCGTTACCCCCTTTATACTTAACCTATGAACCCCCAAAACTAATCAGGAAAGAACCTTATCACAATGAACCTATATACAAAATTTGAAGAAAATTGGACAATTTTGCATGAAAAAACCATTTATCTTAATTAAGGGGGGTTAGCCCCCCCGTTCCCCCTTTATAGTTAAACAATCAATCCCCAAAACTAATCAGAAAAGCGCCTTATCACAAGGAACCTATAAACAAAAATGGAAGCAAAACGGTTATTTCTGTCAAGAGTTATCGCGTTACGTACGTACATACGTACATACATACATACATACATACATACAGAATACTTTGATAGCCTGTGAGCTAAAAAACCGCAAACTATTTTCCTCATAAACTGTAATGTTACGGAATCCTTTTGAGTGTCCCTGTAAGAAACAATAAGTGCTATGCACACCATCTTCTTGTAGTAAGTCTCCCGTAGTGCACCTCAGTGATACATATCAATTTCAATATGTTTGAAATAGTGTAACATCATTAAAATAAACTACAAATGATTTTTCCCCATATAAACCGTAATGTAACGGATTTCTTTTGAGTGCCCTCGTAAAGGGACTATAAGTGCTACACACTTTATTTTCAATACCGAACATGCCAAAGTAAACTTCAATAACATATTCAATTGCATGACAATCCGAGTATATTTACGCAAGTTAAAGTACGGATAGAAAGACAAACTGAATTGATAAACACTTTTCAACTATGTTGGAAAATGTTAAAAAATTGAAAGATGCTGTTTGAGAAACAAGAGTGTAGTCTTTGTTTCTAATCCTCTAAAAATCAGTTTGAAAGGGAACCGAGCTGTTATAAATGTGGATTAATAAAGAGTAATATTCTATCTGATCCTGAAGCTTAAGCATAGTCAATATTAGTAAAACAAAGATGTCGTGGGATATCCCTTGTCTCTTTTAGCTTTCTGTTTGAAGTTCCTTTTCAGAATTTGTGGAAAACAGAACTCGTATCTTTCTGCTGTAGTTGAACAATTATATTTTAAAAGAATAAGAATTGTGACTTTTTAGCTCACAGGCTATCAAAGCCTGAGAGCTAATGTGCCCGCTCGTTCTGTATGTATGTACGTATGTATGTACGTACCCAGGTAGCACAAAAGTATGGGCCCATGTGGGACCATATGGGACCCATGTGGACATATGGGGTCTAGCTGGGCCCATTTGTCCATGAGAAACCCAGGTAAATCTATGTAAATTGGTTTTGTAGCATGTGGTTCAAAGCGCACTTATCGTGTATTTATTTTATTATTAGTTGTTTACTACTTTATTAATCCATTAAATTAATCATAAAAAAACAAGAAAATGTTGAGTTAATAGTATCTGTACAGCATTTGGTAAAACTACATAGATTTGCATGGATCGATATGGGCGACCTATATAGATCTTAATAGAAAATCTATCAGAATCTGGGAACAACTTTTTAGCATTACACATAGCCTTTTTTAAGTTAAATTAAAATAAAAGTTAATGATAATATAAATAATATGTAATTATTTACATTGTAATTAAATATTATCATTATATATTTAATAATGAAAATATAATATCTATGCAAATTGATTTTGTAATATGTCGTTCGGAGCGCATTTATCATGTATTTATTTTAATATCAGATGCATACTACTTTATTAATCATTAAATTAACCATAAAAACAAGAAAATGTTGAATTAATAGTCTCTGTACAGTATTCAGTAAAACTACATAGATTTGCATGGATCGATATGGGCGACCTATATAGATCTTAACAGAAAATCTATCAGAATCTGGGAACAACGTTTTAGCGTTACACATAGCCTTTTTTAAGTTAAATTAAAATAAAAGTTAATGATAATATAAATAATATGTAATTATTTACATTGTAATTAAATATTATCATTATATATTTAATAATGAAAATATAATATCTATGCAAATTGATTTTGTAATATATCGTTCGGAGCGCATTTATCATGTATTTATTTTAATATCAGATGCATACTACTTTATTAATCATTAAATTAACCATAAAAACAAGAAAATGTTGAATTAATAGTATCTGTACAGTATTCAGTAAAACTACATAGATTTGCATGGATCGATATGGGCGACCTATATAGATCTTAATAGAAAATCTATCAGAATCTGGGAACAACTTTTTAGCATTACACATAGCCTTTTTTAAGTTAAATTAAAATAAAAGTTAATGATAATATAAATAATATGTAATTATTTACATTGTAATTAAATATTATCATTATATATTTAATAATGAAAATATAATATCTATGCAAATTGATTTTGTAATATGTCGTTCGGAGCGCATTTATCATGTATTTATTTTAATATCAGATGCATACTACTTTATTAATCATTAAATTAACCATAAAAACAAGAAAATGTTGAATTAATAGTATCTGTACAGTATTCAGTAAAACTACATAGATTTGCATGGATCGATAAGGCGACCTATATAGATCTTAATAGAAAATCTATCAGAATCTGGGAACAACTTTTTAGCATTACACATAGCCTTTTTAAGTTAAATTAAAATAAAAGTTAATGATAATATAAATAATATGTAATTATTTACATTGTAATTAAATATTATCATTATATATTTAATAATGAAAATGTAATATCTATGCAAATTGATTTTGTAATATATCGTTCGGAGCGCATTTATCATGTATTTATTTTAATATCAGATGCATACTACTTTATTAATCATTAAATTAACCATAAAAACAAGAAAATGTTGAATTAATAGTATCTGTACAGTATTCAGTAAAACTACATAGATTTGCATGGATCGATATGGGCGACCTATATAGATCTTAATAGAAAATCTATCAGAATCTGGGAACAACTTTTTAGCATTACACATAGCCTTTTTTAAGTTAAATTAAAATAAAAGTTAATGATAATATAAATAATATGTAATTATTTACATTGTAATTAAATATTATCATTATATATTTAATAATGAAAATATAATATCTATGCAAATTGATTTTGTAATATGTCGTTCGGAGCGCATTTATCATGTATTTATTTTAATATCAGATGCATACTACTTTATTAATCATTAAATTAACCATAAAAACAAGAAAATGTTGAATTAATAGTCTCTGTACAGTATTCAGTAAAACTACATAGATTTGCATGGATCGATATGGGCGACCTATATAGATCTTAACAGAAAATCTATCAGAATCTGGGAACAACTTTTTAGCATTACACATAGCCTTTTTTAAGTTAAATTAAAATAAAAGTTAATGATAATATAAATAATATGTAATTATTTACATTGTAATTAAATATTATCATTATATATTTAATAATGAAAATATAATATCTATGCAAATTGATTTTGTAATATGTCGTTCGGAGCGTATTTATCATGTATTTATTTTAAAATATCAGATGTATACATTTTTATTAATCCATTAAACGAACCATAAAAACAAGAAAATGTTGAATTAATAGTCTCTGTGCAGCATTTGGTAAAACTACATAGATTTGCATGGATCGATATGGGCTACCTACATAGATCTTAATAGAAAATCTATCAGAATCTAGGAACAAATTTTTAGCGTTACATAACTTTTTTAAAGTTACTTTAAAATAAAAGTTAATGATAATATAAATAATATGTAATTATTTATATTGTAATTAAATATTATGATTATATATTTAATAATGATATAATATAATATTTATGCAAATTGATTTTGTAATATGTCGTTCGGAACGCATTTATCATGTATTTAATTAAAAATATCAGATGTATATTACTTTAATAATCCATTAAATGAACCATAAAAACAAGAAAATGCTGAATTAATAGTATCTGTACAGCATTCGGTAAAACTACATAGATTTGCATGGATCGATACTGGCTACCTATATAGATCTTAATAGAAAATCTACCAGAATCTGGGAACAACTTTTTAGCGTTACACATAGCCTTTTTTAAGTTAATTTAAAATAAAAGTTCGTGATAATATAAATAATATGTAATTAACTATTATCATTATATATTTAATAATGATAATATAATATCTATGCAAATTGATTTTGTAATATGTCGTTCGGAGCGCATTTATCGTGTATTTATTTTAATATCATATGTGTATTCGTTAGTAATTCATTAAATTAATCGTAAAAAATTATAAAATGTCGAATTAGCCATAGCTGTGCAGCATTCACAGTAAAACTTGTATATTTGTGTGGATCAAGATAGGTTGTCGATATAGATCTTTATAGAAATCTGGCTGAATCTGGTACAACTGCTTTGCGATAACTTATACCTACTCGAGTGGCAACACAGACGGACTAATGGCAATGGCGGATGTTTCAGGGAGGATCGCTGTGTTTACGTCTCAGAATTAAGGTAAGTACCAAGTACTCTGTAATGTATACTTGTTTTAACTGTTTTTTTTTAATCTTTTATGCATACAATTTATATTTGTATCTACAAGTTTTAAAGCTAACTTAATCCGTATTTAAATCTGCGATCCGAGCGTTTTGTTTTTGACGACATTTATCAATTTTTCCGTAAGATGCCATGTCGTTATTAAATATGAAGGTTTTGTTCAGGTAGTTAAAAGTAAAATAATACATTCATTTCCGTTTTAAAATTTATTTTAATAGAGTAATCTATTTCCATATGCGATGTTAAGTTCTTGTTTGACACTAAATTTATTATTAAGGAACTTTTTATAATTATATAGCAACCATTTATATTTTGTTCTAATGTATTATATGGTGCATATTTTGCTGAAGAAACAAACTTAAATATGCCTTATTAAGCATATTTGGGCAATTTTTAGAATACATATATGTATGTATTACTTAAATTCAAAGAAGGCAGCGTAGGTTATAACCAGGGCTTTACAAATTTGATAAAATCTGGTAGCCAGCAAAAAGTTCTAGTTGCCAGTAAAAATAACCCCTTCCCCGTCATTGATTTTTTTAAAAAAAGGGTTTTTTATGAATTAATTGAGAGAAAAAAAGAAGCATAGTTTAGAATTATTATTGTGCTGTCCTTTAAAAAAAAAAAAAAAACCTACAGTGAAATGTTTCTTTAAAAAAAAAAAAAAAAAAAAAAATACCCTTACTACATCAAATATTTTACTAAAGTCAATGTTTTTTGTTTTGCTCTGTTTTTATGCACTTTTTAGAATATTAAAAATAGTTAAAAATATCTAAGGAGTGCTTATTTAGTTTTAAAATAAATGAAAATAACAATTGCAGAATTCTGGCAAAACATGAGCGCTTCATATTCACAGATTTTCTTTTATAATAAAACTTTAGAATGATCTACATAATTTTTGGTACTTTTCGGTTAGCCGGGCGCCAGTGATATATGCACATATATAAATACATATGTATATACATACATATGTATATGTGTATGTATATATATTTATGTGTAGATATGTGTATATATATGTGTGTTTGTGTGTATATAACATGTATGTATATCACTGGCACCCGGCTAACCAAAAAGTACCTAATTTTTTTATGTTAAACCATTAATATGTAATAAAATGCTTCGTTTTCAGCTGATTATGTCAGGTGCAGGGTTGGCATTTTTGCCGGCAAAAAAGTATTTTTGCCAGGACAGTGGCAAAAACTGGAAAAAACCAGGGCAAAAATGGAAAAAAAATGGCAAATTCTTATTGGTCTTTAATGTGTGATCTATAAATTAAAAAGGATCATAATGGTATAAATAATTGGATATTAGATTTAATAACATACCATTTAATATTTTTATTTTAATTTGCTAATTAATAAACATAATTAAAATAATTTTGTATATTTTAAATGTTTATAAAATAGGTGGGATTCAGTCTAATAGGAACTTAAGAACCAAATTAAAAACCAGATATCTATCTTTTTTTTCCCTTAACTACAGCATTTTGTCAGTCATCATATTTATTATTTCTACTGCCAACATTCTTTTATCTAAGCAAATACAAAACACAGAACAATAAATTATATACCATATAAAAGGATTTTGAACAAGTTTCTGACATAGTACACTTACATTTTGTTAAAACATGTTTCCTTATTAAAAATTGTGGTTAATTAAAAATTAAATTGGCATTGTTTTCTTAAATGAAAAGATAGATTTTCTCAAATTAGTGTTTTCACAAAAATTATCAATTTAAAAAAAAATAATAATAGTACAAACATGGCATATGTAATAAGAGTACATTATTTACATAATATATAATATGTAGAATACTTAAGTACAACTGCGGATTATGGAGGATTATTCGAGCTAAAAGAGAGAAACTTCCCCAATTCATATTTTGCAGAAAAAGTGATTAGTAGTGTCAATGCGTATAATTGGTGGAGAAGTATCGAAAAAACTTGTGAGATTTCAAAAGACTTCTGCTCATTAGTTGCACATCTTGAAATATGTCCAGCAAGTAGTGCTGCTATTGAAAGATTTTTTTCGAATTTTTCATTTGTGCAAACTAAAATTCGAAATAGATTTTCTACAAATACTTTTTCTAAACTAGTTTATTGTTATGAAATGTTAAAACAGCAATAATTAGGTTGTGATGGAGATATCACTGAATTACATGAAATTTAATAGTGTTCTGCTTTAAATATAATTTTATATAAATTGAATTTAGAATATAATTGTTTATTTGAATTTCTAACACATATAAACATAAATGCTTTACACATTTAGAGCCTGCACAATGTGAATAATCAATAATATTATGCGTATAATCAATAATAATTATTGTATAAACATGAATAAATAATTAAGTTTTCTATTTATTTATATAAAATAAGTATTTTTTTCATTTATAATTTAGTTATACTTTTGTTTGTGTTTAACGTTTTGTTTGTTCATTTATAATTTTTGTTATAAGTTAGTATTCTTTCATAAAAAGGATAATTATATTTAACTTCAAAAATAGTGCTTAGAGTTAAAAAATAAATTTAGAATATTGACTTTTAACTACGTATTAAGTTTCTTTTTTCTTTCATGAAATATTTCTTTCTCTTTTTCTGGGGAAAAAAACTAAATGGACATAGTGTATTTTTGCCACCATTTTTGGCAAAAACCTATTTTTGCCACCACTTTGGCAAAAACCTATTTTTGCCAGGACGGTTTTAACCAGGTTTTTTCAATTAAATATTTTCGTAGTCTTAGAAAACATTTTAAATTGAATTTCTTTAAAATGATTTAAAGCTAAATTTAAATATTTCAAAGTGCATCAAATTTTAATGAACATCAATGACTGACTGGCGGCTAGCCAAAGAAAAATCTGTGGCTGGAAAATTAGATTCTACAGAGATTGAATTCGGGCTGAATTATTAACTCTAAAATTAGATTCTGCAGAAAATTTTTTACTTTCGAATGGCAACTCTCAACTCACAAACATAGCCAAAGCTGCCGCCACATATCTTAGCAGACTATCAAACATAAACATGTACAACTCGCTTCAAAGTGGTACTTAGTGTGGCCAGTACGTTTGTTCTATTGAACTTTATAGTTATTCTTCATTTCTTTTTTTAATTTAAAATTAATTTTAAATAGATTGTGATGAGTCTGCATTTACAATGTAAGCACAGCCAAGCTGAAATCAAACATCAATAATTGCAGTTTTTGTCAAGCCTTAAAATAAGCATGGAAATGGAAATATTGATCCCATTTCTAAAAATATTGAAGGCGGATTCCTCTAAATTGACTGTTTCCTGGAGTGAGGAAACTCTTAAAGTTTTAGATAATTCTTCTAAGCCTGCTCTCTGAGAAAATTCTAAAATGCCTGTTTCAATGTTGCATTTTTTTTAACCAAAATAATTATTCTTTATTAATATTAATTAATTTTTAATATAAATCATAATTATTTTAAACTACTGTTTTTAATTCATAGCATCAAAATAATATCACGCGTAATTTCATTAAACATTAAAATAATTTGCAGAAAGTTTTTGGCTTTATACAAGTCTGCTGAGCACCAGTGATATATAATTTAATTTATATATGTAATGTATGTATAAACATATGTACCTATTGTATATATGTATATAAATATGTGTGTGTATACATATTATGTAATATCACTAGTGTCCAGCAAACGTAAAAGTACTAATATTTGTTTTTATGGTACTTCTCTATTATCCCGTCGACCACTTTTCATAACAAAAAACTATCGCCAAACTCTAACGCTAAATAAACGGGAGAACTTTGCCATTGGAATATCAAAATAAATAAATAAATAAAATGTCGAATTAAAAACCACTTGATGACGTAACAAACACGTATAATGCTTCTGAATCAAGTAAATGGGACTGCATTTTTGGTGTTTAATCTTACAGTTTGGCGATAGTTTTTTGTTATGAAAAGTGGTCGACGGGATAATAGAGAAGTATTGTTTTTATTTATAAAATAATTCCTTCTAATACAAATTTATTTTATATGAATTTGATACTGTATTTTTAAATATGGATTATTTTTAATTAAGTATACTAAATATTTGTTTACTATTTTCATATTATTGCTATTATTATTAAATTTATATTTATTATTATATTCTTTTGTGGATTTCAAACAGAATTTGCACTTTTGATAATTTTAAAAATAACTGCTAAATCTTTTGGCTTGTATTGGATTTTTTCCCCCAATCTCTTACAACTGCTGATTCACTGTTATGGAAATGGAAATGCAATGATTATGATTTAAAGAGTCTAAAATAGTTCACATTTCACATTAGTGCACCAAAGGTAAAGAGATGGAGGAGGGGGGGGGGGGATTATTAAGAAAGTTAAACACTAAACATTCATTAAAAAAAAAAAAAATGCCATGATGTTTAAAAACCAATATAAAGAAAAGCACAAATTAGAAAGAATTCAGCTTACTGCTATTTCAAGGATATATTAAAAGACAGTAAAAAAACATTTTTCCACAAAAAAAATTACATACATTGTAAGAAGATTTTTTTGCAACAGCTTTGGGATTAGCCTGCTGTTCACCATCTTGTTTTTTTAATCAAAACATATTTGTTTTGTTTCTCATTTCCAAAATAATTTTCATCCATATTTACTTATTACAAACATGTTAATTAATTTTATTGACTAATTTATTTATATTTAATAATAAAAGTTAAAATGTTTTGATTTAACTTGATCATGTCAGAAACAAAACAAATGTTGTGATTTATCGCCCACGGTCAGCTATCTCATATTTTAAATCAAAACATTTTAACTTTTATTATTAAATATAATTAAATTAGTCAATAAAATTAATTAACGTGTTTGTAATAAGTAAATATGGATGAAAATTATTTTGGAAATGAGAAACAAAACAAATGTTTTGATTTAAAACACAAGATGGCAGGCAGCAGACTAATCCCAAAGCTTAGCCTTCTTTTTTTAATTCTTTACTGTTATTTTAAATGAAAACAAAGTAAACTTTATTTAAATCTGAATTCTTCTCTTTTTAGAAAACTAATGATGGTTTCATTTTTTAAACAACTGATAAACTATTTTCCTGTTAATAGATAATGTACCACTTGTTCTTCATTATTTAAATTATAACTGAATTGTTATCAAATGGATGATCCATTAATTTTGAAAATTTAAACAACTCAAAGTTCAGCAAGTTTATTATTATTATTAAGAGAAAACTTGCTAATGGTCATCACTGGATTATCTGAGAGACAGCTATCAAATTTTCCTAACTTCATCACTGTTACAATTGTAAATTCCCCCCCCCCCCTCCTATTGGCACAGAGTTCCAAATATATATATTATAAGTTGCTTTGGTGGCTGCTAAATTTAACAGATGAGAAAAAACAGCCACTAAAAACATTTACTTCTGCAATTTCTTCAAATATTTCTGAACACCATTTTTTCCTTTAAAAAAGGAAAAAAAGCAGAAGATTTCATCTTCTGATCAGAAAATCAGAAGATAAGTTGAAAATAAGAAGAATTCTGAAAAAATCAGAAGAGTTGGCAGCTATGGATATAGTATGGAAAATGATGCAGGTTTGTTTTAGACAGGTATTTTAGAAATTATTTTGGAAAATATCAGTTTCATCATCTAAAAATTAAAAGTAATTCATTCAAATCAAACTTGTGTAGTTTGGGAAACAAAATCTGTAAATAAACGGGGTAATTTTACTAATCAGATAATCAGACCAGGGCCCGATTAGCAAGTTTTTGTGCCCAGGGCACTTTCAATTTTTCGTGCCCCCATAGATTGGATGGTTTACTGATACTAGTTTTTTAGTCTACTTATTCGAAAAGTGTTAACTAAAAAAATTACGTTTTCTGGAAAATTGAAAAACAGTTCCAAGAATAAAAATAAAATATTATTTCTATTATTTATTGAAATGTGCTTTTAACCATAGATTGAGATATATTTATGTCATTTCATCGTATTAATATCTCAAACATCACATATTTTCAGTTGTGTCACTTTTCGAATAAATGTGCAATATGATACAATTGAATGACTTGATAAATACAGTACATCATTTACTATAAAATAATGATAGGAAATCTATTTATTGATATTAAATGATACTGTTATTGATATTAAAGTACTGTTATTGATATTAAATGATAAAATGAAACTGAGTGCAAACAAAAGTCCTAAAAGTATTAAAACAACTTCTATTTTAAATTCTAATTTCATGCCCCTCAGAAATTTCGTGCCCAGGACGTGGGCCCCGGGTGCCCGTGCGATAGTCAGGGCCTGCATCAGACGTTGTGCTTAAATAGCTGGAAGTCCGATGTCCAGCTATTTTCTTGACAAATTTTCTGATTAGTAAAATTTTAAGCTTACATGCATGAAACTTGCAGGCATGTTTATTAAAGTTACTTGTAATTTATTATTATTTTTTGTTAATTAAATACATCGTGAGTTATGAATGATTTTTGTCTCATGATCACAGTTTTTTTTTTCTCCTGCACTGTTGCATTCAGAAATTTTGTTTGAAACATCAACTTTGATAGCATGTTCTAAAAGATTTTCTGTCTTTACTGAAAAATAGAAAATCTTTTTGATTGCATACTTTCTAAAGTATCTGCTAATTTCATGCATTGGCAAACCAAATTGAATCCAAAATTGTCTGACAGGAAAAAATTATTTAATTCAAAAATTTTTTTAAATAGTTATTGTTAGGACCTAGGTACACAAGTCTCCCCTACTTAATTTTAAAGAAGGGGACATAAGGTGTATGCAATAGTGATTAAAATGTAATTTTAAATACTATTTTCTCAACTTTTTTTTTTTTTGCTTGAGCAAATTGAAAATATTCTGAGCAATTTAATTTTTGTTGAAATTTTAGAAAGTTTTATACAATGCAGTGCTTGAAATTCAATTTCCCCTATTAGGGGAATCTCCCTCCCAACATTTTTAAATGGGAGGAGGTGGGGGGGTTGAACTTGTTTGGGAGGGAGAAAAAAAAACCACTATTGTTTTGCATGCTATTTAAAATACATTAATACAGATATGACAGAATACTATTGAAAAAATTTAAATCAGTGACTCAGAATAATTACTCAAAATATTTATTTTTAAAAAAGGAAGAAAGTCAACCTTTACATATACGACGACTATTTTAAACTTCCATCAAATGTTATGGGCGCTTAATCCCCTGACTGCCGAGCAAAAGGGTAAATTTGTAATGTTATTTTCTCTGCAATTTTCTAAAAATGCTAAAAAAAGAGAAATTTTCAAACTTGATATAAAAAACTTAATTATGTATATGAGTTTATACCCTTGAGTTTTAAAACTGCTTTATATTTGTGGCATATTCTGCAGCATAGTGAATGGATATATCAGTTCACGACGGTGAGAAGGTTAAGAATTGGATTACTAAATGAATTTCTGAATTTAGATTTTCTTCAATTTATGGTGCTATTGTTTTGCATGCTATTTAAAATACATTAATACAGATATGACAGAATACCATTGAAAAAATTTAAATCAGTGACTCAGAATAATTACTCAAAATATTTATTTTTAAAAAAAGGAAGAAAGTCAACCTTTACATTAAAGGTTACATTGAAGCCTGTTTCACAAGGTACCCTTAGGGGAAAAAATTGTGAATTTTGTCGTCAGTCGGTCGAGGGAAAAGAATTGTGAAATTCTTCGATTGCTCATGAGAAAAAAAATGCAAAATTATCAGTCAGCTGTGAAAAAAAAAATGCAAAATTTTATAGTCGGGCAAGAGGTAAAAAATTGTGAATGTCATTTTTCTGTTGCCAGACGAAAGCGGGGAAATTTGTTAATCTGTTGCAGAAAAAATCGTGATATTTGTCTGTTAGTCATGGTGAAAAATTGCAAAATTTGTCGATTGGTCGTGTTAAAATATTGCAAAATTTGTCAGTCGATCGCAGGAAAAAATTACGAATTTCATCAATCTGTCACAAGAAGAAACTGTGAAATTCGCCAATTGGTTGTAGGGAAATGTTGCAAAATTCATTAATCAGTCACAGGGAAAAAAATTAATAAAATAAAATTTCTGTTGTACATAACACAGGAAAAAAAATTTAGAATTTCATCGGTCTGTCACAAGAAGAAACCATGAAATTCCCCAATCAATCATAAAAAAATCGAGAAAATTGTTAGTTGGTTGCGGTAAAAAAATTGTGAAATTTGTTGATCTGTCCCATGGAAAAATCACGAAATTTGTCGATTGGTCATAGAAGGAAAAAAAAAAAAAAATATCGATTGGTTGCGAGGAAAAAAAAATTTGCAAACTTCATCGGTCAATCGTACAGTGTTCATACGCTTTTACCACAATTTTTAATAGAATTTTTTGCCTTATTTAAATGCAGTAAAGTATTACAAATCCTGCAACTAAACGAGGCGTCTACAATTTCTGCTATTTAAATATTAAATACAAAAATTCTATAAAAAATTGTGGTAAAAGCGTACAAAGTCTGTCGTAGGAAAATATTGCAAAATTTGTCAGTCGGTCGCGGGACTTTATTGTCGTTTCATAAAGTAAAATTCTCCGGAAAAGGTTGATTTTTTTCGGTGTGGAGTCTCCTGTCCACAATATACTTTCATGCAGGATTTGAAAATTTTGTGTGTGAATTCTGCCACCCCGGTCTGAATTTCAAGCCCTGCAATGATATGTATGTTAGCATAAAACTAATCTATAATTTTAATTTTATTTTTTAAAAATTTTGTAAATTTGAAATATTTATAGATTTGTTGACTCTAAAGCTCGTACAGAGATGCTTATGAAATTTCTTGTAACTTGACTTATGCATTTGTAGTTGTGCAATAAACTAAAAGTTAAATTTTGCATTGAATTTTTGATTTTGTATAGTTATTAAGAAAAAAAATTCTTTTACTGAAAATGCTGATATTTTCAACAAATTCAACATATTTCAGCAATTTTCAAAATTTTCAGTTTACTGCACAAAACAGATCCAGAACATGTATTTAAAATGAAATTAAAATATTTTAAATTTAAAAGAATTGATAGTTCTTTTTTTATTATTTAATTTAACAGATTTAACACCAAGTAACAGCAACTTTAGCAGATTGTTAATTTGGAGTCCATTTTTAAAGATGATGCTGAACGATGAGATGCTAAAGATGATTAATGTAAGTATGTTTTGTTGTTTTTATTATATTGGAATACGTGTTAGGAATTCAATATACTCTAAAAATATCATACAAACCAGTACTTACGCATATACTTATCTAAAAATGTTTGAATTACTCTTTATTTGTATTAACTTTTTATATTCAAATACTTTTTGTGATTTTGTTTTTTCATTAATACCTCCAAGTTAACATTTTTTGTCATTAGATAATTCCACAATGAAGGACAAACTGGTATTGAAATGCTGTAACTGGCTCCAAATTTTTTAATCTGCACTTATTCAACTTCATATTGTAAATTCTTTATCAAATTCTAAATTAATTTCCCCAAACGAGAAAATTCTTTTACAACTTGACCAAAATCTTAAAGATCATGTTATTACTTGCTGAAAAATATTTACATTTTTAAAAATGAAAATATTTTATTCTAAATATTGAATATATATATTATAGGACAAAATTAGCATTTGCCAGTCTGCGAGTAATACTGAAAATTTAACGATTGACTTTATTACCACCACTGGCCGAACTTAATAGTCACACTTGCCAGTTGTGAAGATTGAATGGAACATGTGATTTTTTTCTGCTGTCGCTCGACAAATTTTGAAACAATTTGCGAAGGTTTTCCTGAAACTGGCAAATTTAGCAAATTTTTTTTTCCACCCATCTGACAAATTTTGCATTTTTTTTCTCAAAACCATTTGACGATATTCGCAGTTTTTTTACTCGAGACCATTTGACAAATATAGTGTTTTTTCTGCTATCGATTGACAAATTTTTAGAATTTTTTTCTGCGATCGTTTCACGAATTGCACACTTTTTTAGCTGTGGTTCGACGAATTACGCAATTCTGTTCCATGATTGTTAGACTAATTTCGCGATTTTTCCCCCCATATCATTTGACGAATTTCACACTTTTTTCCCAAGAGACCGACGAATTTCTTTAATTTTTTCATAATAGTTTGAAGGAACTTTTTTTCCCGCAATAATTTTGTGAAATTCGCTATATTTTTTGTGATTGATTGACAAAATCTGCTTTTTATTTTTGCGATTCCTTGACAAAATTAGTGTTTTTTTTTTTTGCAGTTGTTTGACAAATTTTGTGATTTTTCCCACTATTGATTGATGAATTTTACAATTTATTTCCTGGGACAATTTCCTAATTTCTTTCCTCAGACCATTTGACGAATATTAGAGTTTAATCTAGGAAAAAGAGATTTGTAGCTTTTTGGCTAATCGCAGCCAATAACTGTTAGTCAAATAAAAATAGCTTTAGCCAAGGAAAAAACCTTTTATTTAAACAAAATTTCTATATAAATGAGTATTATTTGTAATTATACAATGTACAAACAGTACACAACTGTGTAAGATTTACCCTCTCGAGATTTGGCCATACATCACACATCAAATGCTTTTTTAAATGGAAATTCTTTTCAAACTTCCCCTTCCGAATTAATCACCATTAAGTTACTCAAATTTTTGATTGTCAGTGTATTTCTCAATTCAGTTTTTGACGAGACTCAATTCCCTTTCACAATCTGCTGTAGACAACAGAATTGTTGCTACAAATTCATACAAGAAGTCACATTGGGAAACATGTCAGTAATGCCATTTTTATGGAAAAAGAATACAATCAGCTGGTTTTATTTCTTTACCCCTTGTAGCCAGAATCTGCCTGAACAACTTCCATTCATGAACCGTTTTGGTTTCATTTCCTAAGTTGGGATTATCAACAAAAAATAAACAAACTTTTTTAATTTCCTCAATACTTGTTTAATGTAAATGATGTCATACTATTTGTAAGATGCTTGCACAGAGAGGACGAGACAAATTTTGAAGTGAGTTGCCGGGACAGAGGCGGTTTGATATTATTTTTTTCACGCAGCAGCTGCAGGTTTACGAAAGGCAGGAACAACAAAATGGAAATGATATATATTTTTTGGCTGTTGCTATTTGGCTAATCCACTAAATGCTTTGGGGGCAAAATGTGCTATCAGTTAGCCTTTTGGCTATTTGGCTAGCTCTAGATTAAACCGTAAATATAGAGATTTCTTTCCAGACACAATTTGACCAATTTTGCTATTTATTCTGCAATTGTTTGACAAATTTTGTTTTTGTTTTTTTTCCTGAGACCATGTAACGAATTTTGTGATTTATTTTATTAAGGATTTGTAAATTTGTTATTGGCCAGTGCTTAAAAAAACTGGCCATTGAAAACAATATTAATTTTGACCTAATATATATATATATATATAAAACTCATTGTAAAATTAAACAATTATATATTTAAAATGAAATCACATATTATGTGAAATATATTCAATAACTGAAATTAAACCAAACTGCATTCTGATCAGATTTTTCAGATAATTTAGGAAGTTCTTTTATCTTTATATTTTCAAGTAATTGATGTCTGATAAAAGTACAAAAAGTGGATTTATTTCTTTAGGAGTTCATGGGATTCAAAATAACATCCAAATTGTAAAATTGTGGCAAAAATTTCAAGGCAATTCAAAATACAGGGTGGTCATAAAAAACTTTGCCGATATATATGGAGCTCTAGCGGCCGGTTCATTCAACCGATCAAGGTGAGATTTCAGATATAGTTATTCAGAGGTATGAGCTCAGGATTCTGTGAAGGGCAACAAAGTGGTGGTTACGGTTATAGGTACAGAAACTCAAAATTTTCCAATGGCAACGGCCATTTTTTTTCGTCGCAAAATGCTCAGCGCATGCGAAAACCCTGAAGAGCGCTGGAACCGTACATGTATCGCAAGAAACAGACTCTTTATGCAAGCACAAAAAACAGCTCTGCAAACGCTCCCCCCCCCCCCCCCCCCCCCACAAAAAAAAAACACGATCGGGACGTACAGAGGAAATTTGCATATGACACAGAGTCAGTACACCAATCACTGATTACAACACAGATTGAAGAAAAGAAAACTTATTTTGATTACACATTTTCCACATGGGTGCCATCAAATGCAATTACACATTGCATGCAGGTGACTGTGGACAATACAGCCGAATGTAACATCACATGAGGGATGTTTGCAATCTCACGTTTGATAGAATCTTTCAAATCCGGCAAAGTTTGCCGATTGCACATGTACACTCTAGATTTGAGATAGCCCCAGAACCAGAAATCCGTAGGAATGAGGTCGGGGGATTGCAGAGGCCACGGAAATGGAAAATGGTGTGAGATTTCACTGTCGCCAAAATGCTGTTCCAGGACCCTGTGAACAGACTTTGCTATATGTGGAGGTGCACCATCTTGCATCCAAACGAAGTCATTCAGTGCATTTCGCTTCAGCAATTCTGGTATGACGTAATTTTGCAGCATTGCCGTATAGCGGGAGCCTGTTACAGAGCAAGTTACAAATCCCATTGGTGTCGCTTCCTCAAAGAAGTACGGCCCGAGAATAATTGTGCCTGCAATGCCGCACCACACAGTAACTTTGACGTCGTAAAAAGGTACTGGTGCCATAGCGTGTGGATTCATTTCTGCCCAGTGCACTCAATTTTTGGTGTTGACACTGCGAGTTAAGGTGAAATGTGCCTCGTCCGTCCATAATATGCGAAGAGGCCCAATCGTTATCTCCATCATATCGGATAAGAAATTCATTAGCAAAGTCCATACGTTGTTGATGGTCTCCCACTTCCAACATCTGGACGTGCTGGTACCGGTAAGGAAATATACAGATTACAGAGCGCAGTAGCTTTAGGATAGGACGGTTGATTTCAGTATATCCAATACATGTATATCTTGCAGTTTGCATGTGTCCTGTAGTCACTGTGTGATACACTTCCATAACAGTATCCTCAGGAACATTTGGTTGTCTGGATCGCGGTCTATCACAGGTGCAGCCAGTTTCTTCGAATTTCTTTACTAAATCACGAAGAGCATGCGGGCTACATGGGACACATATTTGGCGATGGTTTCGACGGTAAACACGCAAGGTTTTCGCAGCATTCATCCCATTTTGATAATAGAGTTTTACCAATTCACCACGAACTGTCACTGGAAGTCATTTCATCGGCATGTGCGTGCTCCTGACTGAATAACTAACATTCCCACCCCACTTTTTATCCATTTTCTACACTGACTATCTGGCGAATGGCGTTCCGTGATTGGTGTTGTTTTGCCTCTGTCACATGCAATTTTCCATCGTGCGCCCTGATCATTTTTTTTTTTTTTTTGGCCATTTGCAGAGCTGTTTTTGTGCATGCATAACGCGTCTGTTTATTGCGGTACACATACCGTTCCAGCGCTCTTTAGGGTTTTCGCATGCGCTGAAAAAAATGGGTGTTGCCATTTGAAAGTTTTGAGTTTCTGTAGCTATAACCGTAACCGTGAGCGCCATTTGTTGCTGTTCACATAATACCGAGCTTATACCTGTGATAACTATACATGAAATCTCATCTCGATCGGTTGAACGGACCGGCCGCTAGAGTTCGATATATCAGCAGTTTTTTTATGATCACCCTGTATACTTTATTAGTAGGGTCTGATGATTCTTTATCAATCAGTTTATAAAGAGCTTTTGTGTTGTTTGAAAACTCATATGTAAATTTAAAAATCAAGAAAGAAAACTGACAATAATGTGGGGGTGGGATAAATATCTTTTACGAGCTACTAGATTTTTGCAAATTGTACAGTTTGTGTGTGTGTGTGTGTTCAAAATAAATTTTAAAGATTCATTAGGTTTCAACTGTTTCTATCTAGTTTCTTCTAATTAATATAACTTTTTGTTTACAATTTATATGCATACCAATATTTTATGTGCTTATGGAGTTTGTTTTTAAATGCACTTTTGTCATAACTAAATTTTACAACATACAAATTGTGGTTTTGTCTGATTGTGCATTGTGTGTGTTCAAATATTTTCCGCCTTGACCACCTATCCTAATTTATACCCATGTAAAGATTATACTTGTGATTGTTTTGCAATAAAAATATCAATTTTTATTAAAAAAATATTTTTATACTTTTCCCCCATTCTTCTCACAGAAAAAAGAGAGTGTTCCTAGATATGAGTGGGAAGAGGCAAATATATTTCTTTCTCTTTTTTTGTAGTTTAGCTCTTCTTACTGCTGTAATAATGTACCTCATTTTTCAGTATATCTTTAAACTTATCCTCCTCAACATACTGGTTTTAAAATCTTTACCCCCCCCCCAATCCAAAAAAAAATTCCTATTTCTTACTTCGTAGTATAGATAAATTTCAGTAATCTAAATTCCCATAAAAATGTGTGTTTTTAGGTGGGGGGGAAGGGGGGCAAACATTTTCCAATTTTTCGCAGTTTTTATCAGCTTTTTCTTTCTTTCTTTTTTTTTCCCCTTAAAAGCACTCTGGGGAAAAAAAAATCTAGAAAAATTCCTACATTTTTATTTTTAAAATTAAGTATGAACTTTTGAGCTGTATAAATCTAACTTAAAAAAAAAAAATGGTGGCTGGAGCAAAAATTGATGCACAAGGAACATTTTTAATTAAATTTTATCTTATTTTCAATTTGGTATTATCCATCTATAAACTCATGCAATGCTTCATCATAGCAATTGATTTATAAATATAAAGTATTATTGTCCACTGTCGTCTTAATTTTCAAATTAAATTATGAAAATGAAATGGGAATAATCAACAAACAAAAAAATTTAAATATAGCTCAAATGTGAAAGTATTGCTTGAAAATTGAAGTGTCTGAAAAGTGGTATAAAGTTGTAATTATATGATTTTTTCTGTTTTAAGAGACTGCTAGTCTAATGACAACAATCCCAAGTTAATGTTAAGGGGACTCTTTACTCACATATAAACATCCGCCTGCCAATGTTAAACCTATGCCCTGGTTCTTTTCGCATTTCTTGTTTGAATTTTAGCACAGTCTAACCTCGTTAACACGAAATAATACTGAGGTCCCGTCAGATCAGTCTGGAAATCAATGTTAATTAAGTCGTTTAACACGAAAGGAAATTTCGGGAAAATCCCGCTTAACGCGATTTTTTTTTTTTTTTTTCACCAAAGTCCAAACATGATTCCTTACGCAAAGTTTTCAATATTTTAAACTTATATGTCACATCTTTTTAAAAATGGAATTTTTCTGATGGTTTTAAAAAGACCTAAAGTGGTAAAGGGTTTCAAAAAATAGTGAACTATTGAATTCCTGACTAATTCATGCTTTTCTTTGTCCTCGGATATGCGAAAGTTTTCACACAACCATATCAGCTATAGATCATCGGTCACAGTGAAAGTTTGAGTGAAGGAATTTCTTTTTTGAAAGTGATTGTTCCATTACTTGTTTGATAATATTGACAGTGACGTAAACCATAAACCGGATTTCTGATATCCTCTATTTTCGAGTGAAAGAAGTAACAATCCCTACTTTACCATCTGACTTACATAATTGAAACTCTGTTTGCAGTTGTTCTGTAGAATTCTATGAAAGAAAATTTGAAAGCAGCAAGGTCATCTTTAGAAACCAAGCAAAACATTTTAAACACAGTCAGCGATAAAGTATCAGAAATATCAAAGAAGTCATAAAATATCAGAAATTGCAGCTATCAGGGATTGTATGGGATACCCAACAGCACACTCTCTACGATTTTAAAGAATTGTGAAAAGATTTGAAGTGGTTTATGCTTTGAGTCAATTCGAACCAGTAAGAAAACGACTTTGTACAGTAAAAAATGAAGAAATTGAAATTCCTCTCTTGCTGTGAATGAAAGAGACAAGAAGCCAGAGCATTGTTCTAACTGGTGCAGTTTTGCAAGAGAAAGCACAGGCTGGTGCTCTTTGTGGGAGCTATTTCACATGTTCTAATGGATGACTAATAAGATTCAAAGAGCGTCATAGAATTATCTACAATCGAAAAATGGGAAATCCTTGTTTTTCAGAGTACATTTGCTTAAATGAATATATGCTGACTTCGGATGTGATGCCAGACGAAGAAATAAATGCTGCATTAGCTGAAAAGAAGATGACAACACCAGACACAACAGGGCTCATACTCATCAGGGGAAACCTGGGAATCAGGGGAAAGTCAGGGGATAAATTTTGTGTCCTAAAAAAATCAGGGGAATCTCAGGGGATTTTCCAAAAAATACCAAAAACCTGGGAAAATTTGGCAAAACAATTGGCTACTCTGGGAAATGAGGGCACTTGCTGCTATTCGCATGCTTTGTGAAGTAAAAGCATGTATCTGCAAAATGTTCAACAATTTGTAAATTTTGCAAAAAATTCTGTAACAAATCAGTAGTTTGTGCGTCAGAATCAGTTGTGAACTTGAGAGTGGAACTTTCACAACTCAAGATTTTTGTGTGTAACATAACAAAATCTTGATACCTAGAAAAATTTCTGCTGATCTGGGAAAAATACATACAGGTTTTTTATACATACCTGTGTGTGTGTGTATATATATATACATATTTAATTTATTTTTTAACCTTCTGATGTAAAAACTTAACTTTTGTGATTACCTCTTTATTTATTTATTTGGGGGGGGGGGGGGGGGGTAATACTTACTAAGTTTTTAAAAAATGTCGTTAATTGTCAACATGGGAAAATTATTCATTCTGGAAAATACATCAGGGGATTCTCAGGGGATTTTTTGAGGGGAAATGAGTATGAACCCTGCACAAGTGTAAGAAGAGCATGAAGAAATTGAAACAGAACGGAAAAGTTCAGTGTAATTAAATGAATCTACCGTAGCATTGAAAACTGTACAATGTTTCATTATGCAACAACAGGATGCTTCCCGTACTTTGGACAAATTAGATAAATTCCATACATTCCTAAAAGAAGGTACTGAACAAAAATTGATGGACTCAATAACAGATTGTTTAAAAATATGTTTAGCAAGTAAATAAATTTATCACTGCCCAAAATGATGATCAATTTGTTTTATTTTTTAATTAAATTTTCTATTTTTTATTAATTTGTGATTTTAAGGACAGACATATATTTGTAGGTTAATTCATTTAGTTTTTATATCTAACATAGACGATTGTAACGGTTAACACGAAAAAAAATTGTAGTCCCTTCAATTTCGTGTTAACGAGGTTCGACTGTATTTTCAAACAAAGTTTTTTTTTTTTTTTTTTGCATAGGATAGCTGAGATCAGTCTTGAATTATGGCTATTTTTGATTTGATTTTGGTTGCAAATTTTTTTTTTAATAAAGGTTTTTTCACTTTCGAAACTAGTTTCGAAAGTGAAAGAACATTTATTTAAAAAAATCTGCAATCAAAATCGCAAAAAGTAAAAAAATAGCTCTATTAGAGATAGACTTCAGCTTTCCTGTGCAAAATAAAATCATTTAAAAATATTAAAATTCAAACCAGAAATTTGAAAAGAACCTCTCCATAGGTTTAACATTAATGAGCAGATTTCTGCATTCTTAATTATCTTATGTGTGCACAAGCCATTTTATATCTTAAAAATTTTACCCTTACTTTTTTCAAACAGGTGGTGAAATTTACCAGAAGGTTGGAGCTCATGTTACCAGACTCTGAATATTATATCAAGCTTTAAAACCCGGCATGTATTTATTAATGATCTTCATTGTAAGCTCTTCTTTCGATTTTTATACGAAAAGAAGTAAAGGCATAATTTTTTTACTTTATTTTTTAAACCAAAGAGCAGACAAGGTACATAACCCTCAGTAAACTGTTTGAGGGGAATCTGTAAGTAAAATAAGATTATAATTGAAAAGTATTAGTCTGATATTTTTTAATCTGTATAATTTGTACTTTCAATAAATGGAGCGGTGTACCGCAAACCAACTAAATTGTGTTCCTACTTTATTGTATAGGTGTCCATTTTTATTTCAGCTATTGCAAGACTGCCATTGTCGACTTTTTTTTTTTTTTTTTTTCTATCTCCATTTCAAAAAAAAAAAAAAAAAAAAAAAATTGTGATGCTGTATTATTGTTCAGAAATATTGAATAAAATAAG
Source organism: Maratus michaelseni (assembly GCA_963931845.1). NCBI lineage: Eukaryota > Metazoa > Arthropoda > Arachnida > Araneae > Salticidae > Maratus > Maratus michaelseni. The sequence continues at coordinate 878,580 of OZ007597.1, read as the reverse complement.
AACAACAAAAAAAAAAAATTGTTACCAGTGGCAGCCCTGCTATTATCAAATTAAGGCTAGCAGAGTAAGTAAGTATGAAACTGTGAAAAAATAATATTTTTGAATGAGCTGCTTACCCGAGGAAATCGGCAAAAATTTCAAAAAATTTTCTACTCGCAGTGACCTTTTTGAGTGCTCTATTGAAGCCAAAGACAAACATCAAACTATTTATATTGTTTTAAACACAAACGTGTTAATCGTCTATAATCAAGCTGCATGCAATGTGTTTTTTAAAAAGTTATGCTTAAATTATTTTTAAAATAAAAAAATCAATAAATTGAAATACAGTTTTTAAATTAATTGAATTTGAAATGAGATATTTTTTCTTCTATTTGACAGTGTAAAAATATGTGAAGGTTAGAAGTATTTAAATTTGTGAAAAAAAGGATTGCTTAAATTATTGCAAACTTAGACTGTTTAAAATTTTGCTATTAAAATGCTTAAAACCTGAAATAGTGGTATGAAAAATCTTGTGTAACCATTGTACCTGTGTTTATTAACAATATGAAGAAATATCTAAATATTTTTTACTATTCAGTAAAATGATAAATTTTTATTTATACAAAAAGTAAAACTTGTTGAATCACATGTGCACACCTTCCCCACTCCCATCGGACAAAAAATGCTTCTCAGGCTGCATGGGTGCACACATGATTTGCATTAAATAAATGTATTTAGCTTCAAAAGTTGATAAATTGTGGTTATTTTTTAAGAAGTAGGCTCAAATGTAATTTTTTTTTTTTTTTAATTACGGTGGTCAATGTGTTAACTGCATAGTTTCGGGTAGCTCTGTCAAAATATAATCTTCAATTGAAGTAGATTTCTGATTTTCTACATATCTTCAAAATTAAATGTATTTCATTGACATTTCTACTTTGATCATCTACTTTGCTTAATTCTTATCTAATATCTTGCTTTATTGTTTAATTATTACTTTCTACTTAGCCCAGTACTCAGTTTACAGCAGATCAACTTGTTGAGATTATTGAACGAAAAATAAATAATTATAAATTCAGTGCAAAAATAAATAATGTAATTTAATTGGTGTAGAAAATCAGAGTAATGATTTGCCAATTAATTTGATCTGGGTTGTTTCTGAGAATTTCTTTTGCTATAGTTAGTCTTTAATTTGAAGCTTTTTATTTCAATTTCAATGATACAATGCATAGCATATAACATAAAACTATGCAATGATAATAAATTCTGTAAATTTTTTGGGATGGGTACGTTCTAGTGTGGTTTAAAAATAAATCTGTCATTAAAAAAAAAAAAAAAAAAAATTGAATTTAAATATTTTTGAGAAAATTCATGTTTTACAGTGTTAAAATTTATTTTGACTGTTTTATGAAACATTTTGAAAATGAGGAGTGTCAAACCATTCATGCTGCTCAGATACTAAATCTTATGTTTTGGTATTAAGAAATAGGATAATGAAAGCTGATTGAATTCATGGTTTTACACTTATTTTCTATATGGATAACAGAAATATTCAATATTGGTCTAAAGTTTTTTATATTGTTAGGATACTTTGATTGTGTGCTTAGCCTGCGAAAATATTTTTAAAGCTAAACAAATTTTGAATCGTTATAACTATTTCATTTATGATTATATTTTAATATATAGATATGACATATAACCACAAATTAAATAGTTACAGCAGTTTTGCAACTTTTCAAAACTTTACAGTTGTTAAAGTACATTACTAATGTTATTTTTAAATCTGTAACATGTAAATCCTTATAGATCTGTGTAAATAGCTTTATAGATCCATATAGATATATATAAATAACACATATGGGCCCATATGGAAAATAAAGTGGACATTCTACATGGGCCTATATAGGTAGCCCTTATAGATCCATATAGATATCGTTATAGATCTACATAGGCATCCATATAGATATATATAAATAACACACATGGGCCCATATGGAAAAAAAAGTGGACATTCTACGCGGGCCTATATAGGTAGCCCATATAGATCCATATAGATATTGTTATAGATCCATATAGGTAGCCCTTATAGATCCATATAGATATCGTTATAGATCTACATAGGCATCCATATAGATATATATAAATAACACACATGGGCCCATATGGAAAAAAAAGTGGACATTCTACGCGGGCCTATATAGGTAGCCCATATAGATCCATATAGATATCGTTATAGATCTGTATAGGTAGCCCTTATAGATCCATATAGATATCGTTATAGATCTACATAGGCATCCATATAGATATATATAAATAACACATATGGGCCCATATGGAAAAAAAAGTGGACATTCTATGCGGGCCCATATCGGTAGCCCATATAGATCTATATCCCTGACCCACTTTTGCCCACATGGGCCCATAAGGATGTGCTGCCTGGGTAACGCGATAACTCTTATAGAAATAACCGTTTTGCTTCAAACACTGTTTATAGGTTTATTATGATAAGGCGCTTCCCTGATTAGTTTTGGGGGTTCATTGGTTAAGTATAAAAGGGGGAACGGGGAGCTAACCCCCCTTAATTTAGATAAATGGGTTTATCATGCAGAATTATCCCATTTTCTTCAAATTTTGTATATAGGTTCATTTTGATAATGCGCTTCTGTGAATAGTTTTGGGGGTTCATTGGTTAAGTATAAAGGGGAAAAGAGGGGATAATCCCCCCTTAATTTAGATAAATGGGTTTATCATGCAGAAATTTCCGATTTTCTTCAAATTTTCTATGTAGGTTCATTGTAATAAGGCGCTTCTCTGATTAGCTATTGGAGTTCATTGGTTAATTATAAGGGGGGAACGGGGGGATGGGCCCCCTTAATATATTGTCAATTTGTTTATTTTTCGAGGGGCTTATTTCAAATTCTTTGAAATAAGAGCACAATATACAATTAGTGTGAATAGCCTGTGAGCTCAATGCCCTCAGTTTAACTGGGCAGTTTTCCTTTTTTATTTAAAGACTAGTATATAACCCCGTCAAAAATGACGGATTGTCGATCCGCGTTTCATTTTCATAAGACTTCATACAAACAAACAGCATGAAGATTTATTATTGAAAGGTTTGTATTGCAGAAAAATACATTTTAAAAATGACAAATGATTTCTACAAATAAAAATAATGAGGATATATATATACACACACACATATATATATATTACTTAGTATTACATTTCTAAAATAGTTCAACGATTGGACAAAACATTCAAATTAAATATTAACAAATAATCCATGTGTGAAAGTTTTTGTAAAAAAGTGTTATCAATGAGTTTCTAAACAGCTAGACTCACTACATAACTGATTGTTTGTTTATATAAGCAAAATTAAATGCAAATAACGCGGTACTATGTGTTTCTTATATTTTAATTACGTTTGGTAAGAAATAATCATTTTACAGTTTATCACCCATTATCCCGAAATCCAAAATCCAGAAGGAGAAAATTCGAAAACTTTCTAAATTAGAAAATTTTTACTAAATTTTTAGATTTTCTGAAAATTTTCGAAAATTTTACCAATTCTTAATTTTTTTTTTTCAATCCATTGTGTTTCAATGTCTAATCACTCAAATATTGTTACTTCAGCGGCGGGTGAACACGGGCCCCTCTTCCCGAAATTAAAAACAAATAATTTTTCTCTCAAATTTTATTTTAAAATTAATTTATATTACGATTCGTTAGAAACAAAAAAAAAAAAAAAAGTTATATATTTATTTCATCAGGGGTGATTCGGTTCAAGTTTTCCTAAAAATTTAAGGCATTCGGTTTCGAAAATTTTTGTCTTCAGTCCAAAAATTCGAACATAAATATCTCGAATTTTGAACGATCGTCGCCGGAAAAATCAATTATGTCTATCGTTCACAGAAAAACAGTAGAAAATTTCTTCAAATGATTGTGGAAACAAAGTGAATTTCGTCAAAGGATCGAAAAAAAAAAAACGCAAATTTTATCGCAAGATTAAAAAAAAAAAAAAAAAAAAAAAAAAAAAAAAAAAAAAAAAAAAAATGCTTATTTTGTTCATAAATCGCAGAAAAACGCGAATTCCGTCAAAGACTTGCGAAGAAAACGCAAATTTCTTCCAAGGACTCCGAAAAAGTGTAAGATTTCATCAATGGATCACAAAAAAAAAAAAAAAAAAAAAAAATGGTTAAAGGATTGCAAAAAAAATCCTCGAATTTCGTCAAATAATCGCGGAAAAACATGAATTTTTTCAAAGGGTCGCGAAAAAAAAAAGACACAAATTTCTTCAAAGCAATGCGAAAAAATTTCTAATTTCGTTAAGGGATCGCGAAAAAAGTGAAGTTTCGTCAAAAGATCGAAAAAAAAACGCTAATTTCGTCAAAGAATCTCAGAAAAAACTCGAATTTTGTCAAAGGATCGTGAATAAAAGGCAAATTTCGTCAAAGAATAGCAAAAAACGCAAATTTTCTCAAAGGATCGCAAAAAGAAAACGCAAATTTCTTCAAAGGACTACGAAAAAACGCAAATTTTGTCAAAGAATAGCAGAAAAAGTGCAAATTCTGTCAAGGAATAGCAGAAAAAAATGCAAATTTTGTCAAAGAATCACGAAAAAAACATGAATTTTGTCAAATAATCGTAAACTTCGGAAGGACCCGAAATCCAGAAAATTCCAAAACTCGGAAAGCCTTTTTGGTCCCGAGGATTCCAGATAATGAGTTTTTACGATGGAAGTAAATTTCAAAATCCGCCAGTAGATGGCGCCTGTATACTGAATCAACCTCAAATCCTCCCTACGAAATAAATCTCCGCTACTTCTGAAAAAAAAAAACTTGCTTACAGAAATTTTTTTTTACAGAAATGGTGATATATATGTTTTATATGATATAGTTTTTGAAGGTTTTAAACAAAATTAAAATATTTTAAAGCTTTAATATACTTTTACAAATATTTTAACAGCAGAATCGAATGTAGCATAGATTTTTTAGTAAGCCTAACATGGCGTTTAACTATGGTTGTTTCGCAAACCGGAGTGGTCGCACCCGGATGCGTTACAGACACTTTCTTGCCTTTGGATTTTATTATATGGGAGATTTCTGTCAATGGTTGGATATAGATAACAGATTTGCTATAGTAAACATAATATCAGGCACATGAAAGTTACAGCCGTCTTCTTAGGGAAATATTTATTATTATTAGTTATGTCGTTGTAAGAAAAAAATTGTAAATGAGAAAACTAATCTTGAAAGCAATTTGAAATGTTATTAACAGTTTTCTACTACGTACTTTCGGTCTCTGGTGACACAAAAATTGCCGAACTCTGAATTCAAATAGTTAAGTTTGGGCTCCGAAAAGAAAAATTCAAAATTTTCTCTAATATGTACCCAACCGCTAGCAGAAATCTACAAAATTCAAAATTCTTTTTATTTTAAACTATAACTATACAACAAAAAGAGATGACTTCTTTAGTCCAGTCATTCTGAGAAAAGCCTCCAAACAGAATGAAAGGACAAACAAGGGATATCCCGCGGCTTCTTTGTGTTACTATCACTGATTGTGCCAAGTCTATAGGTTCAGAAAAAATATTTCTCTTTATATCATATCAATAACAACTCAGCTCTTTTAAAAACTGATTTATAGAGGATTATAAAACACTTTAAGTAATTTAGACTATATTCTTCTTTCTCAAATATCATCTGCCAAGTTTTTCTTTTTTCAATTTGCAAATAAGTAAAATTCTCACTTTGAGTCTGAGTGCAAAGACTGTTGTAAAAATCGAGTCCAAACCTGTTGCGCACTCGTGATCGAGCTCAGTCTCGAGGTCTGAGGCTGAAACTGTTTCATCTCTAATGTACAAGTATTGCTCGTTTAATAGTTATAAGGCTTCTTGTCTTTGATAGTTCTTAGCATACTTAATATACTTTCTTCTACTTGTTAAAGAGAAAGTTCCGTAATCGGGTTCAAAGCTAATTGGCGTAGGTGTATCGCAAAATTAATTTCATTTTTGTGACCATCGTTGTAACTCTCATACAGTTAAAACTGTACATTGTTCCAAGCATCATTTTTGTGGACGCCAAACTTGGCTACCGATCAGATTACGGAAAAATTAGTCATTTTACCTGTGTGCATGGTTATTATTGCCCTTTTGCGCTTAAAGCCATATAAATAGGTCAATATTCGTTTACGACTAATATGGCATAATGAAATTGCAACTTCATCAAAAATAACTAAACAAATAAAATACAAATTTAACAAAAATGCAATATAACAAATGCTAAACCTAAAAGCAAGGAAATAATTACAATCAGAAGAGTTGATCAAAAGAATTACTACAAACACTGAAGTAATGCAATATAACAAATGCTAAACCTAAAAGCAAGGAAATAATTACAATCAGAAGAGTTGATCAAAAGAATTACTACAAACACTAAAGTCTTTATTGCAATAAAAAAAACTCCTGGCATCTTACATTACTCTTCTGCAAGAATTTTTTTAATATCTGTCACCGTTTGGAAGTTATTGAATTTTAGAATCAGTCAGTTACTGCGATTCCTAATTTTAGTTAGAATTACCAGCAGTAGATGGCGCTGCGAGCGATAGGAGTGCAATCCAGGCCCAAACTAAAATCACCCAGCATTGATGCGAAGGAGTTCAATACATGGAGTGGGTGTCTCTTTCGCTAATACAATCTTTTACTTAGGGCCTGATTCTGAATAAAATTTTATTGGTGAATGTGACCCACTCCGTGTATTGAAACTTCTACCTTCATATCAATGCTGGGTGATTTCTGCTTTTGTTTTGATTGGATGTCTATTGCTCGCAGCGCCATCTATTGCTGACAGTTCAAACTAAATTCAGGAATCGCAGTAAAAAAAAACCTGACATCGTACCTTACTCTCCTGGAAGAATTTTTTTTAATATCTGTCACTGCTTGGAAGTTATTGAATTTTAAAATCAGTCAGTTTATTTCAGGACACCCGGTATATATATATATATATATATATATATAGATACATAGATATATAATATAGTAATATTTATATTTTAAGTAAATACTATTATTTTTTTAAAGTAAATATTCATTAAGCTTTATTTGTAATACAAAACCCTCTGAGGAATCACTAATGACCGTCGCAGAGTCTCTCTGAAACCCTGGACCGTATTAAAAATATTCATGTAAAGATTTTTAAAGATTTTTTTTTCCTCATAAAGTAACGGTTTTATATATAGTTTATGTTTATGTAACTGTTTTATATATCATATTATATATATATATATATATATAAACAGGGAAATTTCAGTTTATTATAAAAATAATTAAAATAAATTACCTTAATGTTACTTTGCTGTACAATAAATTCCTTTAACTGAACGATGCCTTCAAAAACATTTTCATCCACTGTTACATCAGGATCATCCAAAACTAGATTTTCAATGAAAAATCCGTACAATGCTCCTGCAGGCAAGTATTTGGTATCATTAAAAGTTAATTCATAAATTTCTTTTCCACCAGAGACTGGATCCGATTCTATAATATTTCCGTCTTCATCCTTGCATACACCACCCCACTTCTGAAGATCATAACAAGATCTTGGCAAAGATTCAAAATTTTGTTTAGGAAAATTGTTCGATGTTTCTACTGCTTCTGGAGTTCTATTTTCTTGTACACTAGCGCATAAATTGTTAGATGCATCTAATACTTTGGTTGTTCCATTTTCTTGTGCCATAGCAGGTAAAATTTTAGATGCACCTATTATTTCAGTAGTTTCATTATCTCGTGCCTTACTAGGTGAAATGTTATATACATGTACGATTTCTGTTTTTACATTTCCTTTCAAAATGTTAGATAAAATATTAGATGCACTTACTGCTGTAGTTCCATTTTCATGTGTATTGCTAGGCAAAATTTTAGATGCATCTACTAGGTTCATAGTTCCATTTTCTTGTGCAAAATCCGGTAATACGTTAGATGCTTTTACTACTTTTGTAGTTCCAGTTTCTTGTACAATTCCAGATAAAATGTTAGATGTGTCTACTACCGTAGTTCCATTTTCTTCCAAAAGAACAGATAAAATGTTAGATACGCCTACTATTTCTGTAGTTTCATTTTCTTGTGCATAACTAGGTAAAATGTTACCTGCATCGACTGATTCGTTATTGAATTGAAAAATTATGTGAAGCATTAAGTATACTTTGAAACAATATTGCAACATTTTTCGTGTTTATGCGAGGAACTTTTCAGTTTTACACTAAACGTAGATTGTTGCCCTTTTTAACATATGTATTTAAAAGTGAAGTTTATCTCACAAACAAGACAATATTCTGAAATTTTCACATGAAAAAGATTTTTAAAAATGTTGTAAGTGAATTTTATAAAAATTACCCAAATTTTTTTCCTCTTAGATATAGAAATTAATTCATTTCAGTTGCATTATTGAATCTTTCTCTTTTGGTCACTAGGTTCCTAGCAAAGTTTTTTTAAAATATAAATCTAATTCACAAATAAATTTTGTTAAATATCTAAATTAAGCCATGTAAATAAATATAACTAAATTATGTTCAATTACTTCATTTATAACCTTTCGTTCATAAAAATCTTAGAAAACTTGCATATTTTTATAATCGTACACTGTTTCTTAATATTAGTTTTCCTTTTTTTTCAGTTTTTAATTATGGTATTTATCTCAATTTAAAAAAGCTTTTTAAAAAGTTTTTTCCTTATGCATCATTATTCAATTGCACAAACTCATCAAAATTGCTTACGATTGCATCAATGAACTAATGTTATTTTTCTTTTATACTCTTATAGACAGTTTCGTCCAAGAATGAAATTTTAAACTCTTTTACTGCATAAGATTATAAAGAGAAAATAATTTTTTCTCAGATAAAAATGAATTGGACTCACACAGGCTGAAAGTTTCCTTTCTACGGCTTCTGTAAATTAGGCTTTTTGCTGGTTTTCCTGGCAACTATGCGAAGGATTACTAGAAACTATATTGCATTACACGTAACAATGAAAATTTGTATTACCTTTCTTTTCTCTAAAGAATGTTCATTACTAGTTTAAAGCACCAACCGATAACGCAGTTTCTTTTAACAGATGGCAATTGAAAATAGACTGACGTCAGTGATAAAACGTTAAAATGTTCTCTTGATCTTTTGTTACCTTCAACACATATTGACAAAAAAACTCGTTTAAATGGATCTCTGTACTTGAAATTTTAATGGACAGATATCGCTTGCTTTCACTTTTTGTTTTTACCTATACACGTGTTTACTCAATAGCAGACTGATTGTTTTCGCTCCTCTGAAATCCGTTGATTAAGAGACAAAACAGTACTTGTATTTTTAATATAATTTCACCGATTGGACTTTAGCGGTACTTTTAATTAACCCTTGAACTACTGGAAAATTTACTCAACCTTGATAAAAACATTTCACACCAGAATTTTTATTTAATACAATTTAATGTATTTATTGACTTTAGTTAACTCTCTGGGGTTCCTATCTAACTTTTTTTATGAAACAAATTCTGGTTCGAATAGTCATTTTGTATGTACCTGTCGAGTCCATTGGACCCGTCTGGTAGGCAGAGGGTTAAATTAGAAATTGCAGTTCACGTGATGTACGGTAAGGAGAGCCGGTAAGATACGTAAATTCTGGTAGAATGATAAAACAAGAACGAAAAATCATGCATCACTGGACAGATTATACAACACATTCCAACACTGTGTCGGAATATCGTTAAGAAATTTCATTTTTATTCATACAATGAAATGACATACATGTAACTTTTTCGATACAAAAATAAACTTGTATTAAAATAAATTCTTCATTTATGTCAATATACAAAAATAATTTATTTTGATAATAAAATATTGCAGCAAAATAATACGAGTTACTTGAATTTCATTATTTTAATATTCTTTGAAATAGGGTTGCTAAGCATCTAATAAATTAAAAAGCAAAGTAAGAAGAAATGCATTTTAAAATTTGTAAAATATATGAAAATAAAATGTTTTATATTTCCTGAACAGATGATAAAAATTTTCCAATCATTTAAACAATTAATTTCTTAATTCTAATGAATGTATCAACAAATTTTCAAAGCTATTGGATCTATTTAAAACCTCCAGATCAAAAATTTAGCATTAATAATTTTACTTTTAAATCCATTATTCAAATATGTGATTTTCATTTCAGTTAAAAATCGTCTGCATTCCCATAGGAAAGCATTATGACCTAAAAAGAAATGTTCTATATTTTTCGAACGAATGAACCAAATGTAACTAAAAACTATACAGCTAATTCCGGGTACCTCACCAACATACCCACCAAAAATCAAGCTAATCGGATCATTTTTGCGGCAGTTATCTGGGAACAGACAGACAAACATTCGGAAACCAAAAACTTTTCGGGTCTCCACAGTGAGTCGTAACTGAAGTTTCGGCAACTAGTAAATCTACAGATCAGGAGCCTCAACGTCAGCTACATGAAAGTCAATGTTTTTTAATCTCATTTCTCATAATATTTAACATCTTATAATACGCAAATTAAATTTTTTAAATTATTACATGTATATTTATACGCATATAAAATAATTCGAAGGTTTCAGAAATTAGGAACATTAAATTAAACACGGTTTATGCAATAATATTCTGACATTCTTATGAACTTCTTATTCTATTTTTTAGGTAAAAAAATACATTTCTTCAGGGGGGCTCTGCCCCCCTGAACCCCCCGTAATCTTATTAAATTTATATTCGTGGTTTCCTATTGTTTGTGTGAATGATTCTAGTACATATTGGATTTCGTTCTACACATTGGTTTTGTTATGAAAAGCAAAAATTTCGAAAATAATTTCATGTAATACCTAAATAGCAATATTTACTTACTTTCCAACCACGAAGCACTCGCATCTGATAGATAAGTTGAATAATATCTCGTGTACAAAATCAACTTATGGAAATGTAAACTGAATCTACTATATATTCATTTATCTATTTCAGAAATCTAGTATTATTACAATTTTTGTTTCGGAAAAACAGTTTTGATGGCCATTGTACAATATTTATTTGACCTTAGTACATCCTGATTTAATTCGATGGCAATAGCATACTAAAATCTCCCCAAAATAGGCTTATTTGGAAATTTTTAAACCTGAAAACTTTTATTGTGTAATCCTTCATAATCGTGCCTACTGCCAATTCACTAAATAGCAATCTTGATTTGGCGCTATAAAGTATTTTTTGTGATAACTTTTTATGATCTCAGTTACCAATAATTGTGCTATTTCAGGCTGTATGGATTCGTTTTACTACGCTAATTTCTTTAGATTAACTACCTCGTTGTATGAGATATTACATTATATTTTTAAAATAATACTAATTTTCAACCACGAAAAATCCGCATCTCTTCCAGAAAATTAATAATATCTCATATAAAAATGTTTCGGCTATCGTTATATATTATTTCTCCTGTCAACATCCCTTTTACTCAGAAAATAGGAAACGCAGAACAACGAATGAGATACCATATGAAAGGTTTTAGAACAGGCTTCTGACATAGCCCACTTAACAATTCGTTAAAACATGTTTTTGATTAAAATTTGCTGAAATTAAAAAATTAAATCGGCATTGTTTTTATGAAAGAAATGAAAGGTTTTCCTGAAATTATTGTTGCCAAAAAAATAAAATACCATATTATATGATACTCACAGCAATTATTATAAAAAACACCGCACGGGTTTATTTTATACTTATGATTAAAAAGCGAAATTGAATTTGAAATGTTTAGTTTTATATTTCTAAGTCCCATGGTTTTCCCGAAGCGAATGACGTCATCCTCTAATGCAGTCAAAATACGATTGTTAATTTTTTTTTCTCGCGCGTGCATTTTGCAATCTTGGATCAGTTTTTACTATAACTTTGATGGAATAAATTAGATGATATTCTGGCTAAGAAAGATTACATATTGATAAAAAATAGTACTTCTCTATTATCCCGTCGACCACTTTTCATAACAAAAAACTATCGCCAAATAAACGGAGAACATTGCCATTTGAATATCAAAATGAATAAATAAATACAATATAAAAATTTAATGACACAATTGTTATTTTAATTAATGAAATAACTAATAAATCAGTAAAAGATAATGAAAAATACACGCAAATGTCGAGTTAAAAACCACTTGATGACGTAACAAACACGTTTAATGCTTCTGATATCAAGTAAATGGGACTTTATTTTTGGCGTTTAATCTTACAGTTTGGCGATAGTTTTTTGTTATGAAAAGTGGTCGACGGGATAATAGAGCAGTACCTAAAAAATATTATATTTCAGTGCGAAATCCTCGCACGGACCCTCTGGTCATTCTACAGTAGTTAAAAGGTAACTTGTACCAAAATAAATTCTCATTTATTTCAATAAAATATAAAATCACCCAATAATATTTTATTTTGCGAATAAAATATTGTAGCAAAATCGTCTGAGTTACTTGAATTTTATCATTTTGATATTCTTTAAACATGGTTGCTAGGTTACGGTTAAATTGAAAAGGAAAATAAAAATGAATGCATTTTAATATTTGCAAAAAATGATAAAATAAAAGTATTATATTATTAGAACAGATGTATAAAATTGCACCAAAAATTATACACCTAATTTAAAAAATCTGACGAATGTATAAACAAAATTTCAAATTAATTTGAATAATTTAACACCTGACTTGATAAATTTTAGCCTTCATAACTTACCGTTTAAATACATTAATCAAATGCGACATTTTATTTTCAACGACTGAAAAATTTCAAAATCGTCTGAAATCCCATAGGAAAGCATTATGATCAAAAAAGAAATGTTCTATATTTTCCGAACGAATGAACCAAATGTAACTAAAAACTATACAGCTAATTCCGGGTATCTCACCAATATACCTACCAAAAATCAAACTAATCGGATCATTTTTACGGCAGTTATCGCGGAATAGACAGACAGACAAACAGACAGACAGACAGACAGACAGAAACCAAAAACTTTTCGGGTCTCCACAGTGAGCCTCAACTGACGTTTCGGCAACTAGTCAGTCTACAGATCAGAGGCCTCAACGTCGTCAGCTCTACAACTCATTGTTCATTACTCTAACTCATTATTCACATTATCTGCATAAAATTTTATACCCTAAAATTCAATCTTTTTAAGTTAAAAGTTAAGTTAAATACATTTTAAAAAATATAAAATTTATCGAAAGTTCCCGAAATTTTGAAGTATCGTATTAAACACAATGTTATGCAATGATAGGATAAACTACTTATTACTGTATTTTTTTTTCAGAATAACAATACACTAGTAAATCTACAGATCAGGAGCCTCAACGTCAGCTCTGAAAGTCAATGTTTTTTAAACTCACTTTTCATAATATTTAATATCTTACAATACGCAAATTAAATTATTTAAATTACTACATATACAGGGTGATTCATAAAAGATGGGCAAAACTTTAAGGGGTTATAGTACACTTAAAGACAAATAATATTAAATAGGAGACTAAGGGTCCCAGACGTATTCCCAAGGAGATAGGGGGCATTAAAGTTTAGGGTCCGAAATTTCAAATGATTATAAAACATGGAAAAATTGGTCGAGTCGTTTGCGGTTTTTGCAAAAAATTTTCTTTATGCCAGTATTTTCTTGAAATAAAATTTTAAAGTTCAATTTCAAAAAATGCCGATAGGGGGCGCTATAGACTTTGGAGTAACAAACAACTATTTTTTAACGTTATTTTTTGTATTTCTTTAAATGATTTCGAAAGCTTAGACTTAAACTTAAATTTTGATCTAAAAATCTGAGTCCTAACGAGTAGTTAAGTAGCGTAAACTGAAATTTGAAATTTGAAACCCTTCTCCCCCCAGAACAAAAATCAGTTATTCCCGATCTTTGTGTCGTAGATTAGGCTCTAACTACTGCCGCGTTTTGCTAAAATTATTCTTTATGTCAGTATTTTCTTGAAAATAAATTTTAAAGAAAATTTTCAAAAAATTCCGATAGAGGGCGCTTTAGACTTTGGAGTAACGAACAACTATTTTATACCGTTATTTTTTGTGTCTCATTAAATGCTTTCTAAAGCTTAGACTTAAACTTAAATTTTCAGCTCAAAATCTGAATCGCTGAGCGTGGTTCAGTAGCGAGGGGAGGGGGTTCAAATTTCAACTTCTGAACATAGTTCAGTTTGCACTACTTAACCATGCCCAACGATTCTGTGCTGTGATACGAGGCAAAAATACAACTTTCGTCAAGGACTGCATAGTCGGAATTCACTCATAAAGGCACTGGCACAGTTGGAAACGTCGCTCATGCAAACGTTAAAGCTCCATTCCTGACGCTAGTCACCGGGTGAAGAAGGAAACAGAAAGTATGCAAATGTCAAATGGGGAAGAAGAAGAACACGTATGCAAAATTTCGACACGATTCAGGCATAAAAACCACTGAACGGTGAGTCAAGTGTAAGTCGCTGTAGTAATGAATCGGAAGATGGTGCCCTTCACGAATAAGGAAAAGGCTGAGATGCATTTAATTTACGGAGCGGCAGATGGAAATGGTGCAGAGGCACAACGAATGTACGGAGAGCGATTTCCTAACAGGCGGTTGCCTAACCGCAAAACTTTCGAGCGCTTGCACAGACAGTTGTGTGAGACGGGATCATTTCTCGCTTCCCGGTCGAATGCAGGTCGTGCAAAAAAGGACGAATCAGTAGTTGTTGCAGAAGCCATTCTGGATGTAGTAGCGGCGCAGCCAAGTACAAGTACACGAACAGTGGCTAGCCAGGTGGATACCTCACAGTCCACGACTTGGAGGGTACTGAAGGATGAACATTTGCTCCCGTTTCATGTGCAACGAGTCCAGAAACTGTCTCCAGGGGATTATCCAAATCGTATTGAATTCGCCCGCTGGTTTCTGCAGCAGAACGCGCTAAATCCACATTTTGGACGAACTGTGCTTTTCACCGATGAATGTACCTTCACACGTGAAGGTACATTTAACACACACAATGCACATGTATGCGCGGATGTCAATCCACATGCTACGTATCCACATGCTCATCAGAGACGCTTTTCCATCAATGTTTGGGCAGGAATCCTCGGAGACCACCTAATCGGACCGTACCTTCTTCCTGAACGCCTCAACGGTAAAACATACCTCACATTTCTGCAACATGTGCTGCCAGACCTGTTAAACGTTGTTCCTCCACGCTTCCGGCGGGTCATGTGGTTCCAGCACGATGGAGCGCCAGCCCATTACGTACGAGACGTCCGCAACTATCTGGACATAACATTTCCGAACAGATGGATTGGTCGAGGTGGTCCTGTTGCTTGGCCTGCTCGCTCGCCAGATCTTTCACCCTCGATTTCTTTTTTTGGGGACGATTGAAGGCTCTTATGTATGAGACACCCATTGAATCCCCCGAGGAACTGGTCGCCAGACTTTCCGCCGCTGTAGGGGAAGTGCTCGAAAAGCCTGATGTTTTCGCGAATGTTCGCCGTTCCATTCGTCGCCGTTGTTCTGCGTGCATAACCTCTGGTGGTCACAATTTTGAACATTTATTGTGATTACATGTTAATAAATATGCTTTGGTAACATAATCCTAATTTGTGTCTTTTTACCTCGTATCACAGCACACAATGTGTGGACATGGTAAACTGAACTGTGCTCAGGAGTAGAAATTTCAAACCCCTCTCCCCAGAAACTTAACCACGTCTAACGATTCAGATTTTGGGCTGAAAATTTAAGTCTAAGCTTTAGAAAGCATTTAATGAGACACAAAAAATAACGGTATAAAATAGTTGTTCGTTACTCCAAAGTCTAAAGCGCCCTCTATCGGAATTTTTTGAAAATTTTCTTTAAAATTTATTTTCAAGAAAATACTGACATAAAGAATAATTTTAGCAAAACGCGGCAGTAGTTAGAGCCTAATCTACGACACAAAGATCGGGAATAACTGATTTTTGTTCTGGGGGGAGAAGGGTTTCAAATTTCAAATTTCAGTTTACGCTACTTAACTACTCGTTAGGACTCAGATTTTTAGATCAAAATTTAAGTTTAAGTCTAAGCTTTCGAAATCATTTAAAGAAATACAAAAAATAACGTTAAAAAATAGTTGTTTGTTACTCCAAAGTCTAAAGCGCCCCCTATCGGCATTTTTTGAAATTGAACTTTAAAATTTTATTTCAAGAAAATACTGGCATAAAGAAAATTTTTTGCAAAAACCGCAAACGAATCGACCAATTTTTCCATGTTTTATAATCATTTGAAATTTCGGACCCTAAACTTTAATGCCCCCTATCTCCTTGGGAATACGTCTGGGACCCTTAGTCTCCTATTTAATATTATTTGTCTTTAAGTGTACTATAACCCCTTAAAGTTCTGCCCATCTTTTATGAATCACCCTGTATATTTATATGCATATAAAATAATTCGAAGGTTTCAGAACTTAAACGTTAAATTAAACACGGTTTATGCAATAATATTCTGACATTCTTATGAATTTCTTATTCTATTTTTTAGATTAAAAAAAATACATTTCTTCAGGGGGTGGGGGGGGGGCTCAACCCCGCTGAACCCTCCGTAATCTTATTAAATTTTTATTCGTGATTTCCTATTATTTGTGTGAATGATTCTAGTATATCTTCCATTTCGTTCTGCACAGCGGTTTTATTACGATAAGCAAAAATTTTGAAAATAATTTCATGTTATCCTAATACCTAAATAGCAATATTTACCAATCACGAAACACTCGTATCTGATTGATACGTTGAATAATATCTCGTGTACAAAAGTAACTTATGGATATGTAAACTGAATCTACTATATATTTCACTTATCTATTTCAGAAATCTAGTATTATTACAATTTTTGTTTCGGAAAAACAGTTTTGATGGTCATTGTACAATATTTATTTGACCTAAGTACATCCTGATCTAATTCGATGGCAATAGCATACTAAAATCTCCCCAAAATAGGCTTATTTGGAAACTTTTAAACCTATTGTGTAATCATTCATAATCGTGCCCACTGCCAATTTACTAAATAGCAACCTTGATTTGGCGCTATAATGTATTTTTTGTGATAACATTTTATGATCTCAGTTTCCAGTAATTGTGCTATTTCAGGCTGTATGGATGCGTTTTACTACGCTAATTTCTTTAGATTAACTATCTCGTTGTACGAGATATTACATTCTATTACTAATTTTCAACCACGAAAAATCTACATCTCTTCCAGAAAATTAATAATATCTCATATAAAAATGTTTCGGCTATCATTCTATAGTAGTTAAAAGGTAACTTGTACAAAATAAATTCTCATTTATTAAAATAAAATATTAAAATCCTCCAATAATATTTTATTTTGCGAATAAAATATTGTAGCAAAATCGTCTGAGTTACTTGAATTTTATCATTTTGATATTCTTTGAAATATGGTTGCTAGGTTACTGTTAAATTGAAAAGGAAAATAAAAATGAATACATTTTAATATTTGCAAAAAGTGATAAAATAAATGTATTATATTATTAGAACAGATGTATAAAATTGCACCAAAAATTATACACCTAATTTAAAAAATCTGACGAATGTATAAACAAAATTTCAAATTAATTTAAATAATTTAACACCTGACTTGATAAATTTTAGCCTTCATAACTTACCGTTTAAATACATTAATCAAATGCGACATTTTATTTTCAACGACTGAAAAATTTCAAAATCGTCTGAATTCCCATAGGAAAGCATTATGATAAAAAAAGAAATGTTCTATATTTTCCGAACGAATGAACCAAATGTAACTAAAAACTATACAGCTAATTCCGGGTATCTCACCAACATACCTACCAAAAATGAAACTAATCAGATCATTTTTACGGCAGTTATCGCGGAACAGACAGACAGACAGACAGACAGACAGACAAACAGACAGAAACCAAAAACTTTTCGGGTCTCCACAGTAAGCCTTCACTGACGTTTCGGCAATTAATTCAGGGGGGCTTGTCGCTTTAATATTCTATTATCAATTTCCAGTAATTGCGCTATTTCATTTCTTGAGTATATGTCTGAATGTGTTTACTATTTTAATTTCATTATAATAACCATCTCTTTGTACAAGAGATTTTATCCTATCCTAAAAAGAATACTTATATTTCAACTACTAAGCATCATATGTTGCTGAAATTGAATAAAATTTCGTGTATAAAATATACTTATACAAATGCAAATTCCTCTTATGTGACCTATATTCAATTTACGGATTCAACATTTTAATTATTTTCATTTCGAAAACTGATTTGATAATCATTTTTTAGTAGTTAAAATAAATTCTCATCTATTTCATTAAAAAAAACATATTAAAAACTTATATAACCCGAAAATTAGCTATTTTTAATAAAATTTCGCATCAAAATAATGCGATTCACTTGAATTTTCCTTTGTTGATATTTTTTGAAATATAGTTGCTTAGCAACCATTTAATGAAAGAGAGAAAAAATGGCAGTGGAAATCATAGTAAAAAATGAGAAGTTAAAATGTTTCATATATTTCAAATTAATGCATAAAATTTCCCAATAATTTATGCAATTCGAAATTCTAATAAATATATTGGTAAATTTTCAAAGCGATACGATTAAATTAAGATCTCCATTTTGTAAATTTAGAATCCATAATTTAGCATTTACAATTATACCAATGCGACATTTTCTTTTCGGTGAATGTTAAAATTAAAAAAAATCGCCTGACTTCCCATAGAAAAACATTATGACCTAAAAATGAATGTTCTATATTTTTCGAACGAATGAACCAAATGTAACTAAAAACTATTCAGCTAATTCCGGGTACCTCACCAACATATTCACCAAAAATCAACCTAATCGAACCTTTTTTACGGCAGTTATCGTGGAACAGACAGTCAGACAGAAACCAAAAACTTTTCGCGTCTCCACAGTGAGCCATCACTGACGTTTCGGCGACTAGTAAATCTGCAGATCAGGAGCCTCAACGTCAGCTCTGAAAGTCATTGTTTTTTAATCTCACTTTTCATAATATTTAACATCTTACAATCCGCAAATTAAATTCTTTAAATTACTACATATATATTTATACGCATGTAAAATAATTCGAAGGTTTCAGAAATTAGAAACAGTAAATTAAACACGGTTTATGCAATAATATTCTGACATTCTTATGAACTTCTTATTCTTGTAATTTTTTTTAGATAAAAAAATACATTTCTTCAGGGGGCTCTACTGGTTAAACCTATTGTCCATGTTTTATTTATTTCCTTTTTTATCCTCTCATCTTTTATTCTCGTGATGCATTTTTTGTAATATGTAACGTGAATTAGAAATTGTTTACTACTGTTTTTAAATATTTTCATGGAATGAGGTAGAAATTTTTACCGTTGAATAAATTATGAGTATTTTGAAAGCTTAAGAGGTTAATTGACTTCTTTCTGTATGCTTTAAGTTATTAATTGGCGTCCGCATTATTTTTTAGAAAGCTGAGGTGTTAAAATAACATCTTTTTGAACGCTTTAATTAACATTTTTGGCGTGTCCGCGACAGGATAAGATTTATTGAAGCAAGATGTTTGAAGCCGTAAGAGGTTTTAAAAAAGCCGATTTAAAGTTTGTAGTAGAAGAACTTGGTGAAACGATTCCTCAAGATTATACGATTGGAACACTAAAAGAAATAATTTTGAATAGTAAGGAATATAAACAGGATCCTGATTTTGTACAAGAAATTTTATCAACAGTCATTGCTAAAAGAAAAGAAAAAGATGCTGAGAAGAAGTTAAAGTTAGAGATTGAAAAGAAGTTACAATTAGAAAAGGAAAAGGAGAAGTTACAATTAGAAAAGGAAAAGTTACAATTAGAAAAGGAGAAGGAGAAAAAGAAGTTGGATCAAGAAGTACATTTGAAAAAATTGGAACTAGACCATCAATTAGAATTAGCAAAAATCCAGTCACAAGAGCAAATTCAAGGTGAGTACATTTCAACTGTTAATGTAACTAATGATTCTAAACGAAAATTTACGTTACCTAGGTTAGAATTTCGTCAATTTGATGGAGATTTAAAAGAGTGACTACCATTTTGGAGTCAATTTGATGGAGATTTAAAAGAGTGGCTACCATTTTGGAGTCAATTTGAACAGATTCATACGGATGAGAATATTGTGCCCGAAAATAAATTCCAGTATTTGATTCAAGCAACAGTAGCTAGATCTAAAGCGAGAGAAAATGTAGATAGTTTTCCGCCAACTGGCGCTAACTATGCCAAAGCTATAGAGAGTCTTCAGGCTCGTTTTGGTCGGGAAGAGCTTTTAGTTGAAGTATATGTTAGAGAATTATTGAAATTAATAATATCAGTACAGTCAAAAGAGAAGTTTTCTCTTACATCCTTGTATGATAAACTTGAATCGTATTTAAGAGCTCTTGAGACATTGGGAGTCACAACAGATAAATGCGCCTCAATATTATATCCAATGGTAGAATCTTGCTTTACTGCGGAATTTTTGAAAGCGTGGAACAGAACCTATACGTCTTCCGCTATTTCCGATCCGAAAGAACGCCTAGATAATTTAATGAAGTTTATCGAAAGTGAAGTTGAAGGCGATGAAAGAATAAATTTGGCAGTGGCAGATTTTGGCTTCGCGAAAAAAGATGATGATAGAAACTTTAGAAAAAGGAAAGGTTACACCGATGTTTCTAAACATTTCCCAACTTCTGCTACTCTATTAACAACTTCTTCAAAGCAAGACTTAAGGAAAAATTGCGTTTTTTGTAACGGAATACATTTGAGTTCAGAATGTTTCTTAGCACGGAAGATGAGTTTTACTGAGAAGCAGAATATATTGAAAGACAAAAGGTGTTGCTTTTTATGTTTGGCGTCAGGCCACACAACGAAACAATGTAAAGCTATCTTGAAGTGTTTCATTTGTGATAAAAAACATGCATCTGTGATGTGTCAAATGCTCGATAAAAATAAATTAAATGAAAGGAAAGGGGAAGAAAAATTGTCTGGAAATGAAGTAATGGCTAATGTCAGTAGAGTAAGTGAAGTAAATATGGCTAATGTCAGTAAAGGAAGTGAAGTAAATATGGCTAATGTCAGTAGAAATCCCAAGGTCTTTCTTCAGACACTCAAAGCAAAAATCACTTCAGATAACAAAGAGAAAGTTGTTCGACTCATTTTAGACTCAGGTTCTCAGAGATCGTATATTTTAAAACATTTAGCCGAAGAAATGAAGTATTTACCTCTTCGAAAAGAAAAAGTCGCTCATTCTCTTTTTGGCGGAGTCATAACAAAAGAATTTAATCATAACTACTACAAGATAAGATTAAGCGATTTGAAAGAAAATTTTAAATGCAATTTTGAGGTTTTGGACCAAAACATTATCTGCGAAAATGTTATGCCTGTAGGGAAAGGAACCTGGTATAAAGAATTATCGGAAAAAGGCATCACTCTCACGGATATTGGTGAGACTCCTGAATCTATTCAAGTATTGATTGGAGCCGATGTAATTGGAAAATTACTGACAGGTCGTAGATAAATATTGTCGTCTGGACTAGTAGCATTGGAAACACACTTAGGATGGACCTTAATGGGAAAAGTGCCTCAAGATAACGTATCTAAAGAAAACTTAGCTGTAACAGTTACTTCTATGTTCGTGAATGAAGCAGAAATTAGCGATTTATGGAAACTAGATTTACTTGGAATAAATGATTCAATTGAAAAACACTCTAAAATGGAGATCGTTCGTCAGGTAAAAGAGCATTTTTTACAGACAGTAAATATGAATGAGGATAATCGTTATGAAATTTCTTTGCCATGGGTGGAAGATATACCACCTTTACACGATAATTTGAGTTTAAGATTAATTAATGTTACAAACAAGTTGCTTACCAATAACCTTTATCAAAAATATGAACAAGTGCTTTTAGGCTGGCTTGATGATAAAATTATTGAGGAAATTCCCGAGTCTGAAATGAATCTTTATGGAAACTATTTGCCTCATCGACCAGTAATAAAAGAAAGCAGTACAACTCCCATTCCTCCAGTGTTCGACGCATCAGCTAGAATACAGAACCACCCATCTCTGAATTAGTGTTTGCATTCTGGACCAAATCTCATTGAATTAATTCCTGACATTCTCTTACGTTTTAGAGAAAAGAAATTTGGCGTTGTAGCTGATATCAGGAAAGCATTTTTACAAATCGCTGTACGGAAAGAAGATCGGGACTTTTTGCGTTTCCTGTGGTGGAACGATCCAGAAGAGAGAAATACTAGGACTTCCCTCAAAGGGATTAGTCTGAGTGATATTGCTGAGAACATAAAGTTAACAATTACGATATAAAGAAGATATCAACAAGAATCTAAGTGAATATACAGCATATGATAGACAAGAGATAGATAAAGATACAACATATGAAAAATAGCAAATTAAATGATATAATTACAAAATATCATATATAAATTCATATACTGTTATGTTTTCATATGCATTTTTTTATAACATTTGGCAAATAATCTCATTTTCTTAAGCGGGAATTGCTCAAAACTTAAAAAAAAAAACCGCCGGATCTTTTAAAACGATATTTTTGAAGTCACATAATCAGATTTGCAGCCAATAGCGTATTTTAGCAAGCGTAGTTTAACGCAAATTTAATTTAATTTTTGCAACATTTTCTTTGTGACAAATATCTAAATAAAATATTAAAAAATAAAATATTAAATATTGAAATATTAAATCAAATATTTAATATTTGAATTAAAAAAATTTCCTTTGTTTATTTGTATAACTATTTATAGAAACTCGTATACTTCAAACCACATTGATAACATGCTTTGCTACAAACGTGTCTACCAGTCTAACTACTCGTATGTCTTAGCTGTGTCTCTCTCCGAACTCATCTGTCTACTGTCTCTCTACTCTTCTGTATACCCGTCTCAGTATCCGTCTGTCTTTCTACCCGACTCTTTAATCGTGTCTCTACCTGTCTCTCTTCCCGTTACACTACTCGTCTATCAACACGTCTGTCTGTCTATATACCCCTCTCTCTACCGGTCTGTCAAGTCGTCTCTGTACTCGTCTCTCTATCCACCACGCTACCCGTCTCCCTACCCATCTCACTACCCCTCTGTCAACCCTTTTTTGCACCTGCCTCGCTACCCGTCTGTCTATTCGTTTCGCTACCCGTTAGCTTATCTCTGTCGCTATCCGTCTGTCTACCCGTCTGTCTACCCGTTTGTTTACACGTCTATCTATCTCTCGCCAACTCTTCCCAATATTTAAACAATTTAGTAAACGGAAGCCGTTTATCTGTTATTAAATGCAAACAGGAGTAATTTAACTAAAGAGTGTAATCAGATGCAATTTTTTTAAATACATACATAAACCAGCATAATAATTCACCAGTTTTATTTTCATAGTAGTTTATGTCATTTGACAGTAAATCTCAACTTCTTCAACCTGAACTGCGTCAAGCTTTTTAAATAAGCCCCAAGGTCCGTATAACTGGGAAGGGGAATTGTCCTCAGGGCTATTAGATACATGTTATTAAGTTAAGTGAAAGTTTCGTAATCGGGTTCGCAGCATATTTCTTATGTCAGAAAGGGTGGCTTCATGCCATTTTAAATTCATTTCTGTAACTTTCTTTTTCTTTTTTTGGTGGTGGTTGGGGGGGGGGAGGGGGGGAGGGTTCCAAATATATACACTTAAATTCAAACTTTTGCCCCCATGTTAATATTAGTGTTGTTTGTATTATCAATTAATACTTTGTTGATCGAGCTTCATTCGAAACAAATGTAAAAGACTTCTACAGTTTTTTTTTCTAGGAGAAAGTTCCGTTATCGGGCCCTAAGCTAATCGGGGAATTTAATATCATTATTGTTTCTAACTCTTATAGAGTTAAAACAATATTGTTGCTAGCATTACTCTTGTTTGTGACCAACCTCTTCTGTGTATCTGAATAGGGAAAAGTTCCGTATCATGTACTGGTTGGTGCCAAAGGCAGTTGTAGAATCTTACAAATTTTTCTAGAGAGCGGAAAAACATGTTTTTTAAAATATTTGCAAATATACGTTTATTAAACCATGTTTTTGAGACATTTTAAAAAATTAAGTACGGTGCTAAAATAAAATTTATTGCCATTTTCGATATTTTAATAAGAAATGAAAATACATAACAAACAAATTTAACAAAACTAAGCCATTTTTGGGTACTTCTCTATTATCCCGTCGACCAGTTTTCATAACAAAAAACTATCGCCAAACTAAGATTAAACGCCAAAAATACAGTCCCATTTACTTGATGCCAGAAGCATTATACGTATTTGTTATGCCATCAAGTGGTTTTTAATTCGACATTTGCGTGTATTTTTCATTATGTTTTACTGATTTATTAGTTATTTCATTCATTAAAGTAACAATTGTGTCCTTAAATTCTTATATTTTATTTATTTTGATATTTCAATGGCAACGTTCTCCCGTTTATTTAGCGTTACAGTTTGGCGATAGTTTTTTGTTATGAAAAGTGGTCGACGGGATAATAGAGAAGTACCCATTTTTTGTGATAAATAATTGTTATTGCCAGGGAGGCAAATTGTAAACAATTAATAAGCGAACTAAAACCGGAAAAAACTTGTGGGAATCTCAAGAAAGAAATATCTGATATAAATAGCATTTAAAATCTTAAAATGGAGAAGTGGTCCGTATAAAAATGCAAAACATTATACACCTGATATAAGAATTTTTTAATTTCTTTATATTTCCGAAAGCACAGATAAAAGGGTAAAAATCCGGCACAGATGCCATATACTCACCACGTTGGCGCGATTTTTCCCCCGCCCCTTTGGCGAAAACTGTTTGTTGTGTTTGTTTACTTTTATTTTTTATTTTAATTCTATAGATTATTTTTATATGTATATCAATATTAATTTAGGCACAGATGTCATATACGCACCAGATTGGCGCGATTTTTCCCCCGCCAATTTGGCGAAAACTTTGTTTTTGAATATTAGTTACAAATACCATACAATAATAGCATGTAATTTTTTATTTCAATATAAAAATAAAATAACGTAATAAATGAAATAGCTCCTATTATTCAAAAATGAGAAATAAAAATAAATAAATGATAGTTTGATATAAATAAATATTGATATATATAATAAAAACAATTTATAGAATTAAAATAAAAAATAAAAGTTAATAAACAACAATTGAAACAAAATAACCGGGTTACCATGTGAGGCATAAAATTGCCATTTTGTTGCAATCGCGCCAATGTGGTGCGTATATGACATCCGCGCCTTTATTTATATCAAACTATTAGTTATTTATTTTTATTTCCTTTTTTAAAATAATAGAAGCTGTTTCATTTATTACGTTATTTTATTTTTATATTGAAATAAAAAATCACGTGTACTATTTGTCACACTATTTGTAACTAATATTCAAAATCAAACTTTTCCCCAAGCTGGTGGAGGGGAACATCGCGCCAACGTGGTGCGTATATGACATCTGTGCCTTGTTTCATTTCACATAGAGGTACTGCTCTATTATCCCGTCGACCACTTTTCATAACAAAAAACTATCGCCAGACTGTTAGATTAAACGCCAAAAATGCAGTCCCATTTACTTGATATCAGAAGCATTATACGTGTTTGTTACGTCATCAAGTGGTTTTTAACGCGACATTTGCGTGTATTTTTCATTATGTTTTACTGATTTATTAGTTATTTCATTCATTAAAATAACAATTGTGTCCTTAAATTCTTATATATTATTTATTTATGTATTTTGATATTTCAATGACAACGTTCTCCCGTTTATTTGCCGATATTTTTTTGTTATGAAAAGTGGTCGACGGGATAATAGAGAAGTACCCACATATGTATTGGTACTTTTATGTTAACTTGGCGCAGTTGATAAATCGCCAAATATTTTTCTCATAACATCTTCATATTGCATTCATTTCATTTAAATATAAATCTTTCACTGATTTCATTTGAAATACATACATTAAAAATACACGTCTTTCACTCATTTAATTTAAAATACACGCCTTTCACTAATTCCATTTAAAATACTAACAAGAACGAAAAATCATGCGTCAAGCATAGATTATGTAACACTTTCCAACGCTTCCAAAATAATTTTACGAATCATACTCTTTTATAAGCTAAAAGATAACATCTAAGTAATCCGAATACTTTATTCAGCCCTGTATAGGATCTATAGATTTGTATATATACTACATAGGATGCTAAATTTTAGTTCAGTTAGGAAACACGTAGCACAGTTTAAAATTCTCCGTCTGGAGTTAAATAATACGGAAATGTGTTCCCGAACTTTTGTACTTCCCTGTATAGGATCTACAGAATTTATACACACCACGTAATATACAAAAAGCGATTTAAAATTAAAATCGCATTCAGTAACTTAAAACGCACTTCCAGGAATTATTGTTAACATACAGTAGAGAATTCTTTTGTGTGTCCCTGTAAATGAACGATGACTGCTATACACACAATATTCTGTAGTAAGTCTCTTGTAATGAACCTTATATAAATTTCAATGCGTTTAAAATAGTGAAACATTATTTAAATAAACCGCAGACGATTTTTCTCCATAGACGTAATGTAACGGAATTCTTTTGACTGTCCCTGTAAAGTAAGTATAAGTGCTATGCTCACCCTATTCCATATTAAGCTTCTTCTAATGCACCTTAGTGATATATATAAATTTCAATGCGTTTAAAGTATTGAAACATTATTTAAATAAACCGCAAATGATTTTTCCCCATAGACCGCAATGTAACGGAATTCTTTTGAGTGTCCCTGTAAAAAAACTATAAGTGCTACACACTTCCGTTGAAATAGGGAACATGCTATAGATAACGATTATAACATATAAAATTTGCAGGGCAATCCGAGCATATTTACGGGAGTTAGAGCACGGACAGACGGCAGACGGCAGACGGCCAGACGGCCAGACGGCAGACGGCCAGACAAACCGAAGTCATAAACACTTTTCAACTAGGTTGGAAAGTGTTAAAAAGGAAAAGAAAATAAGAAATAATGCCAAAAATCGAAACCTTTTATTTAAACATCAAAGAATTGTTCCTAACATACACACGCAAAATAAAAAAGCTGCTAATGGTGTGATTTACGTCAAATCTCTAATACTAATACTACTCTTACTAATCTCTAATACTTTTCAAACAGAAAAAATTCCAGATTAACTTTCCATTTTTATTAAATTGAAATATATTTTATTGTGCTGAATATTAGTGCTTGCATATTTTTTTGCTCCATGTATTCCATGAACTTTTCAATTCCGATTGTCTACGAAAATCTCCCGCCGGTGAAAATGACGTACGCACAAAATTTAGTGACGTATGTACTTTAATTGTGCTTTTGTTATCTATTTTTTTAATATAACTTCCAAACGGTTTGACACTTATTCTTGGTAATAAATAGACGACGTTGTCACCTTTATAGGTACCTGCTGTAAAAATTTGAACGAAATCCGTTAAATATTTTTTGAGTTATGCTTGACGAAAGGTTTTAATATCCATCGTAGCTATATATGGGGCAAAGTAATACTGCGCTGTGTATGAGTCTTCGTTGCACTCAGACAATTAAAATGTTTCGACATGCTAGAGTCAAAAGTTCCCCATTTCTTCTTGCTTCCGTCATAGAATCTATAATTATTAATGTTCGAAAACGACGCTTCTCTGTCTGCCTATTGTTTCTGTCTGTACCTCTAAAAACTTTTGTCACAAACGGAGTAGACAGGTGCTAAAGGTATCAAATTACGCAGGAAAATTCGAGAATTCTGTTCTTTCAGGTTTCGAAAAAATCCGCCGGTAATTAGAAAAGATATTAATTAAAATCATTAAAAACTCATTAAAAATTGCAGGAAAAGAATATTTGTTATCAAATCTGCAGCTACAAGCGTTTGATAAAAATTATTTCCAAGCAAAAAAGAGACAAAGTGTCTGCCGATAAAAATACTGAAGTAGGATTTTAAAATGGGCTTGCAAATAATAAAATCTCATTTACCTACAGTTTTGAAAATAACACCGCGTGAATCATCTCTCTCTCCACATTAAAAGATTGTAAAAATTAAGGATATCAATCCATTAGATCAGCCATACTCAACCTGCGGCCCGGCGACCTTTTGTTTGCGGCCCGAGGCACATAGCCATTAATCCATATTTATAAAATTAACTAAGGTGTGCATAAAATGTATTTAAGACCTTCATTGTTGTTTTATATTTTTTCATAAGAAAACGAAATCTGTCCTGTCATTTCTAGTTAATTTTAAATTATGTTAAAACATCTTAAATGCCGTTTCCTTAGTCAAAAGTTATTTTTGCATGTAGTCGTATGTGTTGCGTTACAGTGGTGTATACATTTCCTAATCTTCAATACTAATCCAATTAACTATTCTAAATTAGTTAAATTTGCAGTATATATTTCTAAAATTAAAAAAATACTAATAAAAAGTTTTTGCATTGAGCAAAATAGAAAAGATAGATAGATAAGAAAATTTCTCACTTTTTCCTTTATAACTTGAATATTCTGCATTGTTATATTATTTGGTTTTCGGCTATGGCCCTGTATATAGCTAATACTTCTTTTTAGGGTTGAACGTTTATCGCGGAAATAACTAGCATGAAACAATTTGTACACCATTATTTCAAACTTCGTGACTTATTTCTACAACATTTGCAGTAAAAACATACTACTTATAGTTTATTGTGTTAAAATGTTTTGGTAACATTTCTTCCGTGAAAAACGTTCAACCCTACTGATAAAACTAGCCTGCGCCGACAGGAGCCCACGGGGGTCGCCGGCGTCACGATAACGACCATCGCGCCCAAGCCTCTGAAAAGGCTTATAACGCACCAGGGCTTTGTCTCGCCCGGCGCTGCGATCGGCCTAGGGCCGCTCCCCACTGCGGACCACCAGGTCATTCTACCAGGTGTCGACCTCTAGGTCGTTGCGCCAGTAATCCCATTCATGGGAAACTTCCGCGTGGAACAGACACCTGACGAACCGCCAAAGAACCCCCGACGACTTCGTTCGCGAAACCCCATAGGGGGAGACGGTCCCTCGGCCATATGTCGAGTTACTCCGACGGCTCTTGCTTGCCCACGGCTTCCGATCGTAGTCATGTATGGAAGGACAAGCTACTGGTTTCATCGGCCGTGAGGTTCACATGGTTATGCACTAAAAAGAGCGAAAGGCGCCTCTCTCCGACCCAGAACCATGAGGAAATTCGGTTCTTTCCCATAGACGGGATTCGGATAGGTCGTCCCTACGCAGTCTGGCGCGAGGTTGAACCCATCTAGGCGGAACTAGACAGTAACCCAGCGACAACTCCCGAACTACGAGATCATCCACATAGCATATCACTCAAAAAACGGAAGAATCCTAAAGGACCACTATCGGACTCTATAGGACGTGGAAACTCCCTCTAAGCGCGCCAAAGAGACGGGCCCGATCAAGGTTAGTAAAAAGAAACTTAGTAGGCGTGCCACTAGTCCGCCCGCCAGGTGTGGAAACTCCTGGCTGCACGAGAGACGTGCTCGGACTGGGTTTCGGACCAAGGTCTCGAGTTTCAGCTGATCGATGCCGCGTTAGTCGGCAGCCTCCGGCCCGGTTCCTCGTAATCACATGGCAGAAAGCGGGCTCGTCCCATCCTAGAAGAGAACGTTTGCGTCCCTGGCGGTCGTGCCTTGACCGCCTTCGGATGGTTTCCGTCTCCTCGATTCGGGCACTTCCTGCGGTGACCGTTGAGGTCGGCTCACAACTCTCCAGCTGCAGTGGATTTCGTGAGGTCCTCTTCCACGAGTTTGTGGGACTCGTGTTGGGACTATTTCACCTCTGCCTCCGTCTCGTCGCAGATAGTTGCTGCGCGCCGTACCTCCCGACGATCGGTGCACAACAGAGTCATCACGAATTCGTGCTCTACAGAGATCGATCGTGCTTCCGTCAATTCCTTAGTCAAGTTTTGGAGAGATCCGGCTGGCATTTGCTAGCCTTTGCCCAAGATCCACGTGAACCTTGGGATTGGCCTACGGAGTCGTCTGCCTGCCACCTACGGACAAGTCCGATCACAGGCTATGCTCGCGTCGCAGAGGGCCTGCGCTTGCGAGGAGGAGACCCACGAACCCACAACCCATAAGGGCGAACCACAATGGGTCAAGGCGTGGCGACTCCGGAACAACAGAGACTCCTTTCCCACTGGCGGACCAACGATGAGGAACCCAGACCAGTCACCTCCTGTCCCCTTCGTGTCGACGAACACTCCGTATGTTAGGCGCCCGGTCATCTTCCCTACTCAAAGGGCCGATTCGGAGTCACCTGACGGTGTGTCCGCGCAATGCTCCGCTCCCGATCACCTCCTCCACTGAAGGAGTCGGGTCAGGACCACGGAGAGGGACCCGCCAGAACCCTACTGATAATACTAACTTTGTTATATTGCTTTGTTATACTACCTATATTATCTTACTATTTTATTTACCCTTTTTTAAGTGTGTTGCGGCCCGCGTAATGTCGCAAATATATGTCTGCGGCCCGCGAGAAAAAAAGGTTGAGTATGGCTGCATTAGATCCAAAGATATTAATTATTATTTCATTAATTTGATTGCATAAAAATTATTCCTTTTAACGCGTTGTTTCAGAGCCAGACATTGGAACGACTAGATGTCTAGAAGGATGAAAGATATTAAACCAGTTTAAGTGGGGTTATTAAAGGCTATATAAAATTATTAAAAATATTGAATTTAAGGATTTGAAAATTGTGTAGCCCTGCGTAACATGGAATGCCGAGTCCAAAAAAGTAATTTTCGTAAAAGTCGGATAATAATTTCCGAAGATATCAATTAAAAATCATTAATTTTCAAAAAGAAAATGAATTTTTTGGAAGTTAACACAACAGCTATCTTTCACTGCACATGTTTTGATGATTTTAGTGGAAGAATAGTAGCCATCGTGACGCTTTCTGAAAAAAAGAGATAAAATTGATAAAATGATGCATTTGAAAAGAATTACTGTTTTTATAGGCGATATAAAATTTTCTAAATTATCGGATTTTCGAATCTGAAATATATGCATTCTTCTCAGAGTGGGCTGACATTTCAGGGAATCAAAAAATTTTCGATTTCGGGCCATAATTTTTGATTTCAGCAAATTCCCGATTTTTGTATAGGGAAAAAAAATATATATATATTAAGCTAAGGAATTATCTATTTCTTCAAAATATCTCCTGTCTTATGGGTCCCATCGCGACGCGGTTTGGCTCATTCGACTCTACATCAATAGAACTTACCGATTTTAGTTCGTTTTTTCACTACCAGGGACACGGTTATTTATCTTAACTATGGTCCGTTTCTATAACTCAGAAACTATGTGACGGATTTCCACCAAACTGATTCCAAACATTATAATTAAAGTAATAAGGACCCTCTATAACATTTTTTAAAGTTTCTGAGTTTATACCACTCTTTTCGAATAATAATGTCAGATTTTATATTTTGATTTCATAATATCTCGAATTCTACGAGTCCAATCGCAACGCGGTTTGGCTCATTCGACTGGATATCGATAGCGCTTATCTATTTTAGTTCCAAGTTTCACCACCAGGGGGCGCTTCTAGAAATCGGGTTCTATGGGCCCGATTACGACGGGGTTTGGCTCTTTCGACTGGATTTCGATAGCTTTACAGATTTCGGTCATGTTCGTATAGAACAGATTGCGCCCCTTGGTGGTGGAAGGTGTAATTATTATTCAGTCAACTCGGGTTCTATGGGTCACATCACGACGGGATATGGCTCATTTGACTCAACATCGATAGAGGATACTAAGAGCTTATCGATTTTTGTTCCGAGTTTCACCACCAGGTGGCGCTTTCCTATCTCTGTTTCTATGGGAAGGATCACGACGGGGTAAGGCTCATTCGACTCGACATCGATAGAACTCACCGATTTTAGTTCTTTTTCCACCACCAGGGGGCGATTTCCTATCTCCGGTTCTATGCGCATGAAGACGACGGGGTATGGCTCATTCGACTCGACATCGAAAGCCTTAACGATTTCAGTTATGATCGTATAAACAGATTGCGCCACTTGGTGGTGGAAGGTGGAACTAACGTATACTGCAGCGCGTGCGCTGCACGACTGCTATACGGTGCCGCAGGCAGCGGGGACTCGAGCCGGAGGTTCGTTCAGTTAGAGATTTATACTATTCGATGTGCAATTTAAGGGATTATCCGGTGCCGAAGGCAGCGGGGACCAAAATCACCCACTCGTGGACAGCCACCCGTGAGGTATAGGAACAATAAGTCCACGAGGGGAAAAATAAACGCTACCCGACACCGATAGCACCCATCCGTTCCAACCCCCACCGCAGGAGGCGCCTGTTTATTAGATTTGAAACAATGAATATAATTACATAACAATGATAAAATATAAAAGGTAAAAAATAACAATTTTTTGCAAATTAAAAGTTAAATATAAAATATTTTCGAAGTACTATAAGTTCATGATGTCCTAAATTTATGGTATTTTAGTTCAGAAAGTCAATGGTCAGTTCAGTCAATTTTTTTTTAAAATTCTTTCGTAATGAAAGAGAAATTTTTATTGAGAATATTATAATTCTCTTTTAACTTTTGAGAGTTTGAAGGATTGAAAATGATATTACGAAGGTTATATCTGAGAGTTTCGTTCTTATCAAAAGGGAAGTGATGGATCATAAGAGGGCAGCATCCGAATATGTAGTGAACTGCATCTCCTTCTGCTTTATCGCATGGACATCTAGGTGAGGCTCTTTTTCTTATTTTATGTAAGTATTGTGGGAAACTGCCATGGTTACTCAGATAATACGGCAGTGTTGGCTGTTTGCAGAGATAATTTGGATCGACTTTATTTATAATTTTATAGGTATCTCTGCCCTTATTACATGAGTCCCAAATGGCTTGCCAGTCAGAGATGGTTTTCTTTTTAAAATACAATTTTGCTATTGAAATGGGGAACAACAGATCTTTTCTTGATTGATATTGGTCTTGTAAGATGGCTTGCTTTGCTAGGAGATCAGCTCTTTCGTTGCCAGTATCACCCACATGAGATTTAGTCCATGTTATTATAATGGATTTATCAGGAATTTGAAGTAATTGATTGTAAATGTTTTTGATAATGTAGTTTCTAGGAAAAGCAACTTTTAATACTTCCATAGAAGAGTAACTATCTGTAATAATTAGTAGTTTATTGTATTCGGAGGTAGAGAACCATTTTATTGCTTTATAAATTGCCATTAATTCTTCTTGATAGGCAGCGGGAACCAGGGTTGGAGGTTCGTTCGGTTAGAGTTTTATACTACTCAATGTGCAAATTAAGGGATTATCCGGTGCGTGCGTAGCTCGACCGGTATACAGTGCCCGAAGGCAGCGGGGACCCGGGTCGGAGGTTCGTTCGGTTCGAGGGGGATGCGAGCTGGAGTATACAAAAGATTCGAGGCACCGATGTAAATTAGGGGTCCGCTAGCGGGCGAAGCCAGCTAGTATCACATAAAAAACGATGAAGAATACGATCCACATCTTAAACAGCAATTGCTGAGAAGCTTTTATGTTGACAGTGTCATTGCTAGTGTCTATACGCAAAAAGAATTAGAAGAGTTTATTGCTGATTTTAAGTGTCTTATAGCTAAAGGTGGATTTGATTTGAGAGGATGGGAACATACAGAAGAAAGAAAAAATAGCGAAAATGGCGAAGAAACTGCTGTACTGGGATTACAATGGAACAGATTTCTAGACGTTTTGAAGGTTAATGTAAGCTGGACGAAAGATATAAATTTAGAAAAAATAACTAAACGAATCATGCTATCAGTTGCACATAAAGTTTTTGATCCTATTGGTTTTACGTCTCCTGTTATGATTTGTCCCAAGATGATGTTGCAGAAAACATGGAAAGAAGGTATCGCCTAGAATGAAGAAATTGCAAGTGATCTAAAATATGAGTTTATTGAATGGTTTCGTGAATTGAATATTTTACAAGAAATTCAGATTCCAAGATATATTCAGTTCACCCCAGATAATGTAAAAGATTGTACTCTTCACACATTTTGTGATGCAAGTCAATATGCGTATACTGCTGTTATATTTTTGAGGATAGCAAGTAAAGATCATGTTGAATTATTCCTTCTTGCTTCGAAATCCCGCATAGATCCTTTAAAATGCGCAACCATACCTAGAATGGAACTTTTAGCTGCTTTGATTGGTGCCAGATTGGCTAAATCAGTAATTGACGGATTGGGCTGGGAAGATATGGAAAAATATTTTTGGAGCGATTCCACGACGGTTCTTGCATGGATATCCAGAAAAGAGAGCTGGTCTGTCTTTGTTAGAAACAGAGTTCAAGAAATAAAAAAATTGAGTGATCCTGCTTTATGGAAACATATACCTGGTGAAATGAATCCAGCAGATCTGCCATCTAGAGGCTGACAAGCAAAGAAGCTGGTATCTCTCAAATGGTGGGAGGATCCATCTTGGCTTTGAGATCCTGAAGAATATTATAAATATATGAATTTCCAATGTCAAAATGTAAATGAAGAAGAAATTGAAAAAGAGAAATTGAAGCCTACAAAATTACTGGTTCATGAAAGTCCAGAGAAAACCTGATATTACCGGTATTTTTCCAGTTATGAAAAAATCGTGCATCTTGCTGGTTGGATACTGCGTTTCAGACATAATTCTTCTAATCTCAAAGAACAAATTAGAGGAGAATTGACAAGTCATGAATTTAAGAAAGCAGAAACGAAGATAATTTGGATGATACAACAGGAATGTTTTTCCTATGAAAGCGATGAGAGATTGAAAACTCTTGAGAAGTTTAAAGATCAACAAGAAATAATACGTGTAAAGACTAAAATTATGTATAGACAAGACAATATGGATTTCCTCACACCTATGGTTGTTCCTTCAAATCACGAAGTTACCAAGCGATTAATTTTACATTTTCACCTCAAAAGTTGTCATGCAGGTCCTCAGATTCTTTTAAATTTGCTCAGAGAAAAACACTGGATTCTGAATGGAAGAAGAACTGTGACTTCTGTTTTATCCAAATGCACCATTTGTAAAAGATTTAATTCTAAGAATTTGGAATTTTCTCCTGTTTCTCTACCAGAAAATCGAGTAAAAGATGCAGCAGTATTTCAAATTATCGGTCTTGATATGGCTGGCCCTCTATTTCTTAAAAATAATCAAAAGAGTTGGGTTATCATATTTACATGCGCTATCTACAGAGCTGTACATTTTGAACTTGTTACTTCAGCATCTACAGAACCTTTTTTGATGGCTTTAAGAAGATTTGTATCACGCAGAGGAAGATGTTCTATTATATATTGCGACAATGGTCCGAATTTTATTGGTGCAGCTAATTTTTTGAAAAGATTGAATTGGAGTCGCATAGTGAAGTATGGAGCAACCAATTCAATTGAATGGAAATTCAACCCACCGACTAGGGCTGGGCGATATATCGATAAAATCGCTAAAACCGATATAAAATGCATATCGTGATACCGATATCAAAAAATCCTACCCAACGGTATATCGGAAATATCATAAATCTGACGAAAACCATGAAAACCATGATATTAAAAGCGCTTCCTCCACTTCGAGTATTCATGAATTGACGGTGTGAATTTTCCCAGCCTAAACCATGATATCAAACAGCGGTCCGTGGGATACCGTATTCATGAATACTAACGGTGTGAGTTCTCGCAGCCTAAATGATTTTTGAAAAGGAGAAAGGGTGATTTGTTTGGTGTGTATGAGACGGCTTGGATACCGTATTCATGAATACTAACGGTGTGCGTTCTCGCAGCGGAAAAGGTTTTTGAAAAGGGGAAAGGGTGATTATTCGGTGTTTATGAGACGGGTAATAAATATCGTATAGTCTTGTTTACGGTTTCGCCAGCGACCACTGACAGTAGATGGTATATCTACTCGCATGCTATGCGGTGTGGATGAATATTTGCTTTTAGTTGTTGAATAATGTGTGAATTAGGCCGATAGAAAGAAAGGAAGTATTTTATTTGTAACAGTGGATTTAATGGGACACTTGAATAAAGAATAATTCAGACATGTTTTTATTTGTTCTTTATAATTATTATTTTATGAAAAAAATTATTAATTTCTTAGTAGTATTCATTAATGTACATTCTAGGGCAAAGAAGGATTTTTTTAAATGCAGATTTTTTACTTCTATACCGCGAGTTTTTTCTTTCCAGAATTTATTTTAAAAATCGCGTTCGCGTGATATATGTGAATATTTGGTATCTGACTGTCTCTGTATATATGACCATTGGTCACTGCCCAAAAATTGTTTGGTGGAAATTTTGCATTTAAATTTTTTAAAACCATTAAGCATTATTATGTTTTATTTGAAAACGGTGGAAAGAAATATTATGCAAAGTCTTTAATTTTAATAAAATAAATATATTGAAATATTTCTTCCCTATTTTTATCAGATTTACACCCCCCCCCCCTTCCTCTTCACATATGAGATATTAAAAACAATTTACGCGAAGGCGCGGCAAAAAAGAAAATATATCTACCCTATATATATAAAATCCTAATGAAACGAATTTGTGAAACGATTTTATGAAACGAATTTATGAAACGATTTTATGAAACGACTGATTAAACGACTGATTATGTTTCAGGGCTATTTTTAATAAAATATTAAACGCTTGATGGTGAAATTAATACCAATTGTCCATAAAAATCCGTGGATGTCAAAACTGGTAATAGAATTTTGAAATTGGAATTAGTTTTCGAGATATTAATTTTTTTCTAATTTTAATGACATTTCTGTAATGATGGCAACTAATTACTCAGTTTTTTGTGACAAAAAAGGGAAAAAAAGTGAAAAGGATCCCGATAGGGATTATTGATTTCTTTTTATTCATCATTTTCAAATTGTAATTGAATTTATCTTTTATTTCACTCGATAATGAAGACAATATTTAGATTAAATTATGTTTTTAAGGAAAATTTGAAAAAAAAATCACATTTCTATCGTCAGGATTCAATTGTCTGTCAGCATTTAATTTAATTTATAAACTGGAAATATTTTGAATAATTCGTCCAAATAACGTCATTTATGTAAACGCAAAAGAAAGGAGGGAAAAGGAATTAATAGTAATTATTATTTTTTGATATCATTTTGTTATTTTATTGTAAAATTTAATTAAACGAATTTATAAAATCACTAATTCGGATATTTGGAACGTATATATGAAACAATAATTGCCCAACTGAACGGAAGGAGAATAAAATATCCTGCTTGGTTTTTTCCGCCAAACTTTTTAAAAAAGCTTCAAGATCCCTATGATAGAAAAGCACCAAAAGTTCATTGGGTTTGTTTTCATAACTTTTGGCAACAAATCTATGTATATTAACGAATCTATCCCTTTTTGAAGCTCGAATTACGCCAAACCTAAAAGCAAAGGATCCTATACTGGAAAAGTACCCGATTTTCTTATGGACAATATTCAAGTGACATAGCATTATGTAAAATTATCGCGGATAGCAAATTTGTTTAAATATCTCATCAATTGATGCCGAATAAATGCAGGCATGCATGCACAAAATATTTAATTGATTTTGTAAGATAAATAATTATTAGAAAATTCGTATATACATATTTATTAAAATAAATAATTTACATATTTAAAATAACATGAAAATATGCATGATGGTGCACTAAAATAGAGAGAAAATTAAAACCTGTTACTGAAAATGTCTATAACATAGTACTTTTCAATACCGTGGTTCTTAATGTTATTCACAAGCAGATGGAATTTTTCTCATCCTTAAACGCAAAGGAAGAATCGAATACAGATCGTTGTTATAAAAGTCCGAGAGGTAGCCACAATTTAAACCTAACCATTTTATACAAGCTGGTTTTCAAGTTGTAATTGATTTTACTTATCAATCCCGGAAACAGTCGTCAGTTGTCGCAACAACCGTGTATTAGGCCATGACAATCAAAAAATACCCCATTAAAATGTTAAAAGCATGGCAACCCAATTACAGATTTACCAATATTTTTAAAATAAAGCACGATGTCATGTTTTTAGAGGCATCGAAGTCTGAGCGGGGGTTGGCGAGCGTAGCTCGCAGGGGGTAGGCCCCTAGTATATATATATATTTATTTTTTCATAATTATAAGTTGTAAAATATTAATGTACTGTCGGGTAAAAAATAATGGAACATGCTGATTATTCATTTTTTAATTATTTTTCTTACTTCCATCCATTTTTAAGATTTTCTTCGTGATTTTTTCCATTATCTTGAAACGTGCTTGATGACTATATAATACTCTAATCAGTCTTGAATTCAAACATTTTTCTCTGAGAGGTATTTCGGAGGTTCGGGATGGCAGGTGGTGGTGGTGGTGGGGGGGGATATCATAGGCGCCGGTGAGGGAGGACAATTAATTGCCCCTCTCTGAATTTTGAAATTTAAATCTTTAAATCTGTAAATTTTTATGTTGAAAAAAAATTTCATTTACTTATGCCCAAGTAGCATTATTAATTATGCACTACCGGAAGAAAGAACTATGAAATTTTGTTCACGGGAGATCTGCCCCGCTGAAACTCTCATGGAACAAAGTTTTTATTTTTTAAATTTTGAGTTTATGTGTTGAAAAATTATCTCCTCTGACGAAAAAGAAATGCAAATATATATATATATATATATATATATATATATA
Source organism: Maratus michaelseni (assembly GCA_963931845.1). Classification (NCBI taxonomy): domain Eukaryota; kingdom Metazoa; phylum Arthropoda; class Arachnida; order Araneae; family Salticidae; genus Maratus; species Maratus michaelseni. The sequence continues at coordinate 839,772 of OZ007597.1, read as the reverse complement.
TTTGTTAAATTTCTGTATTGCATGTTGGGGCTAGCAGAACAACTGTTTTAATATCTTATACCACCCTGTGTATCGTCAACGTCCATGGTATTATGGTATTCAGAGTGTGTATAAGGGGGGGGGGGGGGTTGCACTTTCGGGACATTAAATAACCGAAAATGTGGAAACTCTAGGGTCTCAGTGTCACTCCTGAATTCATCACTGACTGTAATGCTAAAGTAAAACAAATCCTGTTTAAATATTTTACGTGATGGATAATGTTTCTCTGAAGTGTTTATTTCAGTTATTTGGGATTTTGAATATATCAGTACAGGAAATTGATGATTGTTTTAATGTAATATATACTGTTAAATTTATTATATTATAAATTGAGCAGAGGATGGTGTGAAGTGAATCAATAATTACAACAAGCAAACCGTAAATATTTGTTTGAATTGTTGTAATAATCAGTCTCATTACTTTGTTAGAGATTTCGCAAGCAGCTAAAATTTCATAAAGCGCAAATTGGCAAATAATTTATTAAAACTTATTTTATATTATTTAAAGAATTTTTTCATGCAAGTAATGCTCTTTAAAAGATGTTATATATAGAAATTGTTCTCATAATGGAATATGGTGGTATTTAAAATTTCCATTTTTGGTGCCAGATGCGATTTTACTAGCCCTGGTCTCTTGAAGGCAAAATTTTTATTCATTGCCACGAATGATATCTTTTAAATATATCTATCAGTTTTAACCATATATTTTGTCTATTTCAAGCAAGTATAATTTTAGCGACTAAAGCCAACCATATTGTGGAAATACGAGTAAAACTGGTTTTTTATTCTTTCTTTCTTCTTCTCAAAATAATCTTTTATTTATTCTGTATATTTAGTTTTAATATCACGATATATCGTCATATCGCGATATTTAGATGACGATATATCACGATATTGAAATTGAGATATCGCCCAGGTCTACCACCGACTGCTGCATGGTGGGGCGGATGGTGGGAGAGACTGATCAGAGTGATGAAAGATCTATTAAAAAGAGTCTTAGGACAAGCCTGTTTGAACTATGAAGAGATGATAACTGTATTGGCTGATTGTGAAAGTATTATAAATTCTCGACCACTAACTTATATGTCAGAAAAAGAATCTATCAAACCCATATCTCCACCTTCAGACATGTTTTTGAAAGACATTCATGAGTGTGATTTACCAGATGTTGATGCAATCGAGGAAAACTCTCTCACTAGAAGACTTAAATATAGGCAAGAACTGCAAAAGGATCTAAGAAATTGATTTAAATCAGAATATTTAGGTCTACTTAACCAACGGCCGATCGGGAGACGATTCCAACGTTTAGTGGCTGTAGGAGATATAGTCTTGGTGGGAGCAGATAACAAGAAAAGAATTAACTGGCCATTAGGACTTGTTACAGAGCTCATTCCTGATAAAGATAGAAAAGTTCGCCTTTTAAAGTTACAAACGTCTCATTCACAGATACTTCGGCCTGTTCAAAGAATTTATCCTCTAGAAGGGGTCATCGAGTGATTGTACCAAAATTAATTTTCTTAAACCAACTTTCAATGAAACTCAGGTTGAGCCTTCAAAGGACGAATCTCAAGTTAACAAGAGACCATGTTTTATTTATTTCCTTTTTAGGTGCGTTCGTAATTATATAAATACGTAGCACCTATAGTCGTCGTTTGGTCCGTCCGTCTGTCCGTCCGTCTGTCTGTCTGTCCGTCCGTCTGTCTGTCCGTCCGCATATAACAACGCAAAAACTACCCAACCAAATGGTTTGCAATTTAAAATATATTATCTTTGCAGAATTTTGTCGAGACATTTCAAATTTTATTAAAATCGAATCAAAACTTTAGGAGATATTAATAAAAATATTTATTAAGAAATTTGATTTTTTTTTTAAATCGGTGCTTTTTTGTTATATGAGCTTCCGATGGATGTTAAATCGTCAAGCGACCGAGATACTTATTTTATGACAGAAATTAATCTGCAGACGATATAATTCATTTCACAGAATTAAAAATCATGAAGATCTGAATATTTATATAACTAGCTGATACATATATATCTGAATATTTATATAACTAGTTAAGATATTTGTATGAACAGTGTCATAAAATATATACTTAACTAGCTGTTTAACCCGTTCTACGCACGGGATATCATGAATTTAATTCTAAAACGTGCGTACGAACGCACCTCGTTTGTAACGTTTGACGTACAATTTCCAACTTGTTTATCCTCTCATCTTTTATTCTCGTGATGTATTTTTTGTAATATGTAACGTGAATTAGAAATTGTTTACTACTGTTTTAAATATTTTCATGGAATGAGGTAGAAATTTTTACCGTTGAATAAATTATGAGTATTATGAAAGCTTAAGAGGTTAATTGACTTCTTTCTGTATGCTTTAAGTTATTAATTGGCGTCCACATTATCTTTTAGAAAGCTGAGGTGTTAAAATAACATCTTTTTGAACGCTTTAACTAACACTACTCCCCTGAACCCCCCCCCACCCCCCACCCGTTATCTTATTAAATTTATATTCGTGATTTCCTATTGTGTGAATGATTCTAGTATTTTTTGGATTTCGTTCTACACAGTGGTTTTATTAGGATAAGCAACAATTTCGAAAATAATTTCATGTTATCCTAATACCCAAATAGCAACATTTTCTTACCTGCCAACCACAAAACACCTGCATCTAAAAGATAAGTTTAATAATATATCATGCACAAAAGCAACTTATCGAAATGTAAACTGAATGTACTATATTTCCCTTATATCTGTTTTAGAAATCTAGTGTTATTACAATTTTTGTTTCGAAAAAACACTTTTGATGGTCATTCTATAATATTTATTTTATCTAAGTACATCCTGATTTAAGTCGATAGTGTTAGGAAAGTGATTTCTGAAATAAACATTTCATCTATTATCGTGAGCCTGACTATTCATCCATCCGATTTCAAGCTGGTGAAACGAAACACGTGTGCTGACAAAGTACTTTTTCTGTTTTCTGTGAGATTCTCATTAAAGAACTAAAACGTGTAACCTCAAGAGTTCAAGGCTATATGACGTAAACTTGACTGTGTTTTTTCTCATCCAAGAACTAAAAAACATTTAGTCTCTAAGTGTCAGTCTTCGAATTAACAACTTCAGAAAATTATCTGGAAATAAACTTTAACCTTTTTTTTTATATTTTAATGTAAAATTTAATCATGTAAATTAATTCCTTTTTTTTTCTTTTAATAGTAATTAAATATTTAAATTAGAAAATATATCCTGAAGCCATATTTATTCAGACAAGATATCGTGTTTTTAATCTCATCAGTGAAACGGAAAAGTGATTCATTCAAATAGTGATACCATTGGATTTATTCTCAAGTTGGATAATACTTACCACAGCTTCGCGGACTTAACAGGTATGATAAACTTGCATTACCTTATTTTCAATTGTGAAGTTTAAGTGAATTTTAAGAATAAATAGAAGAAGCATTTATTTGCCTTAGTTCTCAAAATTTATCAGATTATGAGACTGAGGATTGAACAAGGCAAAACCGCTCTCTAATAAGAAAGAGAAATAAAATCAATAACTATATTTTAAATAATAAACTATTGTTTTAAAGATGAATAGAAACTATCAAAGTATTGATAAAATTAATAAAAATACAACATCATGGCTTCAAATATGAAAGAAATGTGTAGCATAGATAAACTGAACTCCAATAATTACGCGATTTGGAAGTTCAAGGTAGAGATGTTGTTAATGAAAGAGGATTTAATCAACCAGATAACTGATGATCCGCCAAACCCCTTAACAGGCGATTGGACGAAGAGAGACAATAAAGCCAGGGCTATTATAAATTTGAGCTTAGAAGACTCCCAACTGATTTATATAAAAAACGAAACATCAGCTAAAGCTACATGGTTAGCATTAAAAACAATACATGAGCGCGCGAATTTATCTAGTAAATTATACTTACTGAGAAAATTGTATAGTATAAAACTAGCTGAAAATGGTAATATGAATGACCATATAGTTAAAATATTAGAAACCGCTGATAAGTTAAAGTCTATAGGAGAAGAGATTAAGGACTCTCATCTATCTGCACTTTTGTTGTGCTCCCTTCCACCTACCTATGATACTCTGATCACGGCATTAGAGGCCCGATCAGAGACCGAATTAAATTCTGAATTTATAAAAGGAAAACTTACAGATGAATTTCAAAGGAGACAAGAAAGCTCCAATTCATCGCATGAAAATGTATACAAAACCTTTAATAAACAAAAACAAAACACTAGGGCATATCCAAAAAGAGAACAAAACCTTTTTTGCACGAATTGCAAAAGAAAAAACCATGTGCGACAAAATTGTTGGTTTCTTAAGAATAAAAATTCCAAGAACCAAACAAATGAAAAATACAGACAAAATTCGTCTTTATGCTTTGAAGCAAGTAATTTTACTCCGGAAACAAAAGCAGAAACAAACACACAAATTCAAGAGAGTAAAAGCGAAGAAAATCAAAACACTTTAGAAAATACAGTGTCTCAAAAGCAATTAGTATCATTAATCGCACATAATGAATCTAAATCTACTTGGATTGTTGATTCTGGAAGCAGTTCACATATTTGTAATGACATAAATGTATTTGTTGACATTGACAATAACAACAAAAATACTGTCACGATAGCAAACGGAACAACACTAGAATCGCACGGGACAGGTACAATAAAATTACGGACACAATCAAATGACATAACTTTAAAGGACGTTTTATATGTCCCAGATATTCAATCAAATTTAATGTAGGTTACGAAAGCCACAAAGTATGGTTATGAATTCATGTTTGAAAATAACACCTGTAACTTATCCTATAATGGAAAAACTCTCTTAGAAGGAAAAAAGAGAGAAAATTTATATGAAATTGACCTATATAAACTTAAGCAAGAAATCTATGTCAATTTTGCTGAACAATGCAAGAATAAAAACTGCATTGAGCTTTGGCATAAGAGATTAGGTCATAGAAATGTGAATTCAATTAAACAACTCTTATCCAACAATTTAGCAACAGGTCTAGAAATTCAAAATTGCAAACATGACATAGTTTGTGAGAGTTGTATAAAGGGAAAACTAACAAATGCACCGTATCCAAAACAGAGTGAGAACAGAGCTAAGAAGGCGATTGATCTGGTGCATACGGATGTATGTGGTCCGATGCAAACAGAAAGCATAGGAGGGAAGAAATATTTTCTCACATTCACAGATGATTATAGTAGGTTTACTATGGTATTTCTTTTATCGAAAAAAAGTGAGGTAGTTACCAAAGTAAAAGAATATGTAGCCATAACGAAAAATAAATTCGGTCGCACAGTTAAAGAAATCCGATCAGACAATGGGGGTGAATACACTAGCGAAGAATTAGAAAAATTCTTAAAATATGAAGGTATTCATCACCAGTTCACTATTCCGCATTGTGCACCTCAGAACGGGGTTTCGGAAAGAAAAAACAGGACTTTAGTCGAAATGACAAGGTGCCTATTATCGGAAGCCCAGCTTCCAAATAAATTTTGGGCCGAAGCTTTAAATACAGCTGTGTATCTTATAAATAGACTTCCAACGAAGTCACACAATTCAACTCCATACCAGCTATGGACAAACAAAAAACCGGATTTATCAAACATAAAAGTATTTGGCTGCAAAGCTTATGCTTATCTCGATAAATCCCAAAAAGGAAAACTCGATGATAAAGCAATAAAAGGAACATTTATCGGTTATGATAATAGATCAAAAGGATATAGGATCTACATTGGCAATAATAAAGTAATAAGGGCAAGAACTGTTAAATTTATAGAAAACTCTAATTCAAATGAAAACGAAAAAAAATCCATTGATATGAGAGAAGAATTGGAAGTTCAGAAACAACCTGGAAAGGCAGGGGGAGATTCCTCAAAATTCTTTATAGACATGCAAGAAGATAAACAAACAGACAATGAGGAAAATTTAAACGAAAACGAACCTAGAAGATCTCAAAGATCAAACAGGGGAGTTCCGCCCGATAGATTAGCTTATATTACTAAACAAAATGAAATTGTTGAACCAACAGAGTGGAAAGATATAGCGAAAATCGAAAACCCATATGATAGGAACAAATGGTATGAAGCAACTAATGAAGAAATTAATTCATTAAGAAAAAACAAAACATGGGAACTAATTGATCCACCACCTGGAATAAAAGTAATTGGGAATAAATGGGTATTCACCAAAAAATATAATGAAAATAATGAAATAGAAAAATATAAGGCACGTCTTGTAGCCAAAGGTTTTTCTCAAAAATACGGAAGCGATTATTTTGAAACCTTCGCTCCAGTAGTAACGTATACAACAATAAGAGATTTTGTAGCATGTGCAGCATATAAAAATCTTGATGTAAATCATATAGACATCAAAACTGCATTCCTCCACGGAAATTTAGATGAGGAAGTTTATATGTCACAACCAGAAGGGCATGTGATACCGGGAGAGGAAAATAAAATTTGCAAACTAAAAAAATCAATTTACGGATTGAAGCAATCCGCACGAGCATGGAACATTTAAATTAGAAGAAAGTTTAACTAAACTTGGTTTTGTGCAAAGCACCTCCGATCCATGTCTCTTCACACGAAAATTAAAGAATAATACAACATATATCATTATATATGTTGATGATTTGTTAATTTCAGGGGAAACTAAAGAAATAAATGAAATAATAGAACAACTAAAAAAAGAATATGAAGTCAAAAATTTAGGACTTGTAAATTATTATCTGGGGATAAACATAAAAAGAAGTAAAGAAGGAAATTTTGCACTTGATCAAAGAAACAAAATAAAAGAACTGATCGAAAAATTCGATTTAAAGGAAGCGAAACCCTGTGATACTCCGATGGAACCCGGGTACTTAAACATAATTGATGAGGAAAATTTACTTCGTAATAACAGTAAATATAGGCAAGCTATCGGAACATTGTTATATATAGCTACAATAACCAGACCAGACATAGCCGCCGCTGTGAACATTTTGAGATCTGATAAATTTTGAGAAATAAATGAAATAATAGAACAACTAAAAAAAAGAATATGAAGTCAAAAATTTAGGACTTGTAAATTATTATCTGGGGATAAACATAAAAAGAAGTAAAGAAGGAAATTTCGCACTTGATCAAAGAAACAAAATAAAAGAACTGATCGAAAAATTCGATTTAAAGGAAGCGAAACCCTGTGATACCCCGATGGAATACGGGTACTTAAACATAATTGATGAGGAAAATTTACTTCCTAATAACAGTAAATATAGGCAAGCTATCGGAACATTGTTATATATAGCTACAATAACCAGACCAGACATAGCCGCCGCTGTGAACATTTTGAGTCGTAGAAACGAAAAACCCAGAGAAAAGGATTGGAACGCAGTAAAGCGGGTTATTAGATATTTAAAAACAACACAAGAACTAAAACTAATTATTAGTAAAGAAAATGAGTCAATACTAACAACATATGCTGACTCCGATTGGGCAGGGGATAAAAATGACCGTAAATCAACAACGGGAAATTTATGTAAATTAGGAAACACAGCAATTTCCTGGTCAACTAAGAAACAAAATTCAGTTGCCTTATCATCCGCTGAGGCTGAATACATCTCAGCAGCAACTTCAGCACAAGAGACAGTTTGGATAATCAATCTTCTAAAGGACCTTGATCTACAACAAAATTTGCCCATAACTTTATTCGAAGATAATCAAGCTTGTATAAACATGGTAAAAAATTATAAATATCATTTGAAAACTAAACATATCGATATAAAATACAACAGTATAAAAGATCTTAAGGAAAAGGGAATAATTGAACTACAATATTGCCCAACCAAAACTATGAGAGCTGACATTCTAACGAAGCCCCTTCCCAAACCTGACTTTACAAAACACAGAACAGGTTTAAATCTCAAGAACATTTATACTTCAGAAATCAAGCAGGGGTGTTAGGAATGTGATTTCTGAAATAAACATTTCATCTATTATCATGAACCTGACTATTCATCCATCCGATTTCAAGCTGGTGAAACGAAACACGTGTGCTGACAAAGTACTTTTTCTGTTTTCTGTGAGATTCTCATTAAAGAACTAAAACGTGTAACCTCAAGAGTTCAAGGCTATATGACGTAAACTTGACTGTGTGTTTTCTCATCCAAGAACTAAAAAACATTTAGTCTCTAAGTGTCAGTCTTCGAATTAACAACTTCAGAAAATTATCTGGAAATAAACTTTAACCTTTTTTTTTATATTTTAATGTAAAATTTAATCATGTAAATTAATTCCTTTTTTTTTTTCTTTTAATAGTAATTAAATATTTAAATTAGAAAATATATCCTGAAGCCATATTTATTCAGACAAAATATCGTGTTTTTAATCTCATCAGTGAAACGGAAAAGTGATTCATTCAAATAGTGATACCATTGGATTTATTCTCAAGTTGGATAATACTTACCATACCTTCGCGGACTTAACAGGTATGATAAACTTGCATTACCTTATTTTCAATTGTGAAGTTTAAGTGAATTTTAAGAATAAAATAGAAGAAGCATTTATTTGCTTTAGTTCTCAAAATTTATCAGATAGCAATAGCATACTAAAATCGCCCTAAAATAGGCATGTTTGGAAACTTTTAAACCTATTGGGTAATCATTCATAATCGTACCCACTGCCAATTCACTAAATAGCAAACATGATTTGGCGCTATAAAGTACACTGCTGACCATTAAAATTGCAACACCAGGAAGGAATGCAAATAACAGAATGATATTTATTGGAGAAATACATTATAATGGGAAGGACAAGTGATTACATTTTCAGAAAAATTGGAGGTATAGATCATGACAAACACTACCCAGAGTGGCCACCACTGGCCGCAATAACAGCATTTATCTGCCTAGGCTTGGAGTCAAACAGAGATTGGATGTCATGTACGGGTACAGCAGTCCATCTAGAGGTCTGCACGGGCTGAAATTTCCAGGCCCGGGCCCGGCCCGACCCATACAAAAAATAATTTGGCCCGGCCCGGCCCGATACAAAAATTAAAAGTTCGGCCCGAGCCCGGCCCGGCCCGAACAAAAAAAATATTGGCCCGGCCCGGCCCGATTTAAAAATTAAAAGTTCGGCCCGAGCCCGGCCCGGCCCGGAAAAAAGTTAAAATCTCGGCCCGAGCCCGGCCCGGCCCGAGTGAATTTCTACAAAACATAATTTTTACGTCGATTTGGTTAAAAATTTGCCTCGTAGGAGGAGATCTAACCAAAAATTCCTATATTAGCCTCTTTTTTTTCATGTTTATATTCTTCATTTTTATAGAGGTGCCGCAAGCTGGAATATTTATTTTTTTAATAAATCTCTACTTGTTGTATGTATGTGTTTAAGTTATCATCAATATTGTTAATCCATATTCCATTTATTGAAGTGTTAAAAATCAGAAAAATGCTATACAGTAAAATCTTCTAAGATGGAATTGCATAGGGAAGAAAAAAAAATGAGTTATAGACAATTTGCGTTCTTAGCAGGTGTAAATATATTATATATTCTTTTCTTACATATTAGTATATTCATAGGATCAACACATTTTTCAATTTAAGACAGGATTCCATCATAAGCAGGTTCTTTTTCACACGTTTTACTATATTTTAATTTTGCAATATTTTAATAAGTGTATAAATCTACTATTCTTTAAAAAGAATAAATTTTAATGTTTAATTATAAAATAATGGCGATTTAAAAATGTATGCATGTTTTGAAAAGATTTTTATGCCAGATCTTATTTTACTGACCTTCGAACGGACAAGGCACGCCGAGACAATGATTTTAATACGGGTCAAAACCAGGACTAAAAATTTTGAGGCGTGAAGATTAGGAAGAATGAAACCAGTCCCGGCTCTGTACGGAAAAATTAATTTAAGGCACGGCCTTATCCTTCAGGAAAAAAGTAAGGCCCGGCCCGGCCCGTAATGAGTAATCACGGGCCCGGCCCAAGCCTTCAGAAAAAAATATGGCCCGGGCCCGAGTGCCGTGAAGAAAAATAGGCCCGAGCCCGGCCCGCGGGCCGGGCTGAGTACGGGCTTCGGGCCATGGCCCGGCCCGTGCAGACCTCTAGTCCATACACCTTCAACACTATGCCACAGTTCATCAACCGTAGTGACAGGCGAGTGGTGACGTGCCAGTCACTCAGCAGCCATTGACCAGACATTTTCAATTGGTGAGAAATCAGGAGAATGTGCTGGCCAGGGCAACAGTCGAACATGTTCTGTATCAAGGAAGGTCAGGATAATATGGCCAATATGCAGTCACGCATTGCCCTGTTAAAATATAGAGTTGCGGAGGCATCGAAGATAGGGCAGAACCACGGACCATAACACATCAGAAATGAAAAGGCTGCTGTTGAAATTGCCGGCAATGTGGTCAAGAGATTATCGAGACGTGTATCCAATGGCACCTCATACCGTCACTCCAGGTGATATGCCAGTATGATGATATCGAATGCAAGCTAGCAATATGCGTTTTCCACGATGCCACCAAACACTGATGCAGGCATCATGATGCTGTATATGATGCAGGAATGGCATCTCACATCATATTTTCAGATGAATCCAAGCTCTGTATACAGCATCATGAAGGCCGCATCCATGTTTGGTGGCATCCTTGAGAATGCACATTCCAGCTTGCATTTGACATCATCATACAGGCCCACAACCTGCAGTGATAGTGTGGGAGGCCATTGAATACGTCTCGATAACATCTTGTTCCCATTGCCGGCAATATGAACAGCAGCCGTTATATTTCTGAGGTGTTACTGCCCTATCTTCGATGCCTCCGCAACTCTACGTTTTAGCAGGACAGTGCATGACTGCATGTTGGCCATACTATCCTGACCTACCTTGATACAGAAGATGTTCGACTGTTGCCCTGGCCAGCACGTTATCCTGATTTCTCACCAATTAAAAATGTCCTGTCAATGGCTTCTGAGCGACTGGCCCGTCACTGTGGTTGATGCACTGTGGCATAGTGTTGAAGCTGCATGGACTGCTGTACCCGTACATGACATCCAATCTGTGTTCGACTCCATGGCTAAGCAGATAAATGCTGTTATTGAGGCCAGGGGTTGCTGCTCTGGGTAGTGTTTTCTCAGGATCTATGCCTCCAAATTTTCTGAAAATGTAATCATTTGTCCTTCCCATTATAATGTATTTGTCCAATAAATATCATTCTGTTATTTGCATTCCTTCCTGGTGTTGCAATTTTAATGGCCAGCAGTGTACTTTTTGTGATAGCTTTTTATGTTCTCAATTTCCAGAAATTGTAATATTTCAGGATCGTTTTACTACTCTAATTTCCTTAGATTAACAACCTCGTTGTATGAGTGACATTATCCAATTTTTTAAATTATATTAACTTTTCAACGATGAAACATCTACTTCTGTTCCAGAAAATGAATAATATCTCATGTAAGAAATATTTCGTAATCATTCTATAGTAGTTAAACGGCAACTTGTATCAAAATAAATTCTCTTTTATATCAATAGAATATGAAAATCACCTGAAAATAATGTGTTTTGCTAATAAAGTATTGCAACAAAATAGTGCGAGTTACTTGATTTTTTTTATTTTGATATTCTTTGAAATTGGGTTGCTGAGCAACTAATAAATTAAAGAGCAAAGTAAAAATAAATGCATTTTAATCTTTGTAAAAAATATGAAAATAAAAGTTTTATATTTCCTGAACAGATGTAAAAAATTTTCTGATAATTTAAACAATTAATTTCTAAATTCTTTGATTTTGATTTCAGTTAAAAATGAAATTTGAAAATCGTCTGCATTCCCATAGGAAAGCATTATGATAAAAAAAGAAATGTTCTATATTTCCCGAACGAATGAACCAAATGTAACTAAAAACTATACAGCTAATTCCGGGTACTTCACCAACATACCTACCAAAAATCAACCTAATTGGATAATTTTTAATTTTTACGGCAGTTATCAGGGAGCAGACCGACAAACAGACGGAAACCAAAAACTTTTCGCATCTCTACAGTGAGCCTTCACTGACGTTTCGGCAATTATGAAAATGGAACAAAAATCGCTATCATGACGTCATTTCCGGTGGAATGTACCCAAATTAAACTGGGACCTGCTGGCCATACCAAAAATATATATATGAAATTTCGTTCAATTCTATGCATAACTTCATACACTTTTTGATGATACAAAGAGGACACATAGACATTTAGTAAAAATATGTTTCTTAGGATCTCTGTCCCCTAAAGCATGTAAATCCGTCAAAAACTGGAAGTCGAAAGAAAGTTTGATTACAATACTTTATTCTATTATAAATAGAAAAAAGTAAAAGATGCACTTTGCTTTTAGAGTTACTACTAAACGGGTTTTAAACATTTTAAAAGAACAAGATATTTTTCAAAGTTTTTCTTTTATTATAATCTTGAAAAATATATTCTGAACCAGAAATATTGAGAAATCTGACAGTCATTTTTAAACAATACAACTAAAAGTTTTCACTAAAAATTAAAGCAAAAGTTGTAAAAAAAAAAAAAAAAAATCACATAAAATCTTATTAAGGGTTCTGTTTATCTGACGAAACCCTTTTTGTCTCATTGCTCTGTCTGTCAGAGAGTTCGTTCTAGGAAACTGCATTTGTTAAGAGACTTGAGATTTTGAATACTTATAACTCAATACCTCCAATCACACAACAAATCATAAAATTTTGAAAAAGTCATATTATTTTAATTAAATGCATTAATTTTATTAAATGACATATGACCATTTCTGCGATTTAATTTTAAAACAGAAACTTAATTTCAGTCTTTTGCATGCAGGGTAGGTGGCTCAATGGTAGCGCATTTACCTGCTATTCAAAATTTTCCTCGGTCGAAGCTGGGTGTCTGAGTTCGAAAAATTTCTCCCGAAATAGATTTCATTATCTAAGATACAATTTTACAGAATTTGTATATTTTTTTGCCATTTTAAGGCCAAAGTTGTTAAAAATATTTTATCAATTCTTTTTTTTATTTAAAAATTCTTTTTTTGAGAAATTTTAAGTTTTGTTTAAACTTCTGGTATGTTTTGAAATTTTAAATTTTGTTTAAACAATGTTTTATTTTGAGAAATTTTAAATTTAAAATTTTGCTTGAACATCCACTAAATTCTTGAGAAATTTCAGCATGTTGAATTTTGTTTAAACTATTTTTTTGTTGTCAGAAATTTTCTATTTTATTTAAACCTTCGCGACTTTTAAAATTTCAAAATTATAAAAATTTTGGGATTTTGAAATTTATTTATTTTTATTTTTTAAACAGCGTCCATTTTAAAATATTAAGTTTCCTCTTTAAATCATTTTCGTTAATGACTAGTGCTGTCATCTCACTTTTAATTTATTTAACTGCTGCCATCTATGTTCTTATGGATAAAGTATACTGATAAAAGATAAAGTGTTTTGAAAGGAATATTAAACGAAACCCTTTGTGCGATCTTTGATCCCACTTATCTATTTATTTTCTTTCTTTTGCAAATACTTCTGCTTTTACCAATGAGCTTTTTTTGTTTATTTCATATTGTTCCATTAGAATAAGAATTAAAAGAATAAAAACTTCTTAAAATAAACCCGTACAGCATTAATGTCCCACGTTATCTTTATTGAATATTATTTTATAATCATCGTTGTGGTATTTTATTTTTTGTTGGCATCACTAATTTGAGATAAATCTTTCATTTCATTTATGAAAACAATGGGAATTTTTTTTTTCTCCCATATAAAAATTAAAATTAATTAATTAAATTTAATTAATGAATTAATATTTGAAAAAACTGTATTAACATCAATTGTCATCCAGTACAAGTTTTAAAAAATTTATTTGAACTTGAATGGATGAATAGAAAATATTTTATTAACGATTGAAAATTCCAACAAGATATATATAGAGAGAGTGTGAGCTAATGGTAGGAATTTAATAAAGCACGTGCTAGGCTTTCTGAAAGAACTTTGTCTTTCTTCGTCAGGCTTAGTCTTCGTGCTCCTGCCTCCAAAATGGTAGCATGTCTTCTTTGCACCTGACAAAGTTCTTTCAAAAAGCCTAGAACATTCCTTATTTTATTGTGTTATTAAGAATATTTTATGCTTTTATCACACCAGTTTATTCAATACTTTAATGAGAAAAATAATTATTTAATTTTTAAATATGCACGCTTCTTTTTCACTGTATAAGTAAAGAATTATTAGATAGTTTTGTTCCTAAGTTTTTATTCATTGGTGCTTTTTCTTCTTTTTTAAGAACAATTTTTAACTGCTGGAAAAATGAAAGCTACGATTAAATTATTGATGAATTAGTGTAAAAATTATAGCTATGTAGCTTCTTAAATTTTAACAAGCCTAGTGTTTTATTTTCTAAATGAACTGGAAATGTCGTAAGGGGCCTCTTCAGTCACAAGAAGACACAAGCTAATCTTAAACATCTATGAGGGGGTTCTTTTCAAATTTCGCAGTTAAATTATCCATAATTTATCCATTAATTTATCCATAGTTAAATTATCCATAAATGGATCTATATAGAAAGAAGAACATTTTAAACATTTTCGCAATTTAAACTATATTTCTAAAACAATGGTTAAGAATTCGCTATTGGTCAAGAACAAGAAGGGTACCCTGTACCATTATTTTCCTCCGAAACTGTATTCTAGACTTTCTTGATCAGGAACACCCAAACCCTAGATGCTAGAACCAGAACCCATCCACCGCAAAACTGACCCACAGCATAAAATGAACCCAATGTGCACTGAAAAAAATTAGATCCAAGCTGACATGCAAGTTGGGTTTGGTTAAAATAGGTTATATAAGACAATAAAAGACTCCAATTTAACAAGGAAATCAAACAGATAACACTTTTGAAAATATATTTTTTAATAGGAACTCACAAATATCACGAACAGAATTATTATGCTTAATAAATATTGTAAAAGTAAATGTATATAAAAGATTATAGTATACACATATAAATACATCAGATGGAATAAGTTCATATATACATGGAATAATTAATTAATTCTCTCTTAAAAAATACACTTTTATCATAATAATTTTTTAATAAACACATTTTTAGATAAAGATTTTTTGACATAAAAGTAGAAGAAAAAATAGAGAAGATGATTACTTTAATGGTGATAGTAGTAACTCCTGCAGTCAACAATAAAAACAGAAAAATAATGTAAAAGTGATAAAAAACACGTTTAATAAGTTTTACATTTGTTTATTTTTTTAAGTAATTTCATAAATTTTCATTGAATTATTCAGCAGATATTTTATAATACAAAACTATCCTTTTTCATCCCAAAATTTTTTTAAAAGGAACTAATGAAGAATAATTTCCACTTCAATGATTAGCAACTGTCCATATATCAGTACAGAACAACTGACAAACAAGTTGAAAATTCATTACTTTTAGTTAGTGATTTCTTGAGATTATCATCTTATACACTGTATCAATTAAAAATATGAAATGCGGGAGTAGGAGTCAATTTTTAAAATTTTAGGGCACAATTTATAAAGGCATTCTTTAGCACATTTGATATGCAATTTCAAGAGTGATTTAATAATTTTTCAAACTTTGTTTTAATCCGTGGTTGTGAATTTTAAAAACTGATTTACAGAGAGTACATCATTATTAACATTCAAAGAAACAAGTAATATAAAAACAATTTTTTAAGTCAATTCCTACTTTTTAATCATAAATATATAAAATAAACCCGTGCAGCATTAATGTCCCACGTTATCTTTATTGAACATTATTTTATAATCATCGTTGCGGTATTTTATTTTTTGTCGGCATCACAAATTTGAGATAAATCTTTCATTTCATTTATGAAACAATGGGAGAAGTTTTTTTCTCCCATGTAAAAATTAAAATTAATTAATTAAATTTACTGAATTAATATTTGAAAAAACTGTATTAACTTCAATTGTCATCCAGTACAAGTTTAAAAAAATTTATTTGAACTTGAATGGATCAATAGAAAATATTTTATTAACGATTGAAAATTCCAACAAGATATATATAGAGAGAGAGTGTGAGCTAATAGTAGGAATTTAAAAATGCAAGCAAGCAAAATACAAAATGATCATGCGAGTGTCAACTTGAAATAGAAGTTCTTTGCTCGAAACAGGCTCTCAGTCAGTCCTTAGCAATTCTTCAACAATACTCGAACATGAGTAGACACAGACAGCATTTGCAACAGAATAAGAATATATAGTATTAAAACTTTAGATGCCAATTGATCGTTGACAGTTAAATGTAAATTTCACTGATGGACTAACACTTATCTTGCAATAATAGTTTATAAATCAAACTAACAAAAGACATTAGAAAAAAAAAAAATCACAGTTGGTAGTCATGACCACTAGGAGTCAAGCAGCAGCCAAAGTTTTAAACAGGCAACTTGACTTAGTATACATGCTGCTAATATTTTATTTCATTGTTTGAAATACTTTTTCTAAAGTAAAAGCTCATTTTTGAAAACAAATTAATTTTTGTTTTCAGAAATTTGAAAGGCTTGGACCCTTTTTAAAAAATTTAGGAAAATTAGGCAAACTCAAACCCTTGCAAGTAATACAAAAAAAAATATGCTTTTGTTAGAAATTTTGGTAAAATTTTCCCAGAAAGTAAATTTTTTAGATAAAATGTAATTAGAATCAAGATTTTGAACATATTTCAAAATTATATGGAGAAAACAAAACATCCAGGAACAATCAATATAAAAATTTAAAACTACAGAGTGCAAACACTCCCCCTAAACAAATGTTCATGCACCTTATCTGCCAGTAACTCTATAATAAATTTGTCCGAGGCATTTCTTATCGACAGGCTTATTTTTGTACAACAGAAATTTGTATAAGCACTACAGTGGAAATGAGAAAAATCAATAAAATCCAGAGCCATTGGAGCCAACAATTAAAGGCAAACATTTTGACCCATGTGCCATGAGAATATTTTAGATATGAAGTAAAGATCTTTATTTAAATTATAATATTTTGTTTTTTAGATTTTGAAAATATCTAATCTGTGATGGTACAATTCCTTAGTATCTTGGCCTACAGTGCCCAGCTCTGTTTTCTTGAACATGGGCTAGGTGGTGCTATACAACATATGTCCCAGTCAGGTGATCAGCCTATCGCAGAACGATGGGTATTTAGTTCTCAAGAAAGCTTGATTCTCATTTTATTGACCCTAAAAGGAAGAAAAGTTGACTAAATCTTACCCAGCCCAGAATCGAACTCTGAGCCTGTAGCATAGCAGCACAATGTACTTACTACTACTCTACCAGGCTTCTTTCAAAATGTCTAGTTCCAAATAAAAATGGGAAAGTTAAAAATTGCTAAGCCTTTGTATAATCCTGTACATTTTTATAAAAATTACATTTCAATCTACTTGCATTGCATCTTTTATTTAAATGATTATTATGCATATGTAATGTATTTTTTAAAGCTGTTATTGACTATGATGATTTGGAAGACATTTTGTGTTTTAGAAATATATATTATACAACATAAATCTATTTTCTGAGAACACTTCTGAGCAATTTCTGAAATAATTTCTATCAAATGAGGCATCTTAAATACTTTCGTGGTTGCCTATTTTCGAACAGTAATATAACAGAAAAAGCAAACAACATAAAATGATAAAGTGTTTCAATAACGGAATAGCAATACCGTCTATAAAAAACATACATAAAAGAAAAAAATTCGTTAAATGTGGAATAAATAAGCATAAACAATTAAATAGGATAAGAAGATTATTTTAAATACAGTACTTAAAATAGAGCTTATACATATATATGAGTATAAAAGATGAAAACAATGTAAGATAAAATTACATAAATTTTATCATAATAGAAAAAGAAAGAAATGGAAGAACATTTTTTCGTGAAGAAAAAGTTATTACTATATCATAGTAGAGTGAAACTTATATAAAAAACACCTTTTAATCAAATTAAAAAGTAAAATAGATGAAACAAAATAACTCCATTCCAGAAAGAGAAAATTGCTCTTCTCCATTTAGTAAATTCTACAGAGTTGTCAAACTGTCCCAATTTCTGGCTTGATTTCTCAGCTGTATGCTTTAAGGCTACTCGTCAGTAAACTCCCCGATTCCCCTCGCTAATGTTAATCCAATGGACGTAGGATGCATTCGTATTTTTAAAAATCTCCTCAGGAAATTAATATTTTTAACTTCTGTTTCCTGTGTATTGTTCTTAAAGAAATTCTCTTTTTTTCTTAGTTATCAAAATATTTCTAAACTATATGCTTAATTTAATTTATATTTTTATGCGTTAAAATCTTAGCAAAACTGAATACGATTTTAACATTTCATATAAAATTAAGTATATATTTTAGAAAAAAAGAGACATTCTATAAGAACAATACAAAGAAAACAGAAGTTAAAAATATTATTTTTCTGAGGAGATATTTTAAAAATACGAATGCATCCTATGCCCATAGGAATAACATTAGCGAGGGGAGCCGGGAAATTTACTGACGAGCAGCCTTAAATGATATTTCACTCTAATGTTTGATATTCTTGAGGAAATTTAACCTTTAACACTATCATGCATGAATTGTTTTTAAAGTGCATGATATAGATTTAAAATGAATTATTAAAAACAAATAATGTTGAATTTTTAAAAATCTTACAAATCTTTCAAAATTACAAAATGAATATCATACAAGTTTTGCAAGCAATAAAAAAAAAAAAAAACTATAAGTAAGAGTTACTACACAAATTTTTGTAGGAACATATACTTTGGATTCCTTAACATATACTAAAAAAAAGTAAGCAAATATTTTTTTATCTTATTATTTTTGCTTAGATGCATAAGCAGAAATTCTTTGAAAAAAAAATTGCTGAAGGTAGATTTTCTAACTGAATAATCGAAAATGGTTTTGCTGTCTATTGCTGTATTTGAAAACACTATTGAACTTTATACAAGCAGTTTTCCCTGGATTTAAAAAAGTGCAGTGTGCTGGTGACAGACAAAGGGCCCTTTTTAAATTCCGAACGACTTTTTTTTTTTTTTTTTTTTTTTTTTTTTTAAATTTTAAAGGCATTTTTTATTTTTGAATGCACTTTTAATATTTAAAAGACAAGGCACTTTTTTCAAGACACAGCGATGAGTCTTTTTTATCACGAACAAATTTTTTAATGGAAAAGGCAGGCAGTAAGGGTGTCTTTTTTTACAAGGCCAGAAGGATATTATTTTTTGGATAAGGTGAAAGAAGGATACTGTTTTTTAACACAAGAGCAGGCCTGAAACTGTCTCGCAGAAATTCTGTATGGAGTTTGTATACGATAGAAGAATAAAAATAACACATGCACAGATTATTGTTATGGGTTTTAAATGCAACCTCATATGAGATTGCCATGCATGAGAGAGTTAAGGAATATAATTTTTAATAAAATTAAACCAACCATCTCTTATTGAATGCTATTTCATGACTTTCTGCTCAATCTTTCCCCATCCACATGATGAATGTTGTCATTCATGTTACATTTATTTTATTAAAATATACCTTAGTAAAATAAAACTATACAATATTACAAATACAATGGTTTACTTTTAAATTTTTACAGTGGTTTTCAAAAGACATCTTTTCTTTTGTTGCTTTAATGGTAACATGAAATGAATAACAAAATTTATTACTGAACTTCTTGAATGCGTTCCTTATTTTTCTTCACTAAATTCAAAATATTGTACAACAATGATATATTCTAGCATAAACTTTCAATTTAATAGAAGTATTAAAAATGTTGAGAATAACAGTTTTATAAATTTGATCAAGGATAGAATATTATGTTTTTTGTCCTTCTTACTTATTTAGTGTCTAAAAAAACACATAAAAATTTGATAATAAGGAACTTCCACTTATAGAACAGTGATATGTCCCTTATGAAAAAGCCCATAGCACAATTTTACTTCACTAATTAAAAATTATTTTTGAAAACTATCTTATTTTATTTCGCAAAAATTTCCAACGAAGAATCAGCGAGTTTTACAAAAATGATATTAAACTTGCAATTAATACATTTCAATAACAGTTTTCTTAGTTGCAAGTGTGAACATATATTCAGTTTAGTTTAGGAAACAATGAACAAGATTCCAGTTGTATATGTCAAAAAATAACTTAAAAAGTTTCTTAGTTAAATTAATTAATATATATATATGATTTTATGGTCCTGGAAATATTTATTTTTTTAAATGTTACTTAATATGTTCATCCACTAACCTCTTCAATTATGCTCAGTATTTCTTTTAAAGGGTGTTGGTCAATGAGATTTCAAATTTCCCTTGTTAATGTTAAACCTATGAGGCATGCAATGCAATCATCTATATATTTAAAACGCTAAGCGTTTTGTTTCGACAATCCGTGAGAACAAACTACTACATCAAATTACATCATTCTTTTTTTAAATGAAAGATATTTGGTCACAGATTTGTTATCGTACATTCGTTTGTTTGAAAATTTAATTAATTAGCCGTAATCTTAAATTAAAATTTTACTTCTGCTTATGACGTCATAAAGTCGGCAATCGGATTAACGCCCACTGTTGCGACGTACAGAGTTTATTTTCCGAACTCAATGATTGCGAGCATAAAAAATAAATATTAAATATTAAAAGCACGTGACTTTTAGGTCGAATTTTTTAATTTGTAAGTTAAAATATAGTTAAAATGTTTAAGTATTTCGGTAAAAATATTTATCTGTGTGTTTTATAAGCAAATAAAAATTCATATTTACTGTGACGTCATGGAAATATTGTCCATTGGGTTCATTTTATCATTAAGCATTATAACTTTGTTGATGCCTTTTTTTTTTCATTACAATTAAATGCAAAATATATTTCTATTTGTATGCATGGTGCTTAAGAATAAATGTACGTGTGAAAAGTTTGTACCGGTGAAAATGACGTTATGCTGAGCTTGAAATGCATTTTAACATTGATAAAACTAAAAAGAAAAATTTATATGATTGTGTCAACATGGCGTAATATTAACTGATATTTCAATTTTTAATTTTAAAGATTAGAACTGGAGCCTTTATTGGTTGCTTCATCTTGATTGCATACCTTGATTACATGTTACCAATTACTTTTTTTAAATTATAGGATTAAGTTATAGGAATTATAGGATTTAAATTATTAAGATTTCCTTTTTTAATAAAAAAATTCACAAAAGTAAAGAATTTCAGGAAAAAAAAAACTTGAAATAATGATTGTATTTTTAGCTAGAATAAACAATGTAAGGAGGTTTGTTATAAGTTCATTTAACAGTTCCTTATTAGCGGCAAAGTTTTATTTCTTTCACTGTGAATTTTTCTTTCGATGTCAAAAAATGGTAGTCTACTTTTGGACGACAACCAAAACACAGTGGCAATATTTAGAAATGTATAACGGTTGTGACAACAAACAGCACTATCGCTTTAGCTTTCATCACGCTTACATCACTTCTAAATACTATAAATTAAATTTTTTTTTAATACATTTTACAATTTCAATTCTTACATCCTCAATTAGAAAAAAAATTAGCTTTCGATTGAAATTTATTTGAAATCTGCCGCTTAATTTAACAACTTTTTAAATAATTTTCAAGCATGAAATATTTTTCAATTCTATCTCAACAATGACCATCAGTTTGTTTTAATAATGTAAAATAGCCCCTTAGAAAGTTGCAACAATTGAAAATAGGTATCCTTAACCTTCATGAAAAGTGAAAAAAAAATAATAATAATAAAAACCTGATAAATCATAAGATCAGATTATCCATGAGATAGAGTATTTTGGCGCTAATATAAAATCTGTCAAAAGATGATGATTAACATAATGATTATGATTAACATAAAATTGATATGTTGAATTCGTTGATGTATATGTTGAATCAGAATATGCTAGGAACTGTTATTTATTAATTTTTTAAAGATCCATTGGATATTTAACTGTATAAGAGACAGACTGTGATGGAAAAGGAATAATCATCCTGATTATGTAAAGGGATAGAAGAAACCATACAAATAAATTACAAATGAAAACATTAAAATTCTCCCTCATCTGTATATTAATTTATCATTTTTAACAAAAATTCTTCATTTTTACATAAAAATTGATTAGCTTAAAACAATGGATGCGTTTTAGAAGATATGGATTTGAAACGAACAATGATTAAAGAGGACATTTTAAAACTTTTTTTAACGTCGAATTTCAACGGTGACTTTGGGTAGGAGCTCATTCGATTGCATTATCACAGGGGGGGGGGGGGGCTTATACTATGTTCTTTTATTTACTGAATATGAGATGAAAGTAGGAAATTTGTATGATACTTTATGATAGGGCTATTTGTATGATACTTTATAAGTCCATGACCTTTTTTTTTTTTTTTTTTGGTCGTGGGGAATATGGTGGTAATGTCAAACTGATTTGCATTACACATTTGTTTACGGAGTGTTATTTGTTTGGAGTTTGCATCGGAAATAGCATTTCACTGGGGGGAGGGGATTTTTTAAAATAAAATATTTGAAAGACTGTTTCATACGAAGCCCTACTTAAATAATAAAGAAGCTTATTTTACTGATATTGTTATAGTATTTTTTTTCCGTCACGTTTTGACGGGTTCCATCTAGTATTCTTAATATATCTTCTCAGGAAATTAATATTTTTAACTTCTCTTTTTTTCTGTGTACTCTTCTTAAAAAAAAAAAAAAATTCTTTCCTTTTTCTTTTTGTTGCCAAAATATTTCTAAAATATAAACTTAATTTTATTTGAAGTGTTAAAATCTTCGTCAAGATTTTAATACATGAAGTTATAAATTTGGTATGTCTTTTAGAAATATTTTGTCAACTTAAACAAAAGAGGCATCCTTTAAGAAGAGTACTTTGAGATCTCAGTTACCAACACCCTTAAGCTGTTACATTAATTTGCAAGTTCGAAATAATCTGCAGCACCTGCTGCTGTACTGTTTCTGCTATTGGGTACTCATAAAAAATAAAAATATCTAGTCTATGAATAAATTCAGACATCTTTTAACACATATATTAAGGCACTGTTAAAAATATACATTTTTATACATAAATAAACTGGCAGTAAATGGCACTTTGATGCAATAACAGTGATAAACTACCAACATTCAATACATCAACGTTCAATACAATCAAGATTGAAAAATCATACATCGAGCATGTTGAAACACTTTTCAACACTAGCAGATTAATTTTTCAGAATTCTCATTTTGTCATACAATGAAATGAGCAATTTTAAATAATTATAAATAATTTCAGCACCAGTATAATTTCAGTACAATTTTAAATAATTTCAGCACCACAAACAATTTTTCCCTGTAGTCCATAACATAACGAAACTCTTCAGTGTGTCATAGATTAACTATAAATGCTACACACTTCATTTTCAACAGCACTGTATAGTGAACCTCATTAACATATAAAACTTATATGCCAATCAAGTATATTTACATGAGTTAGAACATGGACAGACTGAAGTCATAAACACTTTTCAACTATGTTGGGAAGCATTAAAAATCACCTGCTGGTACATTTTTGATACCAGAACAAGCATGTCATCATCAGTACTACGATGAGATCTTTTTAGAGTCCCCATGGTACCACGGTAAAAGCCTCGGTATTGGATTGTGTGGTTCAATTGCCACAGCTTCCCCATTCTTTGCACTGTCAATTCAGCTCTATGATATTTGTTGAGTTTGAAGACTGTTCATAAACGAATCCAGCAGATTAAGTATATGAGTCTGAATATATATGTGGATCAATAAGAAAAAAATAATAAATAAGATTACACTGATGACAACATGCTTATCATGTTGTCAAAACCACTCTGCAGCTTGCATGTACTGTTTGTGTCTTAAGGAGACTCTGTACCCTTTGAATTTTTTGTTTTAAATTTCAGTAATTTATAACACCTTTTTGACAAATTATTAAACGGTTTTATGAGTGAGAATGATTCAGCGAAGAAACAAATGCAATTCTTGTGGCAAAATGTGAAAAAAAAAAAAATAATAATAATAATAATAAGACGAAAAAATTTTTAAACCACACTTTTCGTACAATTTTTGAAATAGGTAGTCAATAGAAAAGTACATGTTTAAGTTTTAGCATTTCGATCCTACTGATATAATAAAAAAAACACAAACTCAGAAAAATTAATTTAAAGATTGCAACTCTGAATCTTTTAAAGTGGAATAAATATGTAAAAAAAACCCCTTTTTCCCATAATTTTTAATGATCAGACTTTTATAGCTCAATGTGAGAATATACTACAGACACAGATGCCTGAGTTCACATTAAACAAGTTGGAAAATTGAAATTTTCGACATTTTTTGCAAAATGAAGGGTACCCAGCCCCCTTAAATGATGCTAGATCAGGGGTTCCCAAACTTTTAGACTGACGTACCACTAAATCGAAGGTCATACTTCCGTGTACCACCAGGTAACAAACATAAAGCTAATATAAAAAACACTGTAAAAACATAACAGAATATTTCGGAATATTTCCTAGATCTTTTATGATTTCGTCTCATCAGGGTTTTACTGTAACTTCAAAATGCATGATTACATTACAAAAGTGGCACTTAGATTGACTGCTTTATATTAACATTCAAATAAGAAGTATTATTATCATTACATTTAATAATACGTACCATATCAAAATGTTTTGGTTGAAAAACAACCACAATACTTAATGACATATTTGCCTACTGATTCCTAGTAGCTTTATTACAGTAATTCTGTAGTACCGTAAATGAGAAGGGCGGACTTGCTCTACCAAGCACAGTTTCCTCATTTCTGGTTCAGTATTAGTTAGGTTTAGTCAGATTCGATGTTTAGTTTTTCCTGTATTTGTTTTTCATATAAAGAATTGAAGGAAAATTACATTCACTTAGATATGTTGTGCTAAAATCTAGTAAAATCGCATTCGAAAATTTTCCAAAATTCCTGGGTGATAAACTTAAGTCGTTTTTGATTTCGTAATAATATTCTGTATTTCATTTCACATACCAGTATCAGACTTTGGCGTACCAGTAGACAGAGCTTCGTGTACCAGTACTGGTACGCGTACCTTAGTTTGGGAAACCCTGTGCTAGATAATTTACCAATTTTTTATATGACACAATGCATTTAAACATGTTTAACAATCAACAGTTTTTTTTCCCTTTTTAAAGGACAAAAATGATAATTATTACTGTTATGATGAAGTATATGAATGATACAATTAAAACCTTGTTTCTTATGTATGGTCATTTTAAAATAAAACACACATAAATAAAAAATTAAAAATTTCTTGGCTGTATTAAACCATTTTCTAAACTTTCGCATACTCTATTAATGACAGCGTTGAATTGTTCTGGTTTGTCAGCATACACATGGTGTCCAGCACCTTCAATTACCTACAATAAAAGCAAAATAATAATAAAAAACTTTGACAAAGAGTATCTTTTTCAATTTATTTAAAATGAAAAGTATTTCAATAACAATTCACTTTTTTATATACAATGGAAAATTCCAAAGCTGAAACTCAGTGTAATAAGAAATAAAAAATAACATACAATTCCAAGCATATTTTTAATACAAAATATCTTTTAACCAATTTAACTTAACATGATATTAATTTTATGTTCAAAATAACATGAAAATCAGTCTAATGTCAATTTAAACTAAGACAGTTATAATGACTAAATATAAGCTCCTCAATATTGTCTGGCAACATTTTGTTTCTTGCTTTTTCACATACACTAACCTCTGAAAAGAAAAGCTCACTATAAACATTGCTTTCTGGCGCACTAAACTACTTCACTGCTAAGTCAGCAAGAACAGGAAATTGAATTGTCACCATTTTAATGGATTGTTTTGATTCTTTAGTCCCTTCCTAAAATTTTATTTCCAATTCCATTCAGTCATAATTAGCTTAGATTAAACGGGGAGAAATGATTCATAAAAACCATAAGCTGATTCATAAAAACCATAGCTGATTCATAGATATTTAAAATTATTTTTGAGTTTAAAATACTTGTTTTAGAATTTAAGAAAATTTTAATTTATTTATTTTAATTCACAACAAAAGCCATGAAGGTTACAAATATTAAAGTTTTATTAGTTTCAAAAAGTTTTAAAACTATCCTCTTCTTAAATAATAAATCAAAGCATAGATTATTTTAATGTAAAGATTATGGATGGATCCTGCTCCAAGTGGCCACGAATATCTTGCATTAAAATTCCCTGATATTTACAGGGCAGGGTCAAAATAATGAAATTTTTATAAGTAAGAACTTTCTCAACCGGACTACAATACATAAAGTCATTATTTAGTAAAAGTGGATATGAAATATATTATACTGCAAGATATTTAAACAGGGATATTTAACACAAATACTTTATATTAAAATTCGCTGATAATGAGTATTTTGTTGCAAATAACTTTACACCAACGCATAAAGTCATGATTTAACAAAATGGATATTAAAGAAAATGTCTTCGCAAGGTAAACAGAATAGTATAAGAGTAATGTACAAATTATTTAATTTTTGAAGCTTTACAGTGAAAACGGCACCTAGGTATTAAACCTTTAAGGACACGGATGGCATACTGAGTGTGCCATTCAGTGAAAAAACAATTGTGAATTCTAAAATAATTATGTTATTAACATTTGTGTTCCATTTACCCACTTCGCTTTAATCTTCAACCAATGTTTAATGTCAAAGTTCACAATATTTTTAGTGGTACGTCACCACAGCTATATGGAATATGCCGTCCATGTATTTGTGTAAAATATTATCTCATCAAAAAGTCACCTGTAAAAAATGCAGCCAAGTCTCGTAACTCATTTACCGTAAAAAGTACTGAGATCGTATAAAGCTAAGTTTAACTATCTTATTAACTCTGAAATTTTCATTCACAAATCACTCCTAGTCTCTACATCTTTAGTTAATTATTATTTTCTGACTTGGCAATTACGTAGCACGAGAATGTGATGTATATAGTTAGTCTTAATCAAATAATACTATAACATATTAAAGTGTAATAACTTCCCTGTGCATATATAATTTGCCTTAATTAAATTATCCCATCCCATCCCATAACATAGTAAGGTAGTAACTTCCCTGTGCTGCGTAATTGCCAAGTCACAAAATAATAATTAACTAAAGATGTAGAGACTAGGAGTGATTTGTGAATGAAAATTTCAGAGTTAATAAGATAGTTAAACTTGGCTTTATACGATCTCAGTACTTTTTACGGTAAATGAGTTACGAGACTTGGCTGCATTTTTTACAGGTGACTTTTTGATGAGATTTCACTTCTTTTTGTAAGTAATCCTCCTTTTCTTGATTTTGGGTTCTTTTTGGAGATCATCCACTTATTTTCGCTAAGCCCACACTCTGTCCCTATTATTTACAGGTATCAAAAATTTGAAGCTTTAGTTTCGTTTGCAAAGTACTGCAGATAAAAAGAGATTTCAGGTTCCTAGGCAAGCACTAAGTTATGGGAGGGGGAGTGTCAAAAGTATTCTCAATTGCTTCCAGGATAGGTGCTATCTATCTGAGATATTACTCGCAGTCCTAGATACTTGATATTTAACATAAAAGAACTTTTTAGTATAAAAAGAAAGCCAAAATTAAAATTTCTGGAAATTTCCAATAAATCAAAATATATTCCTTTTTTCGATGTATTTTTCTTTTTTTATTATTTACGGATTTCTTAATTTTTCCTTACTTTCTGTACTAAACCCTGCCTTTCTGCCAAATGTCAATCTTCTAGGACTACAAAATCGAATTATTTTCAAATTTTCGACTTTTTATAAATTTATTGATTTTTCGATTTTAATTCTAAGTTACCTGATTGTCATGCGAATATAGTAATTATTTGATCTGTCTTCTTAGGATCATTTAGGTTCAATTTAGAGATAAATCAAGTGAATCTTAGTCACCATGATTTTATTTAGAAAGGACTATCAAGCCATAACCAGCCAGTAATGTCGGGAGGGTGGGGGGAGCTGTGAAAGTTTTTGTGGGACTAACATCATTTAACAATCCATATTTCATATGTGAAGTAAATAGACTACAACCTGTGAAAGAAAACAAACCTGTCTATAAAGAAATCGCCTATATCGTAGCCAGTCTATAGCGGAACTTTTCTATAACGAAATTCGTAAACGAAAGAAAAGAAAACCATAATCCGGGAGAAATAACATAAAACAATTAGGAGCGTTGTACTAGCTAATACGACAATTATCTTAAAACTAGTGTTTCTAGCAGTACAAAATCAAATTATTTTCGAATTTTCGATTTCTTAAAGATTTTTCGATTTTATTTTCGAATTTAACGAATATTTTAATTGTTCCTTTTATTGAATAGTAAATACTACCTTTACACCAAGTTTTAAGTTTCTAAGACTACAAGATAAAATTATTTTCAATTTTTGATTTTTTCGATTTCTTTTTATAATTTTCTGGATTTTATAATTTTTTTCTTATTTTGTATCCTTTATTACAAATTTCAAGTTTCTAGCGCTACAAAATCGAATTATTTTGAAATTTCCGATCTTTTTCGAGTTCTTTTATTCTATTTTCGAATTTATTGTGTTTTAATTTTTCCCTTTTCTGTATCCTAAGCAATAAGTTTACGCCGAATTTTAAGTTCTAAAGCTACAAAATCAAATTTTTTTCAATTTTTCGAATTTTTTTTTTCGAATTTTACAGATTTATTTATTTATTTCTTTTTTTGGTACCTTAAATACTACCTTTATTCCAAATTTTAAGTTTCTAGCTTGACAAAATCGAATTATTTTCAAATTTTTGTTTTTTTTTTCGATTTTTTGATTTTATTTTCAATTTTTGTTGTGTTTTTAATTTTTTTCTTTTTTGGATCCTAAACACTACCTTTACACCAAATTTTCAGTTTCTAAGACTACGAGATCATATTATTTTCAATTTCTCTCTTTTTCTTTTTTTATTACTATTTTTTTTTTTTTTTTTGATTTTTTTTTTAATTATCCATATTTTTTAATGTTTTCTTATTTAGTATCTTAAATATTACCTTTATTCCAAATTTCAAGTTTCTAGCACTATGAAATCGAATTATTTAAAAAATTTCCATATTTTTCGATTTCTTTCGATTTTTTTATTTTATTTTCGAATTTTATTGAGTTTTTATTTCAACTTATTCTGAATCCTAAACACTATCTTTACCGCGAATTTTAAGTTTCTAAGACCAAAAGATCAAATTATTTTAAGTTTTTTCATTTTTTTTCGAATTTTTGAATTTTTTTTTTCGAATTTTTTGGAATTTTTAATTTTTCCTTATTTTGCATCCTAAATACTACCTTTATTCCGAATTCCAAGTTTCTAGCGCAACAAAATCGGATTATTTGAAATTTTTCGATTTTTTCAATTTTGCTTTCGATTTTTTTGGTGTTTTTGATGTTTTCTTTTTCTGCATACTAAACACTACCTTCACACCGAATCTTAAGTTTCTAAGACTACAAGATCGTATTATTTTCAATTTTCAAATTTGATGGAATTTGTTGAATTTTCGAATGTTTTTTTTTTTTCGAATTTTCCGGATTTTATAATTTTTCCTTTCTTTGTATCCTAAACACTACCTTTTTACCAAATGTCAAGTTTCTAGGCCTACGGGATCTACCTAATCTTTTTGATGACGCGTGAACGAGTGAGTGACAAAAAATCGAATGTTTGAGTTCATATATCGTCTGAACTAGAAAAGACAGAAAGTTGTAATTTTAAATTTTTGTCCTGTATGCCAAATACTCTAGAAAAACAAAGTTTCAAATTTTTGGGATACTCCAGTGCGGAGATATGAGGGGATCAAAAGTGCCCTGAGTTGCTTCCAGAAAAGTATGCTTACGGCTGTCCTCTCTCGACTTGGCGGAGGCACTGCCGTGCCTCCAGATTAATTTTTTCTTAATTAAAATTTTTTCTATTACTTTTATACGATTGCTAGACATTATTCATTCTTCTTTAGCATCAAAAGTTGATATATAGGGTGTTTAAAAAGAGTTGGAGCATAGAGTACGCCACCCATGTCTTTGTGTTACTACAGACCATCTGCGTTATATTAATTCTAATTAAATTAGTTTCTTTTAACAATTTCATGTTTATTACTTTTAAACTACTACTGGGCATTGCATTAAAAAAGGACATCATTAAAAGTTGTTATTAGGCTTTAAAAACTATCTTTATGTTACTACAAACTGCTCCTGTCTTTAAAGGTCAAAGAGAATTGGTGCAGTATCAAGAACATCTGCTAATTTTGGATCAAATATTTGAAGCAGCAAAAAAAAAAAAAAAAAAAAAAAAATTAAAATAAAAAAAATTAAAAAATAAGTACTTAATATTTTCCAGGTAATTTCTTTTCTCTACTTAAAATCAGTAAGCAGTAAGCATATTATGATACGTGGCTATAAATGTATGAAAAGGGGATGCAATTTATTTATTAATAAAGAAAGAATAGAGAAAAGATATTGTACTTTTATCACAACCCCAGTAGCAGAAAATGTGAAGCAGTGCTGCAGATTAATTTAGTCCTATCAGATTAAATCTAACAGCTTCAAAATGAAATACCATGCTTATTTTTTTATTTTTTTTTTTTTTCGGCTCTAAATTATTGTTTTTATTTTATCTTGTTATTCAAATTTTCTTCTTTCCTTCAAAATAATGCATATAAATGTCACAGATAATTAGTGATACAAGATTTTATGCATTATTTTGAAGAAAAGTTACTGAATCTGTTAAATTTTAAATGTTGGATGCATCACATTGACTATACTTTTGTCTTAGTTGATAATCCTTTTGATATTTCCACCATTCCTCAAACTGTCAATTCTATTGACCCATACATTCAGTTTACTTTTGAATTAGAAAAGTGTAATACACTCCCCACTTCCTTGATGTTTTTGTTACCAAATCTGAGACTTTTTTCAAAACCTGTGTTTATAGAAAACCTTTTTCTGTCTCTAATCCCCATCATGTTCTCTCAAATCACCCAGCCAACCAGAAAATCGGTGCATTTTACACTTACGTAAAGTGTGCCTTCAAAAATTGTTCAGATTCTGTTTCCCTTAATGATGAAATTGATTATTTAAAATATATTGCTATCAAAAGAGGTTTCAACCCTTCTGTTATCAATTATGCTGTTAATAAATTGAACAGACCCTCTATTAAATGTACACTTTCTAAATCAGAACCAAACTTGATAATTTAATTGTTCTGCCTTTTTATCCTTCTTTATGTTTCAAATTAGCTAAAGTTTTAAAATGCCTCCTGTCAATAAATTTAAATTCCCCTCCATTAAGTCTCCCATGGGTGAAAGAAGTCCATCCAAGCCAAGACTGAAAACTTTTCTGAGTATTAGGAATAACCAAATGGAAATGGACTAGAAGATTTCTATGTCTTGCATTATGGCTAAAAATTGATATCTTACCATAAAAGATAGTAATTTAAAGTTCTTGATAGTAAAATTGCTATTATTAATTATATAAAAGTATAATTTACTATTAATCAAAAATCTCTCCAGGACTGAAATCAGTCCTGAGACTGAAGACTTGCACCCATGAAGTCTCCTGTTCTTATCTTTGAAAATGAGGAATCTATAATGTTCCTTGCAATGGTTGTCATCTATCTTATATAGGTCAAACTAAAAGAAATCTTGAAACCCACTTAAAAGAACACCTTCGTTATGTCACTAACCAGGAAATTTCTAAATCTTCTATTGCCAAGCATTCTTAGGAGTCCGGTCATAGTTTTAATTTTTAAAATGTTAAAATTATTTTTAATGCCAATAGTCCCTCAGCATTGGACTTTCTTGAAAATTTAGCTATTTTTTTTTAATAATGAGGTTAACGAAACCTCCCGATTTCACTATACTCTCTGCAGCTTGGAAAAACTTGTTCAGCTCAACCATACAATTCCCTCCACCCCCCCCTCCCAAAATTTTGGTATTCATTTTATGTTTGTTTACATTATGAATTTTTAATCTCTATTTTACTTTCGTTTTTTTTTTTTTTTTTTTATGCAGTTTAAATATTTTTACTCTGTTTTTTCGAATTTTCTTCATAATTTTCCTTCTTTTCTACATTCTAGGTCATTCTCTTCTATGATTGGCTAATGACTTCTGCTTTCCTATTGGCTGTTCCCTTAACTTGTCCCTCTTTCCCACCCATTTCCTTTCAGTCTAGCTCCTGCATTAAGTGGTTGCACGTCTTCTTTGAGCTGAATGAAGAAAGACAACGTTCTTTCGAAAGGCCTGGTGCACTCCTTATTTTATAGTGTTAAGAAGTTTTTTGTGATTTTACAGAATTAAATAGTTTTTTAAG
This sequence comes from Maratus michaelseni, assembly GCA_963931845.1. NCBI lineage: Eukaryota > Metazoa > Arthropoda > Arachnida > Araneae > Salticidae > Maratus > Maratus michaelseni. The sequence continues at coordinate 807,293 of OZ007597.1, read as the reverse complement.
ATTTTAAATTTTTTGTATTGGGAGGAGGGGACAAAAAATATTGTAGAAACAGAGAATTTACATGATTATTTATTTATTGTAACAACAAGGTAGCAATTAATTAAAGCAGAAAATTCTAAAAATATTAAAGATTTAAAATTTGTATGTTGAGAGTTTAGTGTGTGAGGAAGGGAGAATTTGAGTATGGAATATAGATAAAATTTTCAAAAAAAAAAAGTATAAATCTAGGGAATGCACAACATTCTCATCTTTCTGATATCTGCCATCTTGTGAAGTTTATTATTTTCAGTCATACTAAATTCCCAGACATAAGTCCCCCCCCCCCCATACACACACTTGGAGAAACCAGGGGGAAGAAAGGGGGTGGCAAATTTCTAAAAATGTGTCTTCTTATTATTGTTTATATATATATATATATATATATATATATATATATTTAATAACTCAAAATTTCATTATCTTCATGGGAAGTAAAAAAAAAATAATATATTTTATAGTAAAATAATATGAACAGATGCTCATATACAAATGTTGTTCTCTCTCCATTATATGATAATGTCTGATGGAGAATTGGTGTATTAATATAAACTATAATTAAAACAGACATTTTAAAATAATACAAGGAGTATGAATGTCAATAAATATCATATTAACAAATTGATAGAAAGCATATGAATATGGTAAAATATTTGAAATGAAAATTTGAAGTATTTTTTAGCGATGCTAATTATTGAGCATGAATATCAGTTACACACATAAGAGAGTTTTCTGTCAAAAATGAAAATTATGTCATGATTAACAGGAAAAGAAAATGAACAAAAATATATCGTTAGAAAAAGATTTTATTGAGTAAAAAGTGATGTGAAATAGAAAAAAAAACTTTCACTTCTTTTTCTTCATAATACAAAGAGCAGGAATATCAATAGGTGCAAAAAAGTTTTTACTGCTAGAAACACATTATGATGAGCAGTTAATGTTGATTTTAATTCTATTTTAGTAATTTATTTAAATTTTTACAATTATTTGAAATATTTAAATTCATTTTTAACATTAGTTTTAGATTTCTTCAATTTAAATTTGTTCTTGCCTGTTGCCATTTTTTAGATCAAATTGAAATTCAATAACCATTTTTTAGCTCACAGGTTATCAAAGCCTGAGAGCTAATGTGCCCGCCCGATCTGTATGTATGTATGTATGTATGTATGTATGTACGTATGTAACGCGATAACTCTTGATAGAAATATCCGATTTGTTTAAAATTTTGGTTATAGGTTCATTGTGATAAGGCGCTTCCCTGATTAGTTTTGGGGTTTCATTGGTTAAGTATAAAGGGGGGAACGGGGCGCTAATTCCCCCCCCCCTTAATTTAGATAAATGGGTTTTTCATGCAGAATCATCCTATTTGCTTCAAATTTTGTATGTAAGTTCATTGTGATAAGGCACTTCCCTGATTAATTTGGAGGTTCATTGGTTAACTATAAAGGGGGGAACGGGGGGCTGATTCCCCCCCTTAAGTTAGATAAATTGGTTTTTCATGCAGAATTATCTGATTTGCTTCAAATTTTGTATATAGGTTCCCTGTGATAAGGCGCTTCCCTGGTTAGTTTTGGGGGTTCACTGGTTAAGTATAAAAGGGGGAACAGGGGGGTAATCCCCCCTTAATTTATTATCGATTTTTTAATTTTTTTGAGCGTATTATTCTTTGAAATAAGAATATAATATACAATTATTGTGAATAACCTGTGAGCTCAATGCCATCAGTTTAACTGGGCACTTTTCTTTTTATTTTATTTCAACTTTTGAGTGTATGTTTATGAGGAAGTAACTTCGCAAGTACATTTTTATTTGCAATACACAAAATTTCAATTCTCTTCTAAAAAAATTTTTTTAAATCAAAATTATATTTATTTAGGCTTAGGAAGTAGTTTCTAAACATGAAAAGCTAAAACTTTTAAACAATTTCATTTCTGACATAAATAAAAATACATATTTGTACATGATTCATGAAGTGAAATATATATTTTTTTTTATGTAAACAAGGCTTAGACTATGCAAAAAACTTTCCCTGCTGAAAATATCATAATAATTTGAAATCATGCACCCTTTTTAACACTTTCCAACCTAGTTGAAAAGTGTTTATGACTTCGGTTTGTCTAGCCGTCGGTCCGTGCTCTAACTCCCATAAATATGCTCGGATTGCCCTGTAATTTTTATATGTTATGGTCGTTATCTACAGAATATTGTGTGTATAGCAATCATTGTTCATTTACAGGGACACACAAAAGAATTCTCTACTGTCTGTTAACAATAATTCCTGGAAGTGCGTTTTAAGTTGCTGAACGCGATTTTAAATTTAACTTACTTTCAGAGCCGTCCTTAGGGGTGTGCGACAGGTGCGGCCGCACTGGGCCTCGCGCCTAGAAAGGCCTCGCACGCGGGAATTTTTTTTTTTTATTATTATTTAATAAAAAAATGTAAACATTTAGCAATTGTTTTCATAAATGTTAAAATAGATAAAATAGCATTCATTGAGAAATTCGCTTTGTTTCGCATTTTCCTATAAGATTTTTACTTGTTATTAAGCGTAGTATATTGTACGTTTCAATTTCTAAACGTAACACCGAAAAGGAAAGTTGATTCTGCTCTTTTCGCATCATATAAGATATATTTATTTAAATTGCAACAAATCACAAATATGACATTTTACAGGAATGAAGTTGAACTAGTTCATGCCACAATATTTAAGACAAACAATTAAAACTATAGAACATGTGCTGAAATTTCCCGGCCTAACCTAGTCTGACCCGTGTGAAAACCTTATTGGTCCGGTCCTTGTAAAAAGTTGATGAATTGTTAGAATCACCTCTTTTGACTTCCTTTTGAAGTGTTGTTTGGAGCTTGCATGCTTCAACATAGATTATATGACGCAATACAAAGATGAAGTCGCTGCTTGGCTTTGACTCTGTCGTTTTAGTTCAAGCAGGAAAACAGTTCAATTCCCACATTCGGCCATACTGACTGTCATCTGCCCTCAGGTGACTGATATGTAATACGTTTTTACCAAAAGAAATAAAAACAGCAACTAAAGTTCTTTAACAAAACGTTCACGAAAAAACACAATTCATACTATTCCTAAATATATCAACAAGTCTGTGTCAGTCTGCTGTCACAATTAGGATAATGTCACAATCAGGATTTCTTTAACTAAACTTCACCAGTATCAGTCCATGGCTTCATGTATTCAGCGCAAGTACTTGTAATCATTGGACCTTCTATAACTCCAATTCTTTTCACATCATAGGTATCACCACTCTTTAATTTTACAACCTTGTAAGGACCCAAATACTTTGGTCTTAACTTTAAACCCGGACCTTGTTGTGTACGCTTTATAGCAACGATATCATTAAGTTTAAATTTATTAGGTTTTCTTCTTCTCAGGTTGTAGGTTTTGAGATTCTCATTTTGAACCCTTAAAATTTGTTTTTTCGCTTCTTTTCTCAATTCCTCACGATTATTTATAAAATCGGACTGTGTTTCAGCATTCAAAAGATTAGTAATTTCAATACACCTTTCAATCTTTTGTTTTACCTTAGGAATATAAAAATCAGTTTCTAAGTTCTTTTCTGTTCGAACAACTGCATAATGACCCTTTTCATGAACAGCTTTGATTATATTCATTTGCATTTCCTCTGGAACAACCACCAAATCACTTCCGTTAACACATTTATAAAGAACGTTATTTTTTACTAAATAATCATCATAAGGTCTTACCTTCAAAATTTCTTTTATTGCTTTAATATAATCATCATTCTCTTGAGCCTGAGCAATTTTTAAAGTTAAACTATCCTGAACTACCATACAAACAGGATTCCTACTCAATGCATCAACATGCTTCATTTTAATGCCTGGCCTATGTTCTAGTTCATAATCGAAATCAGATAACAGTATTACCCGTCTCGCAATTTTCGTACTCATCTCCTTTTTATCCATAGTCATTTTAAATGCATTACAATCGGTAACTATTTTAAATGGAATGCCTAATACATACACTCTAAATTTCTTTAAGGCCTCTATCACCGACAAAACTTCCAGTTCGTAACTAGTGCACTTCCGCTCCGATTCAGTTGTTTTTTTACTGGAAAAATACACAGGATGAAATTTATTATCTACTGGGGACTGTTGCATTAATACTGCTCCGTAGCCATCAATACTAGCATCACAATGAATTTCAGTTATACTTTTGGGATTGTATATTGACAGAACTGGCTCAGAAGACAAAATACTTTTAAGCTCACTAAAGGCTTTCTTTTCTTCCACATCAAATCGAAATTTAAAATCTTTCCTCAACATGTCGCTCAGAGGTTTAGCGATAACTGAGTAATCCTTTATAAACTTTCGAAAATATCCAGTTAATCCCAAATAACTTTGAATATCCTTGATACTTTTTGGTTCAGGAAAATTCATCACTGCCTTTGTTTTAAGTGGAGAAGGATATAATTTTCCATTCAAAATTCTATACCCCAAAAAATCAATTCCACGCCTCAGGAACATGCACTTTTTAATACTTAACTCTAATCCATAATCAGATGCGGTCTGCAGAACAAGTTTAAGCTTTTCTAAGCCTTCAGTTTCATTTTTAGAAGGTATTATTAGATCATCCATGTATATAACCACTACATTGTCCTTTAACAAACTTCGAAACACGTTATAAATATATTTCTGAAATACACTTGGCGAATTGGTCAATCCGAACGGGCACTTCAAAAATTCAAATTGGCCGTTATGAGTTACAAAAAAAGTGTACCTTCGAGAACCTTCCTCAACTTCTACATGAAAAAACCCATTTTTCAAATCGATTGTTGTGAACACCTCAGCCAAATGTAATTGATCTATAACATCATCTATGACAGGCAATGGAAAGTGTTCGCGTATAGTCTTTTTATTAAGACGTCTGTAGTCAATGCAAAGTCTCGTTGTACCATCTTTTTTCTTAACTAAAACCACCGGCGATGAAAAATCAGAAGAACTTCTACGAATAATTCCTTGTGCTAGCCACTCCTCAATCTTGGTTTCAAAAATTTTTTTCTCACACAGAGGTAATCTTCGAGGGGATGAACAAATTGGAATTTCATCAGTAAGGTTAATTTGCATTTTAACGTCAACCGTTTTTAATTTTGTAGGCACATAGCTTTCAATTAGGGAGGAGAATTCTGAACGCAAGCCCTTATCAGTGACATAACTAAAATCAAGTTTAGGCTCATCTAAAATATTTACTAAATTAACCAAAAAATTACTTGATTTATCCTCGGTTTTGCACATTTTTACTTCATCTCCAGAAATTGTTAAAGTACCTTGATGAATAACATCAATGCCAATAATTAAATCGAAATTAATTGAACTATCGTTAACGACAAAAATGTCAACTTCAAATTTCGAATCATCTACCTCAATTTCTGCCTTGAAATAACCTGCTGGCCTAATCAATGTTTTTCCCAAACCAGTCAAACACGTATCCGTAGCTTCCAATTTGAACACATTCCACAAATTATCATAAACACTCTTTTTTAAAAGCGTTTTCTGGCTGCCTGTATCAATTAATGAAGTTAACTTCAATAAATCCAATTTAACCATTTTAAGAATTAAATCCTTGAAACTCGTTACAATATTTATTTGAGAACGATCATTTGATGTCTTTACATCCTTTCTCCTACTGCATTCAAACGATTTATGACCATACGAATTGCACGAAAAGCAAAGAGGGCCTTTATCCTTGTTTCTACAGTGAATGCTTTTGTGATTCCCCACCCCCCCCCCCCCCCGCAGTTAAAGCAACGAATAGCCTTTACTATCTTTGACCTACTACCAGATTCCATTTCGGGTTTTGATTTTAGCTTAACAGCAACCTCTGGTTTAACATTTTCACTATCCGATCTTATTTTTTCATATACTTTAAGCTTTTGCTTAAATTCGCTAATATCGTTACAACCATATAAAAATGATTTCTTGAAAACAGTGTCTTTAATACCACCGATAACATACTGAATTAAAGCAGAATCCTCTACATTTCCGCGAGAGCATAGTCGTTTCATATTTAAGAAATATTCATCAAGAGTTTCGCCATCCCTCATTTTCCTTTTACATAACAACTGATGCATTTCTGCAGAATTACAAACTGTACCAAATTCAGAAACGAGTAACGATTTCACTCTGTGCCACGAATTCAATTTGCTTTCACTCTCAATCAATAGTTTAGCTTTACCAGTCATACAGCGTTTCGCTAAAATTAATTTATGCAAGTCACTTAAATTGAATAAAGAGATTACGTCCTCAAAATCAGCGATCCATTTTTCGATACTTTCATACTGACTACCACTATATGTTGCAATCATATTTTCAATATCACTAATACCAATAGATGGTTTTAAAATAAAGTCAGGGGTTAAGCGTTGTGTCATTTCATTTTTATTGCTAGCAGAATAATTTATTTCAGAACCAGAAGCAATATCATTAATTTTATTGCAAGATATATTACCAGCACCAATGCTAGCATTATTTTTGGTCTCATTTATTAGCTCAGTTTCATCATCACTAATTTCATTATCTTCGGAAATTATCTTTGACCTCAATACGTTTAGGTTACACAGGCAAGAAATAACCCTGACAACTATATCATCGAAAGTACCAGAATTATCAATACATAACACGTTACAAATGGTAATTAGTTCGTTAACCGAAAATTCATCTTTAATTTTTTGAACTTTTCCATTATATTCATCACTATTTACTTCAAACGGAAAACCCGTAAAGTCTCTAATTCTGGAACGATTTTTTCTATCACCTTCATGGCCAAAAATCAAACGATGTAAATTCTTAATACTGGATGTCTTTTCAGTTTTTAAAGAAATAACTAATTCTCAACTTGAAGTTGATGTGGGAATTGAACTGTTTTCCTGCTTGAACTAAAACGACAGAGTCAAAGCCAATCAGCGACTTCATTTGATATTGGGTCATATAATCTATGTTGAAGCATGCAAGCTCCAAACCACACTTCAAAAGGAAGTCAAAAGAGGTGTTTTGGGATCGAAGGGAAGCTTGTGAGAGTCGATGAAATTGGTGAGTTAAGACCGTCATTTTTGAACTATACTGAAGACGTCGACACTGAGATGTTTTAGATTAAATGAGATGTAATGCAGATAATCCAGATGGTTCATTAATATTCATATTCTTACATGTATTTTTTAACTTTCTTTGTAGTTAGTTTTATTAATATAGAGTTCAATTTTAACTTGATGTTTTCTAGTTTATTTGAAGTAAATTGAGTGAATTATTTATTGAGTTGGTGTCAGAGAAAACTAAACCCCATAAGTGGTGTCGAAGCGGGATCGAATGAATGTTAACGCTCACTATTGAATAGATAGAGTTCTGAATTTTATGAGAGGAATGTACATTTAAAGTGATATTTTTGAACCTATTTTTATCATGTCAAGGTTAGTAGATATTCGAGAATTAGTTATTTCTTTAAAAACTGAAAAGACGTCCAGTATTAAGAATTTACATCGTTTGATTTTTGGCCATGAAGGTGATAGAAAAAATCGTTCCAGAATTAGAGACTTTACGGGTTTTCCGTTTGAAGTAAATAGTGATGAACATAATGGAAAAGTTCAAAAAATTAAAGATGAATTTTCGGTTAACGAACTAATTACCATTTGTAACATGTTATGTATTGATAATTCTGGTACTTTCGATGATATAGTTGTCAGGGTTATTTCTTGCCTGTGTAATCTAAACGTATTGAGGTCAAAGATAATTTCCGAAGATAATGAAATTAGTGATGATGAAACTGAGCTAATAAATGAGACCAAAAATAATGCTAGCATTGGTGCTGGTAATATATCTTGCAATAAAATTAATGATATTGCTTCTGGTTCTGAAATAAATTATTCTGCTAGCAATAAAAATGAAATGACACAACGCTTAACCCCTGACCTTATTTTAAAACCATCTATTGGTATTAGTGATATTGAAAATATGATTGCAACATATAGTGGTAGTCCGTATGAAAGTATCGACAAATGGATCGCTGATTTTGAGGACGTAATCTCTTTATTCAATTTAAGTGACTTGCATAAATTAATTTTAGCGAAACGCCGTATGACTGGTAAAGCTAAACTATTGATTGAGAGTGAAAGCAAATTGAATTCGTGGCACAGAGTGAAATCGTTACTCGTTTCTGAATTTGGTACAGTTTGTAATTCTGCAGAAATGCATCAGTTGTTATGTAAAAGGAAAATGAGGGATGGCGAAACTCTTGATGAATATTTTTTAAATATGAAACGACTATGCTCTCGCGGAAATGTAGAGGATTCTGCTTTAATTCAGTATGTTATCGGTAGTATTAAAGACCCTGTTTTCAAGAAATCATTTTTATATGGTTGTAACGATATTAGCGAATTTAAGAAAAAGCTTAAAGTATATGAAAAAATAAGATCGGATGGCGAAAATGTTAAACCAGAGGTTGGTGTTAAGCTAAAATCAAAAGCCGAAATGGAATCTGGTAACAGGTCAAAGGTAGTAAAGGCTATTCGTTGCTTTAACTGCGGGGGGGGGGGGGGGGGAATCACAAAAGCATTCACTGTAGAAACAAGGATAAAGGCCCTCTTTGCTTTTCGTGCAATTCGTATGGTCATAAATCGTTTGAATGCAGTAGGAGAAAGGATGTAAAGACATCAAATGATCGTTCTCAAATAAATATTGTAAAGAGTTTCAAGGATTTAATTCTTAAAATGGTTAAATTGGATTTATTGAAGTTAACTTCATTAATTGATACAGGCAGCCAGAAAACGCTTTTAAAAAAGAGTGTTTATGATAATTTGTGGAATGTGTTCAAATTGGAAGCTACGGATACGTGTTTGACTGGTTTGGGGAAAACATTGATTAGGCCAGCAGGTTATTTCAAGGCAGAAATTGAGGTAGATGATTCGAAATTTGAAGTTGACATTTTTGTCGTTAACGATAGTTCAATTAATTTCGATTTAATTATTGGCATTGATGTTATTCATCAAGGTACTTTAACAATTTCTGGAGATGAAGTAAAAATGTGCAAAACCGAGGATAAATCAAGTAATTTTTTGGTTAATATAGTAAATATTTTAGATGAGCCTAAACTTGATTTTAGTTATGTCACTGATAAGGGCTTGCGTTCAGAATTGTCCTCCCTAATTGAAAGCTATGTGCCTACAAAATTAAAAACGGTTGACGTTAAAATGCAAATTAACCTTACTGATGAAATTCCAATTTGTTCATCCCCTCGAAGATTACCTCTGTGTGAGAAAAAAATTGTTGAAACCAAGATTGAGGAGTGGCTAGCACAAGGAATTATTCGTAGAAGTTCTTCTGATTTTTCATCGCCGGTGGTTTTAGTTAAGAAAAAAGATGGTACAACGAGACTTTGCATTGACTACAGACATCTTAATAAAAAGACTATACGCGAACACTTTCCATTGCCTGTCATAGATGATGTTATATATCAATTACATTCGGCTGAGGTGTTCACCACAATCGATTTGAAAAATGGGTTTTTTCATGTAGAAGTTGAGGAAGGTTCTCGAAGGTACACTTCTTTTGTAACTCATAACGGCCAATTTGAATTTTTGAAGTGCCCGTTCGGATTGACCAATTCGCCAAGTGTATTTCAGAAATATATTTATAACGTGTTTCGAAGTTTGTTAAAGGACAATGTAGTGGTTATATACATAGATGATCTGATAATACCTTCTAAAAATGAAACTGAAGGCTTAGAAAAGCTTAAACTTGTTCTGCAGACCGCATCTGATTATGGATTAGAGTTAAATATTAAAAAGTGCATGTTCCTGAGGCGTGAAATTGATTTTTTGGGGTATAGAATTTTGAATGGAAAATTATATCCTTCTCCACTTAAAACAAAGGCAGTGATGAATTTTCCTGAGCCAAAAAGTATCAAGGATATTCAAAGTTATTTGGGATTAACTGGATATTTTCGAAAGTTTATAAAGGATTACTCAGTTATCGCTAAACCTCTGAGCGACATGTTGAGGAAAGATTCTAAATTTCGATTTGAAGTGGAAGAAAAGAAAGCCTTTAGTGAGCTTAAAAGTATTTTGTCTTCCGAGCCAGTTCTGCCAATATACAATCCCAAAAGTATAACTGAAATTCATTGTGATGCTAGTATTGATGGCTACGGAGCAGTATTAATGCAACAGTCCCCAGTAGATAATAAATTTCATCCTGTGTATTTTTCCAGTAAAAAAACAACTGAATCGGAGCGGAAGTGCACTAGTTACGAACTGGAAGTTTTGTCGGTGATAGAGGCCTTAAAGAAATTTAGAGTGTATGTATTAGGCATTCCATTTAAAATAGTTACCGATTGTAATGCATTTAAAATGACTATGGATAAAAAGGAGATGAGTACGAAAATTGCGAGATGGGCAATACTGTTATCTGATTTTGATTATGAACTAGAACATAGGCCAGGCATTAAAATGAAGCATGTTGATGCATTGAGTGGGAATCCTGTTTGTATGGTAGTTCAGGATAGTTTAACTTTAAAAATTGCTCAGGCTCAAGAGAATGATGATTATATTAAAACAATAAAAGAAATTTTGAAGGTAAGACCTTATGATGATTATTTAGTAAAAAATAACGTTCTTTATAAATGTATTAATGGAAGTGATTTGTTGGTTGTTCCAGAGGAAATGCAAATGAATATAATCAAAGCTGTTCATGAAAAGGGTCATTATGCAGTTGTTCGAACAGAAAAGAACTTAGAAACTGATTTTTATATTCCTAAGGTAAAACAAAAGATTGAAAGGTGTATTGAAATTACTAATCTTTTGAATACTGAAACACAGTCCGATTTTATAAATAATCGTGAGGAATTGAGAAAAGAAGCGAAAAAACAAATTTTAAGGGTTCAAAATGAGAATCGCAAAACCTACAACCTGAGAAGAAGAAAACCTAATAAATTTAAACTTAATGATACCGTTGCTATAAAGCGTACACAACAAGGTCCGGGTTTAAAGTTAAGACCAAAGTATTTGGGTCCTTACAAGGTTGTAAAATTAAAGAGTGGTGATACGTATGATGTGAAAAGAATTGGAATTATAGAAGGTCCAATGATTACTAGTACTTGCGCTGAATACATGAAGCCATGGACTGATACTGGTGAAGTTTAGTTAAAGAAATCCTGATTGTGACATTATCATAATTGTGACAGCAGACTGACACAGACTTGTTGATATATTTAGGAATAGTATGAATTGTGTTTTTTGCGTGAACGTTTTGTTAAAGAACTTTAGTTGCTGTTTTTATTTCTTTTGGTAAAAACGTATTACATATCAGTCACCTGAGGGCAGATGACAGTCAGTATGGCCGAATGTGGGAATTGAACTGTTTTCCTGCTTGAACTAAAACGACAGAGTCAAAGCCAATCAGCGACTTCATTTGATATTGCATCATATAATCTATGTTGAAGCATGCAAGCTCCAAACCACACTTCAAAAGGAAGTCAAAAGAGGTGTTTTGGGATCGAAGGGAAGCTTTTGAGAGTCGATGAAGTTGGTGAGTTAAGACCGTCGTTTTTGAACTATACTGAAGACGTCGACACTGAGATGTTTTAGATTAAATGAGATGTAATGCAGATAATCCAGATGGTTAATTAATATTCATATTCTTACATGTATTTTTTAACTTTCTTTGTAGTTAGTTTTATTAATATAGAGTTCAATTTTAACTTGATGTTTTCTAGTTTATTTGAAGTAAATTGAGTGAATTATTTATTGAGTTGGTGTCAGAGAAAACTAAACCCCATATATAAGATATATTTATTTAAATTGCAACAAATCACAAATATGACATTTTACAGGAATGAAGTTGAACTAGTTCATGCCACAATATTTAAGACAAACAATTAAAACTATAGAACATGTGCTGAAATTTCCCGGCCTAACCTAGTCTGACCCGTGTGAAAACCTTATTGGTCCGGTCCGTGTAAAAAGTTGATGAAATCGGGCATAAAACAGGCCGATATTTCTTAAATATGATCTTAAAGTATTTTAAAAATATTGCATAAATATTTATGTAAAAAATTTAAAATACATCATTTTCCAGGTCCACAAAACATGCGGTTTCTCTTAAACTTGATCTTAAAATCAAAAGTCTTTTAATAGTATTGCGTACATATTTATGTAAAAAATGTAAAGTACATAATTTTTCAGGTTATATGTCCACAATTCATGGAATACGGAATAATAATGTTAATCTTTGGATAGAAAGAAAAACAGAGCACCTGCACCACCCTATTTTTTTTACTGCAAATCCTCGCAGAGAGATCCTAGATGTACTGTACGACTGGTGTCAACTTGTGTCTACTTTCTGAATGTGGATGAGTATTTTTAAATAGTAAAAATTGTTTCAACAATCATTTTTCAAATGTAACACCCACTTTTGATATTTTACTCGAGTTTCTTATCTTTTTTTTTTAATACATTAGGGGGCTTTGCCCCCTGCTCGCTACGCTCACCAACCCCCGTTCTGATTTCACAGCCTCTTAAAACCTGGTAATGTATCCTGTTTTAAAAAGATGATGATGATGATATCACGAACGGCGACTATCTTCTGTAATCAGGTTATAATGCTTTTTCATTTATTTCATCTTTTTTATTTTTAATATTCATGTGTAAACACAATTTTTATGACGTAATTTTCTTTATTTCCTGCTTTCAACACGTGATCATTTAATTATTATTTTTAACTTTCATTATTGTTTTTAATAGTCTCGCGCAAATGCATTTTTTATTTGAGATAAAACATAATCCTTTGCGCTTATTTAGAAATTGGCAACAATATAATAAAATGACTTTTTCAATAAAAGATTTTTTGAGTTTTTATTGTCCGACTGTGATAATTTTTTGAATTTCTGAAAGCTTGTTATATTTCGCGTCTGGTGGTATGATTTTCGAATCCGTAGGATGGCTAGAAAAAAAGTAATCGCTCCTCATAAAAGTCCCTAGCAAAAAAGCGATGAGAATAACCCGGAATATCTACGCAGATTTTCATTGGTCCATTTCCAAACCATTACTATGTATTAGGATTAGGGTGCTTTCCCCAAATTTCGAAAAATAAAATTAATATCTTACAAGGAAAATACCAGAAAAATTCAATTAGTTACAAAAAAAAAAAAAAAAAAAAAAGGAATTAGAAATGTAAAATAAATTTCCTTTAATTAAAAGAAAATTTTATCATTTTTTCCCGGTTACTTTCTGTCACTTTGCTATTGCCAATTTACTTTCCTTGGAAGAATAAAGTACAGCTCTGACTTTTTTCGGATAAAATAAAGTACAGACCCAGTTTGTCCGGAGTCTCCAGAAAAAAAATGAAGAAACAGGAGATAACAGGAAATTGTTCTCTCAGACCGCTGACAAGTAAAATTTCTTCATACCTCGAAAATTAATAATAGGAAGGAGCTGATAAAACACATAGCCATATTTTAAATGACACTTATTCATTTAATGAAAGAAAAATAATGTAGATCATAACTCTTAATTTTTTAATATAAATTTGTTAATAGTTTTCATAATTAAAAATATGTTTCCGATTGGAAAAAGCGCCTAGAATATGTGTGGAACTGTTCATTGTATCTCACTAAAATAGAAAATTTTGAATTGCAATTATTTTTTGGAAATACATAAATTAAATTTATCACGTGCATTTAACATTAGCATCCTCAAACTTTGATCTATTCTAGCTCTGTAAAGGAATTAAGAAAAAATATATAAACTAAACCTTTATCGGAGCTGCTTGGATACAAGAAAATCAAATAAAGTGTCAAAAGTGGCTGTTAACACATGAAAAATTAAAGTTGGAACAATTTTTAATATGTAAACAATACCTTATTTTAAACATTGCATCACAATTCCCAGTTGAGCGGTACCTATCAAATCTCTCTGCCATAATTTGGTGATAAATTATATTAGCTCGTGCGCTTTTTTCCCACGACTGTACATGAACAGTTATATATATTATATAATAATAATAAGAAGAATAATAATGTGTTTAGAATAAAAGAAAAATATAGTTAAAAAAAATCATAATTTTAAAGCTCTGTAAGGGAAACGTATATATATTTCTAAATATCACTCAGTAATTTGTTAAAGCAAATTAAATTTCTAAAGATTTGTTAAAAAAAAAAGTACAATATCACTATTACTTAAAAAAATTATCAAACCAACATGCGTTTGGGCCAATTTACTTTCCTGGGAAGAATAAAGTACAGCTCTGACTCTTTCCGGATAAAATAAAGTACAGACCCAGTTTGTCCGGAGTCTCGAGAAAAAAATGAGGAAAGGATACGGCCGACTTCGAAAGAATGAAATCCAGGTCCGGCCCGATCAGAGTCTGAAAGAAAATGTGAGCCAGAGAATGGCCAGGACTTGGATTTCGAGCCAGTTGCCTGTGAAGACCTTTAAGAATTAAGCTACTGAGGCATCAAACTAAGCTCCAGATATGGTGCTGATACTGCAGGGTATAAACAATGTTATACATCTGTGATTAATTTCTTATTTTGAAGTTATAATACCAACTGTTAAGAAGCTGGTACTGTTGATTGTTTTAGCTAAACAGCAACTATTATTTCAATGAATATTTGTAATGTATGGGAATATGGAGGAGGGGGGATTAACTATGGTAGGAAAGGGCCTCGCAAAAGTTCTTGCACCGGGCCTCGCTTTCACTAAGGACGGCTCTGCTTGCTTTTTGTCTATTACTTGGTGTGTATAAATTCTGTAGATCCTATACAGGGCAGCACAAAAGTTTGCGAACACATTTCTGTTTATTGACAGAAACTCCAGAAGGAGAATTTTAAACTGTGCTAGGCGTTTCCTAACTAAACTAAAATTTAACATCATATACAAATCTATAGATCCTATACAGGGCTGAATAAAAGTATTCGGATATTTTTCCGAATATTGTATATGTTGGAAATTCCTGAAATTACCTTTTTAATATGTTATGTGTTTTCCAAATTGTTTACTTAGATGTTATCTTTCAGCTTATTAAACGGTAATGATTTGTAAAATTATTTTGGAAGCGTTGGAAAGTGTTACATAATCTATGCTTGATGCATGATTTTTCATTCTTGTTTATTTTTAAAGTATTTTATTGCAATTACCCAAAGTTCTTTAATTTCCACAGACTTAATCGTCAGAAAGTACTTAAGTTTAACGAACTTTTACCGTACAATCTTCTATAATCCTGAATTCACTAAAACTCAATAACTATATTAAGTTGATGTTAAAGATGTGAGTGTTTAATTTTAATTGTAGAACAGAATATGCCTGTGACACTGTTCACGTGAAATTCAAAGAAAAGCTAATACCACTAATTCAGAAAGAAATTCTCCCTGCACTATTTTTTTAATGGCATTTTGATTAAACAAAAAATGCAAAAGAAAAACCTATAAAAAATTCTGGTATCAACTGGTTATCCTGTTCTGATACTTATTGGTTATCATAGTTGCATGAGACATAATAATTTTTTTCAATTTTAAAATAGCTAAATATGCATTTGAAAATATCACTGTGAGGTAATCCTTGCCTCTCATTGGAGTATATTTCTTCCAAATTTCAAATCATGGGTGCAAGAAGTTCATTCAAACCAAGACTTAAAAGTTTTCCCAGTATTAGGTACAAATAAATGGAGACAGGATAGAATATTACTATTTGACTCGCATTGTAGCTAAAAATTTATCTTTTGCAATAAAAGAAAACGATTAAAGTTTTTGCTTGTAACATTGCTATTATTTAAATATATAAAGTGTAATTTACTATCAGTCAAAAATCTTTCCAAGACTGAAATAAGTCCTGAGACTGAAGGTTTTGAACCCATGTTTCAAATCTACCAAAATCCCAAATTACAGCACAACAGTTGATATGACAGTGTTTATCCATAAGCAGGGTGCTTTTTAAAAAATATATAAATAACAGATTTTTTTTTTTTTTTTTTTTTTTTTGCAATTGAAAGCAAATAACAAATTCTATTACTTAAATGAAAACTAGAAAAATCTAATGAAGAATTTCTTCAATTTAAGACCAAACTCATCTTCATAAGTGATTTATAAACAGAGATATAGATTTTTATTTAAACGTCGAGTTACTTAAAATGATCACTTTTTTTCTTCGTCAAACTTTTTTTTTTTCAAACAACCTGCAGACCTGAATATTGGACAGAAAAAAAAAAGGGGAACCAGGTGGGAGGTTCGTTCGGTTCGAGGTTTTACAAGATTCGAGGCCTCGATGTAAATTAGGGGTCTGCTAGCGGGCGAAGTCAGCTAGTGCTAATAATAAAAGAGCGTGATATCACGTTTGATTTCAAATGCAGCGCTGACACGCTATGTACGTATTCCATTTTTATTCATTTCATGGATAAGTCAGTGATATTTTTTAACGAAGGATAACAAGTATTATAACAAGCCACATTTAATTTGTTTTTAAGAGTGTAATTAGTTTAATTGAAAAATCTACTGGTATTTCTAGTTAACCCTTTAAACAATGACTGAAAGTAAAATGTAATTTTAAATTAAACCATTTTATTAGCAACAAATATGGATGGCTCAGAAAAAGTAACTCCATTGGTTATAGGAAAATTTCTGAGACCCCGTTGCATGGAAAACATCAAATCTTTGCCCGTGTTCTACGATGCAAACCAGAAATCTTGGATGACAACAAGCATCTGGGAGAAAACAATCCGACGTTTGGATAGATATTTCTCAAAGAAAAAAAGAAAAATCGTTTTCGTTGTCGACAACTGCCCTGCCCATTCCGACATTCCTCAATTAGATTCTATTGAACTTGTTTTCTTACCTCTACACAGCACTAGTGTTTCCCAACTCCTACATCAGGAGATTATCCAAAGTTTTAAGGTAAACTACCGGAAGTTACTCTTTAATGACATGATTTCTGCAATTGATCAGAATGAGAAGTTTCATGTGTCCGTATTGGATGTGCTGTTTTATATAGACAAAGCTTGGAATAAGGTATCAAAGAAAACCATTTCAAATTGCTTTAGACATGCTGGTTTTTGCTCCTCTGAAAATGATTAATTATCGGACGACGAGGATGAGGATGTGCCTCTATCTGAACTTGCAAAGCGTCTTCAAAATTATAGATGCACCGTACCTGATGAAATGGATTACGTAACTATTGATAATGATTTAGCTACATCTTCTGAAGTGTCCATTACTGGAATTGTCTTCGAAGTGTTAAATTTAAATGCTTCCGGAAGCAACGAGGAAGAGAGTGATGGTGAATTGAAAATTCAGCCTGTAACTCAGGCAGAAGCTCTCAATAATCTTGAAAAGGTAGTGCTAACAACAGCGAAACGAAGCAAAGACAATCCTGCATAAATGAGTATTTCAAACACCGCACTGCACATTGCTAACTATTCTGTAAGTAATGCATCAATTTCTATTATAGTAGTATGTATTCATTCAGTTTCATACTTAAATTAAAACAAAATAATTAATTAATATTATGTGCACTTCTGTTTTTAAAAACTTCATGTTTTTAGCTTTGTTTATGTTGACAAACATATTTAAGATTAAAAATAGCCCTCAATTTTCTTTTATCGAATATATGGTCACCCCGCATATAGAGTCACTTTTCAACGGTCCCCACGGGTGACCATATAAAAAGGTCTGACTATACATAAGCACTCGATTTATATATATGATAACTTATTTAATGGAAAAAAGTTAAATAAGTAATATAATAGCTTGGAAATTTGATATCACACCATTTTTTAGCCACAACTTTTTTTTTTTTTTTTTAACTTTTGAAAAGTTGTTTTTGTAGATATTGTATTATTACCAGAAAACAATTGGAAATAAAAAACTTGTAAAGAATAGATGAAATATTTTACTATATATTTATGGTTTATTTTTAAACTTTTATGCTTCACCACTTTTTAATTTCCTTTTTACATAGTATATATCTTCCATTTTGTTCAAAAGGTGAAGTGGTTTGGAACATAAACATAATGCTAATTTATTTTATTAGTCCAATCGTCTTAAAATCGTGCCTGAGGTCAGTGACCTATTAATTAACAAATTGTTTGAGAAATATTTGCTAATATAATAATTCAAAAACAATAAATATTATTTGAGATGAAAACATTAAATTAAATCAATATTCACAAATGATAAAATATAAAAGAGAATAATTAGAAATGATAAAATAGAATAAGAAGGGAGTACATTTGCTCAAGACTTTTAATCTTATAGAAATCGTTTGAAATTTTAAGCACATGAAAGAAATTTCAATCACCTTATACTATATGAAAACATAAAAATGTAAATTGAATCATCATAAGTATTATCTACTGTAAAATGTGATAGAGTTGGTTAATGGTTAATAGTACATGTTTTAAATTATTGTGAGTGAAATTTTTTGCTTAATTAATACATTGATTCTTCTTTAAATTTTATGTGATCGAAGTCACGGGTAACAGTTAGTATGTATATAAAGTTTTAAAAACAAGGACTGAAGGTAAAAGAATCTGCATTGACACTTGCCTAGGCTGAAGTGTTAAAAAGAAAATGAATTATCAAACTTAAGAAATATATTTCCAAAATTTAAGCAGCAGCAGAGTCATACCTGTACATCAACATAGGAATTCAATCTTGAGTACTTTATTTGGAGAGCAGGCTGTCTGTTTATCCACGTCCTTGACCCGTATACGAAAGTTACAGGCACCCTCGAGTCCAAAGAATTCAACCTGTACATCATGGGATGCTTTGGCCAGCCAGCTTTGTCAGTCATGGCTTTGAAAGCAGCCTCACCACTGAAAAGAAGGCATATGACTGATTAATTTCACAAGATCAGAATATTGTTAGAAAACATACTCAAAATACATTATATCCGAAATTATCAATCAATGAAATATTCATTTTCTAAATTTTTGAAAATACATTAGAAGATATGTGCAATCATTCAAAAATATATTTTACAAAGATTTCGACAATTAAAATAAATAAACTAAATCAGTGTTTGTAGAATATTCACAACTCTATACAAATCATCTCTTTAAAATATTGCTTTTAGTATTTAATTGAATAAGAAATATTTTATTGAATAAGAAAATGTAGAAATACTCAGAACTGAAATTTTCCATTTCTTGTCTTTCAACATCGAAAAAGCTCAACAGTAAAGATTAAAATTCAATATTTGCACTAGTAGCCAGTGGCTGCTAGAGACTATATGTTTAGTAGCCACAACTGTCGTGGACACTTATTACTGTGGTTTGTAGATTTAAAAATTTTAAAAGTAATAGTTTAAAAATATGAATATTATGAAGACATCTTTTCGAGTATATATAAATATAAAATTACCACAGCGGCAGTTTATTTACCCCAACAAAAACAATCAGCTGTTTTTACATTAACAAATGAGGGAACTTATATGAAATTGTCATAATAATTCAGCGATTCAGTGTCTGATGGAAAATATGGTGTATTGAGTAATTGTGCAGTTCATATACAAATAGAATTACAAGGTTCATCCTCACCAATGAAACGTCTTTCAATTGCTACAGATGTATTTTCACATAAGTTTCTGAAGTTAATTACTTCACTGCCTTTGTAACTTATGCCGGTTCTGTTTTTTATTGCTGCGGCATATACAGCAATGCGGCTTACCTCCGGGAAATTACAGTATGTAATAGTAGATGGAAAATAGAAATAGCCACTTTGGTGATCAAATGCATATCATAAAGTCACCAATTTGTTAAGATTTAGTCACCCTTTGGCAAGTGCTGACCAGTAATTATAACCTTAACTGAACAGTACGATGAAATTTACACTTTCAATAGCATAACTGAAATTCACAACTCTCTACTCATAATACAATCAGTTTCGCTAAGTTTAAAAATCCAGAATTCATAATTAAATTAGCTGCCAACAAAGTGTTAAGGCTGTTAATCAGTGAAATCTCAAATTCCTCTTGCTAATGTTAAACCTATAGGCATGTAATGCATTCATATTTTTAAAATATCTCCTTTAAAATACCTACTGTATATCTCAAATATTTATCAAGAAATTAATATTTTTAACTTCTTTATTAGGGTTTCGTTCATCTCACCAAACCCTATTACTCCTGCTCCGTTGTCTGTCCGTCACAGAGCTGTTCTCAGAAACTATATAACTTACAGGCATGAAAATTTGGTTTACTTATAGCTATATATCTACTATGAAGCTCAAAATATTAAAATTTGAAAAAATCTTATTTTAATATAGAGAGAAAAAACTAAAATTATAACAGCTTTTTCCTATTAAATTTAAACATTTTTCGTTATAGCAGTTGCTAACAATTAAAAATCCACAATAAAATTCTTTCTACAATAATTAATTTTCTATTGAAAGATTTCCACGAGAAAAATGAAATAAAAAGTTTCACCAATTGAAAAAGATTAATATGATGTCATAGTGGCAATAAAATGGAAATTTTCAGATTTCTCAATAATACAAGGAGTATGAGTATGTGTAAATACAGAAAGCAGCTTAATATGATGTCATTAGAGAATTAAGACTTTTTAGAGATGGAATTTTTGCGACTGAAGGAAAAAAGCAGTTTAAAAAGAACCATAAGTAAATTAATAACAAATTGTTATACCGAAGAGCAGATTGCACTATAGGATGTATTAAAAAATTTTAATTTTTCATGTCAAAAAGAAAAAAACCCTCAAAGAGCATTTTATTTTTTCTGCCACAAATATCCAGCACCTTGACAAGTCTTATGGTGCAAACTGCACTGTGGTACAACAATTTGTTAAATTTTAGAGAATTTTTAAAATGTGAACAGATTTATACACTGTATGCAAATACTTTTATACAACAATTTATAATGGATATACCATAGCATACACTTATAAAACTACAACTTACAATAAACAAAAAAGTAGTAACCAGTTGCTGCCAAGTGTTACTATAACTAATATTATCAGTGCCATTGTTAGTGATATACTTTCTTGGTTTAGATAATACATAAGTCGACTTAATAAAATAGCTTCCCCCCCTTTTTTTTGTTTTTTTCAATCTATATTATAAAGCAAAAATGTACCTGTCAGTAACGCTGATGTCATATTGACAATGACAATGTCCTCAGCAATCAATTTTGCTTTAATCAAAAATTTTTTAACTTCTAAACATCACACAATTTAAATTTTTACATTACTGAATAGGAAAAAAATATATTTTCAAAGCAATTTGTTTGAAAACTACATTTCAATTTATTGATTTTTTTATTGTTGTTTTAAGAATGATTAAAAAAAAATATATATCTCTGTCACATGCTGCCTGATTATTATGGAAGATTCACTCTTTTGCACTTAAACAATATAAATAGTTCAGAATTTGTTTCTGGCTAAGATTCCATAATAAAGTTAAAGCTTCATCAATAAATAAATAAAATATAACAAAATATACATTTAAGAGATATGTAAGTGAAGTACAAGCTTAAACACTGAAATCATCCCAATCAAAAAGGTTGCTATAAATAGTTCTTAACCACAGGCATGCAGCTAATATAAAAGTTAATGTATTTAATAAATAAAAAAAAAAAAGGTAATATTTTTCATATAAAAATGCTTTTTGGTGTTGTTAGTGAGTAATTAAATATTGTTTTTGCCTTTGTTCTGTACACCATGCAGTATGTTCTGTAACCTGGCTTGAATCTCCTAGTACAGTGAAACTTCCATTTAATGAAGTCTCAACACTTCGTTATGAAGAAAATTTGTTAAATAGAAATCAACTTAAATTTATGAACACACAACCCACATAAAATGGAAATATTTAAAAAGAAACGCTCCCAATAATTAACATTAGCTTGGAAGTTTTGTCTCGTGACAATCTTCGATCTTGTCGACACAAGCAGGAAGAGTTCTAGCACAAAAATAACAATTAGGTGTGTATACATAACCACTCATATACACATAACCCACATAAAATGGAAATATTTGAAAAATATGTTTTAATTCAGGCACTTCTTTTTTATGTAATGTAGATATGAGAATAATTTAATTAGAATATTAAAAAAATGAATAAATATATATAACAAAGAGAAGTAAATGAAAATTGAGGCGTACCTTTTCTTTTTTCATTAAAATGTGATTAAATGTGTGTGTTTTGATTAAATGATTCAAATGTGTTCATTTTCATACAGTCCGCTGAAATAAATTCCTACACCCATCGTAACAGCAACCTCTCCATTTGAATACTGTACATGCACGAAAGTGAAATAAACTTCTTTATATAGAATAAGTTTTTCGTAGTATGGAGATTAATTTACACTAGATGGTACCCGTCAAAACTTGACGGAAAAAATTACAATAACAATATTAGTAAAATAAGCTTCTTTATTACATAAGTATGAAACAATCTTTCAAATATTTTTTTTTTTTTTTAACTTCCCGCAGTGAATTACGTAATTATTTCCAATGCAAACTCCAAACAAACAATCCGTAAACAAAATGGAAATCAGTTTGACATTACGCCCTATTCCTCACGGCAAGAAAGAAAATTTCCTGAACCTATGAAGTATCATACAAATAGCATATCCCTACGTTCTTCTCATATTCAGTCAATAAAAGAACATATTAAATAAGGCACACACCCCCCCCTTGTGATAATGCAACCGAATGACCTCCTATGGGCATGTCCATTGCATCTCCCCAAACGCACCGTCGAAATTCGACGTTAAAAAAAAGTTTTAAAATGTTTTGATCAAAACTTTTAAAGTGTCTTCTTTAATCATTGTTCATTTCAAATCCATATCTTCTGAAACGCATCCATTGTTTTAAACTAATCAATTTTTATGTAAAGATGAAGAATTTTTTTTACAATAATAAATCAATCTGCAGATAAAGGAGATTTTTAATGTTTTCAAGTGGAATTTATTTGTATGGTTTCTTCATTCCTTTACATCATCAGGATGATAATTCCTTTTCCATAATTCAGAGAAATAATGTAAATAAATAAATATCCAAGATTATTTTTGATTCTGTTTTCATTAATATATTGTAAATTTTATTGTTAAAAGTTACTGATAAATGATGCTTTAGTAAATGGGGCTTTTCTTAACTATTTATTATTATTATTATTATTTTTCTTTTTTTAAGATTTAATGGCAACATTCTTCCGTTTGTTTATTGGGCGCTACAGTTTGGCGAATTATTTGAGGTACTTTTCGGTTAGCAGGGCGCCAATGAAGTATATATGTATATATATATATATATATATAGTATATATATATATATATAGTATATACATACATATATACAAATATATATAATGTATATAGTTTTGTTTTTCTAGTATTGAATTTATGTGGTTTATAGATTTTGGTTGGCTTTTGTGATAATGATTCTGCAAGTAATTTTCCATTCGAGTTTATTATTATGTATATATATATATATATATACAGGGTTAGAAATTGGGAATTCTACGTAAGGCGTCAAATGACGACTGCAATTTTTTTTCTAGGTGCCAAACTGCATTTCATGGTTGCAATTTTATGTTATATCATATGTTATATTTTTTCTGTAGCTCTTTGACGAAAGTCGCATTTTTTCTGCGATCCTTTGACGAAACTCATGTTTTTTATGTTCTTTTGACGAAATTCACATTTTTCAGCGGCTCTTTGACGAAATTTACATTTTTACAGTGATCTGTAAACAAAATTAGTCATTTTCGAGATCCTTTGACGAATTTTGCATTTTTTTCTTTGGCTTTTGGACGAAATTCGCGTTTTTTCCACGATCCTTTGATGAAATTCACCGGTTTTTGTTAGATCCTTCGACGAAATTTGCCGTTTTTTAAAGATTTTTTGACCCGTTTTTTCGAAATCCTTCAACGAAATTTGCCTTTTTTCGAGAACCTTCGACGAAATTTGCCACTTTTTCGCAATCCTTCGACGAAATTTGCCACTTTTTCGCAATCCTTCGACGAAATTTGCCACTTTTTCGCAATCCTTCGACAGAATTCATCGTTTTTTCGCAATCCGACGACAAAATTTGCTGTTTCTTCATTGAAATTGGCCGTTTTTCCCTGATCCTTCGACGAAATTAGCAGTTTTTACAACGATCCTTTGACGAAGTTGGCGTTTTCTCCGTGGCCCTTCGGCGAAATTCACATTTTTCCGCGATCGTTCAATAAAACTTGTTTTTTTTTTACGGTCTTTTGATGAAATTCACGTTTTTCCACGCCCTTTGAGTAAATTTGCGTTTTTTTCGCGATCTGACAACGAAATTAGCCATTTTCAACGATCTTTTATTAATTAATTTCGCGGTTTTTTTCACGATCCTTCGACGAAATTAGCCATTTTTTCGCAATCCTTCGACATAATTCACCGTTTTTTAACGATCCTTTGATGAAGTTTACCGTTTTTTCGCAATCCTACAGCGGAATTCGCCGTTTTTCCGATCATTCATCTATTTTTTTGCATCCCAACTCCAATTTTTCGCGTAATTTACGCGTTTTAAGCATCCGCAGCATCTGTAAAAGAAAAAAAAGCTAGGCGTCAAATTTGACGACCAGGTATAATTTTGTGGTCGTCAAATACTAACCGAAAAGTACCTAATTTGCATATAGTTTTTTTTTCTTAATGGGACGACGGGATAATGCACGGAATTTCGACGGGATAATGAATATTTTTTATGGTACCAGAATATTTTTCTGTATTTTATAGTTATATTAAGAAATACATATTTTTATGATTTGCTGAATCACTTATTTGTTTACTTTTTCATGCATTATATTATTGAAGGTTGTTAGTTCTCTGTAGCAATATTTTTACTAGTTAAGAGTTGGTATAAGAGTCATTTTGAAAAATGGACATTACTATATAAACTTCTTACAACTTTACACCAGGTTCTTGAGTGTAGTCTCGCTAGTGTGCATTAGTTCATAAGTAATATAATGAAGCAAAAAAAACATACCTGTTTTATGAATTCGGATGATAGGGATGAAGGATGTTTACCTAGGTAATGGTACATCATATCTTTGGCATTGTGGTGATTTGATACCTAATTAACAGACTCCGAAACTTGATAAAAAAATCAAACTAATTTTTAAGTGAACACCTTTAAAGAATTTAATAATTATTAGTTTTAGGCTATATGCCCAAGGGATAAAATATACTGGAGCATAATTTCATTTAAGTACGTTAGTATTAAATAGTTTAAGCTTTAAATAAGGGATATAAAAAAAAAACTGAATTTCTCTCATCAGGAAGAGCATCTTCTTTCCCTGAGATCTAACACATCACTGACTGTCAAGCGCGCGGGAAAAAAGAAACCGAAATTCCCTGCCAAACCCATCCCATTCCATCGCTTGGCGTTTACTCCTGACAGTGTCCACAGCTTGGGACGTCTGAGCGATAATTCGCCCAATGCGGCAACGCAGCTGTCCGGAGCATCGCGCCGACGATAGCGTCCTCGGCAACCCTAAATGATGTGTCCTTGAGGGATGGTCGCTGAAGCCTCCTGTCACTCACACTTCAAGATGGCTAGGGATGAAAAACCAAAAACGGATGCTTTGGCCTGAGAATTAGAATAAAAAGAAGTTTGAAATTTAAGATTTACGTTATGGGAAAATTACGTTTTGGAAGGGGGGAAAAGCATGTAATGAATGCTGACATTCTCAATACTATTTTAAAATAGGAATAAAAGTAAAAAATATTAATTTAAAGTACAAATAATTCAAAATTAAGTTGAACAAAGTAGTTCAGGTTCTTTGCAGACAAACGAAGTTAATTTATGTTATTTAAGTTAAATTTTAGCGTGATCTAAATAGGATGCGTTGTGAATAAAAGATTAATGTGAATATTAAATCTGGAAGAGTTTAATTTCCAAGAAGAGTAATTTTTAAATAACTAAATGGTGGGAAATTTTTGAAAAAGAAAAAAATGGCATAAATCATTATGACATTACTCCCGAAAAACAAGGGAAAAAAATTAATGCAAAAGTAAAAAAAATTAAAAAGAAACCTTACCGCTCCAGCATATTCTTTTACATGGGGTTGACAGAGATGGTGTACAATAACACCATGTAAGCAAGAAACAAAGAATGAAACATGACATCACATTAATACATTTTGTTACAGCCGATTTTTCCAATACAACAGAATTCAAATTCTTTCTGTGTCTTGACATAATTTACAAAGCTGAAACAAACTAAATGATCATAACCCAATTGTATGATTTCACCTTCTTTTCTGTATATTATTTGTAACATGTATGAATAAAATATTAATACCTATAATTTTGTAAAGTATGCACTTTTTTTTTTTTTTTTTTTCACAAACACATACATGAACAAATACAACACATATAATATGAATGAAGTTATTATGCTAGCCAATACAATTAAGTTGTAAATTAAATTGATATCAACAATGGAAAATAAGTACTTAGGCCATTATTTTTTTTTTTTCGTGACAGTTATTAACATGTTATTTTGAGTATAGTCATGTGAAAAATTTGGAATTTATCTCAAATTATTCATTAAAAAATGTCAAAATCTGTAATAAAAATATACCATGGTATTAAATTTAAATCAAAACCAAGAACAAATATTGTGCACATACACATTCTTGGAGCAAGGGGTGACTAAATCAACATAGAGAAGTAGCAATCTAACATACCAATTAAGATATTTAATCTACACACTTAAACATTCTAATTTAAGGTAATTTCAGATTAGTATATTTTGCTACAAAATTTCAATTGCATTCATTGAATGTCCTGTTATCATATCAAGAAAAACAAATAAATTATTTGTTCTAGTAAAATTATACCTTTAAACACACCTATAAATAGGAACAATAAAAATACCACATTATAAAATAATTCGTAACAAAATATTTTTGGTTTGAGGCAATATAAACGCAATGCTTGGTAGAACCAAAAATGTTAAAAGAGTGTATAAACACTATTGCATATAATGTTTTTCCCAACAGGGAATGAATATAAACACAATACTTAATAAAAAAATGATTTGTATTACCATATTGCAAACACAAAATTGTTTATGATTATAACCACATTGCACAAAATGAACTACAAATATATGACAACATTATTGATAGTAAATATATATATATTGTGCTACAAGAATGAACAAAGACGAGATGAGGAAGAAGGATATAGTGAAAGAACCTGAGAGAAAAAGTAGAGGTTAGGAGAATTATATACATTATTTACAATTAACAAATCCCAGCAAAAATAATAACCAATAATATATGTAAAACTTTCTATGAAAATTTCAGGTAGTAAAGCTATTCTGATGACACAAAATAACTTAAAATTTGCTTTATACTAATAGTAATGAGCAATTAAACTAATGCACTAATCACATTGATAAAAAAATAAATTCACTGTACTAAACACAATGAGACAACAGAACATGATTTACAATGTTCAAACGATTAAATTGCACTGTATTAAGTAAAATAAAGAATATATCACCTTAAAAAATTACAAAAGTCCCGATGTAAACAGCTTTGATTAATTATTATTACTGTATGAAAGAGTTCTTTGAATTACTTCAATCCTGAAAAAGAGAATCAGACATCATTACAAACAAACAGTTCAGAGTTGGAATAAAGGAAGGCTTTCATCATAAGTTTCTGCCTGCAGAAAAGTTTATGAGGAAAGTTTATAATTTGTAGATATGATGGTAAAATGTGCACTTGAAAGTCTACAATTTATTCCTTCTGGCTGTCGGTCTTAAATCATATCTGTTTCTGTCTCCAGGAACAAAGATTTTCGCCGCTCTTCGTTTCTTATTAGGAGTTTCTTTTGGATCTTTCTGCAAGGTATCCTCTGGAACTGCGTTATCCCTGACTGGAACATCATTCTGAGTTGCATTAGTTGTGATGTTGGATGAACCTATGTCATTGGTTGTAGTACTGTTTGTTGCAGGAACAATTTCTTGATCAGCCTTTTTAAAAGGTTTCTCATTGTGAGACTGATCATCGGTTAGTGGTTCTGCTGCAGAGGCGTTGGTTGTTGTGTTGTTGTTACCCGAAATTCTGTCTTTGCTGGAATATATTAAATGTTCCTTTCTTTTAGTTATGGGAAGTAATCTGTTGATGTGAACTTTCTGTATTCTTGAATTTGGGTCATTTCTTAGTTGAATTTTGAAAATTACGCTGGAACATTTTTCTATGATCTTGAATGGACCTTGGGAAGCTCTTTTGAATTTATTGGAGTTATCTAAATATACTTCATCTCCTACTTTTGGATTACGGAGTTTAGCTATTAGGTGTTGCTTGGAGTTTTGTATCTCTTGGTGATAAAGTAAATTACTATGTACTTGATCATACAACTTCTGTAAATTGTTAGCCAAGTTGTAGTAATCGTTATGTACATCCAATCTGTCTTGATAAACATTAGGGTTGAAGGTGTCTAATATATTAGGTAGTCTCCTGCCAAAATGAACTTCATTAGGTGAGGTTTTAATAGTGGTGTGAAAAGAGCTGTTATATATGCTTTCATGAATTTTTAGTGCGGTATTGAAGTTGTATCCTTCGGACATTAAGGTTTTAATTGTTGATTTTATGGAAGAATTGATTCGCTCCGAAACAGAGTTAGCCTCAGGGTGTGCTGTTGTTGTATTTTTCAAGTAAACACCCAGCATCCTGTTGAATTCATCAAAGATGTTCGCTTTGAATTGGCTTCCATTATCGGATAAAATCATTTCTGGTCTCCCGAAGGTGACTATATAATCGAAAATTGCATGTACTGCATTCATTGCAGTTATATTCGTCAAAGGATATAGTTTAATGTGTTTGCTAAAGTGGTCTATAACCGTTAATATATGTTTGCTATTTCTGAAAGGGCCCACAAAATCCAAAGATAAAAATTGACCAGGTCTATTGGGAATAAATGTATTTTGTAAAGGAGCTGGAGGTACCCTTTGTGGTTTTAGGGTTAAACATTGATGACATGATTTAACATAGTTTACAACATCAGAAAACATCCCTCTCCAGAAAAATTTTTCGTTCAAGATTTTGTAAGTTTTATCAATTCCAAAGTGAGTGAAGTGACTTACTCTTAAACATTTTTCTTTTAGTTTTGCAGGTACTACAATTTTGTTGTTTCGTCCGTCTTGTTCATTATTTGGTCTTTTAACGAATAACAATAGCTTAGTTGTGGGACATATTATATAATTTTTAAATTTTGTTTTGGCTTCCTGTGATTTTTGCTTAAGTTCATTAAATATTTTTCTGATTAATTTGTCCTGTTTTTGTTCTGTGAGTAGTTCCGTCAGTTCTATGTCTAGTTGTTTGTTATGAGATTTTTCTTCTAATATATTACATGTATGGTTATTTGTTATATTCTCTTCCGTTTCTTCAACTATTGGCAAAATTTCTTTTGAATGAATTAGATTCGGATTTGACAACAAATCTATGGAATTTTTATCTAGTGGAGTCCTTGACAAATAATCTGCCAGTATGTTTTGACGTCCTGGTATGTGTTTGAAAAAGTAGGAATATTCCTCTAATTCCATTAACCATCTGGTTATAATGCTCGCTGGTGAAGTCGTTTTTTTATATTTTTCGATTGGTTTGCTATCTGATAGTATTAAGAATTTTCTTCCATATAGAATATATCTGAATGCTGAGATACCCTTAACTATGGCCATGAGTTCTTGTTGTATTGCAGGATATTTAATTTCTGCTTTTCTTAATGCCTTAGAATAGTATGCTACTGGAAGAAGGTAATTACCATGTTGTTGTAATAGAACTGCACTAATGGCGAATGATGATGCATCTGTGTTTAGAATAAAAGGTTTGTTAAAATCTGGTTGTCTAAGAAAAGGAGAATTGAAGAAAATCTTTTGCATATCATTGAAAGCTTGATCTTCTATCTCTGTCCAAACGAATCTACATTTTGTTGATGTGAGTTTAACCAAAGGATCAGTTAGTTTTGCATATGAAGGAATAAGCGTTCTATAAAATCCACAGAGACCTAAGAATTTTTTTAGTTGTCTCTTGGTTTTTGGTTTGGGAAAACTGTTTATCTTAATAATATTAGATGTAATTGGAAAAATATTATTATTTTCTATTTTGAAGCCTAAGTAATTGACTGACGTGGTGTGGAAAGAGCATTTTTCAAGGTTTAAGGTTAGGTTATGTTTCTTAAAGACTTTTAGTAATCTTTCTAATTTTTCTAAGGTTTCTTGAAATGAATTAGAACAAATGATAAAATCGTCGAGATAGCTCACTATACCTGGAAGATCGACCTCTTCAACAATGGTATCAGCCAAAGCTTGGAAATGACCTGCGGACGTTTTGAGTCCTTGTGGCATTCTCTTTAACTTGTACGTACCGAACGGGCTAGTGAAACAGATTCTTTCTTGGTATTTTCCTGGTAGGTTCACCTGGTGGTATGCTGAAGGCATATCCAGTGATGTAAAGAATTTATAACCAGCAATTTTTGTCACGATTTGCTGAATTTTTGGAAGTGGATAGCTTGAATGCTGTATTACTGCATTTAATAATCTGAGGTCTAATGTCATACGGTAAGCTTCCTTTTTGTTACCCACAGGCTTTTTCTTTACAAGTAGCATGGGACATGCCCAAGAAGCTACGTTCTTTTCTATGATACCTGCTTCAACCATTTCGTCAATTTGCTTCTTCGTTTCAGCTTGAAGGGCCTGGGGAATTGGGAACGGCAAAGTTTTAATGGGATAATCTGTGGTGAAATGTATTTGTGGCTCAATAATGTCTGTATGGCCCAAAGAGTTTAAAGAACTAGAAAAGGATTGAAAGTTTGCCTTTAAAATGTCTTTTAATTTGCTCTGTTCTTCTGGCCTAAGATGTTCTAAATTAATTCTTGCTTCGTTAAATTCTGTTTCTCGTAATTTAATTGTTTCTGGGGTGGGTTGTATGACATTTATAGTTTCATTTATATTGGGTGGAGGAGTTTGAAAGTTTGTGCTATCGTTAACATCAAAAGGTACTTTTATATCTTCAATAACATCTATTGATCCTAATTTGTTGTTTTTCAATAACTGAGCTTTTTTTTGTGAGGTGTTTTCTGTAAAAATGTGCAAGTTATACCAGTGAGGTAATTTTTTTGTGCAAGGATTTGTGAGCAATGTGTTCGATTCAGTTTTATCCTGTTTGAAAGAATAAATGGCTTCATGTAGTTTGATCGTGTCAAACTCTTGAGAGGGGATAAAAATAAGGTCTTTATTCAACCAATCTTCATTTAGTTTGACTTTTGCCTTAATATAGGCTTTTTCGCCTGATTGCAATTTTATATTTTGAGACAAAAATATTTCATTGACTTCTTGTTTTGTTTTTAAATTTTCTTTTATTTTAGGAATGAATGGTTGAGCATTGATGAATTGTGTTAAATTACTCTCTTTTAAAATTTCATCTGGTGTGGCATTTTTTGAAATGATAGAATTTAAATTTACCTTGAATGATTCATTTATAATTTTGTTACTTTTATTGGATGGTTGATTTGAAAAATAAATAAAATCATTTTTGATCTTGCAACATCCCATATCTGGGAAAATTAGAACATTGTACTTAGATATGAAATCATATCCCAATATGATGGTGAACGGAGAATTTGTTGCAATTTGTGAAATATAAATGTGGTGACGAAAATGTTGGTTGTTGATCTTGAAGGAGGCACTAACACATCCACTGAAATGAACTTGCGAATTAATGGTGGAAATCGATACCGATCTGCCTAAGTTTTTATATTTTAAATTGGACTTAATAGATTCAAAAAAACTTTTAGACATCAACGAAATAGAACTTCCTGTATCTATTAGACAATCTATTGTCTCTTCCGCCATTTTGATAGGAATTAGTGGAATTAATGGGTTTTCTGAATTAACGTTAGCAATTATTTGTATAGCTTTTGCCGGAAGTTGTATGCTTGGAGAGTCACGGATTCCAGCGTCTGTGATCTCTTCAATTAGTTTGGGTGATTGTTTGGATGGAAAGGAATAGCTGGAAAATTATTAGTATTGCTGACATTTTGATTAGGTTGTTGAAATTGGTTACATTGTCTTGCCGAATGTCCCCACGAAAAACATAATTGGCATTTTACATTATCTTGATTATTATGGTTGGGTCTACTTATGAATCTTCCCCTTCTAAAATTTCTTCTGGCAGTTGGCTTGAAATTTTGTTTGACATTTCCGAAGTTTGTTTTGTTTCTATTGTGTAAGTTATGTGCGCGGATTTTTTTAAAACTATTTCTATTTTGGTAATTTTGATTTTGTTTATATTTTTGGATTTTTTCGACGGATTCGTGTAAAGAATTAATCTGTTGTGTTAAATTGCCAAATTTATCCTCATCATCATTATTACACTTCAGAACTTTGTTACTGTTTATTCTGTTCTGAATTAGTGTTGCTCTCTTTACCGCGTCTTCGTAAGTATTGATTTCGTTTTCCAAAATACTTGATCTCATTTCCGGTGGTATTATTTGCAAAAATTTTATAAATTTGGTTTTATTAACCGTTGTGGTGTCCTGTACATCGCCGTAAATTCTGTGCGTCGTGAGATCCAATCTATGAGCTAAGTTAATTATTGTTTCCTGTGGTAACATTTGAAAGGATTCAAATTCATTGATATTTTCTGCAAATGATTTACCTTTGAAAAAATCGTTAAGTTTATCAAAAAGTTCTTCTATTGAATTAAATTTCCGTATTTCCTCTGCTTGAGTGATTAATGTTTGGGCTTTGCCTGTAAGTTTAGATTTAGCATATAATAATGAAACTTTCTCATTCCACTTATTTAAATCTGCAACGTCTTTTATTTGATTGATAAAATAATTGACAGAGATGTTGTTACCGTCGAAATTCTGGACGTTGATGAATGGAATGTAATTCTGATTTATACTATTGTTGCTATCATTTTGATTAATAATAATATTAGATGTAGATGGTGGAGCTATGGGTGTTTGTGGACTGAGATTCGGCATATTTATTGCCGCTACCGTTCTGTTACTATTTTTTGTTTTTCTACTACGAGGAGGCATGATTATAAATTAAATTTAACACTTCATTTAAAAAAATAATTGCAGAACAAACGTCTTAGAAGTGCACCATATTTTTTTTTTTTTTTTTTTTTTTTTTTTTTTTTTTTTTTAAGTTTTCAACATTTCTATTTCAAATCATCATTTACCATAATTATAATCATAAAAATGCACTTGCGAGCCGGCCATTAGCACCAATTGTAGCAATATTTTTACTAGTTAAGAGTTGGTATAAGAGTCATTTTGAAAAATGGACATTACTATATAAACTTCTTACAACTTTACACCAGGTTCTTGAGTGTAGTCTCGCTAGTGTGCATTAGTTCATAAGTAATATAATGAAGCAAAAAAAACATACCTGTTTTATGAATTCGGATGATAGGGATGAAGGATGTTTACCTAGGTAATGGTACATCATATCTTTGGCATTGTGGTGATTTGATACCTAATTAACAGACTCCGAAACTTGATAAAAAAATCAAACTAATTTTTAAGTGAACACCTTTAAAGAATTTAATAATTATTAGTTTTAGGCTATATGCCCAAGGGATAAAATATACTGGAGCATAATTTCATTTAAGTACGTTAGTATTAAATAGTTTAAGCTTTAAATAAGGGATATAAAAAAAAAACTGAATTTCTCTCATCAGGAAGAGCATCTTCTTTCCCTGAGATCTAACACATCACTGACTGTCAAGCGCGCGGGAAAAAAGAAACCGAAATTCCCTGCCAAACCCATCCCATTCCATCGCTTGGCGTTTACTCCTGACAGTGTCCACAGCTTGGGACGTCTGAGCGATAATTCGCCCAATGCGGCAACGCAGCTGTCCGGAGCATCGCGCCGACGATAGCGTCCTCGGCAACCCTAAATGATGTGTCCTTGAGGGATGGTCGCTGAAGCCTCCTGTCACTCACACTTCAAGATGGCTAGGGATGAAAAACCAAAAACGGATGCTTTGGCCTGAGAATTAGAATAAAAAGAAGTTTGAAATTTAAGATTTACGTTATGGGAAAATTACGTTTTGGAAGGGGGGAAAAGCATGTAATGAATGCTGACATTCTCAATACTATTTTAAAATAGGAATAAAAGTAAAAAATATTAATTTAAAGTACAAATAATTCAAAATTAAGTTGAACAAAGTAGTTCAGGTTCTTTGCAGACAAACGAAGTTAATTTATGTTATTTAAGTTAAATTTTAGCGTGATCTAAATAGGATGCGTTGTGAATAAAAGATTAATGTGAATATTAAATCTGGAAGAGTTTAATTTCCAAGAAGAGTAATTTTTAAATAACTAAATGGTGGGAAATTTTTGAAAAAGAAAAAAATGGCATAAATCATTATGACATTCTCGTTTAAATATACCCTACTTATATAAAAATAGCGTGTGTTCTCTGTGGTGTTTCGCATAAACGTTGTAAAATTCAGGTTATTAGATTTTATCCAACTTTGCTGTCATAACAGCTGATGAAGCAGCCATTTTCGGCGATTTTTTTGTTACCTGTAAAATGTTTGTTTTTGGTATAGCCCAAACTAAGAAAAAATTGATTACTTTTCCATTATACGGACACACCATTGTCGCCAAGCATATATTTACATGTATGGCATGGTGTCGGTATAACGGAAAAGAACCAAAATTTGCGATCGATCAAATAATTGAATTTCGTTAAACATTAAATTTTCTGGTACTTTTCTATTATCCGGTCGACCACTTTTCATAACAAAAAACTATCACCAAACTGTAAAATTAAACGCCGAAAATGAAGTGCGATTTACTTGATATCAGAAGCATTATATGTGTTTGTTACGCAATCAAGTGGTTTTTAACTCGAGATTCGCGTCTATTTTCCTTATGTTTTACTGATTTATTAGTTATTTCATAAATTAAAATAACAATTGTGTCCATAAATTCATGTATTTTATTTATTTATTTATTTTGATATTTCAATGGCAACGTTCTCCCGTTTATTTGGTGTTACAGTTTGGCAATAGTTTTTTGTTATGAAAAGTGGTCGACGGGATAATAGAGAAGTACCGATTTTCTTATTTTTAATCTGAGAAAGAAGCAATAATCATGGATTTAATTAATTTTGCAATATGCGGTGCAACCAAAATAATTTTGATTAAATCAGTACATATATCGCAGACGCACCTGGGTAATTTTTTGGCGCCTAAATGACGATTTTTGCTTTGTATGGCAACCTGGTGTTTTATAATAAATTTGAATATGTGTGTAAATAAATAAAATAAAATAGGTACTTTTATGTTAGCTGGGCGTCAAGGATAACTCTCCAAATCTTGTTTCAATTGGAATCATTTAAATTGCAACATTTTACGTGAGATTTGTTATTCATATTGATATGTTTACGTTTAGATATTTTATTATGATTATATTCTAGTTAATTAAGTTTTTTTTTTTAAAGATTTTATACTACAATGTTAAAATATTACCTAGTTGATATTAGCTAATGTCAAAAGATTGGCGAACCACAGATTTCAGGGAATAAACTCTATGCCCTCAAAAGTGGGAGTTGTCGACTTTATGACGTCATAAGCAGAAGTAAATATTTAATTGAAAATTACAGCTAATTAATTAAATTTTCGAACAAACGAATGCACGATAACAAATCTGTGTCCAAATATCTTTCATTTAAAAAAAGAATGGTGTAATTTGATGCAGTAGTTTGTTCTGACGGATTGTCGAAAGAAATCGCTTAGCGTTTTAAATATATAGATGTTAATGAAGTTCAAAGTCAAGGTTCTGCAGAAAATTTCGTTAAGTAAAAAACTTTGTTAAATAGGGACTTTAAAGGTTTAAAGAGAAGTTCTACTGTATTTTTAATTGCAAAATTACTTAATTTGTTTTAGCAACAAATCAGATTGATATTTATTGCCTTTTTATTTGTCTAAAATGTTGTGCTAGATATTTATAAGTCATGAAGAACTAATTTAATAAAGGATTTAAATCAGTGGTTTTCAACATTTTTTTGGCCATGCCTTAGCATCTCTAAAATTATGATTTCCCTCCCCCCCCCCACCTCTAGCATATAATTCTTGTTATTTAACCCTTTTTTGTTATGTAAATCCTTATTCATCTAGAAGAAGCATTAACAAAGAGAAATGCAGCATCATCCATATAACTTAACGTTTTTATTAACAAATGAAGCAAGTAAAAAATTTCTCAAAAACTTGTTTTTGACAAAAAACTCTATAACCACAACAAAGCCATATATCTTCACCTTCACATTAAGAAGAATTTTGTTGTTACTTTTTCAGTTTACTTCAAAGAGAAACGAAAAATTTATATAGAGTCTGCATTTTTATCTTCACAAAAATTATGGAAAACATGCTCACATTCGGTATTAGTTCTGATAGCATTGATACATGTTATAATTAATTTTAATGCCTCATTTAATAATTTTTGGCAATAAGAATTCTCTATAAATAATACAATGCACAAGCAATATTTCTGGCTTCTCATTCTCATCAATTTATACCTATATTTTTAGTACCACATCAAAAACAAGTGAGATATTTTCGGCAAAAAACACAATGCACAAGAAGCATTTCCCATTTTTTATCAGTTTTAAAGTAGCCATTTCTCTTTCCCATCATAAAATTTTTCTCTGTTAGAGAGCTTTGCCTTCCCCCATCATCACCAGTTCATCGCCAAGTGTATTTTGGTTTCAAATTTTAAAACATATATGACACGAACGATGTATATTTATGTACCTTGTATGAAACGCATGAGCAGAACCCCATAAGTAATTTACTATTAACTAATATCTTACTGTGATCCCCATTTCATAATTTATTAACTTTCTAAGATTCGTAGAACTTAGTTTAAAAATTTTAAATATTTTTAGATTAAAAGTTTCGATACAGGTTTAGACAGTCAGTTTGACATTTAAGTAGTTTCATTAAGAAAAGTTTCTTTATGTGAGACATTGCAGAGTGATTTATTAGAAACACAAAGCTCATTCAATAAAAAACTGAAAAAGTTGTGTAATATTCTAAAATAAAATAATAACTAGAACAGTTAAATAAAATATTTAGATATTAAAAAGGGACACAGTGTCTCTAAAATTGAAAATAAAATTGTATAATTCTTCTGGGTACAGTTAAAGAGTTTGAATGAGGACTTCTCAAAATTGAATAAGAAACTTACGTTTTTTTTTATTTTCTCCAAATTTTACATTTTAGATTATAACGTTATTATTTTTTTTTCAAAAATAGACAAAAAAGCTGCCAGGACACAGGAAATGACCATTCTCAAATTGCCTCCTGTGTCATGTGCAAACCACTGATTTAAATCCTTAGTAAATGTGTTTTATATGTTGCCAAATAATTTCATAAAACATTTTCAGACTCAAATCTCAGTGACACAGCAACAAACGAGAAACAATTTCAAAGTAACTGCTATATTTTAAAATTTTTGATTACTTAATCCATTCATTCCCCCTAGTGATCTGCATGGGCCTGGGCTGAGTCAGGCCGGCAGAATTAGGAGAAAATTTTTAACGGACTGGGTTGATGGACAAAACAAAAGGGCCTGCAGGCCAGGTATGGGCTACTGGCCATACAGACCGTTAGATTTTTACTTGTTGAAATTTTTCATTGCACTGCAAGAATCAGAATATTTGGAAGTTTAACATATTTTTTCCGTCGTTGAAACAAAATCAATTCATCAGTCACTATCACATACCAATTTCAAAATTAATTTTACATTTAAGCAATCCGATGTAAAAATTTAAACAAAGCCGATAAAATATGAACCATTTTCAACTAATATGATTTTTGTGAAAATAAGTATTAATGGGCATCACAAGCTGACGTCTACATCAATTCAGTAATATAACATGTTAAGTGTAAGAGATCAGAATCGGACATTTTACATTGTGTCTTATTCCAAATTTAATTGCTTTAGCAGACTCGGGTTGAGCCGAGATCAGGCTTACATTTTTTACTACATACTGGAATAGACTTAATTGTTCCTAGACAATTTGTTTTATAAAAATAATAGGCATAGCAAATTTCTGATAATGGAATCAGTGGAAATATACCTTAAGTAGTTCTCCACAACACAAAACTCTCTGAAACATTTTCTGACTCATTTTTAACTGTAAATCAGGGTTGTTAAAAATCGTGATTTTTTTAAAAAAATCAAAAAAATCTGATTTTTTTGATTTAAATCAGATTTTTTTGATTTAAATCGGATTTTTTTGATTTTTTTAAATATTTTTATAGTATAATATTATTTGTGTACTCTGCACATATTTATTTATATTTTCTGTATAGATTTACATATTTCTATTAATTTCATTACAATTTCTAGATAAGAATTCAAAATAATTTAAATTTAAAATTGTTGCAAACAAATTCAGATGATTCATTTAAAATTTAAAACATTCTAATATTAAATTGTTATACATATAAATATGTGTGTTATATGTATAAATTTCTATTTAATTTAAAAGTAATTAAAATTTTCTTTCGTGTATTACTCCAAATAACACATATTTTATGTAACAACGTATAATAAATACAACAAAGAATGCTAAATGCATATGGGTATATATTTATTATGCATCATGCAAGAACAATTCTATAATTTTTAAGTTATGACAAAATATTAAATAGAAACAATTTAACATTGGTGAATATCTATAAACAGATAATTGTTTAAATCATTAATATAAAATTATAGTTTAATATTAGATTACAATTCAATCTCTTACAAAATCTGGTTTTTATTTTGTAATTATTTACATATATGTAATTATATTAACATTTTTAACTATTTATGCATTTAGGGTTTTGTATAAGAACACCAATTTGGCTGCTTTATCATTTCCTAATTTATTTCTAAGTTTAGATTGAGCTAAACTTATGTTGAAAAACCATATGTTGAAAAAATCCGTTCCACGGAGGAAGAAGTAGCTGTTGCTGTAAACAGTTGCTCTATGGCTTTCTTTACACTCCCTTCACCATCTGATACACAAATTTCTGAATCAAAGTGTGTTTTCCACCAGTCTAAGGGAGAATCTTTGTTACGATGTCTTCATCAAATAAAAATTTAGAAAAAGGATCAGATTTTCCTTGAAATTTCATTATCACGGATATAAAATGTGAACTGTATTTGTCTTTAGCAAAAAGTAAGGCTTTCTTTTTTTCATCATTAGTCAAATTCACACTATACTATTCTAAGGCACCAAATGCAAGGTAATCCTATAACTAAAAGTGTGAAGCTATCAATTATCAGTGTTATTGCCCCCCCCCCCTTACTCAGCCATGGTCAATTTTAGAAAACAATCTTGCTTACTTGACAATACGAATGACTGCTTAGTGCTTAGCTTAGTACAATAACATTTCTTATTTTTTTCCATTTCAATAAGCAATGAATTCTAGGAAAAGAAAGAGGAAAGGGATCAGTTACAGGGATTAAAGTATTTTCAATTATAGAAGAAACATGAAACTGGAATTAATTCTATGTTAGACAAACAGTCCAAATATTTATGTTATAATTAGTTCATGTATTGATCACATTATATGATCAATACATCAGCATATGGGATATTGTAATTTGCAGGTAAATGTAAAACAAACTTGTGAATTGTGTATAATTTGCTTT
This sequence comes from Maratus michaelseni, assembly GCA_963931845.1. NCBI lineage: Eukaryota > Metazoa > Arthropoda > Arachnida > Araneae > Salticidae > Maratus > Maratus michaelseni. The sequence continues at coordinate 767,574 of OZ007597.1, read as the reverse complement.
AGAGAAAGTGACTCTCCACTGAAAATAGTATTATATTAAATAGATTTAACTTTAGCTTCAGCATCTTGCTTTCAAAAAATGGAAGTGACTAAGAAAAAAAAAACTTTAAAAATTAGTAAGTATTTATCAGTAGGTTTTGGAGAATGTACTATGGATCGATAATATTTTTAATGCAGTGTTGCATTTACTTTCATAATATAATAGTATTTTTAATCTATAAAAGTTTTATTTAATGTTATTAAAAGGTAATTTTTAATCTGAAGTGAATGATTTTAACTTTTATTTTAACATGAATGAGGAATTTGATCCTTATTCAGCCAGTAAACATGAATGTTGAAAAAGCTGATTTAAATCAAAGATTTTTAAAAAAAAATCATTTGATTTAAATCACGATTTAAATCAAGCTGATTTAAATCAAACAACCCTGCTGTAAATGCATACAATTGACAGATTTGACTTTTGAACATAAAATTGACAGATTTGACTTTTGAAGAGATTTAAAATCAAGTAGTGTTTTCCATTTTTTGATAAATAAATTATTTATCGAGGTATAAATGATTCTTGTCATGTGATGACAGGTTTTTATATCCTTTTCTGTGCTATCACGTCTGGAAATTTCATTCAAAATGCCAATTTTGTCCGTATTTTCTGAAAGATCTTTTGCATTTTTTAAAAAATGGAAAACGTCATTCCATTACATACTTTCTGAATAAGAACATTTGCCAATTTTATGTGTTTCTTTACAAAATCGAATTCAGAAATGTGCCAGAAAGTAACTACTTTCAATTTGAGAAATGTCTTAACAGAGAAATATTTTCAAAAATCTACTTTTTATTATCCTGCTTCAAAAGTTGTGGGTTTTTTTTATGCATATCAAAACACTCTTTTTTTTCTTTTTGTCTAAACTACATTAATTCTTTTAATGAATCTTTATTTGAATATTGAAAATTCTAAGTGGTTCTAAGTAATCATTAATGTTGCTATTGTGTTTTTCTGAATGCTATTATTGTTTTCAATGAATTTTTATTTGAATGTAAGAGTCTAATGAGTCTAAGCGATTATTATATTTATTATTCTGTATGATTTGACTACTGAACATATAGCAATCTAAAATATACTGTTAAATCTTTCCATAAATATGTATTAAGTATTCTAGAAAAGAATTTTAATTGTATGTTAAGAAAAATCAGAATTTTAAGTGGAAATTGAGTTGAAGCTGAATTTTATTGATTTTTGCACAGGTCGGACCAGGCTGGGCCTGTTTTCACTGATTTTTGCATGGACCGGGACCGACCTTTTAATTTCTGCATCAGGCCGAGCCAGGGCTAGATAGCTTTCTTTCGACCGTGCCCAAGCCTGGAAATTCCAGCCTGTGCAGACCTTTAATCCCCCCCCCATCAATTAAAATCAATAATCAATAACACTTTACTGTTAACTAAATACACAGAAGTTGATAATAGAAGATATGCATAAGAAAAAAAAAAAAAGATACCTTGGTTCTTGAGAATTGCAGTGATATGCATAATTCATAATAGCTTTTGGATTCCTCAGGAAATTACCATATTTTTTCTTTAAGTCACTTCTAAATGTCTTCACCAAATAAGGACCTAATTAAGAAGAAATTAAAAGAAAATCTTCAATATAAGAATAGACAAGATAAAAAGTTACTTCTTTGTTCTAGGGGCATTGGCACATGTGGGGAAAACAGCAAAGTTAAGATTAGTGAGAATAGCAAAATTTTCAAAAACGATTTCTGGCAACCTTTATTTACATTTTAAAAGTGTCATCAGGTAGTTATATATTTATGAAATAAATATTAATGTATCAAATGCACGACCAATGTGTTTTATATTTATACTATTTAATACATACATTGAGAAATTTGTTTAATTTATACATAAATAAAAGCATACAATAAGATTAAGTTAATACAAAATATATAACATAAGAGCCTTGTAAGATTAGAATTCTTTCATTGGTCGCAGTTTCACCTTAGTGATTATAATATCCAGTGCAAAATCACACATTCTTAAAACTGACTCATGCCAAGGTGCCTGCAACAAAAGAAGTATCAAGAAAAATATATGTATATATTATATTACTACAAAGTGTTTATAATTATTTAAATCAAATAAAAAATTAAACAAAAGGATAAGAGTTAATAAAGTATATTTCTAGCCTGTGGAACTTTTTTGTATTTTTTAACACTGCCAATATTGTTTTATTCAATTTTGGAAATGCATTTCATATTTAGTATTTGTATTTGTGTACTTGTTAAGGTAAATTTATTTTCCATTCTTATAAAATTAGGTTATTTTGCAGATTTTAGTCCCCCCCTCTCCTACACTTCAATTCATCTTCTAAAATAACTGTACAACTGTGAAATTCTATACATGGTAATCTTCGATATACACAAGTTATTCAAATTAAAAGTGGTACATTTATTCAAAGATATTAGTGAAAAGAAAAGTGTCCAGTTAAACTGATGGCATTGAGCTCACAGGCTATTCACACTAATTGTATATTTTACTCTTATTTCAAAGAATAATGCCCCTCGAAAAATAAAGAAATTGACAATAAAAATGCAAATTCCAATAATGAGATATACTTTTGATACAAACTAAATACAAATTTAGAGTTTCAATCCATCCTTTTATTTTTAGAGTAAAAATATGTGATCCATATGTGATGTTTTGTATAATACTTCTGTCTGGAGAAGTATTTTTAATTATGTAACTTAAAAAAAAAAAAAAGAAGTAATCTTGAATTCATAAAAGTGATAATGAGGAACAAAATGATGGTAAACAATCAAAACCAAATGAACCAGAACAAATCATTCACCACACTTCAGAAGGGTAAGTTTTTACTATTATTATTATTATATTTATCCTCAAATTTTTATCATAGATTCTTGGATCCAAATAAATCCTTCCCTCCCCAACCAGTTGCTGATTTCGATTACGTAATACAAGAGTAGATGGTTTATTTTAGCATATTTTATACAACTTTTGAGTTATTTTGCACACTTAATTAGTTTTGATATTTCTCATGCATGGATTTATTTTACAAGCACATAAAGTTTTTTGTTATTCAAGTCAGTTTATGTATATAAAAAAGCTTATTGTTTTTTACAATTATAGTGGCCACAATTTTTATCAAGAGCAGCATCTGTTACTCATCTTAATCACAATTTTCACTTAAAAGTCTCATAAGATGTTTCAAAGCTCCAAAATATTAAGAAGTAAACTTAGAAATTATATTCAAGAAAAAAATATTTGCAACTTTTATTTCAAATTTGGCAAAAGTAAGTTCATCCAATGCACATTTTAAAATAACAAAATCAGAATTATTTGACTGATTTCGATTGGAAAATAGGCAAAAAATTATTTTCCTGCTTCACTATTTCATCGATGCCCCCCCCCCCCCCCCCACCCTGCATCAAATAAACCTTTTGTAGTACTCAACTATCCAGACATTTGAAGCATTTGACAATCAGCATTTCCCAAACATGCCAGTTAATTCACCCTTTAAAGGGTTTTTTTCAGAGATATATAATTTTGTTAAGTTTCATTACCAAACTTGGTTTATATGTGTTAAATGTTAGTGTGTTCTTAGTTTATATGTTAGTATCATTCTAAACTAGAGATAGGAATGCTCGGGGAAAAAAACTGGGTTTTTTCCGAAGGCGTATTTTTCAATTTTTCCGAATTGGAAAAATTGAAATTTAATTTATAAAATAATATATTCAAAATGTTATTATGGCTGCATTCTGATATTTTTTCTTTATATTTTATCAGATTTAGTGTTTCCCACGAAAATGTTCACATAGAAAATATGATGTGTAAGCAGTTTAGGAGGAACTTGAGTCCTATTAAGGATCCTTTACAATTTTTTTTTACCTTAAAACATAGGACCGTTCAAAAAATACGGAATTCCTTTCAATCTCCATTCTGAATCCTCCAGAAATGGAATGATTTTAGAATAACAAAACATGTCACATAACAGCTGAAATCGCCAATGAATCTCTTATCTAGCTGTATATACAGTAGTGGCCAAAATTGTGGAAACCTTTTGGGGAAAAATGTTTTTTTGAAATTTGATGGCTCTAACACCCAATATTTCTTAGTTATACCATAAAAGCTATATACCACTGGAAAGATAATTTAATCGAAAATATCATGCAATACAGTTTGTTCAATTCTAATTAATTTATCAAACGTTATAGCGAAATAATCAGAAAAAGGCAGTAAATTCTGGTTCGGTTGATGATAATGGTTTTTCTTTTTCTTGAATGTAGCCAATGCATATGAATGTTTGGAGTGACAGATAAATTATATTTTATTTGTTTAATGTGTCAATTAAAGCTAGGGTAGGATTTCCAAAAATATATATATGCCATATTTTGGTACCTATATGAATGATTTTATCACTAATTTTTGTGATTGCTATCAAGTTGCTAAAGTTCTTTGCCACCTTTCAATTTTTGAGCTAGTAAAGCATAATAAAATTAACAAAACATCATAAAGAGTTGATTAGTTACCCAGAAATCAATGTGCAACAATATTTTTAAGTGTAGACTAGAAAGTTATAGTTATGAAGAAATTTGAAGTAAAATTAGAAGTGTATTAACAAAGGGATGTCTAAGTCAAGCAAAACATGACTGGTAAATCAAGGAAATTTTCAGGAGAGCATGGCAAGACTTTGCAAAGAAAATGTAAATTTTCTGATAAAAATTGTTTTCAACTAAATATTTTGAAGTATTAAAAAATCCACCTGTTTTATATCAATTTCACTAAAGAAATATACATACATATATATATTACTTTCATATTAAGAATCTAAAACTTAAAATAAACCAAAACATTGCGTTTGTTTGAGTTTAGACTGGAAAGTTAATACCAAAACTAAATATACTATTAATGAAAATTCTAATTGTATGAAAATAAAATTGTAATATTGTAAATTATTATCAATTTTTAAGCAATAGAAGATATAAAAATGATAATATTTATAATGTCACAACTACAATAATTTGTTTCTTTAAAATGGCATCATTTATATACAAAGCAATACTATGCAGAGGGGACTTAAATTTGCTTTAAAACTGCAGTGATACTGGTTGAAACTCATAAGATTGTTTTTTTTTTAATTATCTCTACTGGTAATTGAACAAATGCAAATGAAAAATCATTTCAACAGAGACATGATATATTACAAACAATGATGTTAAATTAAGCAAGAAAAGTTACTGTGAAAATTATGAGACTGAAAGGCTAACTTTTAAAAGCTGGCTTTTTTTTTCTTTTTTGTAATATATTCATGTAAAGTGAAAAAAAAAATATTTTCTTTAGTATGCAGAAATTTAAAAAATGTTTATTATTTTATATCTTTTAAGAAAGTGTAACTTATTTTTGAAAAACATTTGTAAAAAATCAATTCTTTCAAAATTTCCAATTTTTCACTTCAAAATTTCCGGAAATTTTACATCTCTATTCTGAACTATGTAACTAATAATTCTATTAATTAATAAAAAACTTTTGAAATTTGAAAAACATTGAAATATTTAAAGTTTGGTACAATTTCTATTTGTAGACCATCTCCTACGCAAAATTTAAGTATTGCTTTAACTCTTGTTTATATTGATGTCTGAGCTAAAGGTATTTTGAGGAAATTAAAGTTTGTAGACCACGTTTTTTGCTTTTCGACGTCAATTTTTGAATTCCGCTTTTTTTCATATCTGATAGCTTCCATCTATCCTTTTTGTAACTTTAACATTTTTGTAAGGATTTTATGCATTTCTATTGCCTATTCAAAGAAAATTTTTTCTAAAGTTACAGAATTTCGTTAAAAATGCTTTTAAAGTTGCAGAATTTTGTTAAAAACGCTTTAAAAATTCTTCTAAAGTTACAGAATTTCGTTAAAATAATAAATTGGGAGCATCAAGAGGTCCATTCTCGACCGAAAACAACAACCATTTCCCCAATGGTTAAACAAAAAAAAGAAAAAAAAAAAGGGGGGGGGAGCCACTTTTTTTTTTAACTAAACAAATTTTGTAGTTATTCACTGGAATGTAAAGCTTCTTCTCAATAATACTGGCAAAAAGGATGCTGACAGACATTCTGTGACATTTAAACATTAAACAGTTGCTAGGAATTTTTTATATTTCTTGAGGAACCTGAATTGAAATTACTTTAACTTCTTAAGACCTGAAGTCCCCTAAAAATAACGAGACAACATCCCCTCTAAAAATATCAATAACCTAAATTCATGCAATAACAAATTGAAGGGCTTTAAACAAGTAAGATCTACAAATCTTTTTTTTTTTTTTTTTTTTTTTTTGTAAATGGTTTAAGCTAAATAATTATGAAAATTTCTACTTTTCTTGGCCACACTGTCTTGAAGGCATTTTGCAAACTCAAATGAAAATAACATTTATTTTATGAGGAAATAAGCATCAGTGCTGCCATTTATTGTTTTTGTTGCAAAGCAAAAACATTCAGCTATATAGTAAATTAAAAATGTTAAAAAAAATCAAGTTTTTATGAATAAAAGAATAGAGGTCCACATTTGTGTACCAAGGTGATTATGATACCTTAGATGCTCCTTCTACTATTACGAATATTTGAAAATGCATGTTTTATTTCCAATGTGACATCATACTTGTTCAAGCCAAGGAGGATCCTTTTTATAGTTCCATGATCCAAGTGAAATCTTTTCTTAATTATATAATTATTGTTCATTTTTCCTTCTAATTATAACGCAATATTTGCCAGAAAACCTCTTCACAACATAACCGATATTTGTACTTCATGTATAACAACAAATACTTCATATTTTTGTTTGAAATATCATGGCAATTAATTTTCTTTTGAATTTTCATGTGGAAATTGTTCAATTGAAAATTAATTATTGGGGAAAATATTGTTCCGGATTTTTATTTATTGGCAACAAGAAAGAAAAATGGTCAAATTTTATGGAAAAAATATTTATTGATTCTTTATGAAAATAATGAAATTTTGAATTATTAAGAAAAATATTTGAATAAAATAAATAAAATCTAGCCTATGTTTATTTATGGGTTCTAATACACCTATATGCAAAGAATAATACGTAATATTTAATAAATTTCTAATTAAAATTAAGAAGGCAGAGACAGTCCCAATATTTTGCAAATATTTTTTCAAAAGAAAAGTTTTACTCACCAAATGGCCCAGCACCTCTTAATAATGCCAGAAAGTTGAAGCCATTCAAAAAACTATTTAAGAATTTCACCCACGAATCCAACTCGTAATGATGGACTGCTGAAATTTCTTTTTCTGTCAATCCCCAAGGATCAACCAATATAAGGAGTGCAACTCTCTCAGGATAATGTAGGGCATATGATGAAGCTATGTAGCCTCCCATACTATGACCCAGAAGTATGAATCGCTCCAAACCAACAGCAGTTCGCCATTTTTCTAGAGCTAAAATAACATAGAGAGATAATATTTAAATATAAAACTTTCGCCAAAATCAAATAGCTGCACTTTAACACAAAGAAATTTCACCAAAGCAAGCTCTTAACTCTTACACAATTGATTATTATTATTCTTTTTTAATTTTGGTGAAAGACTAATAATTATTTAGTTTAAAAACATTAAAAGTAGCTACCCAAATAGCAAAAATCAAGGTATCAATGAATAGAATAAAAAAAACTGCAACAAAAATTGAAAAAGTACAAAGGAGCATGCATAGAGGTTCACCTCAGCTATCTAATGCAAAAAAAAAAAAATCATTTCAAAATATTAAAATGCCAACGAGATATTGTAAATTATTCCCCCATAGGATTAATATTAGCGAGCGGGTGTTTTCGTCTGAGTGAAGTAGCCTCTTAAATGTAATGCATTTCAAAATATGACTGTTTGTGATTGTATAGAATTTGCAAAGCAGAACAAATTATGTTTTAATTGCTTATCTACTCATTCAGCTCATTCTGCGAGAAACTGCACTTCGAATTACTCATGCATCCATTGCTCCAGGTGCCACAGCTCTTTGCTGCATGTTTAAAAAGAAAAAATAAACAATTCGCCACAAATTGAGTTGAGTCAGAAAGCAGGGGAGACTGAAACGATTTCGAGTTCAATGCTTTCCCCCAACGGAGAGAGAGAGAAACATAGCTTAAATCCCAAAGCAAAATGCTTTGAAAATAAAAAAAAAGTCCTTCCGGCCTATACCGGGAGGAAAAGGTAGCTTTCCTACATCTTCATTTTAAAATTTTAGCTAATGTTACACGAAAACAGCAAGTTAAAATGCAAAGAAAACATTTACAAAAGATTCGTTAATACTGAATTTGAATAAGAAATTCGCCAAATTATTGAGCAATAGCCAAATTGGCTTCATTTATGAAGACTTATTTTGGTCGCCAAATGTCGTCAATTTTGGTGCTAACGGATATGAATATATAGTTTTATGCGCATGATTGGGAAAATTATTACAACAATGAAAGAAACTAATTTGCGAGTAATCACGTTAATGTGCTGTTTTGTTTCAAAAGGTCAGCCACCCTAGAATTTCAAACTGCTCTATCTCAGCCATTTTTTAAGATAGAGGTAAACCAAAAAATGCTCTGGAATCCCTGTATCAAGGCCTAACACGTAATTAAAAAATAAATTTGAATTTTAAATTTTTTTGTATATTTATTTTAGTTTTAAATTTTTAAATGGCCGTCATCATGAAACAAAATAGCGGACCAAGCTGGCTAACGAACTCGGTCGAGACATTGGTGACCTTAATACACACAATTAGTTTCATCAAAATCGATTTATAAATACGAGCGTTATCGTATGACATAGGTCAGATATACTGTTTGTCGATCACAAGAATAGCTCTCGCCGCGAAGTCTGTGCCTGTCTGTTGCCGTGGAAACAAGACTCGCTCCATTTTCGACAGGGGAAGCGAGAAGATAGGCATTCACATTGATTTACTGAGCGCCTTGAGGGGGTGTTGGCGATATTTTTATTATTACTTTTTTTTTGGTAATTATTTTAATCGATTCATCGAGTGAAAGAAAACCGTTTCATATATTATTTATATGATAATATTTAGATTTTACAAATGAAAATTCAATAGGAATCAATATGGATTAATCATGAAATTTATTACAGTAAAAATTAAATTAAATTAACTTAAATAATTGTTTCAAAATAATATTTTCATAGCCATTAGTAATTATCAATGACTTTAAATTATTAATACAACGACCGAACTTCAGTGATTATTATAAATTTCAGCATGTATTTTCAAACAATTTGCAAGGATGGATAAATTTTTTTATCTTAAAAAATATAAATAATAATAATACCTTCTAAACTTTTAGAATTTTATTCAATCATGTGAAAGTCCTCCAAATCACTCTCAGAAGTCTCGGTTTCTTCTGAATCAGAATCGCCGGTATTAATGTTAAATGACAGTTCGTCCAATAAATCCTCTAACAGTCCATCTTTTTCCCAGTAATTATTTTCAACTTTTTCCACGTGTTTTCAATGCGCTGCCCATTCTGCCGAAGTAACCTCAGTGATAGCTGTTTCTCTCAAATATTTGTGTCTCCAAAAAACAATATCTGGCTTTTCCATGAGAACTTTTCTTTTATTCACACACTTTTTCCATCGAAAATTCATTGAATGTAAGACTTTGAACAATGTGTCTCTTTTCCACGAAAGTCCAATTTTTTCCTTCAACACGGGTAATAATTTTCTGAGAGATAGTACTTTTCTTTCTCTTATATAAAAGTCTTGACGATGAAAAGTCTTGAATCGTTTGACGTATAACGCACTTGTCAAAGTCATCTATTTCGCAGTTTCGTTCACTAGGTCTTTTACGATGTTTACCAGGTGATTTTAAAACTGTCGATAAGCTCAAAGCAGGAACTTAATTTCTTTCTTTCTTTTTTTTTTTTTTTTTTTGTAGCTTCAGAATTTCCACTTGCTCGGGAGAGGAATTAATACAGCTTTAGATGAAGCTTCATCACTGGAACAAAATTCCACAACATTATGTACGATTTTACGTGCTTGCGATTTCAAGACATCACCTTTCCTAAACTGAAAGGGCATCTTTCCACTTTAACAAATTAGCAAAATTATTTAAACAAATGGGAACAAATAATTTAAAATAAAAAGCAAAAGCAAAATTAAATCAAAAATAAGATAACGCGTGCAACTGCTGATCCGATAAGAAGAATGGCGTAAGGGTAACCTTTTATTCCGCCAATTCCTCACGCGCGTATTCCCCATTCGAAATGGATAGGTTTTGTTACTATAGCGACCGCCACTAACTAGACTTTTTGGCGGGAGCTATTCTTGTGGTCGACAAACAGTATATATATATATATATATATATATATATATATATATATACTAGCTTACCCGCCCGGCATTGCCCGTGCCAACAACCTTAAATGTACCTGAAATCAGTGGTTGAACATTTTTTTATTTTTAAACAAATCTAATGTTGGGGGCCCCACTACCTTAGACAGCAAACACTGGGCGTGCCATACACACTCCCATATATTACCGTAAGTCGAGTCGAAAGAGCCATACCCCTTCATGATCCAGCCCATAGAACCAGAGATAGAAAAGCACCCCTGGTGGTGAAAATCGAAAAGCTCTATCTATGTAGAGTCGAATGAGCCATACCCCGTCGTGATCCAGCCTATAGAACCAGATATAGGAAAGCACCCCTTGTGGTGAAAATCCGAACTAAAATCAGTCAGCTCTATCGATGTCAAGTGGAAAGAGCCATACCCCATTGTAATCCAGCCCATAAAAACAGAGATAGGAAAGCACCCCTTGGTGGTGAAATTCAGAACTAAAATAGGTAAGCTCTATTGATGTTGTGTCGAATGAGCCAAACCGTGTCGTGATGTGACCCGTAGAACCCGAGTTAGCTGCAAAATCCTTTAGTTACACCTTCCACCGCCAGGGGGTGCAATATGTTCTATACGAACATAACTGAATTCATTAAGGTTATCGATGTCGAGTCGAATGAGGCATGCCCCGTCATGATCCAGCCCATAGAACCAAAGATACGAAAGCGCCCCCTGTGGTGAAAATCCCAACTAAAATCAGTAAGCTCTATTGATGTCGGGTGGAAAGAGCCATACTGTAATGACTTAACGAACTCCAGTGATCCAAGGTGATGATTAACATCCAGCACTTTTTATTAGGCATCGTTGATACACAAGTTAAAATAAGATGAACAATTAAAAAACATTACACTCTGCCATCAAAACCCCAGCGTACACAACCATCATATACTGTTCACGCGCACACATCATTTTCCGCTCACCATTGTCTGTTCAACTCTCTCTGCATCTCTCTTAGCGTAGCTTGGCTCACTTCTTTTTGACCTGCCAACTAACATCTCTTGCAGTCTCTTTGCATATCAAAAACTGTCCTTTCGATTCGATTACACGGTTTACACGGCAGTCAACCTCCGAAGCTAGGCGACAAAACCATGGACAAAAACTGGACAACTCTAGGCCAGCAACTCATGAGTCAGGCTAGGCCATAGATTTCTTCGGTTGTTACACTGCTCTCATTGGCTGGCTGCTTCGTTGCCACGGATGGCGTTGCCGAAGCTATTTCATGGGAGGAGCTTGAAATAGCCTCGAACCCAAAATTCTATATACACGTTTTAAATTTTTTTAAAAAATCTAAATTAAAATTTAAAAATCCGGCCCCGAGGTATACTGTCCGGTGACAACATCTACACATGACAAAAATTTTAGAGTCCTAGGTGTTATAATTACGGAGAAATCCGCGGGCAGGCAGGCAGACAGACACTTACTCTTTTATAGAGATAGAGATATATATATATGGATATATATATATATATAAATCAACATTTGAACGGAGGGTGGTTTTGGGGTCTGGGGGTCATGATCGGTGAAAATATATCGAAATTTTCCGGAACTGCTTTCCTCCAAACGACTGCAATAGGTAGCTTTATACTTTTTTGTATTGAAAGCTACCTAATAATGATTTCGTTGGCACCTACGTAAATAATTCATCTAAAAAAAAGAGAATGACTATTTTATCTACAACTTTGATTAATACTGAAAATGTGTCTGGCGAGCATTATGATAGCATGGGCATTTATCGACATGGGGTCAAATTTTTCATATATTTCTGAAAATATTGCAAAATTATTAGGAATTAAAAGGGAGAAATTCAATGTTTCTGCTTCATGTTTAAATAATGCTCAAATTAATATAAAATGGAAAATTACTGCAACTATTTCAAATAAAGCTGCTTATGAGAGAACATTAGATTTTTTTATTATTTAAAAAATAACCAACTTTATTCCAGGACATTATTTTAGATTTCCATTTTCTGAGCTGCCTCAAGATCAAGATGTAAGATTGGTAGATTCAAAAAAGTTAATGAACCAAATAAAATTGACATTTTATTGGGTATTGAGTGTTTCTATGATTTATTACGAAATGGTCAAATTCGTTTTTAAAAATCTAACGCCGTTTAACAGCATACTGTATTTGGGTATGTGGTGGGAGGTTGTATTACTGATTCGAACCATGTTAATCATAATACATATTGTGGTTTAATTTGCAATGTAGAAGAACAATTGAGTAAATTTTTCAATTTAGAATCAATTGGGATAAGAGATGATCCTTATTGTAATGATGAAGATAATGCATTAGAAATTCTTACCGAAACAGTTTCCTGTAAAGATAATCGATACGAAGTAGCTCTGCCATGGAAAAAAGACTGGATAAATTTGAGTGATAACTATAAGGTTTCTGAGAAATGATTTAAATATTTAATTAATAATTTTTTAAATATTTAATTATAAAATGCATAATGATGATAATTTGTTTTCTCAGTATAAGGAAATTTTGAAAGAATATCTTAATTTGATGTTATTGAAAAGGTGTCAGATCCAACTAAACCAAAGGACAGACCCATATTCTATCTGCCACTAAACCAAAAGACAGACCCATATTCTATTTGCCACATCAAGCGGTTTTTAGAAAAGATAGTGTTACAACAAAAACACGTATTGTATTTGATGCCAGTTCTCACGATGTAGGACAACTCTCTCTCTAAAAATACATGGATTTAAATATAAGTATACATGCAAGAAAAATTCAAGAAAATGTTGTATTGGATTGGGGAGGAAGGGGTGAAGTATTCCCTGGACGAGGGTGCTCTGGCCCTTGGGCCACTGTTCAACCCTAGCTGTAAATACTATAGGTGAAAATTAGTGGTTGCCACTCGCCACATTGCGATTAAAATTTAAAAGTGGCGATTAAAAAATCTGTTATCGATCGCCAAGTTAAATAAACCATTTTTCATGGAAATATGCATCTCTACATTGATTACATCTAATTAGAAAACTGGTTAATTCTTTTACCTACCAGATGCAAACAGATTTCAACGACTTAGTTGTATTTTCAATATTTCGGTTTTCTCTCATGTGCTTACTCTTTAGTTGGATTATTTTTTTAAGAAATGCAGTTTTATTCTGTAAAATATATTCATCAGCTTTGATTCCACAGGCATTTCAAGTAATTTATTTCTTTTTTCCCCACTGGATACAAGCGGATTTTAGGACATTTCAGTATCTTCAATATTTTGACTCCTGCCACATGCTCACCAGTTGGATTATTTTTCTTTAAGAGATACTGTTTGATCATGCAAAATACACCCATACTCATACAATAGGTACAAAACTTTTATAGAAAAATATGTTTATATACAACGATTGTAATTTATTTAGATGTCAAAAAAGTTTCAAACATAATAGTAACTTTAAAAAGTGGCCACTAATGAAACCAAAGCTAACGGCCACTGGCTACTAACTATATTTCCCAGTTTTCACCTATAGTAAATACTGCCAAACTTAGTAAATAATTGTCATCCATGAGTAAAACCAATAATAGATATAAATGTAACGCACTGTATTTGATAGATATAAAATATTAAATAAAGGAAAGGCACATCAAAATTCTTAAATTAACATTGTTATTTTTAATAAATAGAACTATTTCAGAAATAATGTTGAAATACTCACAGATGAAAAACTGCATTTCAGCTTCCAGGGCATCAGAGCTGAATTCTGGTCGAGAACTTCTACCGAAACCAAGAAGATCTACAACATACACAGGACGTGATGATGCCAAACTGTCCAAGTTCATGGCCCAAAATCCAACTCCACAGGCAAAATCATGTAATAAAACTAGTGGAATTTTTTCTGCATTCTGATTTAGTGATAAAGTCCATATGAAATTGTCTTCTTTGCCAACACATTTTCCGATATTCATAAACTGTCCCGTACAAGAGCGTTTTAAACCTAGAAATAAAAAGAAACATAATACTTTATCAATAGGAATAAGTCAAACATGAAAGTTATTTACAGAAAAATAAAATGATAGAGAAATTTTACTTATGGATACTATAAGAGAGAGCCCATTTATATCAAGGAGGCATTACAGAAATTTATATAAATAAACAAAAAAGGAAAATATGTTGTACATTAATTATCATTCAACAGCAGATTACATGCAACTGCATATTTTTAACTTTTTAGCTCCAGTATGTTCAGTTTGCTTTAAATTAGGGATACACTGATTTTTCAGTAAGTTTTTGGTATTCAGCCACACTATCAAGTATTTGGTTAGGCCAAATATAAAAATATTTGGTCTTCCAAATGTTGGCTGAATATCAAAATATTCTGTCAAAACTAATACTTAAAAAAGAAAAAAAAAATCTTTTTAAAAACATTATATAACTTCTATTTTTAACTGTCAATAAATAAAGACATTCAGAATAATTAAGAAATATAATCATTTAAATAAAAGAGATTACACTTTTGCATTATTTATTTGCTGTTTGAAAAGTGACACTTGAGAAAATTAATTATTAATACATTCAAATACTTGAATACTGACTCGTAATAATCTGTTTCTTGTTTCACAAACAGGGTGTTTCTATACAAAATGAAACAACTTTCAGGAGTGATAATCAGGGCATCCAGATAAACAGTTTTAATCCATGAGAAATCCTATATAATCCAATGGGATTTCCCCCCGAATTTGTCAATTAGCTCACTGTATTGATGGTATTTTCTGAGTTTTCACGATATTTGACTGGTCTTTTTATATGCGATACTCTATAGAATTGACTAGACTACCAAATCATGAAAAAAAAAATCTTTCGTATAGTTCGTGCATGCACAGTTATAAATTATTTCATACAAATGCCCATATCTAACCAAATATTCAATATATTAATTTTTTAATTACAGTATACTGTTTCTACTGTTCTTGAAGTCAAACATGTGCTTTATATCCTTGAATTTAAAGAACAATTTGTCAAGAATTTCAGTATACTAGGGGGCTCAGCCCTCTACTCGCTAACGCTCACCAACCCCCATGAATTGTGAAGCTATTCACATTTAGACTGCTATGCGGTCCCAAGCAATTCTAGCTGGTATGAGTACTACCATAAATCATTTTAACAAATGAAACTGACAATTTGTTTTAAATGTAAAAAAAAGTAATTGAAAACTTTGTTGAAAACACAATTAAAAATATATTGGTGCTACTAATGGGCATAAATCATTTAAATACTATGAAAGAAGAATTTTGGAAAAACAATTAGTTTAAAACTCATTGTTCCTATAACATTGTACAGCACTGCTTAAATTCAATTTTAAAAACACTACGTGATACTATATTTATTCCATCAAGACAGCAACAGATGGCAGCAGGTGCACTCTAGACAGTTGATATTTTTATTCTCTCTGGTTTTCATGTGAATGAAATTCGTAAATAAATTCTAAATATGAGTTGAGAATTCCTTTAGAATTAACGATATTACTCATAATTAAAATGAGGAATCATCTCAAATGCTTTGGATTACGTACATGTTATTTTATTTTTAATAACTGATAGTTTAAGTTTCACTGCTAGTGCCAGGATGATACAATGGCTGCCATATTGGAGCTGGAAACTATGATTGTTACCAAACGATAATCTAGAAGTTCAGCCTTATTTCCGCGCCACGTAAGAGAAATATTTTCAGTAGATATTTGACAAACTGCGTATAAAGCGAAAGCGTCCAATCACTGCCCCTTAATTTTTGACCAGCAGTGTAAATAAAAGATGAGGTCTTACATTTGTGTATTAGCATGTTTCAGAAAATACATATATAAGCCAACATTACATCTTGCACAATTAAATCTGTTTTTGCTTGTTTTTATAAACACATTACTGAAATATCTAATACTAATATACATTACTACTACTCTAAATATATTAAGAAACTTATGACTCTGTTATATTCAAATAGGGCATAATAAAAAGGCCAAGTAATCATGAGTTTTGTTACCTATGTACAATAATGAACAATGATTCAGATACTGTAGGAACACAAGAATTTTTCTCCCTAACACGGGTGCAAGTTGTGAGATGTGATGATGACTGAAAATATTTTGAAGATATACAATATGTGCTGAGACAAAAACTCAGCATTCATTAAATTTTATATGTAGCAAAATTTAATTTAATTATCCTAAAATTGTATTTAAAAAAAAATGCATATGCACATAAAACATTAATATCCATATAAATTGTAATAAAAATTTAAGTTAGAAGGTATTAGATAGAAACAGCAGTTGAAATCTAATAAATCTCTAAAATTTACTTTGAACATGCACATACAAAGATCTTATACACCATATATGATGTACAATAATATTTTATGGCTGTGAAACAAAACAGATTTTGGTGACATGTACACTCGAAAAATGAGCTAACACTAAGCAGAGTCTCGATACTGATTGAGATATGTAATAAACACTATTTCTGGAAATATGTGGCTTGATACAAGAAAAGTTCAGTCTTCTTCAAATAAAAGCTAAAAGATAAAGTCAGAAAAATAATGTGTAAAAATAAATAACCACATGTAACGCAGAAAGCCCCTTCGAAAAGAAATGGGCCCTTCCGGCGAAAAGCGCAAAGCATCACGTGATCCTTTAGTGACGTTTGATCAGTAGAGTTGTCACGTGAGCTTTGCCGAAGGAAGTATGTTTTTCGAAGAGCGTTGTTGTAAATAGAATATTGTTATGTCATGTGTTGATTTGTTCTCTAAAAATGTGAAAGTGAAGTCTTATATATCTGTGCGTAATGTGCCGTTTTTTTGTGATGTGTGTGTTTTGTGTCAAGATGTAGTAAAATTTATGAAAATACCAGTAAAGAATGATTTCTGGTCTTATAAAAGAACTATTCAATCCACCCCAAGATACTAAAAGTATAATTATTCTACAGTGAGTGCTATAAAATTTGGCTACCCAACTCGGGCCAGTAATCCAGTGAAAAAATGCAAAGTGCTGTGTTTCTACAACTACAAATCCACAGTGATTATGATATTATAACATGATATTGTGAATAGTGATAAAATTATTTATTTCTACAGCTCGAATCCGCAGTGAGAATGAAAGTGCTTTGTTTCTGGAAATAGAAATCCAGTGATACATTTTAAATACAGAAAGATCGTATTTATTTTTTAAAGCTTTTTCGTTTCTCAGCTGTTACAACCAGAAAATGGTGCAACCGGTCGCCATTGCAGCATACGATTTTGATGTGTTATTAATTTTCGTTTTAAAGTTCTAAACATTGTTTCGTGTACGTCCAAGAAAATAATACGTTATGTGTGTTTACAGAAAATTGTGTAACTCATGTGTGACTTGGAAAAAAACGGATCAGTAATTTTTTCTTATAGATACAAAGAATGCATTCTTTTCATCAGTTGGATTATTCTTGAGTATTAATTATTCTTATTCTTATCATCATTGAGATATTCTTAACTTAAGTTTGATTGATCTTAATATTATTCTTATTCTTATCATTTGAATTGTTCTTAAATTCAGTTACATTATTCATAACATTATTTTGTTCTTACATTATTTCCCCTTCCCCCTCTCCTACTTTTGATTTTATTTTTGAATGCTTATCGTGACTGTGTTGAAAGAAAATTTTTATTGATTCAAAAAAAAAAAAAAAAAAAAAGGTAAAACTGATATCAGTTTCAAGTAAAATTATTATATTATCACTTTCAGGTAAAATTAATATAAAGTATTCGTAATTTTATCGCAGTTATCATAAAGATGTTTCGTTTTTCTTTTATTATTGATTTTGTAATAATTGAGTACAGTTTCGATATAAATGTTTGTTCTTATTTAATATTGAACGTAAGTATTTAATTCTGAGTTCTTGATTTATTGAAAAAAGAAGCATTGTTGTGAAATTTAAAAGTGAATGAGTAAGTTATGCAAATTTTGTTGTTTTGATTTTATTAAGGTAGAATGTTTTTTTTTTTAAGTTGTACTGAACAAAACTGATATTAAGCTGTCTTAGTAATTTAAAAATAATACTAGATGGAACCCGTCAAAATTTGACGGCAAACAACTTGATAGTACCATAAAAATAAAATTTATAGTTGCTTTAACTTGACAAATTTCATAGTGGGGAGGATAATATGATTAAGTGGTCACAGACCTTTCCAATGATATATAACATGAGGGTTGTGTGCAAAATTTAGAAAGTACCCCTTGGGGGGGGGCAAAGTGGGGAGATGGGCATCGGAGATGCATAATATGATATAAGTGGTCACAGGCCTTTCCAATGATATATAACATGAGGGTTGTGTGCAAAATTTAGAAAGTACCCCTTGGGGAGGGGGGGGGGCAAAGTGGGGAGATGAACATCGGAGATGCATAATATGATTAAGCAGTCACAGACCTTTCCAACAATATATGACATGAGGGGTGTCAACAAAATTTAGAAAAGTATCCCTTGGGGGGGTGGGGGGGGGGCAAAGTCGGGAGTTGGACATTTGAGATGCATAATATGATTAAGTGGTCACAGACCTTTCCAATGATATATAACATGAGGGTTGTGTGCAAAATTTATAAAGTACCCTTTGGGGGGGTGGGGGGGGGCAAAGTGGGGAGATGGACATCAGAGATGCATAATACGATTAAGCAGTCACAGACCTTTCCAATGATATATAATATGAGGGTTGTGTGCAAAATTTATAAAGTACCCTTTGGGGGGGGGGGGGCAAAGTGGGGAGATGGACATCGGAGATGCATAATATGATTAAGCAGTCACAGACCTTTCCAACAATATATAACATGAGGGGTGTCAACAAAATTTATAAAAGTTCCTTCCTTAGGGGGGGGGGGGGGTGGCGGGATGGACCCCGGAGATGCATAACATGAATAAGCGGTCAAAGACTTTTCCAGCGATATATCACATGAGAGGTGTCTGCAAAATTTAGAAAAGTGTCCCACTTGGGGGGGGGGATAGACCCGAGATGCATAATATGATTAAGCAGTCACAGACCTTTCCAATGATATATAACATGAGGGTTGTGTGCAAAATTTATAAAGTACCCTTTGGGGGGGGGGAGGGGTGTGGCGGGATGGACCCCGGAGATGCATAACATGAATAAGTGGTCAAAGACTTTTCCAGCGATATATCACATGAGATGTGTCAACAAAATTTATAAAAGTGCCTTCCTTAGGGGGGGGGGGGGTGGCTGGATGGACCCTGGAGATGCATAACATGAATAAGCGGTCAAAGACTTTTCCAGCGATATACCACATGAGAGGTGTCTGCAAAATTTAGAAAAGTGTCCCACTTGGGGGGGGGGGGGGATAGACCCGAGATGCATAATATGATTAAGCAGTCACAGACCTTTCCAATGATATATAACATGAGGGTTGTGTGCAAAATTTATAAAGTACCCTTTGGGGGGGGGAGGGGGGGTGGCGGGATGGACCCCGGAGATGCATAACATGAATAAGCGGTCAAAGAATTTTCCAGCGATATATCACATGAGAGGTGTCTGCAAAATTTAGAAAAGTGTCCCACTTGGGGGGATAGACCCGAGATGCATAACATGAAAAAGAGGTCACAGGCGTTCCAACTTGCAACTTTTTCTCGAAGGCATTTGACAATATTAAATTTTTTTTTACCCAAGACAATTTAACGATATTCTTAATTTTTTTGCGTAATTCGTCAAACGTTCATGGAAAAAATCATGAAATTCGCTAATCAATAGTTGATAAATTATAAAATTCAACAATCGATAGCAGTAAAATCGGTCAATCGATAATGGAAAAATCACAAAATTCATCAAATGGTTCACGTAAAAAAAATTGTCCTGCACACTGATGATATGATCAAAAGGGTTTTGAAGTATAGGACAAAATTAGCACTTGCCAAACAGCGAGTAATCCTGAAAATTTGGCAATGGACTTTATTGCCACCACTGGTCAAACATAATAGTCACACTCACCAATTGCGATGATTGAATGGAAAAAGATTTTTTTCTCCGCTGTCGCTCGACAAATTTCGAAACCATTTGGCGAATTTCACGATTTTTTCTCCGAAATTGACAGATTGTGATTTTTTTTCTCGAAGCCATTTGACGATATTCGAAAACTTTTTCCCCCGAAACCAGTTGATGAATTTTGCGATTTTTCCACTGTCGATTAATGAATTTTGCGATTTTTCCGCTATCGATTGACGAATTTATCAACTATTGATTAATGAATTTCATGATTTTATCCATGAACGAACAAATTGCGCACTTTCTTTCCGCTAATGTTTGACACATTTCGCCCTTTACAATTCAGCCAATGAGTTGAACGTTGTTTCTTTCCAGAAATGTCAAGAATGAAACAATGATTCTTTAGGATGAATTTTCTTCGTTCGATGCACCATGGAAGAAAGAATGTGTGCAATGCAGCAACGGGCGTCACAGACTTTTTAGGGCACCTGCAGACTAAAAACATCTAACCAATCTTCGCGGGGGGGGGGGGGGAATCACAGATTTCGTCAAATGATTGAGGAAAAAACACTAAATTCATCAAAGGATCATGGGGAAACATGACTTTCATTAAAAGACATCAGAAAAAACATTAATTATGCAAAAGGATCGTGAAAGATAAGCAAATTTTGTCAAAGAATCGCAAAAAAGGAAAGTTCACCAAAAGGTCATGCTTTTTTACTAAATTTCGTCTAAAAATTGCGGAATAAAATGTATTTTATCAAAGAATCGCTGGAAAATGCAAATTTCGTTAAGGATCATGAGAAAAATGCGAAATTCTTCAAAGGATCGCTGAAAAAACATGAATTTCGTCAAAGAATTGCTGAAAAAACATGAATCTCGCCCAATAATAGAAAAATCATGGTTCATAATCATTATATCTAGTAGTATATGTAAATACAGTTTGTGATATAAGACAAAATTAACACTCACCAATCGGCGAGTAATACTGAAAATTGGTAATTGATGTTATTGCCAGTACTGGCTAAACTTAATAGTCACACTCGCCAATTGCGATGATTGAATGTAAAACGAAATTTTTTTCCCGCTGTCACTCAAAGAATTTTTAAACCATTTGGTGAAGTTTTTCCCGAAACCATTTTGTGAATTTCCCGATTTTTTCGTCAAAATCATTTTTCAACAATATTCGACCCAATACGCATGCGTCAAAAAAATCGCCGGCCAATGAGGCGAGAGTCTATTACTGTCTCTATTAACGTGTTTGGGATCATCTCCTGTTTTTTTTTTTCTTGCACATTGCATTAAACCTAGGAAGGTATTTATATAGAACTCACTGTGGAGTGTTTAGAAGGTATTTATTTTATTTATTATAATTTGTATGAATACTTAGGTGTCCATTTCGGATTTACTGTTTAAAAATGAATTTAGGCTCATTTAACATTCGCAAAATCAATCCCGATGGAAATTGTGTTTTTAGATCTCTATCATTTTGTGTATATAGTACAGAAAATAATTATTCAAACGTACGTAAAATATCGTAGAACACGTAATACAAAATTGGACCACTTATAGTCCGTTTATTATCGGGGATGAATCTTATGGTGTTCCGATTGCTAATGAAAACGATTATGTAAATATATGGTTCTTCATAGAAGTATGTGCTTCTTCACACTTCAATAGACGCATTGTTTAAATTAATATAATTCTACAAATATGATGCAGTTTTAAAATATTGAGTAATGATTAATATAGTCAAGGAATCTACTCATATACGTAATTAAGTTTTGGTACTTCTCTATTATCTCATCGACCACTTTTCATAACAAAAAACTATCGCCAAACTGTAACGCCAAATAAACGGGAGAACGTTGTCATTAATACGCGCAAATGTTGAATTAAAAACCACTTGACGACATAACAAACACGTATAATGCTTCCGACATCAAGTAAATGGGATTGCATTTTTGGCATTTAATCATACATTTTGGCAATAGTATTTTGTTATGAAAAGTGGACGATGGGATAATAGAGAAGTACCTAAGTTTTTTATACCAATTTTGAAAATTTATCTTTTTTTGACATTTAAAAAAAATAACAGAAAAAACATTACAAATTTGCCCATTTGCTCAGCGGTCAAAGGATTAAGAAAATATTAATGATTAGCGGAACTGGTTCTAGCTATGAAGTAATATTATTTTGCTCAAAAACCCCCAGCAAAAAAATAATTACAAAGAATAAGTAATCGTCTTTAAATATACAAAAAACAATGTGATTAATGGCCAGGATTTTTTTACATATAACATTTTTTATATACAAAATAAAAACCGAAATAACCTCATTCATTTCACCCGATGTCAAAAATAGTTTTGTTTTCCACATTCTTGGGCAAAGCACTAAATCAATAAAATCACCAATTTGTGACAAATTATGAGTTTCATATGAATCGCCCATGAACGGACATGCAAACTGGTAAAAAATGAATGTAATAAATTAAAACATTCAAGATTTGTATACATACAAACAATACAATGTAAATATTAATATTGTTTGTATATATACTTCTTTGTATACATATATTGTTTGTATACATACAAACAAATATAATGTAAACATTATTCAAATATTAAGAGTTTACAAATCAAAACATTCTAAACATTTGTATACATACAAACAATATAATGCATACATACTCTTTACAAATTAAATAGCACACTTATGTAATGACAAAACTTTTAAATCGAATAGAGATAATATATTTCTGTTAAAAAATAATGCTAAAGTTCAGACTTACATATATTATACATTCACATAAAGCTAGTCACATTCCTGCATATTTATTAAATATTTAGTTGCTAAATATAGAAATAATATTTTATAATTTATATTCAGGCGCTCAGATTCGCTTTTTTCGAACACATAATAATAAAAATATTACTACCGTGCGTACTGTCTTTTGACATTATATTTACATAATCGAATTCATTATCAATCGGAACACCATAAGATTCATTCCCGATAATAAACAGACCATAAGTGGTCCAATTTTGTATTACGTGTTCTACACGTTTGAATAATTATTTTCTGTACTATATAAACAAAATGATAGAGATCTAAAAAAAAAATTTCCATCGGGATTTCGCCAACTTATGAGCCTAAATTCATTTTTAAACAGTAAATCCGAAATGGACATCTAAGTATTCATACAAATTACAATAAATAAAATAAATAAATAAAATAAATACCTTCTAAACACTCCACAGTGAGTTCTAGATAAATATCTTCCTAGGTTTAACGCAACGTGACAACAGAAAAAAACAACAGATGATACGATCCCAAACACGTTTGTAGAGACAGTCATAGACCCTCACCTCATTGGCCGGTGATTTTTTGACGCATGCGTATTCGATCGAATTTCGATGGAATAGATTTGACAGAATTACCAAACAGCTTTAAATATATGGATTGGTTGAAAATTTAATTATTCAGTTATGTGTTTTGATTTCATTTAGAATATTATTTAAGGGACAATTATTCAGTTATGTGTTTCGTTTTCATTTAGAATATTATTTAAGTGACAATTATTCAGTTATGTGTTTTGTTTTCATCTAGAATATTATTTAAGTGACAACTATTCAGTTACGGTTTTTATTTCATTTGAAATATTGTTTTGAATGTGTCGCATTATGCAGTTCAGTTTATTTAAATCAAAAGAGATTTAATGTTTGTTCTGTTTTGTAGTAAGAGTTCATATTATGGTTAAAGCTCACTGTTTTGTTTTATTAAAAGTTTATATGATTTGTAACGGCGAAGCTCACGTTTGGGGTACGGTTTAAACGAAATTTTTGGCATTTATAGGGTTTCCGGCTGGTTGTTTTGCTAAAATTTAAAATGTCTGAAATTAATAAAGCTCGCAAAGAGGATTTGTTCCAGGTTGCGTTAGAAATGAATTTAGATGTGCAAACCACTATGACCGTTGTCACATTGCGGGAAAAAATCACATCCTCCCCCTCGTTCGATGTTGATTTTGTGAATTCATTAGTCAGGAATCAAATTGCAACTTGGGAAGAAGGACAACGTAGGCGGGAATTAGAGGATAAACAAAAAGAAGCAGAGTTAGCACAGTGTAAACTGGAATTAGAAGAGAAGCGTAGGGCAGCAGAGCTGGAATTAAAAGAGAAGCGTAGGGCAGAAGAGATGGAGTTTAAAAAGCTTGAGAAGAATTTTGAGCTTGAGAAGCTCAAGCTACAGGCTCAGAGCCAAAGTGTTTCCAGTGGAGTGGTAGGTGGTAATGCGACAGGGATAATATCTAACGCGGAAAGTAAGATAGATATCCAAAGGTTGTTGCCTACATTCAGGCCAGAAACAGATGATGTAACTTTGTTTTTGGTGCTCCTGGAACGCCAGTTAAAGCTCTCGGAGGTACCTGAGCATCTATGGGTATCGTATTTACTCAGTGTTGTCTCATCTTCTATTTCTATGCTTATCGCTCGTGAGTCAGAAGAAAACGCTTCAAATTTTTCACACGTTAAAGATTTACTTCTGAAACGATTTAAAATTAGTGGCGAAAAGTTCAGACAGCTGTTCTTTGCTCATCGCAAGGTAAAAGAAATCTCTTGGCGAGATTATTACTTCGAACTTCGAGCTTATTTTGAAATCTGGCTTAAAGAGTTAACTGTAACATCTTTTGAAGCACTCCAGGATCTGATCATAGCTGATCAAATGAAAAGGCGTGTGCCTGTTGAATGCAAACAGCATATGTTAGATGACTGGGAAAATTTAAATTCGCCAGTCGACCTCACCGAAAAACTAGATGCCTATGAAATTATACGAAGTACGTTCCCAAAAAGAGATCCGGTTGTACCCCAAGTGAAAAAAGAGTTTTCTCGTCGAGATAATAATTGGAAGCAGAGTAAGCCTCCAAACGAAGACAGACCTCTTCCTATGTTTGCTAATCGACGCTTAGAATCAGATATTGTTTGCTATGGATGTGGTAAATTGGAATTTATAAAGAAGAAATGCCCAGATTGTACCCCTTCGGTTAAAAAAGAAAGTGTGCAAGCACAAAAGTGTGCAAGCACATCGTCTTAAGTTGTATAGTTTAAATACTTCAACAGTTTCAGCTCCAAATGTGCCTATCACGATCTGCAATAAGAAAGTGTTAGTCTGTGCAGATACGGGAGCAAATCGTTCCATTGCGGGAGAACGTATGTATGAGCTATTTTTTAAAACTGGTGTTGCACTGAAACCTCATACTTATGATGTCACGTTGGCTGACGGAATTACAGTAGCCAGAGAAACTTTGTCTGCTACAGTTCCAGTAGAGATTGAAGGTCGAGTCTTCAAAACGGAGTTCATTATATTACCAAATGCTAAGGGTAATAGAACGTCATGGATTTTTTGCACAACGCTAACATGGTGTTAGATACTGCCAACAAAACGTGGCATTTGAGTAATAAACCTCAGAAAAAGTTTCATTTTGTAGATGAATACGTTGAAGAAAATAATTCGTCAGCTGGTGCGGTCGAAGTCAGTCCATACACCTTACGTGAAGATGAAGGCAAAAATTTAACTTCTAGCGAAAGAGGAAAACATAATGGTCTTTTGAAAAGGTATGAAAAATGCTTTCAACCAGGGGGAGAGACAACCCCGTATGTAGAGCATCATATCAATACAGGTGATAGTGCTCCTATTGCTGTGCCACCTGATCGGATGACTCCTGCTAAAAAGTGACAGTACAAAAGAAAGAAACCAGAAAACAACTCATCAAAGTCTGTTCTGTCCAGTAGTCATGGTCTTGACATTGGTTTGGGAGAACTTGCCAGCTCAGAAGAAGATGGACTTTCTCCAAGCCAATCTGACCAAGATGATGACAACTTTGTTCCTGAAATAACTCCATATCTTAAACGTCTTGCAGATGTTTCAAAGAAAGTGAAAGAGCGAGTTGAAATAAAACAAGATCAGCGTAAGAAATATTATGATAAAAATCATAGAAGAGTTTATTTTACACCTGGTGAAAAAGTATGGGTTACCTTACACCCTGTGAGCAAGGCAAGGAACCAGAAAACAGCAAAATTTATGCCTAAGAGGGATGGGCCATATATAGTTTTGACTCAAAAATCACTGGTGACATATGACATTGCCAGTATAGACAATCCTACTCAGAGAATTGGGTCTTATCATGTTTCAGCCTTGACACCATTCAAAGAAAATGAAACTACTCCAGTTGCACCCCTGAGAAAAAGAGGGAGACCCAGAAAACATCCTGTTTCTCTCCGAGACGTATGTCGGAAACAGAGGGGGAGGATGTAACGCAGAAAGCCCCTTCCAAAAGAAATGGGCCCTTCCGGCAAAAAGCGCAAAGCATCACGTGATCCTTTATTGACGTTTGATCAATAGAGTTGTCACGTGAGCTTTGCCGAAGGAAGTATGTTTTTCGAAGAGCGGTGTTGTAAATAGAATATTGTTATGTCATGTGTTGATTTGTTCTCTAAAAATGTGAAAGTGAAGTCTTATATATCTGTGCGTAATGTGCCGTTTTTTTATGTGAGTGTTTTGTGTCAAGATGTAATAAAATTTATGAAAATACCAGTAAAGAATGATTTCTGGTCTTATAAAAGAACTATTCAATCCACCCCGAGATACTAAAAGTATAATTATTCTACAGTGAGTGCTACACATATGTAATATTTTGTTAAAACTGATGAATAAAATTTAAAAGATGAAATCATGCTTTGTATTTTTCAAAAAAGTAAAAAATAAATAAATAAATCGATATAAACAATCTTCTTTCAAAATAATAAACAGTTTTAGAAGTTTCATAGTCCAAAATAAATGTGAAATATACTTTCTATTGCTCTCTGATACACACATTGATTAACTTTATAATAAAGCAATAGTTTATTTTGTAACAGCAGTTCATTTAACATAAATAATAAAACATAAGATGAAAAATACAACAAACCCTTATGAACAAAAATTCAGGTACAGATATATCTTCATAAGGCTTCCCCCCCCCCCCTAAAGGAAAAGCTAAAAGCTCTTGATACATGATGATCCCAAAGGGGAGGGGGGGAGAAGTAGTCATTTCATGCCCACAGCAGTAGTGAAAATAATTCAAACACTGCTATTTATAGCAGGGAAAAGTCAGCAGGGTGTGCCAGAACAGCTGAAAAACTTCCAAAATTCTCCTGGAAGTATAGAGGTGATACAAATGCTGAAACCAAAAGTCGACAAGCGTCATTTTAGGACCTAAGGCCATTCTAGCAGTCGGCAAGAACACTGCATCGTGAAAGGAGTTTTTGGCAGGTGTGCATGGTGGAAAGTAAACATTCATAAATGAAGATAATGCTAAAAGTGTAAAAGACTTATAATGGAGAGATACAATTGGGACTTCAAATTAAAAGAAATGAGTATTCTGATAGGGAATGGTAAGCGAATAAATAAAACTATTGATAAAAGATTAAAAATGTTTATCAATGTATGAAAGTGATGAGACCAATGATGGGTAATAAGCTTGTTGAAATCCTAACAATGCTTGCTCCCATCCCACTCCCTCTCAACACTTCTGTTAAAGCAATTTATAAAAAGTTAACCAAGTGTCACCTAATGAAAAAACCAAGTATAGGACAAGAATCGATTGAGGAATAGAATCACTAATTCAAAAAATGAGTAATCCAAAAAGGTAGGAGCTTGAAATATCATCTACAATGATCCAGTGAAAACTAAAAACCAATTACTTGCAAAAACTTAGTTCAAAAGAAAACAGAAACAAAAGTTTAAATTCCTTCAGTAGACCACTGGATATCTACAATTAACAACACAATATATACAAAATTTTTAACCTTTTATGCTCCAAATTATGAATATTAATTAAAATTACGCAATCCAAAGCATTTTTGCTAAATATTTAAAAATATGTTACTAGATTTCTGCAATCATTAAATAAATTTTAAATTTTTCATTTACTACTAAAATGTAATTAACTAAATCAGTATTTACAGAGACTTTGTAGACTATTTACAACTCTACCCAAATCATTTCTTCGGGATATTGTTTTTAGCATTTTATAAAATTAGGAAATATACAAAAATAATGGAATTACATATAGACATAGAAATTTTTCAAAACTGAAACTTTCAACGGAATGTCTTTCAACATAAAAAAAAATCTGAGCAATTATAATTGGAAAAAGAAACTATTCATTTAAAAATATTTTTACTTTGTACTGTGAATAATGCTTTGGAACATGATAAAGTAAAGTGACTAGAACACATTCTAACTTGCATTACTCACAATAGATGTGTTAAATGAATTTTATAACAAATTTCTTTTTTAAAGTACTGCTGGTACATAAAGAGTTAAAAACTTTGATAAACACGTTACTTTATGTCAGAGCTGCCCAACCTTTCAATAAGTGCGGGCACACTTCTGCTGATAACAAACAATGAAAAGTGTCATTATTCACATGACTAGAACCATACAACAATATTATCTCACCGTAATAGTGTTAACGATACACACAAGTATTATTACGATGCAGGGTTCCATTCAAGTTTTCTTGAATGGAACCCTGCATCGTATTGCAGAAGAAAAATAAATCATAGCAAATTTAGAATTACAGTTACCGATTTACGTGATAGTCGAAATGTTTTGTGTGGGAAAGAGTGAAAAACTTTAATGCTGCATATTGTAAAAACATATGTGAACATTAATGATTTTAACAAAAGCATCGTTTAAAATGATTTTTTGCTTTTCTGTTAAAAAATGGTTAATAACAGAAAACCTTCGAAAGGGCACCAAAAAATCCTTCAAAAAGTACCATGGTACCCGCAGGAGCCACATTGGACAGTCTTGCTTTACAGTAACTACAATATTAATATTGAATACAACAGCAAAAACTTGTTAATCTATACAGGGTGATTCAAAACTTATTGTTAAAATATTTTGTGGGGAGGTAGGGAATACATCAGGAAACCGATTTTACACAGGGAAGTATGCTGCAAATGTTCGCATGCGTAAGTAGAGGGCAATACTTCTGGGTAATACAGGATTTACGGCTAATATATCCTAACAAAATTAAAACTTCTTAATAAAACAAATATGCAATAAAATTGTGTAATTAAAAAAGTCTGCTGCAACTTTTAAAAATTTTTGCCAATTTTTTTCGTATTAAATCTTGGCAAGTGACTAATACAAAGGTATTTGAAAAATGAAAAATAAAGAAGATTTATCAAATCTTTTAACAGCTGAATCAGCACATATGCACAACTTTCTGAGTTTAACTTACTTAACACATAAATATTAAAAGTATGCACAGAAACTGGGATCAGCAGTACGAACAAACTTGAATTTTCTTCAGTATGTTATTGCACTTAAGAGCGATGCAGAAGGCATCCGCCAAGCAAGCGTTTAAATGAGCAAAGTTTGGCTTGTTTATGATCTAATAAACACACTGTTAGCATTTACAATACTTCTGGGTAAAACAGGTTTTCCGGCAAATATATCATAACAAAATTAAGACTTCTCAATAAAACAAATATGCAATAAAAATAATTTCTCTCCACATTATAAAAAAAAAAAAAAAAAAAAAAAAAAATTAGATAAATCACGTAAAAGCTCATTTGAAAAATATTTAAAAACAAATGAATCTATAAGTATTGCCAAATCACTTAAAACAAACTTTCAATGAATGATTTACCATACTGCTAATTCTTCGTTTACATATGTAATAAGAGAGCATTTGCTTACTTAATGTTTGAAGCCATTCACCAGAGGTTGGTTAATTTTATGATGACCGATTACGATTATCTACATGAGGGATATAGGCCCTAGGGGTAATGCCCTCCGTGGGGGTCTTTCTAAGGGATCCTAACCCGTATTAATGCAAGGTTCAAAGAAAACCACGAAAAACTCCGAACGGTTAGGTCGACGAGCATGACAGGGGTTTGAACCCAGCACCTCCCGTCTACCAGTTTTGACAGCAGAACCTCTCAGCCATTCATTCACCAGAGGACACTGATATGCTGACCATACAGCCAAGTAATTTGTTTTATAGAACACAGTTTGACAAAAATATCTAAGTTCAAGATTTGTTGTGAACACTCCTACGCTTTTTCAAATATATTATGTATGCCATGGTTAAAATATTCGAACTGTGAAAGTTTGTTTCTTTCATCGAGCTATGAAGATTAAAAGGAGACAACATATCAATCAAACACTGTGGGAAGCTTCGACTTTTGCCATAGTTGATTTGCAGTGCAAGAAAAACTTATGTCATCTATTTTAATCTTCATAGCTTTATGGCTTAATTTTTTTTCAATGAATCACAGAAGTGAATGACTCGCTACTACAGCTTTTTGTTTATCTCGTTGTTTATGCTTTATGCTACGTTTGTTTTCAACTCAATTTCTGAAATGGTTTTTGATTGTGCAAATCACTGAAATTTTGAACAAAATTATGTTCAACAGAAAGGATTTCAGGTAGAAAAGATTTGTATTTAGGCAGATAAGTTTTCTCATAAACATCTAAATCGAAATTAAGCCTAACATGGCTCCATCTTATCGGAGACTGGTAAGATTGATGGGTTCGCCCCAGATTTGTTACACTGTGTTTTATTATATAGAGATAGATATAATTTTAAGTTATTTTGAGTTCCATTGAAAATTTTATAATTCCGGTGTTACTTCTGGACCCACAGACACAAAGAATCTAAGGAAAACTATACAAAATATGAGAGCTACATACTTTATTAACGAGCTTATCCAAGATACTTGCAAGATCAGTATATATACTGTCCCAATTAGATTCGAATTGGTTCAGTATTTTGGATGTAATAAGGATGGCAAATTTTGCTTTTATGTGTCAAACAATAAGAGCTACATATTTGGCTAATGAACTTATCCAAGATACTAGCAAGATTCATACATTATCCCAATTAGGTTAAAATTGGCTCAGTATTTCGGACATTATTGCCATAATAAGACTTGCATAACACAGTGATCAGAGTAAGTAGATTTCTAGAGAAATCAACCTAAAATACACTGCTCAAAACAATTTATAAGTTTATTCTGAATCAAAACAGACATTTTCAAATCCATGGTTGATAGAAATTCATGAATCCATGGTTGAAGGAAACATTCCATGCAAAAATAATGTAATGTGCTAATAGAAATATCCCTGTCTATGTTGGTGGGAAAATTTCATCAAATTTGCTCCTATTCTATAGCTCATAACACAAACTGGCATGTGCATGCTACCTGAATAACATTTTGCATTACCCCTTTTGTATATATACAAATAGGAAATGCACTTAGGAAACTTTATTCCTGGAACCCAAGTTGACTATATCTGCATCTTTGTAAGTAATTATTAAATGAAGGAAAATATTAAAAAAACACTAATATACAAGGCAATGTATCGAAACAAAACTAACCAATCCATTAAATCATAACGATTTTTTTTTTAAACTTACATGTGAGAATTTCTTTTTCTTCAATTTCCAGAGTTTGGGATGATGTTGGACACCAATGAAACCATGATTTTATCCATGTTGGGCAAACTTTTAAAAATGTGTTGTACATCACATTAATAATATAGGAAAATGCAAATCCCAGAAATTCCGACTTGGACATAGAATTATTATTTGGCTGCAGGAACCTGTAATACAATTAGACACAATAAATTTCATAATAAAAAAATTCTTCATTTCAAAGTTGCTGTATGAGTACTACAAGAGGGGGAAAATGTAATAATGGTAATTGTGAATTATTAGCAATTGCTGCCTCATGATGACTATTTCCAGGCTGTTACAGTCTGAAAATCTGTTTAAAACGTCAACTTTGGCAGCCTTTGCTGATAGACTCTTTGCTTTATTAGAAAATGCTATTTGATTTTGCATTTATACATATATATATATATATATATATATATATATATATATATATATATATATATATAACGATCATGGGAAAATATTACTAAATTCGTCAAATGGTCGCGGAGAAAAATTGAGATATTTCAGTCGGACACAAGGAAACAATCACGAATTTCAACATTCTGTCATGGGAAAAAATCGCAAGATTTATCATTCAGTCACGGGAAAATATCACAAAATTCATCAATCGGTCGTGGAAAAATATTGTGAAATTCATCAAACGGTCACAGGAAAATATATT
Organism: Maratus michaelseni; assembly: GCA_963931845.1. Taxonomy (NCBI): domain Eukaryota; kingdom Metazoa; phylum Arthropoda; class Arachnida; order Araneae; family Salticidae; genus Maratus; species Maratus michaelseni. The sequence continues at coordinate 735,047 of OZ007597.1, read as the reverse complement.
GAAATTCATCAAACCATCGCAAGAAAATACTGCGAAATTTGTCAAACGATCGTGGGAAAATATCGCAAAGTTCGTCGGTCGCGGAGAAAAATTGCAAAATTTTTCAGTTGGACGTGAGAAAAATATCATGAATGTCTTCAATCTCTTGCAAGAAGAAAAACTGAAATTTAAAAAAATCATGAAATTTGTCAATTGGTTGCGTAAAAACATTACAAAATTCGTTGATTGATTGTGGGAAAAAATCGTGAATGTCATTGATCTGGCATGAGAAAAAACCCACAAAGTTGGCCAATTGGTCATGAGAAAAAACTGTGAAATTCGCCAAATGGTCACGAAGAAAAATTGTGAGATTTCAGTCAGATGCGGGGAAAATATCACAAATTTCGCCATTCTGTTGCAGGAAAAAAAAAATTCACAAAATTTGTCATTTGGTCGCTTGAACTCCTTCACTGCAAAGTTCGTCAATCGGACGCAGGAAAATATCGTGAAATTTGTCAATCGGTTATGGGCAGGGTTCTCACTGACTTTTAACCAACGTTAGCAACTTGGCTAATCAGAAATAAAAAACTTTAGTCAAATGAAAAAAAAAAATAACGAAATAGATTCATCATGAAACACTGAAAAATCGATCTTTAACCCCTTAATGTACCATTCTTTTATTTCAGTATGTTCTAAAATAATCAAGTTTTTGTAACTACTTAGAGATCAGTTATCCATCTAAATTCCACTATCTGCTACAGAAACTATTAAACATATGTACATTTTAAATGCCTTGAGCAATCAAGAAAAAATTCCAAAACACATTCACACAAAAAAAAAAAAATTAATTAACACTTGCAATTTGGTGAGTTTAATCGTTCGTTTACTCGCCAACTGAGGCATTTTGTCGCGATTTGTCGCAATGGCGAGCGGGAACCCTGGTTATGGGAAAATATCATGAAATTCATCAAATGGTCACATGAAAGGGAAAATATTGTGAAATCTGTCAAATGATCGCAGGAAGATATCGCGAAATTCCTTAGTCACTTGCGGAGAAAAATTGCAAAATATTGCAGTCGGATGTGAGGAAAAAAATCAGGAATTTCATTAATCTCTCACAAGAAGAAACAGGGAAATTGATCATGAAAAAAATCGTAAAAGTTGTCAATCAGTTGTGGAAAAAAAAAGCGAAATTTGTTGATAGGACGTGGGAAAAAATATTGTGAATTTTGTTGATCTGTTGCCAGAAAAACCCCACGAAGTTCGCCAATTGGTCACGGGAAATATTGTGAAATTCATCACTCAGTCATGGAAAAATATTGTGAAATTCATCAAATGATCGCAGGAAAATATTGCGAAATTTGTCAAACTATCGTGGGAAAATATTGCGTCATTCGACGGTCGCGGAGAAAAATTGCAAAATTTTTCAGTTGGACGTGAGAAAAATATTGCGAATATCTTCAATCTCTTGCAAGAAGAAACACCGAAATTTTTAAAAAATCATGAAATTTGTCAATTGGTTGCGTAAAAAAATTACAAAATTCGTTGATTGATCGTGGGAAAAAATCGTGAATGTCATCGATCTGTCATGAGAAAAAAACCACAAAGTTGGCCAATTGGTCATGGGAAAGTATTGTGAAATTCGTCAAATGGTCACGAAGAAAAATTGTGAGATTTCAGTCGAACGCGAGAAAAATATCACAAATTTCGCCATTCTGTCACAGAAAAAAAAAATCGCAAAATTTGTCATTTGGTTGCTTGAACCCCTTCACCGCAAAGTTTGTCATTTGGATGCAGGAAAATATCGCAAGATTCGTCAATCGGTTATGGGAAAATATTAGTGATGCAATGAATAATGGTTTGGCCGAATAACCGAATATTCGGCCGCCGAATAATGAACTCATTTTCGTCTAAAAACAAAATACAGTATGCACTATATGCACAATTCTTGTACATTTCACAATTAAAATATATTATTTTGTTTAAAAAAATTATTTACATGCAAATTTTGAATTTTTTAAAGTATTATTTTATTTTAAAAAAATATTCGGCTATGTTCGGCCTAAGAATTGCCTCAATAACATAATTCTGCCAAAAAAAAATTCTTAGCAAAAGTTTCTCATTACGTACTGTCTAGTTACATTTTAATAGATATTATATATGTTGTTACATTTTAAAATTATTTGATCGATTGCAAGATATAGCAAGAATATAGTCGCAGAATGGAAATTAAGAAATCTGGAAACAATGATCATAAACGAACACAAAACTGAAATCAGGCTATGGCTTAGATATGTAGACGACATATTTATTATCACAAATAAACGAATTAATCTAGATAACCTCCTTGACAAAGTAAATTCGTATGATAAGAATATCCAGTTTACAATAGAAAAAGAAATAAAGCATTCGATCAACTACTTAGATGTAAAAATAACTCATGATATAACTAAAATAAATACTACAGTATATAGAAAACCCACAGCAAACTTAAATATAATCTCCTATAAAGCCGATACTCCACTACCATACAGATTAGCAGCCATGAACACATATATAAATAGAGCTCTACATGTTTGTTTAACAGAAAAATCACTAAAGGAAGAATTAAAAATCATTGAAAACATAGGTTTAAAGGCAGGACATCCGAGAAAAACTATACTTAAACTAATTGAAAGAGTAAGAGAAAGAATTGACCATATACAACCAGCACAGAGGAATCTAACATACACTCCTCCTATTCCATATATGAAAGGTGTATCTTTGAAAATAAAACGAGAATTAGAAAAAATAGGAAAAATAGTCCCACTAATACCCAATCCATCCCTCTTCAAATCAATAACAAATGAAATAGAAAAATATGAGGAAATACAAACAGCAGGAATATCTCTATATCTATAAAAGAGTAAGTGTCTGTCTGCCTGCCCGCGGATTTCTCCGTAATTATAACACCTAGGATTCTAAAATTTGTGTCATGTGTAGATGTTGTCGCCGGACAGTATACCTCGGGGCCGGATTTTTAAATTTTAATTTAGATTTTTTTAAAAATTAAAACGTGTATATGAAATTTTGGGTTCGAGGCTATTTCAAGCTTCTCCCATGAAATAGCCTCGGCAACGCCATCCGTGGCAACGAAGCAGCCAGCCAATGAGAGCAGTGTAACGACCGAAGAAATCTATGGCCTAGCCTGACTCGTGAGTTGCTGGCCTAGAGTTGTCCAGTTTTTGTCCATGGTTTTGTCGCCTAGCTTCGGAGGTTGACTGCTGTGTAAGCCGTGTACTCGAATCGAAAGGACAGTTTTCGATATGCAAAGAGACTGCAAGAGATGTTAGTTGGCAGGTCAAAAAGAAGTGAACCGAGCTACGCTAAGAGAGATGCAGAGAGAGTTGAACAGACGATGGTGAGCGGAAAATGATGTGTGCGCGTGAACAGTATATGATGGTTGTGTACGCTGGGGTTTTGATGGCAGAGTGTAATGTTTTTTAATTGTTCATCTTATTTTAACTTGTGTATCAACAATGCCTAATAAAAAGTGCTGGATGTTAATCATCACCTTGGATCACTGGAGTTCGTTAATTCATTACAGTATGGCTCTTTCCACCCGACATCAATAGAGCTTACTGATTTTAGTTCGGATTTTCACCACAGGGGGCGCTTTCGTATCTTTGGTTCTATGGGCTGGATCATGACAGGGTATGCCTCATTCGACTCGACATCGATAACCTTAATGAATTCAGTTATGTTCGTATAGAACATATTGTGCCGCCTGGCGGTGGAAGGTGTAACTAAAGAATTTTGCAGCTAACTCGGGTTCTATGGGTCACATCACAACACGGTTTGGCTCATTCGACACAACATCAATAGAGCTTACCTATTTTAGTTCTGAATTTCACCACCAAGGGGTGTTTTCCTATCTCTATTTCTATGGGCTGGATCACAATGGGGTATGGCTCTTTCCACTTGACATGGATAGCTGACTGATTTTAGTTCGGATTTTCACCACAAGGGGTGCTTTCCTATATCTGGTTCTATAGGCTGGATCACGACGGGGTATGGCTCATTCGACTCTACATAGATAGAGCTTTTCGATTTTCACCACCAGGGGTGCTTTTCTATCTCTGGTTCTATGGGCTGGATCATGAAGGGGGTATGGCTCTTTCTACTCGACTTACGGTAATATATGGGAGTGTGTATGGCACGCCCAGTGTTTGCTGTCTAAAGTAGTGGGGCCCCCAACATTAGATTTGTTTAAAAATAAAAAATGTTCAACACTGATTTCAGGTACATTTAAGGTTGTGGCACGGGCAACGCCGGGCGGGTAAGCTAGTACATAATAAATTGTCTAAACAGCAGAAATGAAAAGGTTACTTACATAGGAATGACAAAGAGAAAAATAGAAGAAAGAACATATCCGAGATATAAAACTAAATAAACAGTCAACAGCTCTTGCAAGATTAAACACTAAAACCCAAATAAAACTTGAAACCCTACAAATACAGAAAATAGCTAACTAAGAAAATTTACATAACGCTTTAATAAGAGAATCAATAGAAATCAATGCATCCAAACAGCATGCAATGACATGGTACACTCATTACTTGATTGCCGCTGGAAAAAAATGTTGGAAGAGGGGGAAAGAGAGAGAGAGAGAGAATATTGAATGCCGATAGGGGGAGCTCTTCAACCAGCTGTCATATATATAATGGAGAGGAAGGAAGTTGAAGATCACAACTGATGATGCCCTAGCGGGGGGGGGGATGAAAGCGCTATTGTCAAGTGGTAGAAATTTTTATTGGAGACTTTTTACATTTTTTTAAATGGGGAACGTTTTTAGTAAGAATTTTTAACCATGCTTTTTTTAAATAATAACTGAAAGAAAAATTGGTAAAATGTACAAATAGTAAATTGTTATTGTAATTTTTTCCGTCAAGTTTTGACGGGTTCCATCTAGTTCTTTTTTATTTCCCTTTTTACCCACAAAATAACATAGTAATATAAATTTACAACTAACATTTTGAAACAAAAACAAAAATAATTATACAGGGTGTCCGAGAAAGATCCGTACAACTTCAAAAATTTATTGAAAAAGAAACAATAGGGTTACAGCGCAACTAATTAGTACATTAGATAGAATAACTCAAAAAGTTTTTTTTCCTATAACTTAAGTTATTACCTTAGGAAATTTCTACATGAGACCCTTTCGTAACACGAACAATATCAAGACGATATTCCAATTCCATCCACGACCGTTTCAGCATGCTAACATCAACAGTAGCTACAGCTGTTTGGATGTTTTGCTTTAATTCTTCGAGACTGTTAACTTGCGTTCGGTATACAGTATCTTTAACATAACCCCAAAAGAAAAAATCCAGTGGTGTTAGGTCAGGAGACCGGGGTGGCCATGCAATGGGACCATCCCTGCCAATCCAACGCTGTGGAAAAGAATTATTCAGCGAACTGTGTTTGCGTATCGGATTTTGTTTCGATAAACCACGCAACACATTGAGCTTTCTTCACGCGATCCGCCATTGAAATAACTAAAATGCTTTAATATTCCTTTGCATGACATGTAGCGCCATCTATGGTCAGAAACATACTGCAGAAAAAACTTTTTGAGTTATTCTATCTAATGTCGTAATTAGTTTCGCTGTTACCCTACTGTTTCTTTTTCAATAAATTTTTGAAGTTGTACGGATCTTTCTCGGACACCCTGTATTTTGAAAATAATAACAGATTAATACAGGAACAATTGCAATTTAGTTGAAGTTATTACTTAAGTACAAAAAAATCAGCGCACATTAAAATTTGCAAATGAAATTCCAAAATACTTATGAGTAAGATTGAGCCTGGAATTTTCCTGAAATGCTTTTGAGTCTGGGAGCAACATTAACGAAATTATTGACATCAACAACAGATTCATCTACAGTTTCAGGAAAAATAAACTGATTTCTATTCAATTTGTGTCTGATGAATCTTACTTGAATAGAATCATCACCAATTAGACTACGGTTATATTTATCAAAGGCAGTATATGCAAAACAAAATATTTCTTACTATGTTAAATAAATTGTTATTTTTCTTTGTTTACTTTATTTTACAGTTAAATAACTACTTTAAAACAATATTTATTTATAGAAAATAAGCAATTATTAAACATTTTGAACATTCTGGATTACAGGAGCAGAGTGGATTGTGGACCACTGTGCCCCATGTTGAAGTTCAATAAATAATCATATTAATATTGTTTAATAGCTTTCTTTTAAACATATTAACTTTAAAGTTAAATAAAAACAAGTATCTTAGCTTTGCAAAAAAGCTGTTTCGTCTTATTTATTTAGAACCTTTAATTACTAAAAAAATAAAAATATGATGATGAAAACTTTTACTTTTAGAAGCTCAAAACAATCAATAAGGATAAAATAGTTCAATCTGAACTAAACATATTTTCTGAAGGATATAAATAATCAGTACAGTGCTGTTGTCTATTAGGATAGAAGAAAAGCTTTAAAAAAATTTAAATAAATAAAATATTAAGGGCTGGTCCACTGTGTCCATAGGTCCAGTGTGTAGCGGTCTTCGCTGCTATTGTTCTTCACAGAAGAAAGGTCTCGTAGTAGGAAGCCTTGAAATAGCTGAATGCTAATTTTTTTCCTCTCCATGTTAGTTTTTCACATTATGCATTCATTTTAACAGAAACAGTTTTATTTTGTGCATCTTATGAAATTGTTAAGTGATCTGAGAAGAGTTTCCCCCCCCCCCCCCCCCCCCACACACACCGCACTTACAAGGAAGGTCTCTATAAGTACAAACTCTTTTTGGCAATTTATAGCTGGTTGACAACACAATGCAATAATTAAAAAAAAATACACTTTTATGATAAATACTCTGTTAGGAAACCTTTTCTATTCTTCAGACTGAACCAATTTAAATAAATTTAACTTACATCAATACAATTTTACAATTACATTTTTGTCATGTAGATTTATATGTTATATGTATATATAAAGAAAATTAATGATCGCATTCTACTGTTTACATGCCCCAGTGCTGTAGTTAGGAAAATATATTTGTGGGAACTCACCTTTTCATAGAGTAGATGTTGATGCTACCGGATTTTTGCTAAGCCAAAAGCCAATTTAAAACATTTAGTCAAAAGCCGACTTTTTTTAATTAGCAGTTATGATTATTATATTCTAGTTTTTATAGTATTATATTTGTACAGCATTCACCTAACGGCAATATTTAATCAATCTCATAATAACATTTTCCATTATGAATCAAAATTTAATTGAAATAACAGAAATAAATTCATATATAACTTATTGGCACATGTAACCCAGAAGTTTCCATAAAGAACGATAATGAGAGGTTTTCCTGTGCTCTCTGATTTACGACAAGCTGTCTCGTCTGCTAATCTTCTCTCTGATCGCAACCATTATTTCACATATCGTTCAGGACAAAAATTTTTTAAGACAGGTACTATACTACACGGCTTGAAAATATAAGTAAACTGTTTCTTGCAATAAGAAGTGAATTTTTTGCATCGGTCATGATGTTGATCATACAGCTGAATGCTCTTTCGTATTCAGGCATTGAAATGGGTATAGTTTTCACAATCTAGAGAGAAAAAAAAAAGTCTTGTGATTGTATGCGATATTTTCTTTTTTTACAGTAACACACCAAATATTTCTGGGAACGGCGTTCCCACCCAACTACAGCACTGACAAGCCCTATGCTATATCTTATAAGTTTTGTTTTTAATATATGTTTATATCATTTGGCAACAAATTACATTTTCTTTCCTTTAAAAGCGTCAAGGCCCATATAAAAAGGAAGTGTATTATAAATGGTAAGCTTTTCTATTAAACTTTATTAAATAACACATTCATTATCATCTTTCAAAAAAGCTTTTCAGATTCATGTATTCATATGGAAACGATTGCTTCGTATATCCCACGATTTTATTTTTCATTTTATAACAGAAAAATAACTACTAATTTTTTTCTGAAGTTACAAAACGTACTTTCTTAATCTGACTTGCAGTACCACCAAATTTTGCCGCACTGAATTCGGGTGCAGATGTCCCCGTCTAAATCCGGCATTGAATACTAAAGTATGGCCACTTCTACAGCAAGCAAACCTTTAACCATGAAGAACAGAACATATTTACAGTATCAAATAGAAAATTGTTATTCATACCGAGATCGTTGCAGTCGTTGATGAACTAGCGGATGATTATGCGTTTGCGCCATATAAGCATATGCCATTTTGTAAAATTATTTTTCTATGTAGGAAAAAACACAACTCAAAATTTAGTTCAGTAAACAACTGCGCAATATATATCACGTGTTCAGGAAACAAACTTTTAAAACTACAAGAATGATAAAACACAGTTTTTACGTTTTGATATTAGTTATCATCATGATGATCAATATCAATTTAATCAACTTATATCGTAATACATTAACATACACTTGAAAGCATGATAAATGTACATAATTACGAAATTGATTGCCATGGAAACTAGAAGTTCAACAAGTGTTCAGTGGTTGAATCATGGAGATAGAAATAAGAAGGAGAACAGTGAAGATAGGCTTTCAAGATCAGAACATGGACCGGGAATTAGTACCCAGTTCGCGGCGCTGGTGCTCCCAAAGGCCGGTCATGTGACCTGTCAAACATGACAAATTGTCGTCTGCTCTTCCTGCATTTTGGTTTCGAGCATGGTAAAGAGTTGGCAGTGGAAACCGGAAATAGAGGGCGTTACACTCCCCAAAGGCCCAAAAGACCAGAAACGCCGCCATACTAGGTACCGCTTTTAGTTCCATAAGTAGAAACGTTATCTTTGTTCTCCTTTTCTCTATCTCCCTGGGTTGAATAATAATAATTAAAAAAAATCCCAGCGTTAAGTACGATTTTTAAACATTATTTAAATAAATAATAAATAAAACTATTTCATAAAAAATCGCTCTTAAAATTATTAAATTTATATGCAGTTTCCGGGAAAAATAAAATTATTTCTAGACTTCAGCATTTTTTTATAAAAATATGAAAAAATAGAAGTATATATATATATATATATTTATATCTAGTAAAATTGCTGATTTTATTAATTATAAATTTGAAAAATTATCCTATGATGGACAATTTGCATCTAGCCAAAATTTACTCAACTCTATTTGAAATCTTGAAAACAATATGGAGAACCCCGCGGACGTTTACACAACGGGGACTCCAATGTCAGAGAAAGGAAATTTTGATCATAATAAGTATGGCAGCGTTGCAGGTAACACGGTTATTGATGTGTCTGTGTTAAACCTAGACGATCACGACTATCCTAATAATCCGGATGCAATTCTGAGAAATTCTACTTGTGATAACGTCGAGTTCATTAACAATTCAATTCAAGATGGCTTCCAGTCAGAAATATTGTGTAGTTATGAGTGTGACACCGGCTTGCAATCAGATTTACAAATGGGAGAAAATTCTTCATTGGAAATTGAATCGGTTTCTGATTCAGACACACATATTAACTTTTCCACCTCGCCTAGCACGTCCTTTGAAAAAATTGAATCTTTTTCATCGGTGGAAGGTTTGGTGCCAGGTCTTGATGATCAGTTAGATAGCTACCTGTTGTCTGAGTTTAAATCTGAAGATAAATGTCCATCGGAAGATGGTGATCAAACATTGGAAGACGAGCAGAGAAATGTTAATGAAGCCATTTGTGATATTGCCAAAAGTTTTGGTTTTGAAGATCTTCTACCTGATACATTCCAAGCAGATAATAGTAAAGATGGTTTTTGTGTGACTGTAACAACAGATGATCTTTATAGTGGGGATACAGGCAATATTAGTGGACTATCTGTTGGAGATTTTGAAAAGTGTCCAGATCTGCATTCTCCTGAATCGTTAAGTTTAGTGGAAGATTTGGGTGAAGATAATTATGTTACATCTGGGTTAGAGGCAATTGCCCCAATAAAATCATTTGACATCAGTAACATATCTTCAAAATATCTACCCAATAAGATTTTTGTGAACTCAAAAGAAATGTCCAGTGATACTGATATTCCATCAGATAATAAAGAATCAAGCGGTGAATCTGAAGAGAATTTAAAAGAAGAAAATAAATCTGTTGCATTTGATGATGTTAATACTTATTATATGACAGATAATATTTGTGATAATGCTGATGACCTCGTTAGTGATATTCCAACTGTGAGCATTTCAGATGTGCAAGTTGATAATTCGCTGTCTGATATTAACCAAAGTTGTCCTCCAGCTGGCACAGTTTTAATAACAACAGACAAAGCTTCTAAAAAAATGCAGATTGTTTTGACCCTTGAACAAGGTCAACAAATCTTTGACATAGATACAGAAAGTGTTGATGCAAATCAACAACCCATAGATTTAGATTTTCCAACTTCATTTTGCGATAAACTTCAAGAAATACCCCAGAATTCATTGCAGGAATCTGATATTGCTGCTGTTGAAGAATCTGCTGCTTTTGAGCCAGAACAAACAGACGAAGTAAAAGAAGAAAATCAAGTTACTGAACAACCAGTATTAATTGATTTTATTAATGTGCCTGTACCTAAAGTAAAGAAGACAAAAACATGGATTTGTCCTATGGAAGACTGTGGCCAAGTTTTAGATAAAGAATGCAAGTTGAGGGTTCATATGATAAGTCATAAAGGTGCCAGGCCTTTTAAGTGTACTTTTGAAGGATGCGATTGGGCTTTCACTACTCCTTACAGATTAAGACGGCATGAAGAAACCCATCTAGGATCTAAAGATTTTATGTGTGACTTTGAAGGTTGCAATAGAAAGTTTACAACAGTTTATAATTTAAAAACTCACAAAAAGCGTCATAAGTGGCCAAATTCCCTAACTTGTCCTTCTAAAGATTGTAAGATGAGCTTTGCCAACCGAAGGAAACTTGAATTGCATTTAAGAGTTCATAATGACGTTGAAGCACCTTACAAGTGTACTGTGTGTGGCAAGCAGTATTACTCTGCGAATTGCATTGCATCTCATTATCGCACACATCAATATAATGAAGATGACTTTAAGTGTCCTTTCCAAGGTTGTGGTAAAGTGTATGATAAAATTTGCAGGTTACGACAACATATAAGGCATCATACAGGAGATCGACCCTACACTTGTCCTGCTGAGGGATGCAAGTGGAGTTTTATGAGTGCTAGTAAGTTAACTAGACACATGAGAAAACATACTGGTGAAAGGAAGTTTGTATGTACTGAACCTGGATGTGGGAAATCGTTCATGAGACCTGAGCATTTAAAGGGTCATATAGTCATTCATTCTGGAGATAAACCATTTCATTGCCCTCATGAAAACTGCAATGCTAAATTTACTGCCAAATCGAGCCTGTATGTACACGTCAAGAAACATTGTCCAAGTGTTTTAAAAGTAGTTTACCCCTGTCCAGTAGAATCCTGTATTAAAAAGTATAATAGCAAAGCCACGTTAAAACAGCATCTGCAAAAACTCCATCCAGAAACTCTCCAACATGGCAAACCAATAAATATAGCCGAAAAACTGGAATTAACTATGCCTGTATCAGTAGTGAACCAATCTGAAAATTCCTTGGAACTAATGGATATTGATGAACTTATTACTGATGATCCTTCAGCAAATTTTCAAGTTCAGTTACTTCAAGTACCTGAACAGTCATTAAACATATCATCTTTGAACTCAGGACCAGTTGTTGTTACTTCTTTGGATAAACCCCATAAAACTGTGTCTAAAACATCTAAATCCTCTGCTGTTCAATCAGCTAAAGAATCAACAAAGTCTCAAAAGACTAAAGACATGTCTAAATCCACAAAATTAATGCGTGTAAATTGTGGTGGTTGTGCTCGAACTGATTATTGTTGCAATTACATGTCCAAAAAGACAGAAAATCAAGCTAATTACCTTTATCTCAATAACAACAGCAATGATAATCTAATGAATAGTAATCTGATTTCTACTGATATAAAATCTCCAGATGTTATGCTAACATCATCAATAATCTATGATAATCTTTCCGAACAGTTGATTAAAAATCACTTTTCACCTGACAATTCATCCATAAGTAACAGTTTGTATCATGATGATAGCATATTGGTGAGTAGTTCAACATTCGGCCAAGAACTGATCCCAGTATCTTTATTATCTGATGGTGTTGACAGCGATGAATCTATTTTACATCGCCATTCTCCTGGGATTGTTTTTTCAGAGCAAAATGGTGTAGATTCATTTTCAGATTCCATACATCTTCATGGCTTGGATTAATACAATTTAATTTCAATCGATCATGGTTGGGGTTTGGATCAGAACATGTGGTTTTTAGTTTTTACTTTACCATTTAAAATTATGGAAGTTTTCATCTTACTGCACACTTATTAACAATATTAATAAATATCTGACTATGTTTTTACTAATATTTTAGCTAATTTGACAATTGCATAACATGAACATCTTACTGATAGAAATGCATGACAATACCATACCATACATTTTTTTACATGTAAGAAGTATGTATTTTTTCATGTTTGAGTATAAGTCAAGTTTATAGTTAATCTTAATGACAACCAAGCACAATTTAAAATTAAACTTGTACTAAACATGCTTACATTTAAAAAATATTTGTTTTACTGGGGGAGATATCCCGTGATTTTTGTGTTTCAGAACTTCACATGTCTGGTTTTAGATAAATACTAATAAAATTTTTAACAAAAGTTTATTTTTTTACCACCTGTTAAATAAAAAAAGTGGTCTCTATTAAAGTTGCTATTACTGGCTACTCATGAAATTTCCCAGTTTTGCCCTGTAATCGTAAGATAAAACTTATGCTGTACCTCAATCTTAAGTGAAACACTGCAATCCCATCATTAGAAATAAGCAAATGATTTCTGTCATTATCAAGCATGAAAGTTTTCTCCATTTTCGCAGAAATCACTAAAAATTAATTTATTGTAATCTGTTGATTATTTTTCTGGCTGCTTCAGATGGATGCAAAACCAGTGAGAAATTGCTACTTAACTTATGCCGTACATGTATGTGTGTACGTTAATATTCTGATATTTTTGTATTTGCATGGAATTCAATGTGTTTTTTTTTTTTTGCCCAGCTTGCACTTGCATGCCTTTTCTATTTAATTTTATACAAGCTGTGTGGTAACCTAATGTCTTTCTACTAAATTGTAAAGGCCTTTAGATTCTTTTAAGGCAAATTAATCTGATTTATTGGAAATTTATGAGAAAAAAGGTACTTTTATGTTAGTCGGTGATATTATATATAGGGTAGATGTGCCAGTAATGAGCCATCTTCAACGTTTTTGGTTTATAAAAAAAATAACCAATAAAAATTCAGCATTTTTTATTTCATTAATATGCTTTCTTTAAATTCTAGTTTTAAATACAATCCTAATATCAATTATCTATTACTTTTTGTGGGGTGTCCATTACGGGAATTGAGGGTGTTTTGATTTATTTCTGTTATTTACAATTAAATTTCGATTCACATTGGAAATTGTGACTATGAGCATGGTTAAATATTGTTGGTAGATTAATATAATATTAAAAAATGTGGGATATAACAATTATAACTATTAACCCTGTAATGCATCAATTATTTGTCTATTCCAACAGAAATTCTTCCTTCCACTGACCGTTGCTAGAAGACTGAAATTGAGAGATCAGTAACACCTATATAGTCTGTTGGAGAAGATATCTCCTAAAGGCAGTAGCATGCTGTAAGGGTTGAAATTTATTTTCTTTAGCTGTGAGCAGGGTTTTAACCAAGGCGCACATTGAGACGCAGCCAACACGCGCGGGGCAGGTTCTCACGTCACGCGATTTTGTAAAGCATTGAAATGAGCGGGAGAGCGCATATTGACGCACGCGCAGTTTTTCTGACGCAGGTTCTGCCTGCCACTTGTGTTCCGAACACAGTTTCAAGTGCGAGTGTGTCACGTTTTTCAGCGAAAATGAAGGAAAAACTGATCGAAGCTGTTCGCGCCTATCCTGTTTTGTAAACATTTCAGTAAATAATGGACGTTAGTCCTAAAACTTTAAAAATAAATGTAATTTTGTAAATGGTTATTATTATATAAAATTAAAAGTTTTCTATTCTATTTTTCAGAGTAATAATGATAAAAAAATCTTGTTTAATATAAAAAGTTTTATTAATCACATGAAATTTATTAAAACTAGCTTTTTTTTTTTTTTAAAGGTACTTTTCTGTTACCTGGGTGCCAGTGATATGTATATTTATGTTTATATATATCACTGGCGTCCAGCTAACAGAAAAGTACCTAAAAAAATTATTCTAAATACGTTATGGTAAGTGGAATTCAAAAATTAAATTTTATTACTTCCATTTCAGTTACATCAATTTTAAGTGCTATGAACATTAAACTGAAATTGTCTTTTAATTATAATATCCATTACTGAAAAATGCCTAATTAAACATTTCAGCAATGGACATTGGTCCTAAAACTTAAAAAAAGAAAATGTAAATGGTTTTTATTATATAAAAAAAAAAAAAAAAAAAAAAAAAAAATTCTATTTTTCAGAGTATTAATGATAAAAAAAAATTGGTTTAATATTAACTATTTTATTACTCGCTTAAAATTTATTATAACTATCTATTATTTTTTTTTATGTTCTTATTAATACATTATGGTAAACAATTGCATGTTTTGATTTTAATCTGCTGCTAAATAATAAAATTTAATTTTTAAATTGTTTACCATAATGTATTAATAAGAACATTTAAAAAAAAAAATAGCGAGTTATAATCAATTTTAAGCGAGTAATAAAATATTTAATATTAAACTAATTTTTTTTTATCATTATTACTCTGAAAAATAGAATACAAAATTTTTAATTTTATATAATAAAAACCATTTACATTTTCTTTTTTCTTTTTTTTTTCTTTTTTTTAAAAGTTTTATGACCAATGTCCATTGCTGAAATGTTTAATTAAATTTTATTATTTAGCAGCAGATTAAAATCAAAACATGCAATTTTTGCAAGAAAATGAAGAAGATATAAATTAAGTAAAACCAGCTCTTAGCTTGTTTAAAAATTTTCAATGAAAACAGAATACTGTGAAACATTTTCTGTATGAAACTTGCAAAAGAGAGTTATAAGAAAAAATTAAAACTGGATTTTTATTGGTTATTTTTTATAAACAAAAAACTTTAGAGGGGGTGTGGGGAAGGGGGGGGGGGCATTACCAGAACATATATTGTATCATGAACAGTACAAATTTTTTAGTCTAAAAATAAAAAATCCCTGACGGCTCGGCCTACAGGCACAGGTAGATTTTGAAGACGCAGACCGTGGGCGCCTGTTTGTTGGGAAATTCGGAAGAAATTACCTTTTTACCATGATGCGACAGTTGGAACCGCCCACTTCAAAACCTAACTTGTTTGCAGGTAAAACCGGCAAAGATTTTTTTTTTTTTTTTTTTTTTTGTTATAAGGGTTGGTTTTATAAAAAACTTGTCAATATAAAAGTTTTAAATAATATTAAAAGGACTTATAATAAATTTAAGCGAATATGATATCTTGTGAATTGACGAAGTTGTGGAATTTTTTCTTCTTCTTAACCCCCCCCCCCCCCCCCCCCACCTCCTTGGGCCATTTTTAATTATATCAAAAATCTGATAAATTTTCGTCCATTTTCCTAGAAGTAATAATAACTTTAAACGGGTTCGATACGTATCATAACTAAGAAGTTATGGTTTTTTTTTCTGTTTTCACAAAAAGCCGTACTAATATATACTAATAAGCACGCATCCATTTCAGAATCAGATAATCTGATTCTGAATTTAAATCTATGTACTGATCCAAGGCAAAAAATATCTAAAAATCCCAAAAAATGAACTAATTGTTTCTTATTCTACAAAAAACGAGCCGTTTTACACGCGTGGCATACGTTAGCAATGTAAACAAACGTGAACGTGACGGAAAACTGAGTCGCAATATGCGCACACCCTGCCGCGCGCAGTTTTTTTCCGAGCAGCATCGCTTCACCTGCTCGTGGCAGCTGCGTCTCAATGTGCGCCGCGCCTTAGTAAAGCCCGCCTTGAGGCGGTTGTGTGCATTACAGGGTTAATTAAAAAATATTTTAAAAAAAAATTCCTTAAGGGTGTCCATTACTGGCACATCTATCCTATATGTAATACAGAAAAGTTTTATATATATGTATATACATACATATAATATAGTATATTATATAATATAATATCACTGGCACCCAACTAACATAAAAGTACCGAAAAAAATATTAATTTATACTAAATTCCTAGTAAGAAGTCATCTTAAGTGATACAAGGACAAAATGGGGAAAATTCATTATGTTTTTCCCTCTCCCAAAGAAGCTAAAACACTACTTGCATCTCATTAGTTACAAATGTGTCTCTGCACATAGGCATATTCGGTGCTTCATCTTCCACTGTGGACCAAAGTAGCTCTTTGCTCTGACTAGCTCTGGTACTCATTATGAAACAGAGTTTCTGATTTCTGCTTCATTATCCAATTGCACCAGAATAGACAACTCCCTGGGTATGGTTGCTGCTTACGAAGGTTTCAAAACTTGTAGGGAGATAAGTTTGTTTGTAGGAGTGGGGTTACCATACTTAGCAGCGTCTTTACAAAACCGATCTCTGTGGAAATTCAAAGAACACACTGTGATGGTTCCACAGATTGAACAGCGGGAAATTGGTGAAAAAAGAAAATGCCAGACTTCCTAAAATGATGTTGACTGAGCCGAGACTGGTTCCAGAGTTTTTCTTATGAAAGTCACACAGTATGCATATTATTTTTTTCTCTTGAAAGATTGCAAAAGAGGTATATTTTGTATCAAATACATTGTATCTGTCTTATTTCTAAAAGGAAGACGTACTTTTGAGAAAGAAAAAAAAAAGGAGGCCCATTTTTTTTTTTTAGTGTTTGGTACCCGGGATATGAAAAGCCTGGTGACATGTTTACTATGAAGCAGGGTTGATAAAAATCCCAATTTTTTATTTAAATCAGATTTTTTAAAATTACTATTTGTGTACTGTGCATGTATTTATTGGTTTTCTCTGTATAGATTTACACATTTCTATTAATTTCATTACAGTTCCGAGATAAAAATTCAAAATAATTTAAATAAAAAGAAATTGCTAACAAATTCAGATGATTTGCTTAAAATCATATTCTATTATTAAATTGTTATAGATAGGTATATACCTATGTGTATTGTGTGTATAAATTTTTCGTTAACTTAAGTTATTAAATTCTCCATTAAGGTATTACTCCAATAATATATATACCCAATCACATAATAAATGCAGCAAAGAATGTTAAATATATATATGTGTACTTCAATATTGTACTTCAATATGTGTACTTCAATATATCAACTGATTCAGATTCACTAATGTCATCTTTATCGCATACTGTAAGGTTTTTTTTTTTTTTCCCCCCACAATCTCCATCATTTCTGCACTACATGGTTTGCATATTGCTTTCTCACCTTTTCCAGAAATGTCCCCCCTTCCCTATAAAATAAAGCAGCATTAGATTAAATACTAAATATTGAATATATTTAGTTTCAGCATCTAACTTGGAAAAATGAAGTGATCATCTAGGAAAGACAAAAGTTTAAAAAGGAGTGGGTATTTATCAGTATTTCTTTTGGGATGCACTATGGATAAATAATATTTTGAATGCAATGTTGCATTTACTTTAATAAAATAATTATGGCTAAGCTTACATATCCACCTGCGAACGTCTGCCATTTTATTTGAACATGAATTTGATCCTTATTCAACTTGTAAATATCAATGTTAAAAATACTGATTTAAATCAAACCAGAGATCTGTTTAGGAAAATATTGGGTCCTTTAAAGGACTCTTCAAAAAATTTTTCATTTCAAAACAGGACCCTTCACAAAATTATTTTCCCTAAAAAAGGACCTTTCACAAAATTATTTTTGCTAAAACAGGACCTTCCACAAAATTCTTTGTCCTTAAAGATAGGTTTTTGACAAAATTTTTCCATCTTTAAACCGAACATTTCACAAATTAATCATTTAAAAGTAAAATCTGACCTGTCACTTTTACATATATAAGGAAAAAATATGTATTTTACATCCATATATCTTCTTAAAAATGTATAAACAAGAACCTGAATATAACGATCATTTCAAATTCACAAAATTATAATTGGAATTGGATTTTTCACAAATCTAAAAAGCTGTTCACAATTTCACAAAAACAGGACCCTGAGAAAAAAGGCTGGACAGACCCCTGAAACAAACCTGCTATGAAGGTTAAGTTTCTTTAAAAATGTACATTTTTAATGAGCATAGATCGAATACTTTGTGCGAATTTTAATTCATAAACCAAAAGCAATTACAACGTTGCAACACACAAATAAGAAAATTGCCATAGAAACCCGCATACGGCCGTTTCAAGGATGCATCGATTCTGAGGAAGGGGATCGATGCATCCTTGAAACGGCCGTGTGCGGTTTTTTATGGCAATTTTCTTATTTGTGCGTTACAACGTTGTAATTGCTTTTGGTTTATGAATTACATTTTTAATGACTTCATTTGTCAAAAGCATTTTATTCTTTCAAGATTTGGCTTCTAATTTCAAAGGTGATGGAATAAAAATGAAGTAATTTTGACGAACGTATACAAAACTGGCATCATTTGAACAAATTGAAAAAAAATATTTCAGATTTATATGGATTACAAGATAGACTTAAAGCGTCTTTCATGCTAAACATTCGACTTGAAAGAAGTTTTCAGTCTCCATCTTTAAGAAAATGTTTAAAATTTGTTTCTTATTTAAATTCATTTCTTGTAAAAAAGAAGCAGTAATTATCTAAATAAAAGCTGTCAGCTTAAATTTGTTTTTGTTTAACTCGTTGGTTGACCTAAAAAAAAGCCATGATGGAATGA
Organism: Maratus michaelseni; assembly: GCA_963931845.1. Taxonomy (NCBI): domain Eukaryota; kingdom Metazoa; phylum Arthropoda; class Arachnida; order Araneae; family Salticidae; genus Maratus; species Maratus michaelseni. Next base: position 716,103 of record OZ007597.1, on the reverse strand, counting down.
TTTCTTGATGCTATTTTGTTGAAATTTTTTTTTTTTTTTTCCTATAATAATCTGATTTTTCAATCTATATGTGAAAATACATTTTCTTTTCAATTTTAATAAAATTATGTTAATAAAAATATTAATGATCCCTGTTATACTCCGTAAATCGGCCTTTCCCGGAGGGGTGAATGTAAAATACAAACACACAGTCTGATTTTAATTTAATAATGCAACCACTTAAAATGGTAAATGATTGATTGATTGATTGATTGATTAAAAGTTTTTGGTGGAAAATTACAACTATTTTGTGAAATTAAATTAGAACCAGAGGGCCCGTGCGAAGATTTCGCACTGAAATCTAATATTTTTTAGGTACTTCTCTATTAACCCGTCGACCGCTTTTCATAACAAAAAACTACCGCCAAACAGTAAGATTAAACGCCAAAAATGCAGTCCCATTTACTTGATGTCAGAATCATTATGCGTGTTTGTTACGTCATCTAGTGGTATTACATTCGACATTTGTGTGTATTTTTCATTATGTTTTCCTGATTTAGTAGTTATTTTATTAATTAAAATAACAATTGTGTCCTTAAATTCTTATATTTTATTTATTTTTTGATATTCCAATGGCAACGTTCTCCCGTTTATTTGGCGATAGTTTTTTGTTATGAAAAGGGGTCGACGGGATAATAGAGAAGTATAATTTTTTATCAATATGTAATATTTATTAGATGCAGGTTTAAACTTCTAAAGAAAAAGCAAGGATAAAAATATCTGCAAACAACATTCAGTTGTTAGTCAAGCCAGAATATCATCTAATTTATTCCATCAAAGTTAGACTAAAAACTGATCCAAGATTGCTAAAGGCACGCGCGAGAAAAAAAATTAACAATCTTATTTTGACTGCATTAGAGGATGATGTCATCCGCTTTGGGAAAACCATGGGACTTAGAAATATAAATCTAAACATTTCAATTTCAATTTCGCTTTTTAATCATAAGTATAAAATAAACCCGTGCGGTGTTTTTTATAATAATTGCTATGAGCATCATATAATGTGGTATTTTATTTTTTTGGCAACAATAATTTCAGGAAAACCTTTCATTTCTTTCATGAAAACAATGCCGATTTAATTTTTTAATTTCAGCAAATTTTAATCAAAAACATGTTTTAACGAATTGTTAAGTGGGCTATGTCAGAAGCCTGTTCTAAAACCTTTCATATGGTATCTCATTCGTTGTTCTGCATTTCATATTTTCTGAGTAAAAGGGATGTTGATAGGAGAAATAATATATAAGGATCGATTTAAAAATCTATATTCATCCATTAAAGCTTTAATAAATAGTAAATCTTCAGATCAGGGGCCTCAAAGCCAATTTTGCAAGTCATTTTAATTTCCATCTCATTTTACGCAATATCTAATATCCTGAAATCCACAATCCTAATAATATTATAAATCTGATTGTGTGCAAATGTTAGGCTGAAGCCAGCGTCAAAATGGAGCATTTAATGATCCTGTTTCTTTGCATATATGTTGATTATAACCCTCATATGAACATAGACTGGTTTTTGTTTATTTTATTCAAATATTTTCTTTAATAATTAAAAATTTCGTTATTTTCATAGAGAATAAATGGACATTTTTTTCGTATAATATTTTAAAATGGTTAAATTTACTTTACCGTTGCTAATACTTTATCGTTGCCAAAGCTAATTTAAAACCCAAATAATAATTTTTACTCAACAATTTAGTTTCAATTGAAAAATTTTCACGTGAAAAATGAAAATGAAATAATTAAAAAGATTAAATAATATTATTAGAAATAAAACGTACTTTACTTTTCTTAGTTTTTGATAATAATAAAAGGTTTCAATATGCGTAACCATAGGAAACAGGCCAATATGACGTCATACGTCGCAAATAAAGTGGATAGGCTTTGATTGGTGAAATAAAATGATCTTGGGTTCTTTCTTCACCTTTTTTTTTTCTTTTGTATGGTAAAATACTTGGCGTTTTACCGTCTGCGCAAGGCTAATAATATTATTAGCCGTGCTCATTAAAACTGTATTTTTTACTTAAATTTTAAAAAAGTAAAAAGAAGTTTCAAAAGAAAATGGTTAGCAAATGTCAATAATATGCTCCGCAAAATTATCTATGTTGAAAATGATGTCATGGATAGCGAGAAATAGCTATTTTCATTCTTAAATCTAAAAGAAATAACTCTATTACCTAAAAAAAATGTCGAATGTTAATAGTTCCATTTTTGTTGATGAAACATAAGATTTAATATTATTTCGTTAAAGTAACATAATTTCCCCTATGCCAGTATTGAAATTAATTGCCTGGAAAAGAAAATTAACAAGAATTATGTCATTAAAATGGGATTTTTCTGGAGAAAAAGAGACGTCATAGTTGAAATAAAACGGGAATTTTCCAATATGTTTTAAAATGAGCGTGAATCAATTCCTTACATTAATAATACAAGGATCAGTAAGTATAAAAAGTAGATGAATTTCTCGCCATATTTATAACGAAAAATTTAAATGTTTTTTTTAATCTATACTGATTATTAAGCATGTTTATCCGTTATATACAGATGAGAGTTTGCTAAAAATCACAGCATAATTTTAAGAAAAGGAAAATGAATACGAATCTATTATATTAAAATCTGACCGTGTGTTTGTATTTCGCAACTACTCCTAGACTATCAAACGCAACGCTACTTAATACCGGTTATCATTGATCCGACGATGTCACACAAACTCTCAGAATTTAAAAAATTAAATTAGATGCCAAGATTTTCTTTCTTTCTTTTTTTTTTTTTTTTTTTTGTAAATTTTAACGAAGTTTCTCTAAAAACAGAAAGTAAATTACTCCATATTTGTGTATAAAAAAGGAGAAATAAAACAGATCAGTATATTTTTTACACCATTTTCTCATTAAAACTGAAAAACAGAATTTATTTTCACTTTGAATAGATGGTGAAAACAAAATCTTGATTTCAGTAAATTATCTGAAAAATTAAAACATATTTTCACATATTCAAACTTCATGAATCAATTTATTCTGGAGAACAAAAATTGCCTGTCAACATACTGTCATTTAGAAAACAAGAAGATTTGTTTCAGATATACATTAAACAAGGAGTCAGAATTGAATTTAAAGAAAAAGCATATAATATTTCCAATTAATGTTTTTTAGAAGGATGTCTGTTAAAACATTATCAAAGCCATTTCACAAAGGCGTTAAAAGTAAAATTGTCTATTAGGTAAAATTGAGATTTGTGTTTATTCAATTCGTCTATTTCCACGATTTTATTTGGCCCTCCTTTTTGCATTGGTTGCAATTTCCTTTTCGCGATTATTTGGTACAAAATTTCACTTTTTTAAGACTGAGTTATGTAAAGGTCCCTATAACAAAAAATACTGTATTGTCTCCTATGAAAAGTGCTAAATGGTTAATTATTAACGTTTTTAATTATCGGAAGTGAAATATTTTGCTTAATTAATGTATTTATTCTTCTTTTAATGTTGCGTGAACGAAGTCACGGTTAACAGCTAGTAATATTATAAATCTCATTGTGTGCAAATGTTAGGCTGAAGCCAGCGTCAAAATGGAGCATTTAATGATCCTGTATTTTTGCATGTAGGTTGATTATAATACTCAAATTAACATAGGCTGGTTTTTGTTTATTTTATTCAAATATTTTCTTTGATAATTAAAAATTTAATTATTTTCATAGAGAATAAATGGACATTTTTCCATACAATTTAACCATTTTACTTTATCGTTGCTAGGGCTTTGATCGTTGCCACAAAAATAAAAACACGGAAAAATAATTTTTCCCCAACAATTAATTTTCAATTGAACGATTTTCACGTGAAAACTGAAAATTAAAAAAATTCAAAAGAAGGTGAATTTCCGTGATATTTGAAACAAAAATATGGAGTATTTGTTATTATACATGAAGTATGAATATCGGTTAAAATAAAAAGATATTTTTCTGTCAAAAACTGCATTATAATTAGAAGGAAAAGTGCAACAATAATTATATTATTAAAAAATAGATTTCGCTTGGACCATGGAACTATGAAAAGGATCCAATGGGCTTGGACAAATATGACGTCATAAATAAAACATGTATTTTCAAATATTCGTAATAATACAAGGAGCATGAATATCAATGTATAATGAAAGTAAATAGATAATGGACGTAATATTTAAGATGAAAAACTGAAATATATTTTATCGATACTGATTAATAATTAGCTTGAATACCAGTTACACACAAATGTGAGTTTTCCGCTAAAATTTACGTCCTGATTGCCAGAAAAAGAAAATTAACAAGAATTTTGCCATTTAAAAGAGATTTCTCTGAGGAAAAAGTGACGTCATACTTGAAATAAAATGGGAATTTTCAAATGTGTTTTAGAAGGAGCGTGAATCAATTCATTACATTAATAATACAAGAATCGGTAAGTTTAGAAAGTAGATGAGTTTCACGTCATATTTAAAACGAAAAATTTAAATATATTTTTTTAGCTTTTTTTTTAGCTAGCGATTATTATGCATGAATATCAGTTACATACAGATGAGAGTTTTTGCCAAAAATTACACCATGATTATTAGGAAAATAAAAATAATTACGAATCTATTATATTAAAATCTGACCGCCTGTTTGTATTTCGCAGAGGATGTCATAAACTCTCAGAATTAAAAAAAAAATTTAAATTCCGAGATATGATTATTATTTTTTTTTATATAAATTTAACGAAGTTGCTCTAAAAATGGCAACTAAATTATTCCAATTTTGCGGATAAAAAAGAAGAAATGAAACAGAATAATATATTTTTTCTCATTAAAACTGAAAAAAAGAATTATTTTCAATTTGAATAGATGGTGAAAGAAAAAAAAAATCTTGATTACAGTAAATTTTTTTTAAAATAAAAACGTATTTTCACATATTCAAACTTCATGAGTCAATTTATTCTGGAGAACAAATATCGTCTGTCAACATATTTTCATTTAGAAATAAAGATTTTTTTTTTCAGTTGTAGTACAGCTCCTAGAATATAGGCGCTGTAGTTATAGATTAAATCAAGGAGGCAAATTTAAGCTCCATGCATTTAGGTCTACAATTATTGCTCCCTATTCACAAGAATTGAATTTAATGAAAAAGAATATACTATTTCCATTATCTTTGAAGGATGGCTATTAAAACGTTTCACAAAGGCGTTAAAAGTAAAATGGTTTACCAGGTAAACTTGACATATGTTTTTACACAATTCGCCGATTTCCACGATTTTATTTGGCCCGCCTTTTTTATTGGTTGCAGTTTCCTTTTCGTGATTATTTGTCACAAAATTTCACTTTTTTAAAACTTAGTTATGTCAAGGCCTCTATAACATAGAAATACTGTATTGTCTCCTATGGAATGTGATCAAGAGTTAGTTAATTATTTACGTTTCTAATTATCGGGAATGAAATATTTTGCTTAATTAATGAATTTATTCTTATTTTAATGATACGTGAACGAAGTCACGGGTAACAGCTAGTTAAAAATGTTAGATTATTTGTATATTTCTAAGCATTATAGGATTTCCCAAAGATTCAGAAAATCCAATTTTTAAGAATGTCAAATTATTAGCTTGCTTTTATTTAATTTTCTTTTTGATAAACGCTGAAAGTTGCTAGGCAAGTGTTAAATGAAAAAATATATATTTCAAAATTGTAAAAATGCTTTTTATTTCTTAACATATGCACAAAATTCCATAGAAAATTGTATAGAGAATTGTGAATGGTTGAGAGTAATTGAAAAAATTTCAAACTGATTTGATTAATTTAAGAAATTGCACAGTGAAAATTTAGCATCCATAATGTAACATTTAAGTCGACTATGCATATGTTTCATTTCAGTGAGTGATAAAATATGAAAATTGCCTGAATTCTCATAAAAAAGCATTATGACATAAAAAAAAAAATTCCACATTTTTCGAACGAATGAACCAAATTTAACCTAGATTTTACCTAATTACAAGCTAATTTGGTGCATTTTGAGGCAGTTACCACAAGACATATCAGGCATGTGATTTTTCAGCGAATTAGCTGAATTCAGTGAATTTTTTTTTCCTAATTCGCTGAATTCAGCGAATTTTCTTTTTTCCTAATTCGCGGAATTCCGCGAATTTTCTTTTTTCCTAATTCGCGGAATTCCGCGAATTGTAATTCTATTAATCTGGTATTTACATTATATCTGAAGTCCGCGAAAATGTATAAAATCAGTTACAAACACGTGATGGGCAGGCATCTTTGCCCATCAATTTTGATCCAAACAATCATAAATAATCGTCAATCTGTAGCCAGTATTTTGAGCCAGCCAATCACAAGCCACCACATCTTTCAACTTCGGAATATGCTTCACACCTCCTTCCACGCCACGGGATAAGAAACGAAGGGAAAGGCGACACGTTTTGTCATTCGCTAGTTTCAGTATTTGCGATTGCGAGAGCGATCGGTCAAAACAAACGATCGCTCGCTCATAATCGCAATTCTGTAAGTGAATAAGGGTTTTGAGTTATGTTGTTATCTTAGAATGGCAACAAAACGTTACTCATGCTATGTTTATCTGTAAATGAAACAACAGCGTGCATGAAAATAATCGAAATTGATCGTTCTTTCTTGCCGAAAAATATATCTGTGCATTGTTTTAAGTCGTTTTTGTATATATTTTTTTAACAGCATTTAGCTGGTGGCAGATAATTTTAGATATTTTATTTTTGATTTAATTCGAAAGTAAATGTATTAAGATTTGATTGCACGTGCTGTGCTTTTATGAACTATGCTTGTTCTACAGAAATCGGATGACCAACCAACCAACTATAAAAGGGAAAACAATTTTCAGCTAATTTCAAATTTTAGCAATCACATGTCTGCATACAGACACCAAAACATCGGGTCTGCACAACTGACATTCAGCAAATACCTTGTTGACTTCATAGTGTCTTTTGCTACTTTTTCAAACTTTTGCTGTTGTAATGACATTGTCAAATTTTACTGTAGTTTTAAACAGTAGGTATTGATAAAAACTTAAAACCATTGTTTTATCACTGAATCCAAAACCTTGCCAACCCAGAATTGATGTTTCTTATTTTATTTAATTTTAAGCGAAACTTGTTACGATTCTTAAAATTTTTTATACTTGTTGAATTTTTATTATGCTTTTATACATGTGTTTCTCTCTATTTGTTGTGCATTTTGAATAATGGATTTTCTATTTTATGTGAATACTGTTATTTGCTGAAAATATTCTTTACAGTTCTTTGTAACGTGTGTTATTTGTACTGATAATATACCAGTTTGAAATTGACTTGGTTTGTTTATTTCTAAATTGTGTGTTAATAAATCAGGGTCGTAGCTAGAGGGGAAGGGGGGCTTAGCCCCTCCCCTGGAAAAGAATCCAAGTTCACCAGATGAAATTCTTTTCAAAATCGAACTTAGTTTTGAGGCTCTTTTACAGTTTTGTACAAATACTAAATTGTAGTATATGTATAAAAACTGCAGATAAGTGTTTTAAATTAGTTTAAATAAGTGTTTTAAAAACAATAATAATTTTAAAATGCAAAGTACATCCTTTTGATTTTGTTAATGTTTTTTATCATATAAAAATACAACTTTAGAATCCTTAAGGGCAGGGAATATTTTTAAAAAAAATTAAAGGTTGCAAGCATTTATCGTTCATTTACAGGGACACACAAAAGAATTTGGTACTATCTGTTAACAATAATTGCTGGAAGTGCTTTTTCAGTTGCTTAACATGTTTTTAAATTTAACTCATTTTTTTCCTATTACTTCGTGTGTATAAATTCTATAAATCATATACAGGGTCTAGCACAAAAGTTCTCGAGTTCATTTACGTTTATTGAGGGAAATTTTAAACTGTGTTACACGTTTCCTATCTTAACTAAAATTTAATGTTCTATGTAACATATATACAAATCTATAGATCATATTCAGGGCTGCACAAAAGAATTTGGATATTTTTCCAAATATTGTTACTAATTCCTAAAATTGGGTTTTTAAATATGTTATGCATTTTCCAAATTGTATACTTAGATATTATCTTTCACCTTATTAAACGGTAAAGATTTGTAAAATTATTTTGAAAGAGTTGGAAAGTGTTACATAATCTGCTTGACATATGATTTTTCGTTCTTGTTTTCGAAAGCGGGGCTTTTACCCAACAAGCTACTATCTGTAAATGGCTGCAATATGAAACCGTATGGTACTACTGATAAAAATGATAGTTGATTGGAATAGTTACTTGAGAGAAGTTTTAAAAATTAAAAAGTAGTTATTTTCTTGAAGCATTGTCAGAAATTATGAAACAGAATTTATGAAAATAAAAGCACCGTCTTTTATTTAAATGACTTTCAATCTACAGTAGATAAATGATGCACACTATTTATATTTACTATCAGTTACAGAAGTTAAAAAAAAAAAAATGCTGGATAAATTGAAATGGATAACTTTTAATTGATTTTGTGTATTTTGGATAATTTTTTTTTCCTTCAGGTACTCAATGATTGAAAAGCTTTAGACAGGTGTGTGAATTTAGCTAAAAAAACTGATGTAATTATTAATTTAGCATACACAGTAAAACCTCCCTAAAGTGACCATGTTCCATTCCATTAAAAATTGGTTGCTACAAGAGGTGGTCTCTTAATGGAGATCACATTTAAATAAATTTTTTATTATCAAAAATAAGGTAACAAATAGTGTTATGAAAATTTATCTTTGACTGAGGTGAAAAAGTTGAAGTTTTACACTGATATATATATTATTTTTTTGGTTAATGTAACACGGAGCGTTATTCAATTATAGGATGGATTTTTTTGGTGGATGCTCATTTTCTTATTGAATGCCAGCAAGCCACCAACCATTTCTCAAATATAGATGATGTCATCCATGCTTTTGGCGTTGACTTCCACTTTAATCTGTTAACTGGGTATGACAAAATATTTCGTCATACACAAACTACTATTGCAATATTTTGAATGCATTACTTCCACTAGTAAAATTTTAATAGAAATTTTCGTCTTATTAAAACGCCCTATTTATGCAAAATTGCTGCCATGAATAAGGAAAAAATTTCTATTTGTTTTTTACTGGTTGAAGTGTGTCCCATTGGTAATCAGGCATATCAGTTGAACAACAGTTTATTCCCTGGTTAACAGGTTAAAAACATGAATGTGACTAACATGGGTATAAAGTACCATGGTTGTTGGGATTTCCAAATTACTAAGGGGTTTCCTTTTCATGAACAGTACTGTACTAGCACAAAAAACCCCAGTAACCATTCTTTTGCCCTTTTCCCTCCTTAAGCTTCTTTTGACTTTTCCATCAAACTTATAGTTGGCAATGCATGAAAAAAAAAGTATCTACGTCAGTCAAACTAAAGATCAAAGGACCAAGAAAGAACAGAAGCTCTTTCCATTTCTTCAAACAAATTGGTCGCTCATGGAGGAAGTTTCACTGACAAAGAAGGTCTCCTTAAAGCACATACTAAGAATATTTTGAAAAAAAAAAAATGAAGCTATTTATGTATGTTATAAAAGATCAGTCAAATTTAACTGCTGAATTCCCCTAGAAAATCTGCAAAAAAATTAATTACTTCAAGTATTTGGCGCAAAAAAGATGCGATTTGACAAGCAACTCTTTTCCCGCCAAATGCAAGCAATTTCAATGCATTTGAAAATTCATGGTTAAATGAGTGTTTAAATGCAAAGTACTTTATGAATTTAAACTTGAACAATTAAATTATTTTATTATTTTTTCAATAAGCTTATATATTATGTATATTTGCTGAAGTTGTTTAATTTTACTCTTTCATCAGCTGGATAAGTTTTGTGTATTTTAACAGTAAATACCAGATTAAGAACACTCTCATTACACATTTAGATTTCGAATAAATAAATCATTGTTTCCATGGCAATAATACTTGTTGTCTCCGACACTAGCAATATTGAACTCAGATTGACAGTGCTCAGAATCAGACTTAATTTTTAGTTTAAAACCTTGTTAATAAATTTAAATTTTGTTCAAAACTGTAGAATTAGATCGTTAATTTTCTTTATACATATGTATATGTCAAAACCGTAGTTATAAAAATATATTTGTTTAAGTTAAACATACTTAAACTTAGTTCAGTATGAAAAGTACAAAACGCTTTTCCTAAAAAAGTATTTATCATAAAACGTTTTTTTTTTTTTTTCTTTCTCCATTGTATCACCAACTAAAAATAAATCGCTAAAAACAGGAAATTTTCATATTTTTTTATAGACGTTATATTGAGGTTCTGCAGCAATTTTTTCTATAAACATATATATCATCGCAAGAAGAATTAGAGGTCTGGACAGGCCGAAATTTCCAGGCCCGGCCCGACCCATTCAAATAAAAATTCGGCCCGGAAAAAAGTTAAAATCTCGACCAGAGTGAATTTCTACAAAACATTGATTTTTACATCGATTTGGTTAAAAATTTGCCTCGTAGGAGGAGATCTAACCAAAAATTCTAATCTTAGTCTTTTTTTTATGTTTATAGTCTTCATTTTTATAGAGGTGCCGCAACCTGGAATATTTATTTTTTTAAATAAATCTCTTATTTGTTGTATGTATGTGTTTAAGTTATCATTAATATTGTTAATCCATATTCCATTTATTGAAGTGTTAAAAATCAGAAAAATGCATACAGTAAAATCTTCTAAGATGGAATTGCATAGGGAAGAAAAAAGACAATTTGCCTTAGCAGGTGTAAATGTAATAAATATTCTTTTCTTACGTATTAGTACATTCATTTTTCATGGATCAACACATTTTTCAGTTTGACAGGTTTCCGTCATAAGCAGGTTCTTTTTCACACGTTTTACTATATTTTAATAAGTGCGTATTATTTAAAAAGAATAAATTTTAATGTTTAATTGTAGAATAATGGCGATTTAAAAATGTATGCATGTTTTGCAAAGATTTTTGTGCCAGGTCTTATTTTACTGACCTTCGAACGGACCAGGCCACGCCGAGACAATGATTTTCATACGGGTCAAAACCAGGACTGAAGACTAGGCAGAATGAAACCAGTCCCGGCTCTGTACGGAAAAAATAATTTAAGGCATGGCTTTATCCTTCAGGAAAAAATTAAGGCCCGGTCTGGCAAGTAAAGAGTAATCACTAGGCCCGGCCCGAGTGCCATCAAAGAAAATAGGCCTTGGCCCGACCCGTGCAGATCTCTAAGAAGAATATTCAGGAGTGTAGCTACCGTGGAGTAGTTGGAGCAAACTGCTCCATGTGCACAAATCATAAGGATGCAAAATTTGAAAGTGTTAAAAAAGATTTGTATAATTTTTAATTAAGTTATTGTAGATGGATCATACTTTTTACAACCGACATAGACCTGTAATATTTTACCTTGCTTTGTATCTCAACTATTTTGATTTAAAAAACATTTTTATTCTCGATTAAAAAAATGACTTCTATTTCTGAAATTTTAATTCACACCACCAAACTGCCATCTTAAGTAACTTCTCCAGCATTATTTTGGGAATGCTTGATATATATTTTTTTACCATTGATGACAACGACGGCTGAACACTTAATTTGCCCAAATGCAAATGGGGAATCTCAGTTGGCATTCAAGTTACTAGATCCTCTACACGGGTCAACTAGACTAGAAAAAAAAATGGGTCTTCAAACTATTACATTGGGGTAATGTACGTTCCGTGGACCGATAACAAGGTTGCCACTGGCGATTATTTTTATATTCTGTTTGTATCACTATCTGAAAACATTTTCTATTGTGGTAGATTTCTCTTGAAATCATCACAGAAACGTATGACAATTTGCTACGAATAGAATAAAAAAATACTTGCCAGTTGCAACTAATAAAAGATAAATTCATAGTTAATAAGTAATAGTCATAGTTAAAGCAGCATGTCAGAACATCGTTTTAGCTTTAAAGCCACTATATTAATTGGAAAAAAACAGTAGCTTGTTAATTTGATTTATTGATCGTCTTACAAACAAGAAAGCAAGAAAAGAAAATTTTGAAGTTTTTTTATGCGAAAATTAAACATGCATTTATGAATACAGTTTATAAAATGCATAAGAGTTAGATTTAGGTATATGCCACATGGGTTCATGCCTAGGATGGCAACTGAAATTGTGAGAGTATTTTATTTAATTTTGAAGATACAGTAAATTTTAAATGAAAAGCATTTTCTATTTTAATCTGAGAAAAGGTTTTCCTTGAAAAACACTGATTGTAATTAAGCAATTATTGTCACAGGATTACACGAAAATGAATGTTCAACTTATCAAATGTTGGAAACTTCATAATATTTTTTAGAATTTGAGCCTTTTTACCAAAATAGAAACTGTGGCTAAGTCCTTTAAAATACTCAAATTATTATTTATACAAATAAAAGAAAAACGTTTGCAATAGCTAAGGAAATCTACCGCATGTAGAGGTCTGGAAATTAAGATGAAGGTAGCCCAAGACAAGTCCTAGTGCACCTGAAGCTCAGATTTTTCATTTTTTGTTAACTGAGATATTAAGTAAAAATCATAATGAACATAGGAAACTAGCATGCTGCGGCTGATCGTGGCAAATTTCGAAGCTATCCGCAAGCATAGATACTATGGCTGAATTTTTTTTTTTTAACTTTTTCCGAAGCTTGCATCGGCTTAACTACAGTACCGCTTATCCGAGTCCTGTTATTCCGAGCTCCGCTTAATCCGAGGTGGCTAAAAAAAATATAATAAATTGAATTTTTCACTTCAATTCTATTATGTAGTCCGTATAATCCGAGGTGGAGTCGGTCCCGATCAACTCGGATTATCGGGACTCGACTGTACTCTAAATACGAAAAAACTACTGCAGTTGAATCATGATGATCCACTTAGAAAAAAAACAAACATATATGTATATTTTCCTTTTTAGTGGTGCAATTCGTTAAAAAAAGATATTTGTATTAACCCTTAATTTTTTTTATTTTTTTTTACTTCGAAATCGTGTTTACCCCCCACCCCTCAACTTCATATGTCCGCATTGGCTTAAATATTCAAAATATGAAAATAAATAAATACCAACTTAATTTGGGTACCTTTTTTTTAAACGATGCAATCAGCGAGGCCCTCCAATATTAGGTTTGTGTGGACAGATTTTTCTTTAAAAATGTAAAATCATTCAACACTGATTTTAGGTATATTTAGGGTTATTATCACAACTTTGGCTATGCCAGTCTTTTGTTTAATAATAAAATCAAAACAGTTCAGAGCAGCATGCCTTATGTGTGTAGCCGAAGACATGTGGGGCCCAACTCTAAAGTTCATTCGGATAGATTTTCATTTAACAATATAAAATCATACAAACTCAAGGGTGTATGTAGCGAATGCCGTAAGGCCCCCCCCCCCCCAATTAGGTTGTTTGACAGATTTTCGTATATAAAATCATTCAACACTGGTTTTAGGTATATTTAAGGTTATTACCACGGGCTCGGGCAAAGCCGGATAAGTTAGCTAGTGAGGAATAAAAACTCTCTCTTGGTACATTTTTTACCCTTTTACAAGTGTATTGTGGCCTGGCAAAAATATATTTGCGGCTCGCGAGAAAATACTCTAATATATTTAAGTTTGTTCTCAAATGACCTGCTCAACAATGTGAAACTTTGACACATTTTCTGACTAATATTTAAAGGCAAAAGCATAAAATTAGAAGGCTGACTATTGAAGCGATTTGCAATCAAAATGAGTTTTCCATTTTTTGTTAAATCACTTATCGAGTTATAAGTGATTTGTGTCAGGTGACATATTTTTCTCCTTTCTATTGAAGTGGTATCGGAAATTCGGTTTAAAACACCGACTTTGACAGTATTTTCTGAAATATCTTCTGCCTTTACCATAAACTGGAAATTGTCTTTCAATTTCATGCATTTCTGAACAAAAATGAATTAAAAAATATGTCAAAGTATCCAGTTTGAATTTGAGAACGCCCTTAAAGCAATGGTTTGCTGGTCCAAACAGATTATTCTGAAATGTTATTAAAAAATAGTAATAATAAAGTTTAATACATGTTTTGGTCTTAATCTTTCTTCCTGGATATGTTTAAAAAAGTATTGATATTGGTTTAGTATATAGTTAAATCAAATTGTTCTTTAGAAAAATAACTAGTGTGCAAAATTACATTAAATTAAAAATTCAATCCATTAAAATGTTATCATTTGTCAGTGTAATATTGTCTGCTATTAAACCTTAAAAATAATAAAAAGTAAATTTTAAATTAAAATTTACACAAAACTTAAAGAAATTAGCAACTGTTTTTTCTTCATTAAATTTGGGCGACAGTATCTTCTCACAATAATTGTATATAGTTTGTAGGAATAAATGTTTGTAATGTAAGGCTTGGACATTTTATGAATAAACGATTCTGTAACATTTTTTGTTCTATAGATAACCTTATTCATCGTGGGGGGTTTTCCATAGCTGAAAATATTCATTCATCAAAAAATATATAGAGAAAAGATTTATTTTCTTTTAGGTTTTAGATTTAAAAAAAATAAATTTAACAATTTCTGACATTCAAGGATGATTTTGAGTGTGGGATGATGGAGAAAGACCGAACACTATAAGCCTCATTGTAACTTATGTTGGCAAGGAAATTTTTTTATCCCTATGGTGTGGTATAAATAATATTATTTGATGTAGATGAAGGTGTAGTTATATATTATTAAATAGTTATGAAGTTCTTTATTTAAAATATTGCGTTGTATTTGCTAGACCCCTTAGCGTTCTTTTTGGTCAAAGCAGTGGTATAAAATAAAATGAAAAGAAACTTCTTACTTGAATGGTGTCAGCTGAAAACAAATGAAGAGGAGCCTTGTTAACGATATAAATCAAATATCTTTATTCATTCTTTTTGGAAGAGAAGAAAGAGGCCTTCACCCGTTGGTCACCTTATTTCAATAATTATGTTGGCTGATAAAGATGATCTTTTCCACTCGAAGAATTGACTTTTAAAATTAAAATGCAGCATCAATCCAAATTTTAAAGATGAGAATTTCAATTAAAACTTTTGCACGCCATCAGAAAATAAATTCAGACAGGGGAGAACATCGTCGTAGAATTTCGCCGGACGCCGCATCTGTAGGCTGCAGGCAGGCAGGCCTGAGCCCGCGATCTTTTTGAAACGAAAATTACATTATGGCAGGTTCATCAACAAACAGATTCTGATCTAAAATTAACGAAATTTTTAATTTATAGTAAGAAACGGGGACACCAAAAGTATCCGGACGACAAGACTTAAATCTATTAGAGAATTTTAAAAATTAGACAATATCTTAATTAACAAATCTGAACAATTCATTTAAAAACATTTATTTTAATTTGTGCCAGCAATCGTCAAATAAACCACGCCTCTGAGAGATGAGCCTCCTTTCACAGCTACCTGATGCATACGTCACAAGAGGGGGAAAGACGGCGCTTCGATGACGTCATCACAATACGAAGAGAAGGCAGAGAGCGAACACATCGGCAAGAGCGCAAACAGCCGCCGAACGATGCCTGATAAGAAACGCTCGCGTAAAAAATAAATACGGAATTGAATCCAAATAATATCGACGTGAAAGGCCGAAAGAAATAAAAATATAACATGATTTAAACATTGTGAGATTTCATATCACAATACCCCCATTTACCGATTAAAATTTTGGCAGAACAAGTGATGTAAAAGGTAAAATGAAATAAAAACCTTTTACAGAAAGGGGATGACAAAATTTTTGCACACCAAACACAGAGAAAAAAATTTAAATATTAAAGTAAAGCCAAACGTTAAACTGCTGCAATTAAAATTAATAGTGGTGACCAAACTGGAAGGGAGAAGAAAAAGAAATACATCAAAAGTATACATAGTATATTCAATAGTATACATATAAAAATGCCAAATCTTCTTATTTATGGCAATTTCTTCTAGTCTGATCTCATCAAATTCATCATCAAAATACTTAAATACAAATGCTAAACAAACATCAGAATTAGCATATATAAAATGAGCTCATTATCAAATATTTAAATTGGTACCATTAAAAATAGAAGTTTCACTTTACAAGCAACAAAGATCAACATACCTTCAGTATTTGATCAACCGCCTAGGACTTACAATTTATTTAATATTTTATAAAATAGAGCATTTATTTTCACTTACTCTAAATAAAAATTGGCCATACTTAAAAATATCTTTAGTACAATTTTCATAATACCATATTCAATTTGTTTTTGTAATTTTATTTTATTTAGTACTAAATACGTAATTGACTTGAAATAACCAGCTGTACTCTACATGAACAAGTAGCCAAATCGTGCACTAAATGACCACTCACACCTAAAACACAGATAGTTATGGTAGTTGCAACTATATATATATATATAAGAGAGACACGTCTAAATAAATTAGGTGTTTTAATGCTGAAACATATACTCTTACCACTTTTCTCATTACAACTGAAAATATGTGTTGCAAAAGTAATATCAACAAACACCAATATAAATATTTCTCTGAAAATACTGGATTATTTACTCAGTAAGAATTTTCAAAATATATACCATTCATTAAAATACGAGACATCACTTAATACCATTTTAAATATGTATAAAGATAAACTCATATATAAATCATGGTTTTTATGAATCAGTGGGTATTTGGTTGGGTGGGTGGGGATCCCCGGAAAAAATTTAACCTTTAGTCTTCATTAAAAAA